>JAHYIQ010000041.1:0-600000 GCA_030673865.1 Melipona bicolor | reverse complement strand
ACTTATAAAAAATAAAATTTATAAGAACCACGGTTTTTTAAACGTATTGTTTGAACAAACGATTTCCTCGCAAAACGATATGCACCATTAAATTTGTCGTTAAAAAGCAATAATTTCATCAATCTTCAATAATATCCGAGACATTTGACAAAATGCGTAAATTCTGCACTCTTAACTTTCAACATCGACGACTGCCGACGAAAAAAAATATTTTTTCAAAAATTACCATTTATGTCAAATTTTACTGTACGATGAAAACGTAACCTTGAGTTACCAAATTCCATATTATCACTGAAAGTGATTTTAGCGGGAGTAATCCGGAAAATCGAGTCTCTTCAGATGCAACGCTGATGCAACGAAAATTACCGATTGGTCGATTTGAGTCATGTGATTCGTGAGGGGGCGTGGGCTAAACCTCGAGTAGGAGTGGCGTTGTCTGGTAGATCTATTGAGCGATCGCGCCTGAAATTTGTTCTCTATCGATTCAAATCTATAGAATGTTTCCTAGTTGGAACAGTTGCTTCTGGGCCTTTCAGTGAGACGAATCGTACCGAGGTGCAGTTTTTTTAAACCGTGCCTGGCGCTTGTGAACTAAATTTGTTTACGCCCACGCTCCGTATGCACGTTCGTGCAATATTCATCTAAACTACTTAAAAAAGAATACTTCCGTTTAAATTGTACAACTTTCCCATTCAGGCGTATTCTTCTTTTAATTATTGGCAAAAGGAACGTCAGCGTGCTTTTATGTCGCTCGTCAAGGAAGCAACTTCATAAGATGTCGTCGGTTTACGGCGTACGTACACATGCAAATGACGCTGCCGGTCCTCGGAGAATATGCATTCTCTGATTGACGATTATCGTATTTTTCAGCGCGTGACGTTTATAGTTCATGGACGGATCGACGCGTCGCATTATCTCTTCGGTGCTGGACGAATTCGCAGCGCGGATTACGAGGAACGTGCCGCCCGGCGCGAATGAATAATTCGAAGACGTTCGTCAGTCCGGCGAAATTGCGCGTCACGCGACAACCACGTATCCCGTATCGCCTGTTTTACGATTCGTACGGCTACCATCCGATCGTTAAACTTTGTTCCTCGGACAGCGAAACGGCTTCATGGAAAACCGCAGGTCCTTTAACAGTGCTCGTATCGCCGGTTTATAAGCTCGTTATCCTCGAAGCTCGTCAATTTCTGTATCGTAAGTCGGCGATCGTAAGTCCTTTTAAAATACTCGAAAGCCACTGACTGCAACGCCGAGCGACGCTGAAAACGGTGAACAGAGCCAAGCACGCGTTCAAAGAGTGTTTCTCTTTCCCGACTTTCGCGTTTTCTTCGATTAAGAAATCGTGGTTTCTTAATTGGAGAGGCAGGGGCTCCGATGTGAATAATTCGGTCGTATAATTGCGGCGCGCGAGGTTGCCTTCGTACAACTTCATGTGTGCGCGGAACGACAGTTCTTCGAAGCGAGGTCTCAAAAGCGGAACAATCGTTATTTTTGCTCGAGTTACCAGTGGGCCACGGCTCCGAAAGGAGTAACTTGTTTCCCCCTCCTCCCTGCGCCGCTTATGGACAGCGGAATACCCGGAGTCTATAAATCAAATCGAACGACGGGCAAAGGTGCATGCAAAGAACTCGAACACGCGAGGAATGTGATTTAGTTACGTCGATGTCATAAGTAACCTAATCTAATTTCGGTGGACCACTGGCTGTAGGAACGAGGCAAGTCGCAAAAAGCCTACGTGTCCAATATTCCGACCTACTCCGGTCTCTCCTTCTCGTTTCACCGTTGACGCTGCTCGATCGGCTCGACGAAACACGAAACCCTGATCAACACTGAAGAGAGAGAGAAACAAAAAAAAAGGAAAAAATAGGTGGAAGAACAACACTCCCTTTTTTTGACTTTTGATACCCTCTGTACAACGTACGAGAGCTCCCCTTATTGGGGGGTTAAAATTTCTTCGACTGTTGCCCGATTGAAACGAAACCGACACTGGCCCTCCGGTTGACCGCGGTGAACCGTGACCAAAAAAAAACAAAAAAAAAGGGTTACAGAATCTGTCGGGTGCGTGCGCACGGGATGAAGAAAAAGGGGTACAGGAAGAGCGGTGTAGGGGAAGGGGGCCAGAGAGCGGAGCAGATGTCCGGTAGGAAGTGACTCTGCGTTGGCAGCGCGGTCTTTCCTATCGCGGTCCCTCTTCCGGAACTGCGAGAAAGAGGGGAAAGGCCTCGTTCGTCCTAATAATAACAACGAGCCACATAGGTAGAGGAACAAGGGGGGTAGGGGTAGGGGGAGGGAGGTAGCAGATATATGTACGCACTACGGTCGGGAGGTTGCGTGCAAAAAAGGCGTGGGTCCCAGCGGGCGTTCTCGACATAGCAGTTCGGATCCCGATCTTATCGGTCCCGGTGTTGGCTGCATTGTGTTGTTGCCGGGTTGCCGTTGCCGCACCACCGTTCGTACATACCACGATGTGTGTCCGGTAGTGTGCACGCTCGTACGCTCGTACGTATGCACGTACGCCGTGGATAAGTTTACGGATGCGTCGGTGTGTTGGCGAGGGAAAGAAGGAATCGAAAAAGAGGCAGCAGAAGAGGCAAGGAAAGCACGGTAGGATCCACGAATAGGGTCGGTCGATCTATCAGCCTCGGTCCTGATGCGTGTACACGGGCCCGCAGTATAGATCATCTTCAATGTCTCGGAGCCTCCCACCTAAGTATTCCCATTAAGATGGTATCGCGGTCCCAAAACTAATAACCAATCACCCGTGCGTGGAGGGTGTACGTGCTCGCGGCTTTATCATTATCCAATATATTCGATATTATAGTCAGCGCGCGGTACGATCGGCCACAGAGCGGTGAGAGGGAGAGAGAGAGCGATTCGGTAATATCGTTACCGATCGTCCGAGTAGCGGATTCCTTGGAGTTCCACGAATCGGTCGTGGGTTTCCGTTTCACCGTTTCTTCTTCCACACGACGATTATCTTCTGGGTAAATAGGCTCGCGTTTTTCGACGTTGTTCCCTCGTTGTCAATCGAGGATACTTGGACGATGACCGTATTTCATTGCAAGTGATCGCGTATGCGAAATCTTGCGTTTCTTCGATTGAAAAATCGTGCTTCCGTCATGGACAGAAATCGTGGAGAGAGACACCCCGTCCCGAGGCCAGAATTCTCGCCGCGTGTAGCGTTTAGTCTTACATCGTTTGCAGCGTACACCGACTGTCATACGCGTGACAAATGCGTGGACCGAGCATGGCTGGTGGTGGTTGTTGCAACCGGACTGTCTCCACGTTGGTTCGAAACGAAACGAGCTCGCGCCACTTTCGCAACGCGCTCTCTTCTCGTTTCGGTCTGGTTGAAAATTTTCGAGGTTGAAATCGATTTAATCGGATCGGATCTTTCTGCCCGCTACACGGTTCGTCGGAGATCGCAACCGTGTCTGTAATTCATCTCCGTAGTAATAATTTTATCAGGAAACACGTATTTGGCAGCGAATCATCGACCGACGCAGACCGTGAATTTCCGAACAATTCTCCGAAAGGAGCCATTTTCGCCCAAACGATTTCTCCACCGCTCAATTATGGGATAATTAATTGTTAAATCGACGATGACTCGGAGGTTTAACGACTAATAGAAGCTGTTTGGTTTCACGCGAGACAACCTCTCGAGTTCCCTCCGAGGGAGGAACTTTTCTCTCGAGCCAGCCTTGCCTTTTTCTCTCCTTCTTTCCTTTTCTCTATAGGGGGCTCGGTGCGGCAAGCTACCTACCTACCTACCTACCTGCCACACCATCGTTCACCATACACGGCCTCTCTGTCTCCTCGCGACTGGCGCGCACGGGGGCTCCCCATTGTATTACATCGCAGAGTTATTTTCATCGTGAATTGTTCGTTATGGATAGGACCGACACCTCTACACGGTTTACGCTCTGAAATCGAGCAGAACGGCCGGCTGCGCCTCGGGGAAACGAGGGTCGTTATCCGGCTGACCGGCAACCGGCCAGCAACAACACCGCGCTGCCTCCTGGCATTGTTCGAATTAATTTAGAATTCGTTTGTAACCGCTACGCCGTGAGAACCTGCCGCGATAGATCGTGCCAACGCGGATCGTCCGCGACGTTATCTCGCGCATTTCTATTCTGAAAATTTCCAATTTCTTCTCGTTATCGTGTTTCCAAAAAATTAAGTGTTTCTAGTTGACTGATATCTTCACTCGGGGACGAACGAACATTATCATTTATATTTAATTAAAAATTAAAAATATCTCATGTTTAAACAAGACGTGAAAACATTTTCATTGTACATATAAATTTACCTCTATTGAGGTCACAGACCTTGGCCAAAAATGTAATAAATGTAGATGAAGATGTTTATCATTTATTACATCATCACTGACAGTTGCTTGAAATCTCGATCAGTGTATTAAAATTTGGCAGTAATTCGTAATGTTTGTAAAAATTTATGTCAAACACCTTAAAATATCACAAACCCTTTGTATTCTCCAAATCGAGCGTAAGAGTGAAATGTAAAAATTCGAGGATCAGAGTAGAGTTAATTACATACAAATACTTAATTTCTTCTCTAACAAATTCGCCAAGTAAAAATACACGAAAAAGAAGCGAATTGCCTGTGTCGAATGCAACTCAAATTTAAATATCGCCCGTTTGAACGTCCACTGCGACTCGTACCTCGACGAGTACACGCGCGTATCTCGAGAGCGCAAGCATTCGCGTACCTATACAACGGTTACGTCGCGAGATACCGCGATATTGAACCGCGAGCCTTGCAAAATTTCTCCGACAGGGTTATCACGATTCGCGGTATCTGGCCGATCTCCATTATTCGATTTTCCCGTGTATCGGGACGAACGTCGGTTAATTGACGTCCGGGACGAGGCGACTCCTGGGCGGTTTGTTTCTCTTCGTACGTGGACGATGCGCGATTATGCACGTGATGAGTGAATGGAATCGACGAGCCTGGTGAAATTGTTTCAGATCGCGATCAGATCGCGAGTACGCAACTATGTACTTTGAATGCAATTCCTGCCGGACCGTTATTAAGCCAGGCTGGTTTTTGCCAGAACAGGATGAACTGGACGCACTAATTGGCGGTCTAATTTGTAGCAACACTAGGCGTATCAAGATATCATTCTGTGAATCCTTGATAAAAATTCCCGTTTGCATCTCGAGGAATGAACCCGAGTATACGAATCACTCGACCTCGTTCGAAGGAATTTAATAGACAGAAGGAAGAAACGAAGTTCGATTAACATTCATTTTATGATTGTGAAGATATTTCTAATTGCTTCTTGAGAAATGTGTGATTTTTCTTCTTTTTCGAAAATTTAGAAAATCTGAAGTCGGAGGAAATTGCTTCAGAGATGTGTGATACTTTCGTAGTTCAGTATCTAGGGTGGGGCAAAAGTTTCTTCCCGCCTATTTTTTTTTTTTTTTTTTTTCAATAAAACGTCGAAATATAAGAAAAAACTAATTTTATTAATTTTAAATTTGAGTTTAATGATTTTCTCATTGTGTATTTGAAAAATTATCTCTTTCAAACGTCGACCGCCAAAGCGTTCGCAAATTTGTGCCCTTATTTCAGTACTCTAGTCATTTTTGGCCCATCCTGTATCATTGATCTTCAATTTCTCCGAAAGTTCCTCTGGCGAAACAAATTCGTGACAAATGTCCTCGGGAATCGAATAACAAATAACCTTGGCGGAGCTGGAATCACTGGAATAAATTGTTATTCGAAGCTTTTACCATCTTCGCAACGTGTAAAAAACCCCACAACGATTCATCGCTGGATCCGGCGTGTCGTTGCGTTACGAACGAACGGTTCGGAACCATTGTCCGGAGCGCTATCAGCCGCGCGAGTAGCCGCGCATCTGCTAGTCGCGTGATTGATTTTCGAACACGGATCGGCCGAGGCGGCCCGAACTTGTTCGCCAGGCGAACAAATTCCCCCGGCTCGGTGAACCTTCAAGCCGCGCGTCAATGGGTTTCCCGCTGCGCGACTGCACCGCGTACAAATTGGATTACCGGCGTAACGTTATTCGTAGCCACCGCGGAGATAAAGAGGCGCGTGCTCGCGCGCGAGAGAGAGAGAGAGAGAAAGAGAGTGAGAGAGGAGAGACGCAGGGGAAAGGAAAAGGGAACGGCGCAATTTGTCGAGCGCGGCGAGTGTCGCGGCCCCGTCAAAGAAAAGCTCCTTCGCGGATTACACGTATCTGTTACGACGGCGATTCACGGTGGTCCGCGAGCTGGTCGATGAGCGATCGCTACACACCGCGGCAACGCGCGTTGTTCGCGCGGCGACCGTGCCTTCTCCGCTTGTTGGCAATCAACTATCCGCGTCTATTCCCCCGTTTCTACGTTTCCCGTGGCGCGTACACGCGAGTGCCCGGACACCTCGCGGCCCATTGTACGCTCCGCGCTGCGTGGGCGTTCCGGTTACAAATTAAACGCTCGCGAGTGCCGCGGTCGCAATTACAAGCGTGCGCGGTACGTCAAATCGTTCGGGCGGCAACTCCGACCGAGGGTTCTTAACGCTGTTACACGCGCAGTTACAAGCTGCGTAATGATACGACTCTTGGCGATTTTCGAACTGTGTCCTTGAGATGACCTTGACGTTGAACCGGCATCCTATATCGAAATTTCAATATTCGCGCTTCCTGTACTCAGGTCGCAATTCTAGGACCGATAATAACGAGTTCAAGCCTCGTTGGCTTCGATCGAACGACCAATTTTGCTTTCGCGGCATTGTCAAACGCCAGGTGGTCAATTCTCTCAAACATACGCAAATTTGTATCAAACTCAAACAAAATCAAACTCAATCAAATTGTGGAATCAAACGTAGTAGCGTGTAACAATTCTTTTGTAATCGATCGACTAAAAATTACGGGTATCGGCGCGTTTGTGCAACATCGACTTCGAGTACAGTTTACGGACCATAAACGGGTCCGTAAACGGAACGCGACTTAACTTAAGCGGTGTTGCGAAAAATCACGTGGTAATGCGTCGTTAATTAACGACGTTCTCCACGCTCGTTCGAGCTGCGGCAGAACTAACAGGTGTAGCTCGTAAAACACGATTGTATATCATAGAGAGTATTAGCTGCAATTTCAAGGCGTCGTTCCGCATGAGTCGTTATAACAGGCGGCCGACGATTATCCGTATTGGTAAGTAATTGCTCATGCATTCGCGAAAACTCGCCAGAAGTTCGCCTAGACGAACGATCGAATTTACTGAGAAAATGAGCTTCCGACGAAATCTCCAAACCGTACGTACGGTATACACGTACGTGTACTACGTCTGTGTTGTGATTTTCCCGGTGGTCCCGCAGAACCATTGCACGACGTCATTGGAGCGCACTCCTCGCCCAGTTACGGTTTGACAAACTGTTATCGCTCTGTAAATTACAACCTCTTTCGAGCGGTTGTCGACGCGTTACAGAGTCGTTTGAATTCGAATAGAGCAGCCATCTCGTTCAACACTCGTCCTTAATGACGCCGCGTTCGTCACTATTTCATAAAAAAATTTGCCGGCTCGTGGTATTCGTGCACGAAATTATCCTCGTAATCGCACCGATGTTGCACAGCTGGATTTATCGCAACGGTAAAAATAAACCACGGCCATTTTCTTCACCCGGCATCGTCCGTTATTATCACTGCACGAGCAACTTCCTATTCGGCTCTCGAACCGAGTATCGCGATAGCCTTGGACAAACTGATTCCGAGTAACCGCGTGTACATCAGATATCCTTGGTATCTACCCTTCGGTAATTACCTCGTAAACCTACCATCGGGCGCTAGCCCTCACCCTGTTCCCCAGTTAAGCCCCGATAACGTCCGAACAAGATAAGTTCGACCCATTCGGAATCATCGGAGCTTCAAACTGGTTTTTCCGGCAGCGTAAAAATTCGCTCGCCAGCGAGACGATCGACTTTGTTTTTCAAGCGCGGCTCGAGGAGATCATCTTCCCCGGCGCGATGCGAGGAAGAAGGTGAATGGCGCGCTTGCTTCTTTCCCTCTGGCGTCGACGCGTGGAGTCACGGGTTGTGCGCGGTAATCGACACCGTCATCCTCGAGCGACGCGAATGCGCGCGCGCAAACACACACACACACACACACACATACGCAGGCCAGAGAGACAGACGCAGTGGAAAACACGTGAGAATAGCGCGCGAGGGTTTCGGTAGCCGGCGACTACGTGGCTTCCGTATCCCGTAAACTGTGCGCCGCGCGGCGCGGCAGAGTTTCGTAATGTAACACCTCCTTCGCTGTCCTACGGCCCGTCGTGCCTCGCCGTGGCGGACATGCGTTATCCCGTTCGGAAGCGATCGTTTCGTGAGCGCGCCGCGTAACCGAATCCACGCGAGATCGGAACGACGACGAACGGGACGATGGAACCGCGCGGGGCTGACCGCGCGGTCTATACGCTTTACCACGCTCGCCGTCGTCGTAACTCTCTCGCGATTTCCATCGAAAATCGACTGGTTTATCGCGTGGCTCTACGCGCGACTCTCTCACCGTGCCTTTGAAATGGATCAAGAGTAATCTACATCATTCCCAGCGAAATGTTTATCCACGGAGAGGGAATATGTTATGGAAAATGTACCGTACGTACAATAGAGAGTAGCAGAGAAAAAGAAACTGCACGACTTGTACTCCAGTATGATTTGTCTCACTGAAAGCAACTGTTCCGACTAGGAAACGAAGACGACTTTACGCTCAGTACCAGACAACGCCACGCCCCCTCGCGAATCACGTGACCCAAATCAACCAATCGCTAATTTTCGTTGCATCAGCGTTGCATCTGAAGAGGTTACGCTCGCTAAAATCACTCTCAGTGATAGAAAAAAAAGGAAGAATTAACGAGAGATCGACGCTACACAGCGCCAGCGAGCTAATTGAGGAAACCCGTCGCGTCGTTTCTCGTCTTCTTATCACCGGGATCGTTGCAACTGAACCGATACCTCGTGCATCCGATTCTGCATCCCTCGAGACGTGGCTCGAGAAAACGCGATACCAGTTTGCGTCGTAAATCTGCCGCGGAGCGCGCGGCTCGAACGCAATCAAGATTCCGGGATAACGGAATGAAAAATCGAGCGGTGAGAAAAAGAAAGCGATTAACGAAATAATTACGATCCGGTGGAAAAAAAGAAGGGAGCGCGAGCGCGAGCGCGAGAGCACGGTAAGGCTATTATCAGGGTAAAAAAGGAAGGAGAGCATGGGTCTCGGGTCTCTCGTTGTGTAGCGTGGACGGTGGTGGGTTGTTTCGCACACGGCCGCGGATCGAAGACGTACGGCCACGGCGGCGGAGTTTCTTGCCGTCGGGAAAGGTTTCACCATCGAGGGCGAAAATAATGGGCATCCCGATCGAGGTAAAAGAGACAGCGCCGGTAAGTACGTACTTGGACGCTTGTACGCTCCTAGCGTGGAAGGCCAGCAACATCGTGGTGGAAGCCGTTCGACGAGAGAAAGACGGATCGCGAGAGGTGAAGAGAGGCGGGAGGTGGAGAGAGATGGAGAGAAAAGAGAGAGAAAGAGAGAGTGTGTGCACTACGGGTGCTCCTAACCCAGATGATATCGCGCCTAGATATACAACGCGGGATTTTATAGCGTATTACGGGACAGTATAAGCTATATAATGGCTTTATGCGTATACGCCGGACGTAACTTACGGCGAGAGGCCCGTTTTACAGCCTCGGCAAGCGTTATTTTACCCGGGCCGGCCGACTTAGAGAGAAAGAGACGGGAGCCGCTGAACCACCACCACCACCACCACCACCACCAACATCACCACCGAGGGAAAGGCCACCACCAGAGAAATCCGAGCATCGTCGTCGTAATGGAACCGCTACCTCGCGACTATTAACGAATCCCATCACCCGAGAGAACCCTTCGACACCGGAAATATGCTCTTTAGTCGCATCGCGGAACGGACGCGCGGTTATTCGAATTCCAGGAATACTTCCACGCGGTCCAAGGATCCGCGTCCAACGTCCACCCACCGGATCGTTCGCCGGTAACTCACGCGCCATGTCGTTTGTTTCTCGTTCACGGTCTTCAAATATTCTGTCCGCCCGATAAC
Organism: Melipona bicolor; assembly: GCA_030673865.1. Lineage (NCBI taxonomy): Eukaryota > Metazoa > Arthropoda > Insecta > Hymenoptera > Apidae > Melipona > Melipona bicolor. The sequence continues at coordinate 589,909 of JAHYIQ010000041.1, read as the reverse complement.
CATCTCTCTACATTTATTGCCGGTCGGGCCGGCGGCGAGATGCAAACTGCAACCGCCTGCACGTTTAATTAAATTCTGTTTTTGGCAGCAGTCCCGAAGAATTCGGGTCGAACCACTCGAGATCGAGGTTTCAGACCGCGAGACGGTTCTCGGAAATATTTTCGTTTCGACGTCGGAAGAATGTAACAATCGATCCGGTTGGGCCGAAGATCGGATGAACGCTGTACAAAGACAGAAGCGAAAACAGGTAGAAATCGTCCAATGACGTCCAATGGTCTTCCAGTTGCCAGTTGCGCGGTACTCGTCGTACTTGGGAAATCGTTTACACGAAATCGGGAACGTGGACGCGAGATCTCGCGAGAACAACCGTCCAGTCCTTGGAATCGTAGTCCGTAATCGCTGCGATCCGAGCGACTAGGCGAGCTTGATCGATGCTGCTCTCACGTCTTATGAATGAGCGGCAACGGACGGTGTCAGGTTGCGGGGAGGTGTTTCGCCGCGCGGACGTGTATTTACTACCCACTCGGTCGGTCGCTTAATTATAAAATAATTGTTATTTATCTTCGGCATTAACCGGATATCAGATGGCTTATCGGGGAAAGGCCGGCGTTCACCAGTCACCGGTCGTCTCAGCCAGGCATATAGGCCTCAGCTCGGCCTCGGCGAGGCAAGGATGATCGTCGTCGAGTGGGTGCAGGCCACGGGCAACCGAGAAGGTCCCCGAGAAGGAGAGAGAGAGAGAGAGAGAGAGAGCATGGCCACGCTCGACCGCGTCCAACCCGGAGAACGTGTCGATTTATCTAAGCACTCGATCGAGACGAATTAACGGCTCGGCAGCCGGTAACTTTAGCCGCTACGTTTGTCGTCGTCGGGACTCCCATCCCAGGATGGCTGGCCTGGTCCTGAAGCCAGCGTCCTTCGTTCGCCTGTCCTGGCCGCGACGGACGCCTGAAACACAGTGGATCGAGATTATTCGAGGAACGTGTGAGAATCGCCGCCTAGATCGTCCAACCGAGAGTGGAATTCTAGAGATCGGTGATTTTGCGTGAAAAGGAGCTACCTCTCGAGACGCCTCTTGAGGAATTCTTGGTGGGAAGCAGATGACGCTCTAGATTGTTGCTCCAATTTTCGCTCTTTTACTATATATATCAAAAAAAAAAAAAAAAAAAAAACAAAAACGATTTATATTTCTTAAAATATTCTCGACAGAGATTTTTACTCGTCGAAAACATCGAGGGACAATTGTCGGGAGTTCTTACTGCTTGAAATTCGGCGCAAGGACATTTCAAAGTGCCTATGATCCGACGTATGTACGAGCGACGTCACGTCGGCTCGATACGCGTTCCTTTCCGCTCGCAAATCACGCGGCTAGCGGCCGTAAGTAAACTGAATTACGAGCGAGCGCGTCGGCCGTTTCTTTGTCATCCGCGCGGAAATGGCGCGGCACCGTGCGGCACACCGCGTGGTCCACCGAGAGAGGAACGGGCGAATCTAAACGACGATCAGGCACGCGCGTTCCACCGCGCGGACGTTCCGATATGTCGGGGCCGGGGATCGAGCCCGGAGCTCTCTCGAGTCGTTCCCTCGAAAGAACCGAAGCCAGCAGGTACGATCGGGCAGGACGGACGAGACGGATCTCGAGCGGGAGAGGAGATGTAAAGGAAGAAGAAGACGAAGGGGGAAGTATCGAGGCACAGGAGTCACTCGAATGAGATCTCGGAGCATTGGTCGAGCTAATTAATCCCCGAGCCGTCCGGCGCAAATGACAGCAACGATCGAATCAACCGGTAATATATTATCGCTCGTTTCACCGACTGCCGCCCGATAGAACGAAATCGTCCCGAGTAGCCGCGAGACGATTGCGGTGCAGAGCAGAGAAAAAGCTTCGGCGAGAGAAAGAGAGAGAGAGAGAGAGAGAGAGACATGCTTGTCTCATTACCACGTGGGAACTACGGTTCCAAACAACGGCGAGGCAATGATAATTTATGATCGTACACGACCTTTAGTTCGTGCTATCGATCACGTAATCTCCGGCGTCGAAACTATCAGCCATCAGTATAAACTTGCCCGAGGGACAGTTTTTGGACAAAGATTTAGGAGCGAGCTCTTAACGCGTATCTGTTGGAAGATGAAATTGTGCGATCGGTTTCGATGACTCGTATTTTGTGGAATACACGTGACCTTTGGAATTATTGTATAGTTATAAAAGTGAGTGTGAATCTTTCGATAGTTTCAAAAAAAAAAAGAGACTGTCGTAACCATAATTTCAAACGCAGCCAACGCAGAGGAGGGTGCGTGCGAGAACTAGAGGCATCGCACATTTCGCGACTTGGTAGCCGCGAACGAATTCGAAATTCCGCGGTACGCGAGACACTCGTAAATAAAAGCGGCGGTTCCCCGAGCGGCGAAAAGAGGGAACAGGTTTACGGGAGGCAGCAGGATGCACTACCGTGGCTGTCTCTTCTCTCCTTTCGGTGTCCGCGTAGCTCTGGTCCTTGCGTCTCTGACCCCCCCCCCCCGCCCCGGTCAAGGGGGGCCGCAGAGAGAGATCCCTCTCTCGATCTTCTATCGATCCCAATGTCTCACTGTGGCAAAAACGCCTGCCCGGCTGTACAAGGAGACGCATTACGGTCGCGTCGTTATAATTCGTCACTGTCGCGTAATGATCCGTGAATGCGTGCGCCCACTCCTCTCCTCTCTCCTTCTCTCCTCTCCGCCACCCGGCGGCGGCGGGACGTGTCTCACTCCCGGATCGTCCGCCTTGCAAGGCGATCTCCGGTCCCCACGTAGCCACGTTGGCCGTGACAACGCGACGAGGCAGGACGAGAGGAGACGAGTCCGTTCGGACGGACGACGGCGTGAAAGGATCGCCAGCTCTCGCGATCAATAGTTCATTACGAGAAACAAAAATACACCGACCGACAATACACCGCGATCCCAACAATCGACCTAACTATATACCTTCCCTCCCCCCATCTTTCTCTCTCTCTCTCTCTCTCTATTTCTCTCTTCCTCGCGTCCAGGAGTGCGTACGAAACGAACACGTCGACCATCGGAGATGGAACCTCGACGGGTTTGCTCTTGGATGTTTTCAACGACGAGGGACAGCAACGAGAGGCGGAGAACGGAGCAAGGGGGAGAGGAGCGCAGAGGAGAGCAGAGAAGAGCACTCTCGAGAGGAGAGAAGAAAAGATTTACAGAGAAATGTGTACACACTGGAGGAGGAGGAGGAGGATGAGGAGGAGAAGCCAGAGTAAGTGGACGCGCGTGGAGAGTCGGTTGCGCAAGCAACGAGGCCTATTCACTGTTTGCATTAGGGCTATTATGAGCTCCCGTGGCATTGAGCCTCCGCCGTGATTGGCTATTATCTATTCCGTGGTATTGTATCGTGTTTTCGAGACGTTCGCGATCGCGAGCAGCCGACGTTCGCTCGTTCGTTCGTTCGTTCAAACACACTCGACGATATTGTCACCCCCTGGCTGCTCGGCTACCCAAACACCACAATGAAACGGGTGGCTTCGTGGCATGGTCCTGTAACGATCCGCGCGCGCGTGTATGTATTGGAGTATTCCGGGATCCTTCCAGTAAAATCCTCGACCTTCGCGGTCGACGGGCGATTCTTGACCGCTGAAGCGCATCTGTGTCGAACGATGAATGGTGGTTGGAGTTATGTACACGGTTTACTATTAACCGCCGAGCCTTACTCGGTACTTTACGAGAAGTCATTCTTAGAAACCGTCTGTCGGACGAGCCCGGGCAAAGTGGTTTTCCCTAATAAATAAATTTCAGCCGCGACACTTGGCTGTAAATCGACGATGTTCCAGACCATTAGAGGGATGAAACACTGTTTGCGAATCTTAATTAATCAAGCACTGACAAAAACACCGATTGCTTTTAATTAAGTGGAATCTGGGCGTTGACGAGACTTAATTGATTCCCGCGAACGCCTCGCCGAACCTGTCCTATATTCCCTCTCAACTTCCTCGGAACCTCGCTCTCCAATCAACCACGCTATTCTAATGCGTACCACCAACACGATCCTTCCTCGATGTTACACAGACTCTTATCTGCTATCTCAATGATGTTCTAAATCGACTATTTTCCCTCTTTGTTCGCGAGGGAGGATTGTCGTCGCGTAACGCTCGATGGAAGATCTTGAAAGGATCAATTTGTTTGCAACGATTGTTTCTCAAAATTGCGCTGTGAGCTGGCTTTCCTGCAAATTTTTGAAGTGTAGACTTTTTGAACGTACACTGATTGCTAATATAATTTAATTTCTATAAGGAACATCCAAAGCTGCATCACCAAATACCTGACTTTGTCCTCTTACAAACGCTCAGTATTATACAGACTCTTATCTGTTACCTTAATGACAAACAAAACCGACTATTTTTCCTGTTGTCGACGCGTAATACAGGATGATGATCTCGCGAAGATCGATAGAAATTAAATTTAAATCAATTTGAATTGACCGCAATTACTGACTTTTCTTCAAATTTTTGAATTGTAGAATTTTTGAACGTACACTGATCGCTATAAAGAACATCAAAAGCTTTTATATTATATTACAGAAATGTTAATTTCTATATTGTAGAAATTATGTTACAAGGAACATCCAAAGTTGCATCACCAAATATCTGACTTTGTCCTCTTACAAACGCTCAGACTCTTATCTGTTACCTTAATGACAAACAAAACCGACAATTTTTCCTGTTTATTCGCGACTGTCGACTGTTGCGAAGATCGATAGAAATTAAATTCAAATCAATTTGAATTATTATTTCTTAAAATTACTGACTTTCCTCCAAATTTTTGAATTATGTGGAACACACGCACTTACCCTGCACTGACGCCTTCGATCGCTACAAAGATCAGCAAAAAGAACATTGAAAGCTGCACCGCCAAACACCTGATTTTCTCCTCCTGCCGATCGAACACATTCGCAGAAGTCATATCGGATATCAGTTAAGGGGCGGACACGCCGCCACCTCGCTTAAACGATCCCGGTACGCGACAACTATCCCGTGGTCCGTCGTTTCTTTCTCTCGGGGGCGCGTTTCACTCCCACGTGGGCCGCTCGCCGCGAATTCCAAGCGCGGCGAGGAACGCATTCCCGATACGATGATAACGTGGTTCAGAACGTGCGCTAAGCGGACGTAACCGGAACCGAGCGAGATCGAGCGTGTACTCCACTCGTGGTGCCGCGACACCGAGAAATTGAACCATCGGAATACGAGAAGGATCGTGTTGGATTATCCGGGCCCGTATTTTATCTTATCCCGAAGGAATTCAGCTGTTTTCTACGGACACGGTTGCTTGTTCCGCACTGGTGGTCGACTCCCTCCGTGGACCGTGGCCGACAGTCCCGATCGTACGTACGTACGCGAGCCTAAACGTGTCGTTTCATCCTTCGTTGACACGGAAAGAAATATGAAAATGAACGAGCAGAACGGGGGAACGTTTGAACGAGGTCGTGTTCCCTTTTCTTCTCTGCTCCTTTGTTTTCCTTTTTCGCTTCGAACTGGCTACCGAGGGTGAGCCAAGATCGGATCTGGATTGATGATTGTCGAGTGACCAGGTCGGTTACCCAAGAGTGGTCGTGGATCACTGACACGGCCGGTCCGTCCATTTATTCTTTCGCCTCCTCGATTTCCACGGTTCCAAACACATTACTCACGCCTGTTTTCTTTTTCTTCTCTAAATTTTGAAAAACTAATTACAAGGCAGCGACGTTATTTAGATGACAGATGTGAGAGAAGTGGAAATATTTTCTGTCTGTGTTCACAGAGAGAGAGAGAGAGGGAGCGAGATTATAGAAATAACTCGCGTCTGGCGTGAAATATAATAATTCGCAGGAAGGGAGAGCGTAAAAGGACGTAAAGATAGAAAGGGTAATACAAGTGTTAAATGATTCGATGATTAGTGTCGTTCATTTTTCACCGCGCGGGCAAAAACTCGTCTTCCCCGGCGAACGAAAATCTCGCTAACGATCAGCTTAGACGATTTCTACGCGTCTCGTTAACAACGTCTCGTTTCCGGAAGAGCAATTATATATTACTCCGACGTTGCTCTCACGCTAAGCCGTTTGTCACCGAAGGAATTTCATGGAGGGTTCTCGTAGTAGGTCGCAGGTGCACGTTCTGTCTTCCACGTATGTATACAGTTTCCCAACGGGATTTCGATAGGTATGGGAACAGGAGACTACGACGTACTCGCGTCGTAAAAAATCACGCGACTGAAATTGCACGCATCTACACTCTCGCTCGCAAGTCTCGCAACACCTTGTGTCGAAGTCTAAAAAAAGAAAAGAAAAATACGAAATAAATATGAACAAATTTTTTTGTCGTTTAAAAGTATATATAATATATATGTATCACGTGTAAATGTAAATTAAACGTTATCAAGTAAAATGTTAGATATCCTCCTCTGTTTAAAATACTATTTATTTGAATTAAATCATCTAGTTTTTTTTTTTTTTTTTGCCTCAAAGACAACTTCACCGTTATAAATTATCCCCACGTTTTGCTGTTGGCACGAGCAGACAAAATCGACCAGAACATTGTCTGGGAACATAAATATGTCGTTTATGACCGAACACCTCGAAATTCGATTCATCAGTCTTCTTTTCAAGCTTCAATTGTCCAGGTTTCACGTTCCTCAGCTCATTGTGAGCTCTTTACTTTGTCTTACTTTCTTAAAAAGATTTAGGTTAGGTTTAGGTAACTAGGTAACTAGGTTAGGTTTAGCTAAAAAACCTAACCTAAACCTTTTAAAAATCGCCGTTTTACATAACTTTCAGAGTTAGTGTGTGTTTCTTTTTTCAAAAGTATAAACTTACTAAGGCTTCGAAGACCCAAGATTTGTCAAAAAGCAACGTTCGAAGGCGACATAAAGTTATCAAAAACTGTCTCTCAACCCGACCAAACGCGAAAGAAACACACGCACAAGTAACAATCGAACGCAAAGGGCAGAATTTCCAACCGGTTCGAACACGGTTCTCGCGATTCATCCCTGAAATTTCGTGGGCCGGTGCCGCGTCGCTAACGAGCCACGGAACGATCATAAAACCGCGGGCGCCGATAAATTTCGATTCGTAATCGTCCAACGCGACCCCTCTTCCCGCAACCCTTCTACGTATTCTGTATAAATTAAACAACCGGCGTCTTTCACAGGCACGGGACGTTGTCGTTTATCGACGACACGGCTCGCTTTGCATCTATCGTACCGAAGAACGTGGCCGGTTGATCGAGGAATTCCAGGGATTCCCATGTTGGGCTGCAGGTGCACGTTCTCCGCGTGTCGTCCTCCTCTACGTAGAAACGCGCGAGCGCGAGACTCATCGACCGATCGCTGCGTGCTCGAGAAGCCCTGCGTCAGCAGCTCTCTCTTCTTTTCTCCTCTGCCTCGAGACTTTGTACTTTCGACCAACAAAAAGGACGTATGTAGAGCACCTACATATTTCGAAAGTGTCGTTGCTCAGCGTAGAGGATGCCTCTAGGAGGCATGTTGAGGCCAACTGAGTCAACCGCGCAACGAGTCGGCTCCGCCGAAAAGGGAGCTCCGACGAAATAAACAAGCCCGCTTTATGAATTATCCGTGGACTGGAGGCTCGTTCGTCGCGAGAAATATCGCTGCGAGGACGAACTCGCGATTCGACTCGCGCCGTTCCACCTGTCCGCGTAAATTTTCGGCTCGCTCTCCTCTTGGCTGGAAGTTTCGCGACTGTAATGATTCTTGCCTCAGCGCGCACCTGGTTCCGCGGAGATTAATGCGGGTGGTTCCCGGGGTAAACGGCTGATAATTGGTAGTGACTTGTAGAGCAGGTGTATCGCTTATCTTGAACCTCGATGTAATAAAAGAAAATACTCCGGCTCTCGAACGGGCTCGTTGCAGGGCAAGACACTGGCTACTTTGGTTAAAATTCTGAATGTCACTGCTGAACGAGAGAATTTACGAGAGATCAAGTGAGATCACTGAAAGTGATTTTAGTGGGGATAACCCAGAAAATCGGGCCTCTTGCAACGCTCATGCAACGAAAATTAGCGATTGGTTGATTTGGGTCACGTGATTCACGAGGAGGGGTGGTGCAAACCTCGAGTGGGAGTGGCGTTGTCTGGTACTGAGCGATCGCGCTTGTAATTTGTTTTGCATCGATTCAAATGTTTGCACATCGATAAAATTTTATGGTGAGACGAATCATACTGGGGTACAAGTCGTGCAGTTTTTTTTAACTGACGAATGTTTCGCAACATCTGAATTTTGCACGAACCACGCGTTATCGTCATCTTCGGAATTTATAAATTACCCACCAAGAACATGTTAACGTGCTTCTCAATGGATCGATAGATCACAGCGTGTAATAGTAATAGCAATCGCCTGTCCATTCGATCATTGTCTAACATCAAATCTCGTTAGAGGAATAGAATTGCGATTATGGATGGTCAGCCGCAGCGTGCTGTGGTGCTTTGGCGCGATAATAATTGTTATTGCCATTGGTCCCTGGCGTAAAATCGCATAACGGACACCGCCGTAAACGTCCGATAACTCACGGGACCGCAGGGAGCACGGTTGCAAGAAGTCGTACGTGTCGTCGTAATTAAAATCGACTTCGATTGCTTTGCCCCTTGGAATTTCTGCTCGTATTGATCGCCAGGCGCGCAAATTTTAATTGGTTTTAATCGGTTTCTTAAGTTTAGATTAGTAAGAAGAAGCAATGTGTGGAAGCTTCCCGTTTTTTAGAGATATTCTCCTGATAATATTTATCCAGCCGAGTATTTACGATTCACGGAAGTTTCGCGAATTCGTGACGAATTGAGATTCGTGAAAGTTAATGAAATCGAGGCAGGGGAGCGACGGAGCCAGGATCTGATCCTTTCACAGAGAGGGTCAATGTATTCATTGATTGAAGGGACCCCGTGACGTATTTGCTGGCACTTGGGGCAAGTTTATAAGCATCGGTATGTAGCCGATTCGCTGTTGAAAACAGATTGAGCGACTGTTGCGTGAAATCGAGTTAGCCAGATACAAATTAGATATCCAACGTGGCAGCCAAGCGTCTGTCTACATGAAAAATACACGTACACGAAAGATATACACGTACACATAAAATATAATCATCGTAAATAAAACATTCATGTGATATGAATTACGATTAATGGTAATTTGCCACTTATTCAGTGAATCCGATTAATATATCACATATAATGTACGACATTGTGCAATAATAAATTTTGAAGCTCAAAGCCTCTACATTCAAAATGTTCATTTTATTCTAAAATGTTTTTATATGCATCTATATGAAGAGGCATTTCTTTTCGAAAATGTAATACCTTGGAAAAGTTTTCTCATGATTGAATATACAATGGATTTGAAGATTAAAACTTTCTTTTTATAACAACCTTCCAAAACTTCAGGTATGATTTTTCTTCGTAATTTTATTGTAACTTTGAATTTTCGTCGTTATATTCATTTTCTTCAAAGTTCAATAAATTGGCGAAAGAAAGAAAAAAAAAAATTGTACACCGAATTTTGAGACGTTGTTGTAAAGGGGAAGTTTCAATCTTCAAACTCATCGTAAATTCGATCAAGAGAAAAGTTTTTCAATATTGTTACACACTATGATAATTTATAACATTTTCGAGGAAAGCTTCTTCGCTGTTACATAGCGTAGACACTTTAAAATAAAACGAACGAAATGTACTTTGAAAGTACAGGCTTCAAGCTTTAAAATAAGCCAAAGTTTATCATTATACGATTTCCTTTTACAAAATTACAACAGCTTAAATTACTTAGTGTTCGAATATTCACTGTACTTGCACTTTAAAGTCGCGTGTAAGTAACATCGTAGGATAATTCAAAAAATAATCGCGACAACGGCAAGCCGATAACTGCCTTCAATAACCCTGGCAGAAAATAGACACGTCAGGTGTCGTCGAATATAAAATAAAGTTGAATCGCGCTGGATAGATTGGCGAATACGACAATACTCGTGTTCGTACCGAGGAGCAGATGCAAGAGACAGTTGTTCGCGGAACGTGGAGCATCTTTCGATAGCCAGGACATAAAAACGTCCGAAAAGTTTTCTGATTGCCCGCAGTATCGCGACGTACTGGCCCTGGTCACGCCTTTTCGCGTAAAACGTTTGCAAATCGCGGTGACGCGGCTCTGTTCACGGCGCTATAAACGTCCCGGTTGACTGTATTTCTTCCGGCGAATGTTGACTCGGTATTTAAGTTCCTGCATTGTTTTTTTATCCTATTCTGCAGCCCGATATCAGGGAACTCCTTGTCCGGTACGCTCATTTTCCTCCGTTGCTTATGACACTCTCGCGATAATATTTTGTCATCACGTGCATCGAACGGATCTCGGTGAAAATGACTGTCAATGATAATTTTAATTCCTTACGGTTCCTTGCTACGACAACACGCGGGTAAAAATTTATGGAAAGCCATGGAAAATTGATTTCTAAACAGTAATTATTAATTTTGAAATGTACTGTGCACGTACAATATCGCAGAATTTTTGCGACAGCTGTTGACGAGAGTCTCTGCGATTTTAAATATTTAAAAAGCAATCGATGGAAGCTGAAAAGAATTGACGGTGGAAAACAACGGCCGAAGATACTTCAATGAATCGTGAACACCGCAAGAGTATCCTTATAAGGGTGGCGCGCCTCGCACGAATGCTCTCTGTTATGCAACCTCGGAGAAAGTTTCTCAAACACGGGATACACAAATACTTCGGAGGTGTTGCTTGACATCCGTCTTTTGTACGCGCCAGCCTAACGAAGTTATCAGACTCTACCTTCGTTTAAAACCGCTTTCACGCAACAACGCTTCGTCTCGCTACCACACTTTACGCCCAATTGCCTCGTGACTGTTAAAAAGCGGTCTTGTCATCAATCTTGCATCCGAAAGATAGATACGTACAATTTTCTCTCGTCTCGCGAGAGAACGCGCGCACGTTCAACAGAAGTTGCAAGCGAGTCACGACGTTTCCTCCGCCCCGGCGGTGACGACCGACGAGAGGACGAAAACTGCGTGGCCAAGGACTCGCGGCGAAATCCGCAAAGAATTAGCCGGTGGCACTCCACGGTTCGAAACGTTCCACCCGGCGGGTAAGGACGCTAAAGGGCGCCATTCGGCATTAAACGTCAGTCAGCCGTGTCGTAAAGTAAAACTGCATCACGTCCAGTCAACGGTCCCTCTGTCCGGCACCTTACCGTACCCGCTGTTCCAGCATGCGTATTACCGCTCGCGCGATATCGCGGAGATGAAAGGCGAACGATAATAAAAGAGAGAACAGGCAGCCGAGAAATGAAAGTTCCCTTAGCGCGTGCATCTCGAAGGAGGAAGAGAGAGAGAGAGAGAGAGAGAAAGAGAGAATTCTTGAGGTTCGAAACACGAGAGCGATGTCTGACCAACGAAAGACACTGGAATTTATCATTGTGCCGCGTGACGATGGTCGATGAGAGAACACTCGCGTAATTGCGAGCTAATGGGATTGATGATGTATCGTGGATGCTTCTATGTTTCTTTTTACGTTGCTACGAAAGATCTTGTATTCGGGAGGAGATGGTTGCATCCGGAAGAACACGCCGTGCATCGTTCGAACGGTACATACGTACGTAGAGCGGAGGTGCGTTGAACCACGATGATTAGATGGACGATGTATCTGTCGGAGGGAAAAGTAGCGTTGACGAAATGTAAAAATGAAAAGGGAATTGCGGCAGTTGCTTACCCTGGTTTCCGCCTCTTGTTTCAGAAGAGCATTTCAGATCAGCCAACGTTACACATTGCGGTTAAACTGTAGCTACGGCCTTATCGCGGCTCTCCTCTGCAACAGAGTGAGGTAAGAGAGTGCATCTCCAGGTATACAATACCCAGGCACGCTGCAAACGCTCTGGTCGGCGATTCGACCGGCTCCAATTGCGTACGATTGCTCGGAAGAAAGTCCGATCGGTTTATTACACAGAATACACACACACACACACACGCACACACACACACAAGGTGCTGTACAACGGGCATGGAAAACAGACATCATCTTCCGACAGCCTCCGAATGAAGATCACCATCGGGAGTAACATCGGCCTTCCCTCGTAGGTAACTTTTATCCCATCGACGTTTATACGCAACGTTCCATCACGCCCTCCCACCCTTTTCTAAATCACATAACACGCCAGCTCGACGAGTTTCTTCCTGTACGATATACCCGTGTCACGACGGAGCCCCGTTGCCTCGTAAACGCGAGCACCGCCGGCGTAGTTGCAACGCATACATCACACCGACGATCCACGTTCCGCGGGAGGAAGGATGGATATCATCTGGTAACGGTGCTGTACAGCGAGAGTGCGTCGGAAATGGGATCGCGAGGGCAATCGTCAGCACGCAGCTTGTCGAAAAACCGCTGGTCATCGTCAAACGAAAGAAGTCGTCAGGATCTGTGACGAGTGCCCTCCAGACAGGACACGAGCAAAAAGGTTCTACTTTGTCGTAGACCTCCTAGAGTTCAGACAATACTCTCTCTCTCTCTCTCTCTCTCTCTAACCCTTTGTCATGTCTGGGCTCCGATCGGCTCGTCGAGAGAGTTCAACTGGACGAGTTCATGAGTCATCGATGAGAATAATATCTTCCTACTTACTATCGTAAGGGAAAGTATGTAAAACACGTCGCGTTGTAAGTAGGTGTTGTCGGACCGTATTTTGAAGAAGCGAAGAGAGAACGATCGGAATATAAATTGCATTCGCTTTTCTCTTCCCTTTTTTTTCTTTTTTCATTTACGACCAGTGTGACCCACCTTTGCCTTTTTAAAGCTCGTTCGATCGCCGAAAATAGCGGGCCGCGATTCTCCACGCGCCAGTGCCACGAAATCGTCCTGTACGAGCGTATCGCCGACTCGCCGTGCGTTCGATCGACGTTCCGTGCAAAATGCCCATATCATCGAGCATAACGCGAACAGATCTCACCGAGACGATTGGCTCCGCATGTATTAAACGCGACGATGCGGTGCCACGATGCGGTGGCGTCGGAGGTCGAGCGAGAGCGCTCGAAGAAGCCGCGGTGCGGACGGGTGAGAAGAACTGAGGAGAGACGAAACGAAGCGAAAAGAAGGGGGAGGGAGAGTCAGGGGGGGGGGCAGGCGAACGCCGGATGAAAGAAAGAGAGGCGGCCAGACCGGAGAAATTAAACCGTAAGGACCACCAGGTCGAGCCGGGCGTCGGTAAAATTTGCCAGGCTCCGAGCTCCGTGCAGCGCGAGCATGAGCGCGAGCGCGAGCGTGATCGCGTCTCTTTTCCCTTCTTTTTTCTCCGTTTCGTCGGTCGTTTCTTTCCGTACCTACCGTCCGATACGTCGGCGAATTCTCTCGATCGTGTGCCAGAGCGAGACGGAAATACGGCCATCCGAAACGGAGCTGCCGCGCGCGCGCGCGCGCAAACTTCAGCAAGAGGGAAGGATCGCGCGGCCGTGCGTTAAAAATGAAGACATTCAGATGGAGATATGATTCTATATAAATCACCTGGTCGAAGCCGCTGCCGCCGCCGTCGCCGCCGCGTCGTTCTACCTGGCCGAAGCCAACTCTTCTCTCCCCCTGTCTGATCTTTCGGTCTCTTCTCGCGAGCAATTCGGTCTCTCCGTTCATCGAACGGGCTCCGTCTTGCTCCTCTTGCCGTGATTCGAGCGTACGATTCCGCGTACCTCTCTGTAACCTTCTCCTTTCCTCTTCTTCCATCTCCCCCCCTTTGTACCTTTTTTTACTGTCTTCTTTTACCTGCTGAAAGCGAGCTGGTGGCTCGTGACCGGCGCGCTCGTCCCGGTGGCAAGAGGATTCATTTGTTTTATCTCGCCGATTTCAATTATCAAATATTTATCGTTTATTTGCCCGGGCTGGTCCCGGGAACCTCCGTTACCTGTCGAGATGAAACAGCGGCAGTCTCGAAACGCGGTCTCCCGTTGCTTCTACTCGTTATCGTTATCGTTATCAGCCGCCAAGTGTTCTGTGTCTCCTGGCATTTCGCGAGCTTTCGTGGGACGTATCGACTGTTATTACTGTTGAAGCTCGGATAGTTGCATTGAACAGAAAAAACCGTGGTCGAAGCGCGAGGTGGTTATAACAATCGTAATCAAAACGTTCGAATCGACGTTGTAATCGACTGTGTTGCTGCAGATCGGCGATGAAAGATACGGACGATACCAAGAGGAAACTAAGAAAAAAAAAAGAAAAACTCGTCAGTGTTGCTACAATGCACATCCTCCACCAGGTTGTTTCGTTTCGCTCTGGACGGAGCCGAATCGTCAACACTTTGCGAAATCCGAATCTTCAGCTGCCGATTCCGATTCGAGCGACGTGGTTTCTCATACGCCGTCAAATCTCCGATTTATCGCGAGAATCTCTCGTAAACGCAAATAGGATCGTGAATCGGCGATCTCGAATTTTATCGTTCGCTTTACAACGGGGTGTAGGGGGACGTGGGGGGAATTGTAGTTCCTTTTTTCGAGAAGAGGTTACCGAGCCGAGTGTCACACGCGATACTTTAATGTTACGACGCAAGCGGAGATCCACGAGGAATGCTCGCGGGGCGATGATACACACCGCATCGAGCGCGTGCACCTGCGCGGAGCGGAGCGGAGAATCGAACATCGCGGAGGATGGGTTCGTGGGTAACCTTACGGGTTTCCTCTTCCGCGAACGCCCGGCTCGGCCGTGGCCAGCCACGGAAAGCCGCTTTTACACCTGAATGTATATCTGCCGCGATCTGTGTATACACGACCGTTCCGGTACACACTGCTGCAAGTCATAAAGTAAATCAGCTATGATCGACTGGCCGCGCTCCGCTCGAGCCAGTTCCTCCCTCGAATAAACGAGAAACGTGTGGACGTGCGTCAAGACTCGCGGTACCGAGGCGGATGCCGGTAGAGGATGGATAGGCCAGCATCTCCAACCACGATCTCTCTTGATAAATGACAAAATCGAGCAGGAAGCGACCGAGGAGGAACTCACCGTGTCTGGAAATCTTTCCCCTTTTTTTTTTCAATCGGGATCTTTACGACGATCGAGTACGCGAATCGACGACGTGCCAAGTTCCGAAGATTCCGACAGAGTAGGATCGATGTCGGTTTCACGAGCGTGTCCGGCCGAGGATACTCTATTCCGTGCATAAGGACGCGTTCGAAGGTAAATTGAGCGTAGCGAGGGCTCGTTTGCGAGCGACCTTGACCAACGACGTGTTCACCGCGTGTCCACCGTTCGTGGAAAGGTTCAGAGTTCAGCCAGAGACAATAGCCGAGTCGTCGCCGGTCTTCCTTGAACCGTTCCCAAGGACGAGACCCATTCCTTCCCTCTTGTCCCATTCCAGCTATTAGCAAATTAGTACGTTTCCCGGAATCCTTTGACTCTCCCGTTCGTTTGGCTCTCGCAGTTTCTCAATCGAGAATCTCGAAATACTCTCACAGAAGGGATCTCTCGACCGAGAAAAGAGATCGTGACGGACAAAGAGCATCTCGCGTGTATGATTCGATCGTCGCGGGATTGTTATCGAGGGACGAAATAAAGAAACCGCGAACGCTCGGTTCGTTGGAAGCGCGAGGAAGAGAGAGAGGGGGCTAAGGAGAGACGGCGGAGCGCGTTGTCGGGTCATTCGAGGGGCGATTTAATATAAATCGAGAAGACGAATGGGGCGCGCGGCCTCCTTGACTCGCGCGCGCGCTCTGTGTATCCCTAGGCGTACATGTATTTAAACAGGCGTTTAACATAATTCATCTACTCTCGGCACGGCTCGATTCTCTTTCGCCTTCTCCTCCGCCCCCCCCTCTTGTACGTTTGCTCTGTACTCTTCCTCCGCCTTCCTCTTTCATCCCTCTGCTCTTGCCTTTCCTTTCCCGCGAGCTCCGGCTCCGACTGACTTAGGCGAGTTCCCCGTAGCCGCGCGACCCAACGACCAACGCTCCTCGCGAAAAGGGATAAACGTATGCGCATCGAGCCGCGCGTTCGAGCCCGAACCCTGAACGCTCGCTGCTCTCATATAAATGCAAAGTGGCTTTCGGAATAGGTCCGATGGCTTTCTCGACGGGTATCCAACCCAACGAAATCTCCGAGTTTGTGCGCATGCGCGCGGGTATATGCGCGCGCATCCGCGTTCGCTCCCGCGCGTTTATTACGCGAGACAAGAAACCAGCGAAAGAGGACAAATAAAGAGAAACCAGTCTCGCGAAGTGGCGTCTCCGGCTTGATTTAGAATTTTTGCATGGATCGAAACCGTCCCTCGCGATTTCGCAGGGTGAAAATAATAATTGTCGATGCATCCTGCGTCGCTCGATTAATTAACCGCTGCGCGCGCGCGCCGGTTCGAGGAATTAATTAAATCTGTAAAAACGTAATTCCTCTTGATTAAATCTCCTCGACAGGGACAAAATACGTCGTTGTCAAAACGATCCATTGGCGGGTTCTCTGTCAGTTCGTGATACCTCGATTCTTCCACGGGATTGAAACTGTTCCGCAAAACATTCCTAAATATAATCGTTGAATTTACAATCTACATCGGCGAAGGGACCGCTGACGTAATTTCTTGCAGCCCAGCGGTCGCGGTCCGATTCACGTCGTGTGGTCGCGACGATCGGCGAAAAAACGCGACCGAGCAACTCGATTCTTGCTCGCCATTGATAATCACGCGTTCGAGCTGTTCGTGGTCGCGCAGGCGACTCGTAATTACGCGTGTCGAGCGCGGTTTTTCGCGATGCGTTTACCCAGAGGACGAAGTACTTGTTTGCGTACGGCGCGAACGTCTCAAAGTGTTTCGCTGCAAGAAGCTTCGTTCCGAACGGAGCGAGACCAGTGGCCAAGGTTCGCGGACGAGTGTCATTAACCGACTTATCGCAGGAACAGCGTTGAAAAAGAGGGACACGAGGGAGGACCTTCTCGCGAGGTCCTCGGATGTTTTCCACTTGTCATCGTTCACCGTTCGCCCTTTGTTATTAGGCGCAGAAGCTCGTAAAGCACGTAGGCGGGCCCCGGCCGTGGCAAGAGCGCATAATACGGGGCCCTACATAATTACCGCGTCGCGAGGAAGCTTTATGGCGGTGCGCTCGTCGAGTATTAATTTTCTTTCGCGCGGTGCTCGAAGCTGGCGCGAAGAAACACAACCGGAAAGCAAGAGAGAGAGAGAGAGAGAGAGACACTGGATGCGCGGCGCCGGCGTACGCTCGCAGATACTCGCGCCATTTCATCGTCTCTTCTCCGCATGTATGTACAGCTTCGATATACACGGGTATATGATCGTTTGTCTCACCGTCACCTTCTATCCTTGCCTCACGCTGGTTCACGCCCGCCTAGTTTCCAACATTGTTCGCGGTATTCTCGAACCGTGGTATTAATTATCACCGCGAGAACACCGCGAGAACACCGATGGACTCTTCCTAGTCTTTCATCGATTCGATCGACTTCGATCGCACCAATTATCCGCGCCGTTTCGACGATGGCCGTCTAGATTCGTTCCACTAACGACCAAAGTTGTTCCTTTCCTTCTCTTTACGTCTTTATTATCCAAGTATATAACGACCTCGGGATCCCTTGCACCTTCTCGCAAGAAACCGTGGTTTAAAACGTGGGAGGTCCCGACGAAGAAAAGGACGCGAGATTACGGTCGTTTTGATATAAAAGGGGAGGGAGGCGAGTTGAAGGGAGGGGGAAGGGAGAATAAGATGACTATCGAGTCGAAATCAGTCCACTCGTGATCAGATAGAACCCGGGGAACAGCTGCGCGTCTAAATTGTTCTGGATCGCTTAGAAGAAACACCTGCCGTTGCCTTCTCTCGCTCTTCTATCGTCGTTTTTAGCCGAAGCTAAACATATATATAATATTTATATTGATATTACATATGAAATTATTATTATTTATTATTAAAATAAATATACAATTATATATAAATACAGTGGCATATTAAATTTTGATTTTAAATCAAAGTATGTACATATTGTGCTATACGTAGTCCCCGAGCTTTTATTTATCCGTCCACCATGACGCTTTCATTAACGCGATTCAACGCAATGTCTAGCCTTCAACGCGCAGTTACTTTGGTAAATAAACGAGACTCGTTGCTGCCACTCTGTTCGCCTTGCCATTGTAACTTGCCGCGTTTCCAGTCGTTTCGCAGCAGCAGCCCATGACCGTGCAATTACTCGTGGAAGTAAATTCCTCGGGGCCGCGTTGCCGCGGACGTAATCGAACCTAGGCCTCAACGAGAGTCCCGTGGAACTCGTCGTTGAGCCTGTCGAACAGCGCAATGCCGACGATTGCACGACGTGCACGCGTGTGCGTTTCTTGGAACATCTCAGTTCCGAACGAGACGCGTTTTATCCACGTACGCGTGTCAGGATCGTTCGAGTCTCGCTCATTTTGAGCACGCGAGGATTGCACCCGAGATTTCTGCGACGATACCTCCGAAAGATAATGCATACGCATCGTTCACGCGCGAGTCCCGTTATCCGGAGGGTGCCCAAAGACACGTGCAATTGCGTATCGAAACACCTCTTCCTCGAAGGGCCGGTCTTCCACGGTGGGACAGAAACTTGGCACAAAGAGGCGCGACGCGTGTACCATACGGTACGGGGCGAAGAGGTGGGCCCGAGGTGCAAACTTCGTCATTGTCAGGGGACTGACACTCCGGGGGTACCGGAGAGAGTCGGGGCCCTCGCCATTAATAATCTTAGCCCGAACGGAGAAACAAAGAGGCAGATCGTCGAGGGGGTGCCGAGGAGGAAGAGGAGGAGGAGGAGGAGGAGGACGAACACGAGGGCATTTCTGTGCGTGTACCACGCATCAAGCCGGCGCGTTTCGTTCGGCTGAGCGGCGCGTATACGTGGTAGGTATCCGAGAGTGTATCCGATGCGTCCGATAGGGCGGGACACGAGCATAAACAATTGCGCATCGGCCTCGCCCCTTCCCGATACGGTGTAATAAAACGAGAGGTCTCTCTTCGCCGCCCTCCTCCAGCCCCTCGACCGACCCTGCACCCTACTGCTCCCCCCCTTCCCCTCCCCGTGTCCCTTTCCATCGCCGAGTCGACGAGTTCCGGCCGCTCATCGAGGCCCCCGGGGCCAGGAATATCGAAACGAACCACCTCGGACGGTCGTCCGCGCGATATTTCAGCGAGCCACAGGGGTCGCCGCTGTTTGCTAACCTCCTACGACCTCCTACGACTGCGCTGCTCCAACGTCCTCGTCGCGGAGGGATTTTTCGTAACGAGGTAAACGCTGCAATTACGGTCGGACAACGAGCGTCCGAATGCGCGCCCGATCCAAGTCCTAGCCTAGAGGGATGTTCTTCGAGGACTCCGAGGAAACGTCGTGCTCCTTTTCTTCCTCGTGTCTCTGAGACTGACGCACGCGCGTTACGCAGCCGGGAACGTTGTCCGATTGCTCGTAACGGTGGCTTTTACAAAGTGGTTTCGCTTTTGCGTCGAAAGTTTCGACCGAGGCGTATCTGAGACGTTACACAAGGCGAGTCGGAGTTTTGAAGTTTGGTCGTAATTGGCAGTTTCTTCGGCGATACGCGGGAGAGAAAGTTCGCGCCGCGCGAGTTTACGTATTGAAAGAAAGATTCGCAGGTTCGTTGCTGTATCGTTGTATGAGTTAGTGACCGATCGAGATGCGTTGAAAGATATCGTAAACACGATTTATCAAAAAACAGGGATCGAGATCCGCACGCACGTGCGCGATCAAAGAGCAAAACAAAAGGAGAAGGAAAAATAAAAGATCGAGCGAGGAGTTTGGCGAGGATCGCGAGGCACTTGCGTAAGGCGACAAGGTCCGAATTTGGTCGCTTATTTGGGAGGGTGCGGCCGTTTAATTTGGAGCCCGGACCGAAGGCTGACCTAAAATAGAGGTAGGATTTTAATTGGAATAAGTTTCGCGGGACGTGCAAAAAGACGTGCAGAGAATGGCGCGGCTTCGTTGCGAGTTGGGCCGCTCGGGGCGAGTGGTGGTGCGTCCGAACGCTCGCGCGCACACGCGATCCGTACGGGGCGAGCGGCCCGCGCCGGTTCTTGCACCGGCGATTAAACCGAATCGCGGGCCTGTCGCTTGCTAATTTATTAGAGCGCGTTACCGAGCGGTGTGCCCCGGCCCGGGACGGGGTGGTCGGCCGAATTAAATTCGTATTTGGCCGCGCAGGCGGCAGCAGGCGAAATTAGATTCGACGGAGATAAATCCGTGACGGTGGCCCGACTGGAACGGAGAGAGGAGAGGAGCGGAGCTACGTTCGCATCGCGCTAAATTGAGACATTCGCAATGGCGGCGTCGAAAGAAGATCGTATCGATGATTAATGCGCGTCGCGGTACCAAGCGCGGTCCGGTAAAAAGCGCGCAATTACACCGCATAACGCTTAATGACTCGATAAGTGGTACCGCGAAACGATACGTATTGTGACGCGGGATTATAGATGCAGGGGTCCGTCGTCCGTCCGGTCCCCGGCCGGTAATAACTGCAATTTCATCCGGTCTTAATCTTCGTTGGATCGTTTGAAACGGGGGAGGAGGGCGGCGTCGAAAAATCGTTGCCTCACTCGAGGCGCTAGCCGTGGACCGACTAGACGCGAGCGAGAGCGAGCGAGAGCCACCGCCGAGCAAAAGGGATCGACGTACGAGGAAACGCGGTGTGGATGGACGAGAAGAGAGACGGATTGAACTCTCACCGAGGAGAGAGCAGACTTTCCACCAGCCGGACTAACACCGATGTCGGTGGAAAGCGAACCAAACGAGGTCGTGTAAGAGGGACGAAGTTAGGGGTAGGGAAGAAACCAGAAGTCAGAGGGAAAAGGAAAAGAAAGGAAAGGGAATGAAAGGGAAGGGAAGGGTAGGGAAGAGAAGGGAAGGGAAGAGAAGGGAAGAAACGGTGATCGTTCTTCTCCGGCAGGCTGGACAATAGCAGCGCCGCGAAGTGTAGCGGACAAACAAATAGCCAATTAAAATTCCGGTTGCACGGCGAACATACTTGTATCAGCTGCGGTACTACCAAGCATTGTGCACCGCAGGCATGCGCGAGCCGGTGTCTGGATCGGTTGACTGGACCCGGGTACCACAAGATCGGTTGCTTACGACCAACCTTCAAGGACTATCTCGTGGAGGCGACTCGTTTGCACCGTTCGCTCAGCTGAATCCTCTCCTTCCCAAGAGGAGACATCGTTATCGACCGATCGCGCCTTTATCGCGGCCGATTCCAGCTCTCCCGCTGTCACGTTTCGTGCCACGGTGGTTAATTAAAAAAAAAAGCGTTCGCTAGTTTCGTGCCAATTAATCATAAACGCCCGCAGCGACCCCTCTCTTCCCCCCTCCGCCCGGTTATTGTTGCTCGCAATTCTTTCCTTCGCCTCCCCCGTTTCTTTTATTTTTCCCGCACGTCCCCCTCTTCCAACGTTCCCGCGAACAGCGACTCCGCGTCGTAGCTGCATCGAAAGGGGCAGCCTGGAAATTAGCCACAGACGGTCGACCGTTTCGTTAATTGGTACTGATAGATCCACGATACTAACTCGAGCGGTGCAACGAACGGCTGGTGATAACCGGACGAGAGAGCAGGGGGGGCTGGCTTTTACGCGATCGTTATTGTTAGTTGACCCAGCGCTGCCCGATAAAATCGCGCCGATGATTAATTAAAGCGGGAAATTAATTACCCGAGGAGCAGGTCGTTTCGTTACCACTTGCCGCGCTCAACTATAAACGTCCGAACGTTAAATTACTTCCTCGCCTCGACGTTGCTCGCCGATCGTTTTAGGTAATTGATAGACATCGGCTTTCAACTAGCATTCCTTCCTTCCCATCGTTTACTCCGAAGAAATTACCCGAAACGTTTTATTGTCCAAATAAGGCGATTATTCCCTTATCAACGGATCGCAATTCGAAACGGTCATAGCGAGTTCCAAATATCGGTATATCGGGGAAGCGACGAATCGAAGTCGAGCCACGACGATAACGCGAAGGAAACAAAAGACGCGTTTACAGAAACACATCGGGTCTCTCTGATATTCGTCGAATCGTCGGCGAGAACGATTACTAAATTACAACGCACCCTTAGATAAGATCGCGGGCCCATAATTGCGGGACTATTCATACATTATTGGCTCGTATATTATTTGACGCGATTCAATAACTCTGGACCGGGACGCGGCCGATGTTATCTCTCCATCGTTAAGCCGCATTCGCAATATCGATCGGCGCTGATGAATGGCCGCGTTTAAGCCCGTCATTTTTCCCGGTGATTATTAACGTTAAAATTGAATGTGTCCGGGGTGGAAGCAGCAGCAGCAGCAGCAGCAGCAACCTGACGCTCTCTCGCGAGGACCACGTACGAAAAAGAGCCACCAGCTTCTTCTTCTTCTTCTTCTTCTTGCTCTTCTTTTTCTTCTCTCTCTCTCTTTTTCTCCTTCCCCTCGTCTTTCTTTCCTCACTGTGAGAGGAAGATCCATCTTCGAATGTGTGTTAAGGTCCCGCGACGCTCCAACTACTGGGAACGCCTCGGCTGCCGCTGCTCCGAGCAAACAGGGGGCGTAATTTATCGAAGGGGTCCAAGGTAAATGAGAAAGTCTCGCGCCGAGGGTTCGGTTGTTCTTTGTTCAGCCGGGCGAATCCAGTCCACGCGAATTGCTCGCACGTGTAAACTGTACGGTTACGCGAGAAGTGTCTGATGAAATGAACTTCACGTGTCCTTCCTTTGAAATTCCAAGCGCGAATTCAAACGGCTCTTTCGCCGTATGAAATGATTTGTACACGACGTTGATCGTATCGATGGTGGAAGATGTTAACACTTTATCTACCGCAAGTCGACTACTTTTTGGTTGATGTTTACAGATCACATGGACCCCCAAAGATAAGAAGCAGAACACCTTTCCTCTGTACATTTCAATTCAACTATTACGAGAGGTATCACGCTTTAATTAAAGAAATATTTAAAAAATTAGTTCGTTTCGCGAAGAGTATCGTTACGTTCATATTATACGAAAATTAGTTTAGGTATAATTATATTGAACATAGTATCTTGATAAATAGGCACGTACATCCTCGCGCGATAGCAAACTGAGTCTATTGCTAAAGAGCAACCTCCATCATGAGCGATGGATAAAATGTTAGGAAAGTTGTCACGAAAATGGAACATAATTGATGCACAGAAGATGAAACGTTCTAAAACTGTGACACTTTTATGGAAAAGCAACGTTTCTTACGAGAATATTTTAGACAATGATCGCATCATATATCGTACGTGTAACAATGTAGTTCGACATTTGGAAACGTTAATTTTACTTCTAAATTAAAGATCACGCGTATATGTACTTTATCCCAGAAAAATTCTCGGCGAGTCGTAATTTTCACGAAACATTCCCCGAATTAGCATTGCAAATGGAAAACTGTTAACCTACTGAAATTGTAAACCTATTCGGAACGTATCGCGGCGCCGGTGTTGGTGAATAAAGACGCAGGAGAGTAGCTCGTGGTGGTGCCGGCGATCGAAACGCACGAAAATAATGTATTTTACAGCGGCGCGCGTGGGTACCGGGTAGAAATATATGAACAATCCGGCGCGATGTACCTGCGCTCCTGGGGCGACTACCTGCGGCTAATTTACAACAGAGGCGCGCGGATAACTTCCGTCGTTATTCTCCGTCCCGGAGAGTTTCCCGTGCCTCTCTTCCTTCGCCGAGAGAGTTTCTCGTAACGGAGAACGCGATTAGTGTGAAATACCTGGCAGAGCGACTTTCTGCTCAAACGTCGTTGCGTAGGTTGATCCGGATCTGCGTAAGAGCCATAAACGGCGACCTTTCTCTACTCGCTGACCACGCCGTTCGTTGGCCACGGGAGCATCGAAAGAAACAGCGACCACCTCGGCGACCGGGCGAGCAACTATAACGTGGATGAAGTAGCTGGCAAGCTGAACTCGCGAAACGACTCTACTTGCACCCAATTAGCAGGCTAACCGGTATGCGAAGAGCTCATATCGGGCCGTCGAATGAAACTGGCGAATTAAACGCTCGCGCTCGGTTTCAGGTCCCGCGAAATGGACGACGCGGAAGCTGCCAAGAGCGAGGCTGAAACCGAGAGGGAGGAGTGCGAAGACGTAAGTGCTTGAACGCGTTCTTCTACACTTCTTAAATACAGTTTTTGAGTGCTTTGAAATAATTTGATCACTAAGTGAACATGTTCTTATATACGTTCTTAAATACAATTTTTAAATGCTTTGAAATAATTTCATCGCTAATTGATTAACATATTATATTAAATAGCAACGATATTAATAGCAAGTTATAAGCACGTTGACTGCTACGCTGGAGTCACATGACGATCTCAGGAAGCCACAAGAGATTGCGATCACCAGCCTCATTTAATACAATACACTGTATTTATTAATTTTTTTAATACAATATATAATGTTTTAATTAAAATTTTTAATCGTTAATGACGTTCAAAACATTCTTTGGTTGACGATATTCATTTTATTTTACTACGAAATTCAATATATTTGTGAAGCACTCCGATCAGTGATGACCACCGTGGTCTGGTCGAGGAAACAATTTCGGGTCACAAAGGTGGCCAACGTGGCAGTCAACGTGTTAATAGAATTCTTACTCCCCGTTCGTGTCGAGAGAAACGTTTCGCTCAACGGTAGATCCGGTTACAGGAAGACGCGCCGATCACTACCACGACGAAGAACGCGTTGATAACGACCCAGCTTGGCCCCTGCGACATTTATCCGCATCGCGTCAAGGTGTCGATCGTCGGCGTGGGCAAGATTGGAATTGCTTGCGCCATCGCGATCCTGATGAGAGTTAGTATCGCGCGAGATCGCGGCGCTCGATCAACCGTTTGATTCTTCGTGATCTTTAGAGGATGGCCAGCGAGGTCTGCCTGATCGACCACGACGCGAACAAGGCTTCTGCCGAGGCCGAGGATATTCAGCACGTCGGCGTTTTTTTGGGATGTCCATTAGTAACCGGCACGTCAGGTACTTGACAGTCTCATATATATATATATATATATATATATATCTCAATTGAATCGATCTCGACGAATATCAAGTCTTTGCACGTGAAAATTTGTAATTTCCTATTTTCTCACGAGGTTATCAACGCGCGTGAGATCAATCGGAGACTTGCTCCACATTTCGCTTCGGTGCATTAATATACGCCTGAAACGGAAACACAAGCGACGAAAGGGATGACCAACGTTCCGCGTGTTTCGATCGTTCACGGCCGACTTGCTGCCAAAGAGGGAGCAGTCGAAAAGCTGTTAATTCCATCCACGCGTCAGCGGACGTGCCATTGATAAATCCAGCTTGCGACAGGTCGAATTCCAGAAACTCCGGGTCGATAGATCGAGAGCCGACAATGCCCGAGGCGAGCGTCGATCGCGATCGTTCCACATTTAAAAGACGCTCTGCCGTCGCATCGGGTTGCTCGTCAAGGGACCTTCTCTGTCGACGTGCAACGAGTTAGAAACGGTCACCGTCCCGAAATGGAAGGAGAGGTGGGGGGAGAGAGAGGAATGAATTTTCGAGATCCGGAGCCTCCTCTCTTTTCTCCGGGTCCTGTCCTTTAATCTCGTTGCTCATCTACATCGCCGCGTGCTTACACGCGGACCGCCGCAGAAAGAGCGTTTTTCCCCGAGCTTTTCACCGGCCAGCTCGTAAATTTCGTGCCACTCTTATTTATCTCGGCCGTGATCGACTCCGTGATACATATTTTTTCGTCTCTTTTTTTCGGTTCCTCCACAGTCCCTTTCTCTCCGTTCTTCGCGCGGAGCGTCCTTCTGTCATCCGTGCGCGGCCTCCGGCGGTAAACGTGGCTCGGCTGGTGAAACAAACAGAAAAGAAAGAAAAAAAATATATATATATATACTTGCTCCGGAATTCGGGAACAAAAGCCTGGCTCTCTCTCTCTCTCTCTCTCTCTCGTGGCCGTCCACACGGTGGAAACACCGTCCCCGAGCTGGCAATTTACCGGTCTGACGACGCGACTTCGTGAGCCACGATTTGCAGCTACACGTGTTCTTCTCAGTCGACTTCACTTTGTATTATTTCGCGGCCGTAAATCTTCGACTTTGAATTTTAAGTTTCGACCGGGTTTCACTTCACCGTTTACCAGCGAGTACGCGCGGTAATCGGTTGGTAAAGCTCGGTTGTGGCGCTGACGCGACGATCATTGGAAAAATAATCCACTCGCCAACATTTTTACCTCGCGCGTCCGCGCTCGCATCTTCTTTTTAATCTCGTGCGCGTCCGAACGTAGCAATTACCGGAACAACAAGTAGAACGGACTCTCTCCGGCTTTATTTTTTTCTTCCTTTTACCGAGCTAATTTATCTCGCGCGAGTCATCTCTGTGTAGCAACGAGTGTATCTCGCTCGCGATACACGGTCACACCGAGCTATCGTAAAGGTGTTACCTAAAATCCGTGCTTCTTACTTCCCTCTCTCGACCGCGCGTTATGTCGTGCACTGTTCCTCGGTTATCGGTGGAATCTCTCCCGGACAAAAGAGAGAGAGTCCTCTCGAGGTACGTACGTTCGATCCCTTCCAGCGGCGTTTTGTATTCCAGCAGCTTCCGATGGCTTTATTACCGAACGAGACGTTTCCAGAAAGGGATGCCCGACTTCTAACGATCCTTTCTTTGATCCATCCTTATCTCTCGGTTACGGTGGAACGTGTTTCGCATAAACATTCGACGAACGCGCGTTAACCGAATTTACGAGATTTCTTCTCTCAGTGGTGTGACCGCTGTTTCCAACCTGTTTCGAACGACGCGCTTGAAACCTTTGACAACGTGTGAACATTTGTAATCCAATTTGTGAAGGGCTCGTGGCTGCATTCGTATTATTAGTCGTACGATCGAGTTTGATTTGTTCGATACACGATAATGAAATTTTAATTAAGCACACCAATGTACATTCTCAAAACAAAGGAAAACGCTTAAGGGGTTAAAATAGTTAGAGTAAAAGTCCAAATTAACGTTCCCATTAATAACAGTCGAATTTACGAATTTACAAATTTATACCGGCAGAGATCAGTACGGTGAAGGAGTCGGCGGTGGTGATTGTTTGCACAAACGAAATCGCACCTGGCGAGAAGCCGAACGTGAAGCACAATTTGAAGGTCTTCAAGAAGATCATACCTGCCGTGGCGAGGTTCGCGTGCAAATCGGTTCTCCTAATCGTTACGCAGCCGAACGAGGTGATGTCCTACGTCGCTTGGAAACTGTCGGGATTTCCCTCGAACCGCGTCCTGGGTGTCGGCACTGTGACTGACTGCGCGAGATTTCAAGATTACCTGAGCCGAAGGGTAAACGTGGCGCGAAGTTCGGTCAGTTGCATGGTGGTCGGGTCGCAAGGAGACATGGCTGGTATTTTATAACCAGATAACAAGTGCATTATCGCGTGTATCGAGTGACGTATCTTTCCGCTAGTTCCCATATGGTCGAGCATCCACGTAGGTGGAATGAAGCTCCGCGACATAAACCCGAGGATAGGCGAGCAGGACGACCCCGAGAAGTGGTACGAAATCGCGGACAACGTGAAGAACGTGTGAGTGATGGTTGCGGAGGAGATCGTTAAAAGGAGAACGAGATCGTTTAGGCTTATTTTGCGCGTGCACGTTTCAGAGGCGCGCAACTGGAGGGGAAGAAAGGATCGTGTTGCTGGGGAGTCGCTGTCTCCACGGCGGAGATCGTCGATGCCATTGTTAGGAACACCAAAGTCGTGCTTCCCGCGTCAACGCACATTCTCGTGAGTCGAAAAATCCTCGCGATCGTTGCGTCTGTAATTCCAAATTTTCGACAGTGACACGTATTTTCTTTTTTTTCAATTTTAAGTTTCCAAAGTACATCACCGACAGGTGTACAGTTTGTCAGGTTTCGAACGTTCGTAATCAATATACAAATTTAAACGTGTCCTCAACGAAAGGAAACACGCTGTCCGCAGAGTTGCGCTCACGGCACGGACAAGGACGTGTACATGTCGGTGCCCTGCGTGATCGGCCGAGAGGGTGTCTACTGCACGGTGCGGCAGAAGCTGTCGGAACAGGAGAAATCCGCGGTGCAGACGTGCGCCGACAGTATTCGAGGCATACTACGGGAATGCGGGATTCTGCAGGAGACAAACAACGAGGCGGAACAGTGAGAGACGAGCGAAGAGGAACCGGCTGAGTGGACTGCCTGCTACCGGAAATTGTGCGGCAGGAGCGCGAGACCGAGCCGGAGGAAGCGGCGTTTTAGAAGGCGTCTTCATCAATAACGAGCGCGCGCACCTGGCGACCGGTTCTCTGTACGCGTACTCGCGATCGGCATAATAAATGACACAGTACAGGAATTGACTTCCTAGAAAACTATCGCGTCCCTCGCGTCCCTCGCGGACGACCGCGGTCGTCGTTCGTCTGCTTTGTGCGTCGTATTATGAGCCATTCGCGACGTCTGTCGATGGATCATTCGCGCGTCGATGATCCGTGATGCGATCCATCGCGAGGAAAAGATCGAGAACGTATTTATAAATCACCACCGTTGCACTGTTGTTGCACGTATCGCGTTGTTCGCTGCTGATTTATCACTACTCACGATCGAAGGCAGCTTTGGTAATTACTCAACGACTGTTCGAATATACTTCCGGCAATATCACGCTGAAAGAGGGGGAGGAAGTTGATACGGGGGCGGTGTTCGATCGGCAATTTAATATTCGAGTTGGACGCCCGGTGTCGCGAGCGATTGGATCTCAAGTGTCCGGCCGAGAAACTGCCCTCTCGTATGGCTGGCAAAGCGGAAATTGAAATTTGTACACGCGTTCGGTAATGGCGTAGCCCATCTGTGCCGATTTCACAGCTGTCCATCGATTTCGCACGTTCGTCGTTATCTCGCGCCGAGATAAAGGGATCGAAAGGGCAACTTCTTGAAAAGGCCTGAAAAGATACGCACACCCTTTGTGCTTCTTTCGATCGATCTCGGGGGGAATCAACTGCGTGAATAGACAATTTCAGACTCGACGGAACGACGCAACTGTCACTTTTCGAGTTTGACGCGACGCGGGTGAAATTTACAGAGTATTGCAGAGATACTCCCCGGGTCTCCGATCTATTTATTTTCGGGATGCTACGCTCGAGTCACGAGTATCGGGTTCGTTGACGATGGCCGTGCCCAAGAAGAAGTTACTCGACACCGTCTGGAACACCACGACGTTTCTGCTCACCAAGCAGCCGGAGGACTTTGCAGAGAGTCATCGCGTCAAGATCGTCATCGTCGGCAGCGGTTACACCGGAGTTGCGGTTGGGATTGCGATCCTCTTCAAGGTTCGTCGTTTGTATATTTTTAATATTTCCAACCTTCTAACCTCGCCTCAGTTTTTTCCCTTTGAAATCATTACGATTCAAAGTGAAAAAAAAAAAAGAAAAAAAATTTGATAAATGTGAAACGTAGAAAGGACCGAGCAAAGGAAAAGAAATCAAGCGGTAGTTGTCCGCAAGAACTCGCAACTCCAATAAAGGGGGCAAACGCGCTTCTGAACGCTCTGAGGTTCGAGCGTTCTCCGGTCTACCTGCGCGTGATTCGTGTTTGCCCAAGGGAATCATCATCGCGGTAGCAAACCTCCTAGAACCTACATATATATATTCTGCTGTTGGTCGACAAAGGGAAGGCAAGGAGTGGAAGGAATATGCGCGTGTGCGCTCGTATACGTGCATTGATGCGAGGAGCCCGGGCTGAATGGTAGGCTCGTTAGTGTTGGCCAGGTCGAAAAAGGGATATTATGCAAATGATGGACGAAAGACCAGAAGAGAAGGGAACTAACTCGGAGACGCGAGGCGGCCGAGAGTTTGGAACGAAGAAGGAACGTGCCTCTCTTCGCTCGTTATCGGATCGTAACGCGAGCATTTACACGTCGGACGCCCCCGCAGGATCGTCGCGGCGCTGATTTATTCTAGTCACCAGAGGTGGAAACCTGAAATCCATACCCGTCTACGAGGACACCCAACCCTTATCGCGTCTGCTCATCCAGAGCAGAGGGGGGAGGGCGGAGGATCCTCCAGTTTCTTTCTCATGCGTGCACCTCCGCCTGCCATCCGCGGAAGCGGCGGTTTAAGGCGAAATTGAAAAGTCCTCCCCTTTGTCGATGCGTGGCCGCATACGAACGACGCTGTCATTACGAATCGTTTCGCTGTTCCCCAGAGTGTAACGTTTCATATTCTTTCTCGTGTAACTAACGAGGGAGATCCAGCTGGTTAAGCCATTAAGGTCCAACGTTGCGTTAACCCGGCCCTTTCATTTGCGAGTTTTCCCTCCAGTCGGATCACGTTATGAAATTCCGCCCCCTTTCAGCGTCGTAATTGCGAAATGGAACGCTCGTATGGAAAAGAGCGAAACACTTTGCAGAAATCTTTTTTTTTTCTCACATTGTTATTTTCTTTTCACTCCCCCTTTCCACGATGTTCGCGCGAACGATACCATCTCCGCGTGTTCCGCGATCCAACGGATTAATCGAACAACTCGCGCAAACACACCGTTGCGAGTGTAACGGTCTCACGGACTTGGTCCGGGTAAAAGGAAAACGTCGGCGGCGAGACGATTGGGATGAAGGCTGGATGAAGGGAGCGGCGAGCTCGGTAATCGGTACGCCAGCCACATTCCGGTAGGAGGTAATGAACGTGGGCGACTAATTCCAGGTTTCGGTTTCCGTGGATCGTTACGGTGGCAAACAATGAAGGCCGCGCGGAGTGGACGTCAAGGGCGGGGATCTGACTGTCGTTGCACTCCGCTCGCTCGTCCAGCTCGGAATCACGTTGTACAATCGAGTTTGCAATGTTTCTAGTAGCGGCCACGACGCTCCCGTTTGCTACTGTTTCAATCTGTCGTCAAGATCCGTAACGATAGTTGTCCGCGCGGATTGGACACTGTATTGTGATATTCTTCGTGAAACATCGAGATCTTCCATCATCGACGGGTCGATATCGACGACGACTCGAAATCGGGGAAAGAAGCGAAGAAGAAGACCAAGGTGAAAGTGAAAGCAAAGAGGAATGAAAAAAAGGAGCGGAGGAGCAAGTGAATCGAGCGGTTGTACCGGCGGTCCTTGCCTGGCAGATCGCATCAACGAGATGATCGCGTTCCAGTACCATCTCCGCGATTCACTGTCCACCTTGCGAGCTCGCTACGGCCAGCTCGCTCGGTAGTGCGTTGCATAAGACGTTCGTCTTCTTCTTGTTCTCAGTCGCTCCGGCCGACCCGTTGTTACGCGTCATGTCTGTCGGGCCGCATTAAATCGTACAAACCGTCTCTCACGGGTCGGTAATTCACCGACAGTGGAAAGCTTTTTGCCCGCTGCGCGCCATATTTCATTTTCATTTACGGTAGTCGCTGTTATCGTTGTTACGGCTCGAACGAAAGGAAGAGAAGACAGTTCGATCGTTCGCGTTACTGTTACTGGCTGCAACCAATGGTTGAAACGGCGGTGTTTACGAGCGAACTAGCTCGACTAGAAAATGACGAAACACGATAAAAAAAAACCGATGCAGCGGGAGCATAATAAAACGTGTGACGGATCGGGTGTCGGGGACGTTCGGGGTCTTGTGATCAGCTGCGCTTCTCTCGAGCGGAATCGATCGAGGGTAGCCAAGGGTGAAACGCTCGCTGATCTAGGTAACTAGAACCGCATGAGAGACTCGCACGAGGAAAGTAGGAAAGCGGTCGGCGGTTTTGCTCGATCGAATGCAAATTACACGACGTACGACGCTTCGTCCCGAATCTCTCTCTCTCTTCCACTCTGGTGGTTGTTCGCGGTCATGCGTCATTAAAAATCTCGTTACAAAATACACACAGCGGAGGAGGGTTTTTGCGAGTTAATTACCGGTCAATATCGTCGCGCGATACGTGTGGGTATTACACGAGAGGGGTAGAGAAAGAGGGGGCAAAGGAGAAAGGACAGAGAAAAAGAGAGAGAGAGAGAGAGAGAGAGAGAGAGAGAGAGAAAAGAAGAGCAGGAGAGAAGAGAAGAAACAAGGGAGGAACATCGATGGTTGGCGGGTTCTGGCGAGGAAACTTCATCAGCTGCGATATTATGCATGCTGCGGAAGTCATGCTTGATGAAGTATGGTGATTAAGCGGTGTACAATAACAGATTGGAAGCACAAGGGCGTAACGTAATATATTAAGAAGCCGTTTCTGTTGGTAGCCGCGGGTTTGTCTTAACGTGTGAAAGCACCATCTGTCAGAGAAAAATGTGTCCGTCTGCTGGCGTGGAAGTGAGAGCGAACGGGGGCATCCACCGCGATGTAGCCACGGTTCGGCTATTTGCTACGAAAACGCGCGCGCTCGTCCCACACTGATGCCCTGTTACTCAACCGGACGAATTAGACCGGTGGATTAAGAGAAATTACCGAGCTACAAAAAGAAAGAAAAAAAAAAGGAAAAAAACGCAGGACGATTGATGCTCTCTCGGGGTGTCGTTGGAAAAAATTTCCACACGAAATTATAGACGTTAGGCGATAGAGGAACATCAATTACCAGGTGGAAACGAGATTTTGACAAATACGTAATCGCCCCGAGGTACGTTCCCGATTTGCGCGGTCAATTATTTCAACCGTGTGTTTTTGACGTTCCAAGCCTCTAATAAAACACTTTCTTTCGACAAGAACCCGCCGCGATGGAAGAGTCAAACGCGATTTGTTAATTATCCAGTCGGACGAAGGAATCTCGCTCTCGGTTGAGAGCGAGTGGAACTACGATGTCCAAGGATAATTACACGCCGGGACAATGCGAAAAATCTTCAATTTCATCGAGTTCGCGTTACGCAACAGTTTGCGAGGAACAGAGAAGAGAGAAAGATCGGTGATAGACAAAGCGGTCCTCTCCTCTCGGAGAGGCGGAACGGTCGGCCTCGCTGGGCCTCGAGAAGAGACCATCAGAGAGATCCTAACGATCCTTCGCATTAAGGGATTGCTCGAATGGCGCGATCGATCGCGCGCGACCGCGTGCTCTCTTAATGCGATTCCCGCGGGGGTCTTGATTGCGTAATAGTTTCGAGTGCGTAATAACGTTCCGACTGTCGACCGGTTCCCGTTAATTACTCCCTGTAATCCTCGTTGCAGCGGCTGGCCTCGGAGGTGGTGTTCGTAGACGCGGACGAGGAATTGGCGAAAGCAGAGGCGGAAGACATCAGCCACGCGGCGGCGTTCCTCGGCGATCCGAAGATTCTCGGCACCAAAGGTGAAAATAAATTTCATATTTCCTGCTGTTTTTGCCCGGCACGGACAATTGTTAATAAAAGGAAATCACGGTGATACATCAACCGTGGGACCGTCGCAGACTACTCCATGGCTAGAGACGCGACGGTGTGCGTGATCACCGTGGGGGATAAAGCAACGAGCGAGGACGACGGCTCTCTGTTGGACAATAATTTGGCCATTTTTAAGGACGTTATACCGAAGGTCTGCAAGTACGCGCCAAACAGCATACTTTTGATCGTGACGGCACCAGGTAGACGAGCAGCGCTAGTCTCGCGTTCTTCTTTCCTCTCTCTCTCTCTTTAAATATCCTTTCCCCCGCACGCGGCGCGAAATGACGAATATTACGTCGCGTATCAGTGGACATACTGTCGTACGCGGCAATGAAACTCTCAGGCTTCCCGCCGCACCGTGTCATGGGGTTGGGCACATTTTTGGACAGCTGCAGGTTTCAGTACTTCATCGCGCAGAAGCTTGGAATTTCGGCGAGCTCGGTGCAAGCCTCTGTTATTTGCGAGAACGGGCCCACGTCTGGTAATGAACGTACCACGTCCTATTAATCGTTTTTCATTCGATCGTTACGTTGCGTGAAAGAGGTGCGTTAAACGTTGACGAGCAGTGCCCGTCTGGTCCGCGGTGACAGTCATGGGCATCAAACTGAAGGACATCAACAGAGATATCGGCACTAAAACGGACCCAGAGTCTTGGGGTGAACTGCACGCGAAAGTAATCGAGTCCGATAAAGATCTTATCGCGAGGAAGGGATATCGCTGCTGGGGCATTGGTATCTGCGCTGCCGAGGTCGTGGACGCCATCGTTCGAAATACCTGTATCTGCATCACCCTGTCCACGTACTTAAAGGTTATATACGATACAATCAAAAACTTTTTCATATCTCTCCTCTCTCTTTTCTCCACTCGCGTCCTCCACTGGTTGATCATTGGTTGATCATTGGTTGTTCTCAGGGTTGTCGGCACGGCCTGGAGAAAGACGTCTACATGTCTCTGCCCTGTATAGTCGGCAGGAACGGCGTACAGACGCTTCTTCGTCATCCGTACACAACGGAGGAGCAAGAACTCACGGAGAACTCTTGCAGAGCCATTTACGAGACTCAAAAGTCAATTCTTCATACTTTGGAATAAATCTGTATAAATCTGTCTCGCCAAACGCCAAACAACGATTTCGTCGCTCTTTGTCGAATTGGAAGAATTCGGGACGGGCTTTGGGATGAATCGGCAGTGATATACTTTTTCTTGTTCTTTTCGTCGGACGACCGATGAATAAAGGAAGCGCTATAAATCCCACGCGCACGCCACTCGGACGATTTCGGCCAATTTGCCGAGATTAATGTAGACCAGGGATAATTAATTGGCAGACGTACGAGGTGGTTAACCGTCCCGCCACCGGCGACCGCTCGTGATAAAACGATCGCTATTACAAACATAAAGAACGTCAGTTTCGAGGCCGCGACGGTCAACGATACGGCAATCTGTTATAAAATTCGCGTTCGCCGATCACGGACCTTTTGTCTCTGTCAGCGGCGGCATTAGTCAACGTGTTCTCGCGTCGACGACGCGTTCTCTCTTCTGCGAGAGACGCTACCGTCGAAACCCTCGACTTCGATAAAGTCGTCTCTCCTCGAAGGGAGAAAGGGTGAGAGAGAGAGAGAGAGAGAGAAAGATTCTCGTGTTCAATGTAACGAATCCGACAACGGTTCCTACTTAGGCCTACGGATGACCAGAAGAAGAAATTTATTCATGGTATTCAGCGAGGCATCGTTGTCCACTGTATATTTCGTACGAAATAATCGACGGTGATTCATTACCGCGATTACAGAGTCGAAATTTCGTCGAGCGGGCAACCCGGCCGACTCTCTCCTCCTCGGTGGAAAAAGCGCGTGAAACAGGGACGGAATCGCGGCGAGGCCGGTACCCGCTGCTTTTAATGGCTCTTGGTTCCCTTTCTCTTCGTATTCTCGATTCGTATTCTCGAAATGATCGGGGGACCGTACACCAGCGACCAGAGCCCTCGTTGTCGTCGCGATGACCAACCAGCGATTTCTTCGTCGTTTCTTCTCGCGACAGGAGCACGGGGGACGCACCGCGCCGGTGATTCATTATCCATGCTAACGAATATGCGTTACGAGAGAGAGAGAGAGAGAAAGAAAGTGAAAGACAGAGAGAAAGAGAGAGAAAGAGGCCACGAGGAGTTTCCTGCCGCTGGAAGCCACACCAATAACGACGGGGAGCACGACAACGTCTTCATCTCCGAGGCACCGGCTTCTTCTTAGGTGAAGCCATTTTTCTGTATTATCTCGATGACGCGTCCCGGGGTACATAATTTATATCGAGCCGCGCGATTACTTATCCAATGACACGATTCCGTTTCTCCGAGCTCACCCCCTGCCAACCCCTGTTTTCTCCCTTTTGCCTACGATCCGCAGTTATTATCCCGTCCGAAGGATATCGAACCACGGACTTGGCCATAAGCCAAGCGTGTGAGTTGCCAGGAAGTAAGTAATTTGGCGGCGATGCCGGCGCCGAGGAAAATTCATAATCCCCCGAGAGAGCGTCGGAAGACGGGCGAAAACGGAGGATCCCGAGGACGTCGTTCACCGACAGCGAAACACCGCGGTAGGTACTACTAATTATTGCGCTTTTTATTTCGTCCCGACATAATGCCCGGCTCGGCTCGGTTCGGTTCACCGCACGGCCGGAGAAGGCGCCCGCGCCTCCACGAGAAAAAGGGACGACACGTGTAGGTGTAAAAAGGAGGAACGAGCGAGGAGCGAGTGGCCGCAGGCCGGTGCAACGCGCCGTCTGGCTCCCCTCTCGCGCAGCGCAATATCCGATGCGTTCGAATCGTTTATGCAAGGGACCGCGACGCGTACGCACGCACGGCAACGTGCATCTCTCCAAGCATTCGGCTGCCGCCGTGAAGCCGCCGTGAAGCCGCCGTGAAACCGCCGCGATAGACGGCAGAGCGCGGGGCCAGGTCAGCGCTTGATTGAGTTACGATTTAATTAGTCCGCGC
Source organism: Melipona bicolor (assembly GCA_030673865.1). NCBI lineage: Eukaryota > Metazoa > Arthropoda > Insecta > Hymenoptera > Apidae > Melipona > Melipona bicolor. Next base: position 553,648 of record JAHYIQ010000041.1, on the reverse strand, counting down.
GGCCAATCAGTAATTAAGATATCCGCTAATCAACGGACCCGGGAACCTCGCCGATCTCTCCACCCCTCTTCTCCCCTGATGGCATGTATTAGCCGAGGAAGCTTCTCTCCCTTCTCTCTACGCGTTACTCTCGTCCTCGTCCTTCGTTCTTCCCTCCGATTCTTCCGACACTTTTTACTACCTTATCCTTCCTGGTTCCCGGCCCGCTGATTCCGAGCCCGTGAATCAATCGACCGAGACTGGTCGCCCGCAGGACTCTACGCGCGTGACTAATCCTCCGAAAAAGAAAGGAACCGAGTCGTCGATAGCTCGACAAAAAAGTCGATAGCTCCGGGAGAAGGTAAAGAAGATTTAGCTCCTCTTCTTTGCGGTCATTCGTTCACCCTCTGATATTTGGTTCGTCAAACGTTGGTTTCGTTAGTTTAGGCTTTGAATACGAGGACTCGCGATATCCGAGAATTCGAAGATTGTTTCTTCTGGGAAAAGTCAACACTTTTCTCTCTCTTCTCTCCGGAGAAGAAGAGAGCCCAGTCGTTTCGCGCATCCGACGTTTAAAGATAAATTTCCTTTATTTTACAGATAAATTTCTCTCGCGCAGCAGGAGGAAAAAACTTTCTTCTTTCTTTACCTATTTGTTGCGAACTGATTTGGCGAAGGACACGCAACACCTGGTCTGTGACGTGTCCTCCGTGTTTCATTCATAAACGCGCAGGAACTAATGAATAAAGTGGGCTAGTTTGCAGCAGAGAAACGTAGCGTATGCTAATGCAAGATTAATTAACTGTCAATGGAGGAGGTTCGATTTTATCCAGTTCAGTTTTAACGGCCGGTGACGCTGTGTTTTTAAGATAGATGTCGTTTTAAACAAAGTAGGATGCGTCCAGGCGAAGCTCCCAGGTAGAAATCAGGATGAGATTAATCACCCGTTCGAGTTCTTGCTACAGTCCTCGCTGCACTTGTTACCTCATTAAATCAAATATATGGTGGCCGGGTCGCACGGAAATCGGGCCGTAATTCATAATAACTGCGACAGTTATGTACTCCGTGCACGCCCTGTGACAAATATTCTAAGTAAACGTTCGATGTTGTTGCGGCCTCTCCTTTCGAACCGCCTGCCCGATTTCAACGAATCTCCATACGAGATTATTCACCACGCGAGGAGACCGATTTGAATTTCATCTGTGCTGGAGAAATAATCTAAATTCCTAGAACAAGAATGTTCTAACGTATCGAGATAAAAATTGATGTGCTGAGAAAGATGCTTGTCGCAAAGAAATCTTGTCCGAAAAAAAATCTTCATGACGACGGCATCTGTCGGCTGCGAGGAGAAGCAAGGTAAACCAGCTGCCTGAGACGACTTCCCCGCGTTCGAAATCGTCGTTTCCTTCTCCTCGAAGGCTGCTATCGGAGCGAAGTCGGCCATGACGATCAATCGGCGGTGAGCTTGAAATTTTTAAATATCGACGCGGCGATTTGGGCGAAAATTCGACGAATTTCCGGCCGCGGAAGATTAAACGTCGTATCAGTCTGGCGTGCGCGGAGATAGCGTTGATTGTAATTAATAGCCGACCACTGGCCCGCAGCCCGGTTAATTGTCGAGAGAAGATTAATGGCACGAAATCACGCCAGTACCGGCCGATTGTCCGAAACCGATCCCTGTCCGGACTTACGCTCTCGTGTTTCGGGCGCGAGCAACGGCGAAACTCGTTTCTCGCAACAGTTCCGTCCGCGTGATAAAGCCGAACGAGCGCGCGGAAAATTATTCGCGGCCGGCTTCTCTATCGCGAAATTAATTAAGATTTATTAGAACGGACTTTTCGTATCGCATCGAATCGTTAAACAGTTCGCACCTGTCACGCCCGACGAAAGAAAAGCTGCGATACCATACGCGAGCATTGGCTTTTCAATTGTACGCGAAGAGATACGTCGGGAGATAAACGAGCTCAAAAGCTCGATTGCTTTTCAATTATACGCACAGTTCGGAACTGTGTCGAGAGAGATAAGCGAACCTAATGTTCGGACCGGTACGTATCATTGATTGCCAATCTGGCGACGACGAAACTAATCAACGTGAATTTCTGGAATTGCATAATCCCCCGATAAGCAGTGGAATGAAAATAGCTGTCTAATCGAATCTCTATAGATACACGTTCGCGAAGGTAATTACGTTCGCGGCAATAAAGCATCGTAGGCACGAGATGAACGCGGCTTAATATGATACGTGACCATCAGGATCCCGACCTCGAATCCATTGGAATCGCTGAAAAAAAAAGCCAAATTCCGGTCGTAGAGATAACCGACTGATTCTCGCGTAGCGGAAAAATGTTTCTACAAACCTTTAACCTTTAACCGACGATGAAACATGAAGAAAAAACAGTTGGTTTCTACTCTGGTTATCTCTGTTATTGAACTTTGCGGGCGGTTTACAAAAGCTCGTTGCCAAAGTATCAAGGTTAAGTTTGTAATGAAATAACGACAGAGATAACGACGTGCTTAGGTCTTTTCGTAACGATTAATCTAGAGTCACAGAAATTGTAGAATACTACCACTTGCAACAGCGATAACGATTCATCTTCGTCAAAACAAATCCGGCAACGATTACGTCGTCTTTTAAATTTCCAAATTGACATCGAATCGTCTTAACCTTATCTGTACGTGATAAGGCGTTCGTACAAGAGCAACACGCTCCTTCCTCCTCCGCGATTATCGCGAGGCAAGTGTTTCACAAACTCGTCGGCGAACAATGTTTTACGACCAGCCTGCGATCGCATGCTCGATGAAATTGCTGTCTTGGAGGTCAACGCAGCCAAGATAATAATGCTAGGGAGTAGTAATTCCAGCGGAATAATTTCTTCGCGCGAGACCCGGTACTAGGCGGCTGATTTATGGCAGGATCCTGGATTACCGATCGCGGACGGTCGGATCCCGCCTTACCGTCGACGGTAAGCGCAAGTGGATAAAGCGTGACGCGTGATCGAGAATGAATTCGCGCGCGCGCGTTCACGGTGGATCGCCGGCCCACGGAGCAACGACTCGATCCGCGCCAGATTCCAGATTGCACGCCGATTATGCCCCGATTTTAGATTTACGAGCGAGCCAACCCGTCCCACCGCCGTTTATTTATAGTTACGGAGAATCACTTGTTGAGTTCGCCGGCGATCTACACCCTTTCTCCTCCGCGGATCCTAGTTCTCTATTTCTTTTGCACGCGTGGATGCACCTTTTAACGCTACGATCGCCAAGCCGCGACGACCACCCGTGTTTAATGGGTAAAACGTAACGCGGATAAAGGTAACGGGCAATTACACTTTTCGGGTAATTCGATAGGAAGTGTTGCGTCTGCGATTACGCGTAATTACGTTTATCTTCGTTCGCTGTCGATTAAATCGAGGAAAGAAAAGGGAAGAAATTGCTCAAACTCTCCCCTTCCGATTGGTCCCGTTAACCAAGTAAATGTTCGAGAATTGATAGTTTCGACTTGTACCCCAGTACGAGACAGAAGCAACTGTTCTGACTAGGAAACGAAGACGACTTTTTTGCCATAAAATTTTATCGATGTGCAAACATTCGAATCGATACAAAACAAATTACAGGCGCGATCGCTCAGTACTAGGCAACGCCACGCCCCCTCGCGAATCACGTGACCCAAATCAACCAATCGCTAATTTTCGTTGCATCAGCGTTGCACCTGAAGAGGCCCGATTTTCTGGGTTACCCTCGCTAAAATCACTTTCAGTGATAAAATTGAACGTTATATAGTTTAAAGGAAATTTGTTCAGCGTAAAGGATCCCGAAGAATGTTCGTCGTTGTTGATTTGCTTATCTTGGAAAAAATACCTCGACGAACGGAATGCTGCCACGTGCAAACGTGCCTTGAAAAATGTAGCATTTGAGAATGAACAGTCGTGAGAACAGAGAGCAAAGCTAATATTTCCAGGACATAATTAAATTATTCGACAAGCCAGGCAATTCAAACAAAAATTCATTTCAATATCTCGTAAATTCAGCAACACGTACAGAGAACGTATGCATTTTCATGAAGCAATGGTGCATCGATAAAAACGCAACATTGTAAGAACTCCGCCCATGGTGCCCCGCGAGATTATACACAGGAGCAATTTGTATTTGCCCTTTTAAAATTGAAACAGCTGCCACCTCCCTCCTCCCTCGCTCCCCTCCTTTTCTCTTCCCGACATTCGCCGCTCGTTGCAACGATTGCGAAATGAACGGTTGCGAGACATCCGGTGCGAGTGGCGACCATTTGTAAGTACGGTTCGAAAAAGAAAATAAATAAAAATGAAAATGAGAGAAGAAAGAAAGGGAAGAAGTTATTTTTACAATTTGTCGACGGTGGCGCGCGAGGGATATGCAATTAGTCGGTAGAGAGATCGGTTCTCGCGGCGGTCCACTGGATCGATACCGAATTGCGGCGCAATTAGCAACATCGCGCAAGATTTACAAAGTCCGGTTCTCCAACAGCTGAACCACAACCGCCGTTTCACCTTGTAAAAAAATGTTGCAGCCTGAACCGTGGCTAATTGGATGATTGCTTTTGCATTTTATGCGATCGATTAATTTATCATGACGCGATTTAACGAAAGAAGACAACGACCGAAACTGTACGCGACTCTCTACTAATTGGCAATAAGGTCGGCGAATGTAATTATCTCGGCGTCTCGTCGTAATAAAGTGTAACGCATTAGAATTAATTGGAAGCTCGATTCAACACCGCGAATCGACTTTGGGTGAACTTCGATCACTGTCAGATTTTCTTCTTTTTTCTCTTTTCTTTTTCTCTTCTCTTTTGCATGAAACGAATTATCGTGAGACAAGTTTTATTATACCGAGATCTTGGAAACTTCATTCCAGTATTCTCAACATCTGGCAGAATTTAAAGAAGAACTTTACTTATGACGAACGTAGTAACAACTTTTGATTACAAATTAATACTAGCCTACGATCCTAGTGGGCCGTAGGGGAAAAAACAATTACAGGAAGGAACATTACGGCATTATACGTTCACGAAGATGAACAACCTGGTTCTTTCGTAAAGAACTCAATGGTCAAGAATGGTTTGCCGAATTAAGCGCGTTCGAATTATACGTATTACAAATATTTTTCCAAGAAGCATCCACGAGAGTCACGTATCAGGTATATGTCAGCTGTTAGCTTGTCGCGTGATTTCTATTATACAGAAACATTCCAAGATCGTTCCTATCCCGCAAATAGTGTCAAATTATTGAAAAATAAATTCACGTTGCATCATGAAAAATTAACAATAATTTTCACTCACAAACGTGTGTTATTTCAATAGATAACGATTCATAAATAACTTCAAATTATCAATAAACTTCTAATCTTGTTTATCCACCATCAAAACAAAAAATCTAAAGATCTAAGTTCCGATTAAAGCGGATATCGCTCTTATAAATATATCTCTGATTAGATAGAATGTAATATCTCGCGCAATATTTTTCCAAGGCCACTATTTCACGCAACGCGAAATCTGATTAGAAGGAAAGCGAAATTAATCAATCACAAATTGTTATTAGATACGTAATTGTTTTTAGAGACGATGCGTATACAGGTACCTCACGTTGTCACGAAAAAGCCAAGTTGCTCAATTTTTACAGTTATGCGCGTTAATTTCGGACGTTGACTCTAGGTCCTTTAACTCGATAATCATGCGTGGCACGTAATGCAAAGATTATACAACCATGCACCGTTCGATGACATGGTAGTTACGCATTGTCGATCAATTTAACTTTCAAACCGTTAAAAAGGAGAAAGAAAAAAGGCTCGCGCGCGAAGCAAATCATTGCTCAGCTTCCCTGTTGAATTTCTCTTCAATTTTCTCGCCGAGTTCGAGAGGACGAAATGCATCAGCCATGGCGATGCAAATGATTATAATTACGAGACGGACGGCGGCTCCGTTACTCAGGGAACGTCAATTTCATCCGGCGGCGGTTTTTTACGCGACGCAGCGGCCCAAGTTAACGTCCGGCGTGTAAAGGGCAATTGCAAAAACGCAATATCTTTGTGAAATGTAATAACCTTTCATCCCGTCTCCTCCTGATTAGATTACGGTAAAACGTGGAAGAAATTGAGATGCAAACAAAACCAGGATATATATATGTGGTATTTTATTCAAATTGATATATATTTTACGATATCTGATAGCACGAGCATAGAGCATTTTTTTTTCAACAAAGGCAGAATAATTGCACTTTTCTTGTAACATGATTAATAGAATTTCAAAAATTTTCTATAGTGGCTCGATATTTGTCACAAGCCAGTATATACAAGATATCACAAGATTTATTTCTACGAATAAGAAATGAAATACAAAAACTTTCACAATTTGTCGGGGAATCAATAAAGAATTAACTAGCAAAAGACGAATCTAACGTGAGGTTACATGAAAACGACAAACGTGCCACTTCTCACGTTGCCCGTTGGCAGGCCAACCATCTGTCTAAATCACAGAATCACGCGGTAGGAACCGAGAGATCATTCGAGAGAAAAAGAGAGGAGTGGAACGAGTGGTTGAAAAGGTGCTTGCGATCACGTAGAGCGTAAAGTGACGAACATGTGAAGATCCGTTGCGTCATTCTGAAACTGCATAAACCGCGGGTATTTCTGAATATGATTCAGCTAAACCAAACACCGCGGCAATGTGTATTCCAGGAAGTTAGCGGACACGCGCGCGTAATACACGGGTCGATACTGTATCTACCGGCAAGATTATTCGATAAAAAAAAGAGCCAATGTCTGCTCCCGTCTGATCCGAGATAAGTATTGAACAAAGTTTAATTTTTTTCTTCCTGTTGCAAAGGTTATCCGACGCAAAGGTTGGCCAATCTAAATCGTTTCGTTCGATTAGCATGTATAGTTCCCACCGCGCTATCACAATTTGCGCTATCAATTTTTGGAGCCACGATAATGAGAGCATGAAGAAAATAAACAGCTCTATGAAAATTTCTAACGGATGAGTCACGCGACACCAAGCTGATTAACAGTACGACGCGTACGTTGCAAAATTTTGAAGTCCCGCTAGCCCTAAAATTCCTCTGGTAAATGCAATCCAGTGTCAATTAAATCGTCCGTTAACTTCCGCTTCGGAAACAAATAAAACTCGACGAAAGCGGTAGGAGTAAATTTAACACAGCCACCATTCGGTCCAAATGGAATATCCAGTTAGGTAGCATTCCACGAACCCCAAACGAATGTATTTTTAGCCCCCTCCCGAAACGATAGACACATCCTGCAGGCTGATTTTTACCAACGGCGCAGTGGGGATCGAGAAGAAAGGCGGCACATGCGATCGATAGACACCGTTTCTTGCCGAAGAAAGTACGCACGTTGCGTCATGCGACGCGTACGCAACCTCACCTCTTCATTTTCGAAAAATCACGCCGCGATCTACGTGCTACGGCGTGCGTCGCCGGCCAAGTTCACCTACCCCGCCCGGTTCGAAATAACGTCCACGCGACTCGCGAGCCATCGGCACGTGACCAAACGGCGAGGTCAACGCGAAAATTTGACGGGAAACTGGACACGAATTTATCGTTTCGACGATACGTTCCCGGTTTCGTCAGCTCCGGCTGAACGCGGCGGTTGAAGCTTATGGGAGGGTATAAAAAGCGGAGACAAGGTCACCTTACCAGTCAGAAGACTCTGAGCTGTCAGACACGTCGGACGTACGGACCTGCTGGTAAACCACCCAAATAAACCCGCTTGGTGTTTGCTTCATTTCTTTCTTTGCTTTCTGTTTTTCTTTTCTAAAGCAACCATGAGGTTAGTGCACACATGTTCTTTTTCTTTTTTCGTTTTCGACCGTCACGAACTCTGAATTATTGATCGGCGTGTGATTGTTCCCTGTGTCGATACAGTTCGAAAGTTAGTGTACAACGCGACGCGTCGTGTAAGGACGAACCGTGACGCGAGATACCATTCCAATAGAAGAAACGAGGTCAGAACGCAGTTACTTCAATTGGTGCCACTCTAATAGATTTTGCTGCCTCATATTGCCAGTGTTTTTTCTGTCGGTGATGGGTACTAAAATCTGTTTTCGGTGTTGTTCGACTTGTTTGAGTAGCTGTTTGCAACTTTTCGTACAACCTGCGTTACTGTAGTACATACATATGTATATCTGCGAGCACCGGTACACGTGCTTCACGTACTGCTAGTGGCATCTTACGAGTTTGCGTATTACTCACGTTTTGTTATCGTCGTTTCATTCATGTTACGCAGTGGTTGTGGTTCTTAACCTGTTCGATTTCTGATTCTGAAGGAAATTTGCAGTATATCAAAATTACTAAATTTATAAAACTAACGGTAAAAATAGGCACGAACATATGTTCCACTAAAAAAAATTATAAATTACAAATTATATAAAATTAATTTGGAAGGAATTATATTCGTGAAAACTGTAACTCAAAATTTGTTTCAGAAAATCTCATTTGTTCAAAGTAATTTTTGGTGACAAATATTCACGATTCGACGTACTGACTGTAACAAATGGATTTCGTATTTATTCGTAATTTTCTATTTTTTATATTTTTCTTTTTTTTTTTTCTTTGTTACTATAGTACTAAATGTCAGCTAAATAGGCCACTTTAGTACACCAAGTATCATTTTCAAGAAATTCTGCAAAAGCATCAGTAACGATGCTTCCAGAATATAGTGGAAAAAATATAGTCGACTTTTGGGAAAAAGCCAACTACTCGTTTTTGAGTTGTAAAATTTAATATAGCACTTTATTACACAATAACAAAGGAAAGGAGCGCGTAAATAGTAATATCTGAATTTTTTATTTTTTAATTTGATGTTTTATAGAGTTTTATAGAGTTCCATCCAATTAGTAGTTCCAACAGTAGCATCCCGAGGAATGTTTGTTAAGAACCACTGATATAATGTGTACAGTAAACAAATAGATAACATTACGAACCAGGAAGACTTTTGCCTCTTAGCTTTACATCACAGGAAAAAGTTGCAAAAGAATCTTGCTGTGTACATTTGCAATTACTTACTGATTAACTTTGTTTTCTCTATCTCACTTTTTCTTACGGCTAATGCACTTAATTTTTTCTGTCTCTGAAATATTCTTTCTCTATCCTTTCTTTGAACGAAACGTATGATTTCGCTTGCAATGTAAAAAAAATATATACTCGTCTTTTCGTAAGCATCGACAGTTTCTCAAATTTCTGCGCAATAGCATGAGCGCGTTGCGTGACCTTTTTGACCTTCATCGATCCATCCGTGCAAAGAGCTCGGAAATGGACAAAAATCAGCGAACCACGAACCAAAAAGAAAGTCATCAAATATTTTTCCAGGAGAATGGCACTGTTGAAAAATAAATTGCTAAACACGGTGATAGAGCCGGTTTCCACTGGCAGGAACAAAGTCACCGTGGTAGGCGTTGGCCAAGTCGGTATGGCTTGCGCCTTCAGCATCTTATCAGACGTAAGTTTTCGCATTTCCAAAAACTAAAAAAAAAAAATTGCGAATATCTCGAAATGACCAAGCAACAAGCTGCAGCTCGCGTTTAAATTCTTTCTGCATCGTAGAATGTTTCGAGCGACGTGGTGCTGGTGGACGTAATGGCGGATAAGCTGAGGGGAGAGATGTTGGATTTGCAGCACGGGAGCGCATTTCTGAAGAACGCAAAAATCAACGCGAGCACCGATTACTCTGCCACGGCGAATTCGAGCTTGTGCGTGGTGACGGCTGGTGCTCGTCAAAGGGAAGGCGAAACGAGGCTGGATCTCGTTCAACGGAACACGGACATCTTCAAAGGCATCATTCCGCAGCTGATCAAATATAGCCCGGACACGATCCTCCTGATCGTCTCGAACCCGGTAGACATTCTGACTTACGTGGCGTGGAAGCTTTCGGGCTTGCCAAAGAACCGAGTGATCGGAAGTGGTACCAATTTGGACTCTGCCCGATTCCGCTTCCTCCTATCACAGCGATTGAACATCGCGCCTACATCCTGCCACGGTTGGATCATCGGAGAACACGGCGACACGAGTGGTACGTTGAGGCGCAACATTCGAAGACTGATTGCTCTTCCGAGATGTTCACACCTGACTGTTATCTGCGATAATGGTACACGTGAAAACAGAATGTCGTTATCGAACGTTATCCAACTTGATGATTTTAGAGAATTTTCACGTGAACCACGAATGAGATATATCTGTCCAGACTGATTGTGACTGTGATTTCTAACATTCGTTTCGTTGTTGTTTTCAGTGCCGGTGTGGTCCGGAGTAAATGTCGCTGGCGTCAGATTGCGCGATCTGAACGAGGATATTGGCACGGACAAGGACACGGAGAATTGGGGCGAACTGCACAAGCAGGTGGTAGACAGCGCGTACGAGGTGATCAAGCTGAAGGGTTACACATCGTGGGCCATCGGCCTGAGCATCGCGAATCTCGCGTCCGCCATATTGCGAAACTCCAACCAAGTTCACGCCGTATCTACCATGGTTACCGTGAGTCGATAACTCGTGTTTCTTACATAAGCAGCGCGTGATTCTCGTATCGTTTCCGTGGATTACAAAACGAGTCTAGACGGTCAAAAAATTATTTTCTTGCCAAACTTATCGTCCCCATTGGGCAACGTGCTTGACGCTTCGATTATTTTCAGGGATATCACGGAATCAAGAACGACGTGTTTTTGTCTCTGCCGTGCACCTTGGGCGAAGGAGGTGTCTCGAGTATCGTGAAGCAGAAGTTGACGGAAGGCGAGACGGCCCTTTTGCAAAAGTCCGCCGATATGATGCACGAAGTGCAAAAGGACTTGAAATTTTAAATAATTCGCGCGCGTACGGATCACTTTCTCTCCGAGACGCGCGATCTCGATTATCTCGTGATTGAATTTCACGTAAAAAATGGTGTGACGAACAATGCGCGCAATGTATTGCTGCTTTGGCAAGCACCTTTGGTTTCTACTTATGTTTTATTACTTAAGTTTGCATAATCGAGCACTTGAGAGTGCTGCTAAAAATATTTAAATTTTATTCGTACGTTCAAACACGCCAAAAGAACACTTTTACGTGTTGCAAGTCACTTAATAGTTGACGTGATCTTTTGCGAAAAAGGTGTGTGCTCGTGTGATGATGAAGTATTACTATTGTGTGTTGTCGATGTTTAACATTCGCATTCAGTTGATTTAATACGATATTATGACGTATACTAATTATGTATTATTATCATATATATGTGTTATATGATACAATAATTATTGTACTACGTATGCATGAAATTATGATTTGACGCAGGACAAGGATACTTAATCGATAAGCCAAGGTACAAACACGTACGGTATGCGATTAACGCTGACACGACAGTCAGAGAGAACTTGAAATAAAAATCCAAATTGACTCATTGTAACGTCAGGCAATTTTCAAAATGTACAATGTCTACCTCACGAAACACGTACAGAGACTGATTTGTATTTTCGTATGAAATTTAGAATGTTACCAAACCATTGTCTTGTCAATATTAATTTCAAACAAATAAAAACGTTATTTCTCTTTCTTTTAAGATTTCTTGTAAGATCACTCGTTGTTAAAAAACCAATTTATCGCAATCTTTGAATTCGTTTTCAAATCCGCATCCCTGTAACCATGGATTGTTTAACAATTGATAAATCGACGCAATGGCGATTCACTAGACGCGTCATGCTCGACAGCGCCTTCTTTTCTGTGGACTATCAATTAACCGTGTGCGATGTGACATCCGTGATAGAGGTACCACGACAGAGGGAATTGAACAAAATCATCGGGTGTCAGAAGCAATGATTCTGTCGCGCATGCTACCGATTTCGTCACTGCCGACATGCCTGAAGTGTACGATGTGCCAGATATCGAGGAGAAGCTTGGCCAGCAAGCACTTTCGTCGTGATTTACCGCCAACCATACTAAAGGAGATTTTCGCCGGTGGCAAGACAAAGAGACTCGTGTCAGCCGATTTCGGCAAAGACGCCACCGCCGGCAGCGATTTACAGAGAGCGGTCAGTTTCGTGTAAGCAATCTACTACTACTCTCTCCTTATCTACTGACCGCTTCGACTCGAACGTGGTTGAGTCTCCGTGAAACGCGTATCTCAGGTTATTCGTCTGACCAATTTATTTCGATGCAAGAAAAGAACAAGTTGAGAAATAAAATTCAGAATTCAGAGGGATCGATCTTGGACACAGTTGTGTGGAACGGTACCTCTTTCAACCGCAAACTCGTTATCGATCATTTCGTATCGTCGTAACTCAATGAAAATATCCGCGTGCTACGATAATACGGCAGCTTTTCATTTCAGGCCACCATGTTTGAGAGAAGAGCTGTTGTGCAAGTTTGCGGAACCGGTGCGCGATTGCTGTCACAAGGTGACGGTCGTAGGGTCAGGAATGGTCGGTGTAGCCTGCGTAAACTCCCTTCTCCTACAGGTACATCAGGCGCAGGCGCCGTGTTTCTATTCATTCGATGAATTTCTGAACGACCAACTTATCCACCGTTTGGGACCATTTTGAGCACGAGTGAAAGTTCGATGCACGTTGCGCGTGGGTTAAATCGATCCAGAAACATGCTAAAAATTCTGGAAAAATGTTCTCGTGTCGCGTTCTCGATGATACGGAAACCCGAACTGGTCAAGTCGCTCGGGCGTTTGTAATTGTTCTGTTGCCTCGTCGCAGAAAATCACCCCGCACGTCGCGATAGTCGATGCGTTCCCGAAGAAGCTGGAGGGAGAAGGAATGGATTATAACCACGGCTCGGTATTTTTAGGAGATGCGCACATAGATTTCGACACAGGTAACGACGCGTTTACGCGTTTTAAATGTGGCAAATCGTTCGACGCAATGGCGACTTTCGCGAGACGAGAGAAGCAGCGAGAAATTGTTGTTACAGACTTCTGCATCACGAGCAACTCAAAGGTGGTCGTCATAGCCGCGGGCGTGAGGCAAGTGAAGGGTGAGACGCGGTTCGATTTGGTTCAACGAAATTCGGAGATTTTAAAGAACATAGTACCGACATTGGTTAGTTACAGTCCGAACGCTGTGTTCGTGATCGTCAGTAACCCAGGTTAAGTATCGCTTAGAGAAAGAGAAAAGCCGAATCTGTTGAAAAGAAGAGACAATATATACCAATATAGGACAATGCTAAGAAAGCCGCGCGAGTAAGAGACGCTACTCTTGCTTTCAGTTGACATTTTGACGTGGGTAACGTGGAAAGTGAGCGGATTGCCGGCCGGTCGTGTAATCGGAAGTGGAACTCATCTCGACTCGGCAAGGTTTCGTTACTTAATCGCCGACCGTCTAGGAATAGCGCCGAGCTCCGTTCACGGGTACATCGTCGGCGAACACGGGGAGAGCCAGGGTGAGTTCGAAATCGCGTGCACGTTTCAGGCTCTACGTGATCTAATTTTTTATATTTCGTCGGAGGAGAAAGCACGTATTGCGTTACGTGTCGCCGCGTCCGTTTAAACCTGTTCGACGTTTCCTAGTTCCACTCTGGTCCGGAGTGAACGTCGCGGGCGTGCAGTTTCGCGATGTCCTGCCAAATATCGGCCTCGAGACCGACGAGGAGAGATGGTACGAAATTTCCAAGGAAGTGATCAGACTGTGAGCTCCTCAACGTTTCGTAGAAATTACGCGAGAATGGGTTCTCGAAACAAGTGGTTGATAAACGATCTTTCAGTGGTCCAACGGTGAGATGCCTAAAGGGATACAGCAACACGGCGGTGGGTCTTTCGGTCGGCAACATCGTGGCGGCTATCCTCAACAACTCGCAGAAGGTTATACCGGTTTCAACGTTGGTTCAAGTACGGACATAACCATATTACTCTTAGAGCTTAGAGATCGAAGCCAGGAATCAATCTAAACTTTGTAACTCTCACTGATCGGGCCCCGGCACGCGTCGTCACAGTGACATTTTTTGAAAAATTTCGTTTGAAGGGTCACCACGAAGTTTGTCACGAGATCTTCCTGTCGCTGCCCTGTTCTCTAGGCGAGAACGGCGTTACGAATATCGTGCGAATGCGTATCACCGATTTTGAGAAGAAGCTGTTTCAAACGTCGGCGAATATCGTGTACAACGTGCAAAAGGATATCAAAACTTGATCTATCGAGTCATCCTTTTGATCAACATCGTGTCGTTTCATTGTGAAGATTCTTTTTGTAAAAAGTATATCGTTAAATATATCGCGTCTAAATGGTGCTCGATCAACGATCGAATATTCGATACTCTTTATTGTCGATCGATTATTTCTACGGGTTCAAAAAAGAAAAGATAATATCGGCTACTTCCCTAAAGCGCAAACGAAACCTGTTCCAAATCACGCGTGATGACACAGTTTCTCTCTACCCATGTGTTTTTTTCTTTTTTTCTCAACGGTGAATCTCAGACGCCGATTTCGGCCGATCGGTGACCTGTCTAGAGATCTTCCAAGAGATCGCCACAGGATCTGATCGAATTTGCACAAGTATAATTTCTTTCGCTGCGAAAGAGAATCTTTTCTCTCGCTGGATGTCAATAGCAGCGCAACCGCGTATGGGTGCGTTTGCCTGTGGCGCGCGTGAAAAAGGCGATAGGTGACCGGTGGATGGTACCAGAAGGCCGTGATTGCGCCGCAGGCTAGGCCACGGCAAGGTGAGAGAACAGTGCGAAAATCGGCCACGAGATGTCGCGTTGAAATGCTCGGGTAAGGCGATAGCCACACGAACCGCCGATGTTACGGCGTTCAAACGTCCAACAGTGCCGTCGTAAGAACAGCGCTTCTTCGAGTCATCAAATTTTCCACCGTTTCGAAATCGATTGGCAATCGCAAAGCTCTTTGGAATTACCAAGAAGTTTGACGATTCTAAGACGCGCCTCGAGTGATTCTCATTTAAAGATTAACGTGACGAAATCGTAAATGGTGTTGATATCGAGCGAAGAAGAAGACTCTAAAGCCTCTAGGAATACGCTCTCCTTTTACTCGGTTTGAAAGCAGATCCATTTGAAAGGCGAGGCGCGTCATTGATTTTTAAAAGAATTCTTCGTGAACCGTGTCGTAACGCGCGCGCGCGCGCGCGCGCGAATTCTTTCGTCGACCAATAGAAATTCCTCCGATCGTTTCGGACTGGACACGTGCCCCGGGACCTCGACGTATCTCCAGGAATCGTAATTAACGAGGGAAATATTTTACAAACGACAACCTGTCTCCTTGGCCAAATTGAATATGGAACTCGCGACATTGATAAACTTGGCGAACCTTCGCTCGCTCGAGAGAGTAGAGTACGGACGAATTCGACGAATTTTAATTTAAAAACGAGGCTTTCGAACATGTTGAGGTATCCGTTGACACCGTTGTTACGTCAACTAATACCCGGAATGTGTCGTCGACGTTACGACGTTATCTACCACTGGTAGACAAAGTCTCGTCAAAATTAAAATAAATTATAATAAGAAAGTAAGAGCGTCGTGATCATAAATGCGGCAGAAGAGACAAGTTCTCGGCTGGACGCGAACGAGCGTGGCAACGGGGCAGGTTCGCACGGCACTGGAGGCCCAAGTGGAGGTGGTAGTCGGGCCCCGTTCTCTGTTGGTCCTGTCGTCTGTCAGTGGAGCTCAGTTAGCAGACAGTCGGTCCGTCCGGTCAGCTGGTTCCGTCTAATCGTGTTAGAAGCTTCCTGATGGTAAGCCGAACGTAAAACACCTGATAGAATCCGGTAATCGGAGCTCGATCGTCAAGGATCGGCGAGAGACTCGGCGGCCCGCGCGCCGTATGTGCGCGAGTGTACAGCTTCTCCACCGGAAACACCAACGACACGGTGCGAGATACCAACTAAGCCGAACGACGCAAGGTACAAGTGGCGGAAGAAATCGAAACAAGCGGAGGAAGAAGATAGAAACGCGGCAGGAAAGGTGTACACCTGGTCAGGCAGGAAATGACTATATCGTACGCGAGCGAAGTGCCAAACGGCTCCAGCTTCGGCTGCTTCTGGAGGATCCTGGTCAAGTGAGTTTAGTCGACGTCCAGTCGATTTCCTTTCTTCGAACGATCGTTCGATTCTTTCCGCGATACCTCAGACGAGAACCGTATACACGTCGCGATTGGTCGGAAGTTTGGTGACAGCGGTGACAGGTTGAAAGAGCTCTGGCACGCGCTACGAGGCCTTAGCAACAAGTTCACCAAGCTCCGTCGTCCTTAGATTGTTTTCATTCTGCTCTGTGCTCGACCTCGTCGACTCTTCCAACGCCACTGCACTTTGTTCCTCGTCCACGCCGTTCACTCTGTCACACTCTGGCTCTTTTATCGCGGCATTGTCGAAACGATGGGAAACGGACCTCCG
This sequence comes from Melipona bicolor, assembly GCA_030673865.1. Classification (NCBI taxonomy): domain Eukaryota; kingdom Metazoa; phylum Arthropoda; class Insecta; order Hymenoptera; family Apidae; genus Melipona; species Melipona bicolor. The sequence continues at coordinate 537,318 of JAHYIQ010000041.1, read as the reverse complement.
TAGGTTACGGACGACTCGCGGCACACACACGCGCGCTCACACACATGGAACGCGGAGCCATCGAAAAGGTGGTGCTCTCACTTTCCTCGCGATGGATTAATTTCACGCTGGCCACGAGAGAGGACGAGACGGTCTTCTCCCCGGCTGAAATTCGTACGCGCTCGCGTGAACGCGGAGGCATAACTCTGCCGTGGACTTGGAAAATTTCACGATCCGTGACTCGTGATCCGTATTTCGAGCAGAGTCGTATGAAAATAGCAGAAACTTTCGACACGCGTGCGTCCAAGCCGAGCGTTCCAAGATACTGGAGCACGCTTCTGGACAGTTTACATAGACGGCGTGCCATGTAAGACGAAGATATTGCGATATTGCGACCAGTTGATCGTTGTGCAACATTCAACTTTCGACTCGATGTACCGTGTTCTCGATTTAGAGCCTGGCTGCATAGGTGGAGAAAAAGGAGAGACAGAGAGAGAGAGAGAGAAAGTCCTTGGGCAAGGATTCTGCAAACGCACGTGCGGAAAATACGGAAAACCAGTAACGTTTATTAGACTTTTTTGATCGTTGCTCCATTTTCCTCATTTTCTTTCGTTTTGCTTTTATTTTTTATTTTTCTGTTTGTCGTTCGTTCGATCGATTCACAGTCTTCGCGAGCGGACACGTTAGACGGTCGTGGAACACGCCGAGACAGAAATTGTCCTGATTTTTTTTTTCCTTCGGAACGTACGGTTACGTGAATCACAGTAGCGGAGCACGTAAAACCCGCTAGCACAGAAATGGTGCTCGGTCAACGCTTGCTTGTACATTTTAAGGAAATAAGGTCGTCGATACATTGATTTTAGCCGTAACGTTACGCGCACGTTACGTGGAATATATCGCTACGCGCTGCCTCTGCCACGGGATTCTCGTTCCAGTTGTCGCTTGCGACCAAACGAAACGCTCGTATCGAAATGCCCCTACATCGTGCCACGTTTATTGTGTACCGTTCAATTGTATTATTAGCTAGATACCGATACCGATACCGTGCTCCAACCGCGTGGATGTACGAACGTCGAACCGTTCGAAAGAAATGGCAAAAAGTTCATTCGTCCGTTCTTGCACGTTCGTGTGAATTTTTTCTGTCAACGTTACGTCGCTGCAGTGTTTTAAATACCGTTTATCAGCTCGACGAGCGATAATTCATTTCCATTTGGAAAAACCATGATTCATTAGACGAGTTTCCTCCGAGCCGTTCGGTGACTTCAACGCTCGCGCAGAACAGATCGCACTAAATTATACATGCTCCGCGATGGATCGTACGTGAGTGCTCGATGACGTTCCATCACGGACCATCTGCGCAGTTAGGAACGAGTTTGTGGCAGTTGTGAAAAATCAAACAGTTCCCTGCTAGGCTCAGAGTTCTGAGAATGGGACAGCAGCCAGACAGAATCACTTGATCAAATAGTAACCCCGTTCAACGGTATCGACGCGGTCACTAATTGCGAACGCGCGAAACGCAAACCCAAGACTGTCAATAGACGGAACAGGCACGTGATGCACGTGTGGAATCGCAACTAAAATCAATAAAATTTCTCCATTTAGCGTTTCGGCCGGATTTGACACCAAGTGCGAGGGAACGTCTCGCCGAGTAAAAATCCTTCGAGCGTTTCGGAACGACTCGGTTTACCCGCGTCGGCAGACAGACGAGTAATCGAGAGATGAAAAAAATCTACAATCTTCTGTAATTTTTTCCGGCTGAAACAAACGACCGGGCATCAATCAAAGACGTTAATAAACGTCCCCGTGACGCAAGGCGAATTCTGTCGGCGCAGAGTCGCAGAATTCCACGCTCGCGGCGCGATTGTTCGCGAAAACGCACAATCGTCGTACGCGACTCCGAGCAACGTCCTTGCCGAAGCTCGTTTATTGACATTTCCACGACCTTTAGAACCGCAGCGTTGGTGGATCCTCGCACGGTCTTGGTTTCTCTCCGGGCGAAGCGGCGGGTGCTAGCTTGAAAACGGCCTTAACAGCTTTCACGTAAGATCTCGCTTTCCTAGGCTCCATCGTTGCACGCCACACTCCACGCACGCAGTCTAATAAACCGACGGCCGGTTTATAAATAACCAACGACTTCCAGAAATAGAAAACGCTTTCGTAATTATCGTACGACAATATCGTCGCGACGCGCTGCCGCCAATATACGACTTGCAGCAAATTACAATTAAATTCGATTCCGTGAGGCGAAATTGCCCTGAACGGGCTTCTGTGGATTCTGTTCGAAATGTCCGGAAGAAAGCTCGTGATTGGAGATTGTTTAATTTACAAGAGCGTCCGATCGGAACTGACACGCAGCTCCAAAATTCGTGTCCGATTCTTCCATCCCTGAACACATGTGGCATTTTCAACCAAGGTATTCGACGTTACCGCGCATCGTTCCACGCTGATTTACATTTACAGCGAACAGCTACATCATTTTCGCAATAGATCATACCCGCTGGCTCGCGAAGCGAACGTGTTGAACGAACTCAAAGGACAGCAGAACTTTTGCCGCGTGTCTCAAGGTTGTCGTTCTATTCGAGTTTTATACGCTGCAAGTGTTTCTCGGTCGCACGTGTTCACCCACTGATACGCGTCGACGATAAAAATACCGTGCAATACGGAGAGAGAGAGAAAAAAAAAAAGAAAAAAAAAACAGAGATTCGCGACACCGATTTTCTCGTGGAAATCCTCCGGAATAATCCGTACCAGCTTTCCTTATCCGCCTACCGGACTCGACGGCCGAAAGGAAACAACACGATCGCGAGGATCTATAAATAGGGTCTCGCGAGAGTCCAGAGCGATCTATAAATACGAATCCACCGTCCAGGAATAGAAAATTACGGTCGATTTTTCCGGTGGGATAGCGATCATTAGCCGTGGATGAATTCTCGGGGACTGGTTGATCTATTACGAGTTTCGAAGCGTGGTCATTAAGTCGATTTCTGATTGGCGGTTGGAAGTATGCAGTCGCGGCTCGCGTGCGGACTCGCGAGCTGGAAGAAGTTAAACCGACCATCGCGATGAACAACGCGATAGGCAACGGCAGAAGTTTGCCGAGCTTGCTTTATTTTTCCGACGTTTCACCCGATTTAGAATCCACGAGAGCGTCCGTACAGACGCATACCTGCGCGATGGGTATGCACGTGTAGCAATCGCGTCGATCACGCGCGCCAAATAGGCCCAGCGCGTGAACGGAAGAATCGTGGCAGCGAATCGCACGCGTGAAAGCAAGAACGGTTTCCACGGTTTGCACGGAAGACTGGCCGAGACGGAGCGGGACGACGATATTCGTCCGCAAGTTCGCGAAAAAGTGAAATCCAGGAATCCTTGGCTGGGATTTCAAATGACTCGTCATATTTCTCTCGGACGTCGGACGCGGCTCCTCTCGATCCCTCATCCTCGCCGGCGCCGACTCGGAAATAGAATTTCTAACGGAGTGAAATCAATTTAGCATACCGGACGAAACACCGCGCACGCGCGTACTTGCTCTACGAAAGCGCGTTGCCACGTAGAGTTATCTCGAAAATGTCGCACGGACGAGAAATGTTTCCCATCCTCGAGACTGATAACTCGAGTAACAGCGATAAACCACGAAGACAGAGAATTTCTGCCGATAATCCGTCGCGAATAATCCGAATTCTGCTACGATCCCCCCCCGGGAGCCTAAATGCACACTCGCGATAATCGACGATCGAAGACGATTTCGGGCGACGATCGAACATTTCGCCGAGCGCTTCGCAACTTTCTTCGATCGGGGCTTTCGACCGTGAGGAGTCGTGCAATAGCGCATGCCCGGGAACTAGGCCATTGTCTCTCAAATTGGACGATCAGGAGCGTCTCATAAGAATGCAGAAAGCCAGGATCGGTTAGTCGGTATTGCAGGGGAAGCGCATCGGTGATCGCTGGCACGTCGAGACCACGCTACCGATTGGTCACGTCCGTGCTTCTGTGTCGCCACGACACATCGTCCTGTCGTGTCATATCATGTCGCGTCGCGTCGCGTCGCGTCGCGTCGTGTCTCGTCGTGTCGTGTCGCGTCGTGTCGTGTCGCGTCGTGTCGTGTCGCGTTGTGTCCAGTTGTATCGTTCCTTCCACGAGACTGCATCGCATCGACTGCACGAACGTTGTCGCGTTCGCACTACACCGAATGACAATGAGACACAGACTGCGCTCCGCACACACTGCTCCGCGCGTATGACACACATTTCGTTCGCTTCTCTTGTCTTCCGCGGACTGCAGCGGGTACTAAGCGCGGACGCGCGCGAGGGTAGACGTGTGCGTACGTGCACGGATTTATTCGCGCGAGTGCTCGCGCGGACGCGATGTCGCTGTCGAATCGCCTAGAAACCTTGGCCGATCCAATGCCTTTTGCTTTTTGACGATCTCTTTCAACAAGATGAGAATTCGAAGAATCTTTGTCGATCATTTCTTCGTTTCGAATTGGCTGAATTTTCTCGCAATGTTTGTAATGTTGCAAGTCGAATTTTTGTTTGCGCTTCGATAAGTAGATGATAATTCCGAAGAGTTACACATGTGAAACCTCTTTAATTGTTTGGACACGCTGCTACTCGCGACTATTTGTTTACGCTCTCGAGAGCCGTACGCGCGCTCGCTTGATTCCTTTTTTTCTTTTTCTTTTTTTCCTTTTTTTTAAAGAGAAACTGAAGAAACAATTTAGCCTAGCGATTTATTACCTATTCGCTGTCACTTCTGTCTCGAAACTTGATTGCGAGTCGTTCGACTCTTTTGTCCCGCAAAATTATCTATTTATACCGAGATTTATGACTGACGTCAATTGTCCACAAGTTACTAGGGTAAAAAACAAAGGCTGCACCTCAGAGCCATTTTTCAATTCGCTCCGTTTCCATCGCGAGATGGAGACGTTTGAAGAGACATTAATTTTAAACGCGTTTACCCGAGATACGTCAAAAAATGTTGCAACTTCCGCTCTATTAAAATTCTATTAATTTGTACGATTTATTTGCAAACAGTCAAAAGTGTAACGATTACAAAAAATGTATTTCAATTGATGCAGAGTAATCGATACGCTGAATTCTCTACTGAACACAATGGCCAAATCTATATCTCTCTCTAAAAATCTGCCTCTCTTAAAATTACATAAAATGTTTCTAAAATGGGACAGACATACGATTATGAGCGTACACGGCTCGGTCACAGACTATCTCCGAGTTTTTTCTCGCTTTTCTACAAATGTTGAAGTGAAATTTAGGAATCCTACGATTTTCCACTAATTTGCTTGGAAAAAGATTTTGCGAAACAAGAAATTTTGCGTGGAATTCTCTTCCGCGAAGACGCACACTTGAAAAGTTTCCATTGGTCCTTGATCGAAGCGCAGAGGAGTTACACGAGTTAAACGACACGACACAGGGACGAGCAGTGGCGAAATAATCGTTTCACTGCCAGATGTGTGACAGGCATTCGGCTCGGCTCGTTCGCTAATTAAAATGTGGAGCCATCCCCGATCGGACGGCGTGACCGGGGTCTCCTGGTGGTATTTTCTGCTCCTCGGCATTGAAGTCGCCAGCATCCACCTGTTCTTCGGTCCGCGTTACCTTCCAGATCCGACAGAACGACTCGTGAAAACCAATTTATTCAGCCGGATCTTCCTCCTTTTTATTTAATATTTAAGTAACAATCCGTGTTTGCTCAAGGGTATGCGGTTTCTCGATTTACGGACGATAGCTTTCGCAGGGAAATAATATCGAACAATTTGCAGAATTACTGTAAAATCCGAGATCACTTGTTTGAGGATCAAATTAAAACTACTTTGAAGTTGTTGTTTTTATAAAATTGCTGTGCTCGATTATCCAAAGTTCCGAAATATTCAGGAAACGAAAAATTCAATATATATTAACTAATAAATATCCAAAATTAAAAATTTAGCTATGCTAAAACCATCTTTCCAGAGCCTTTTATTTTCACTTATTTTCGCGACTGAACTGTTCAGTATCCCGATATAATAATCCTGTACAGATACGATAGGTTTACTTCTTTTTTCGAGTCGTATTAAATTCCCATCGAAACGTACATTTCCAAAGCGTGACACGTAAAACAGAAAGAGAGAGAGAGAGAGAGAGAGAGGAAAGTCCCTATGGTCTGTGGGCCAATTTCACGTGCACGGAAACGTCGATATCAAGGAAGCGGCCGAGAAGCTCTGCCAAAGTGAGGACGGGCGAGGAGCATCACTCCGTGAAGCGTGACCGGCGTTGGTTATGCAACGTTTTATTGCCACGCGTCCTTGCTGCCCGCATTGGTATTATCTTGCTCAGAGCGGAGAATCAATTACAATTCGCGTTGCCTTGATGACGATTTTCTCTCGTCGAAAGGTGAAGGAGACCATCGTCGGCCGATCAACGTGCGTCAGCGAGGCATTTCGGAGGCGATTTTCGTTTGATCAGAGATCGTTGGAAAAGTCGCGAGAGACCGAGAAGAAACTTCTCTCTCTTTCTTTCTCTGTCCTTGTAAAGAAAAAAAAAAATGAGGCTTGTTTCGACTCTTAAACACCTACGAAACGACTCTTGCGAAATGAAGCACAGTTTCAGCTGTGATAAAATCTCGCTTATTTGTCACAGGGGTTGGACTTCTTCCAACCTCTCGAGAAAAAGATATTTCGCATCCGTATTAATGCTCGTTAAACGCGTGCAAATGAAAACTGAAAAAAAAAAAAAACGACTGAAAAGTATGAATCTCTTTCGATGAATCTCGCAACGTTCAACCTCCTATCAGCAAGTCAAATGGAGCGACGAATTTGTGAATCAGTCTGTGAATATCGACGAGCCACATCGATTCCAGAATCGGCCTTCTGCCTTGCCTCAAAATAAACAGGAAGATCCTCGAAAGTGACAAATAACGACCGCGCGACGAGTTCATTAACAAACGAAACAAACGCCGCTTTCTCAATGATTGAAAATTTTGTCGATCGCCTGACATTCCTGCGAAGAATTGATGAAATTTTGTCAGCGTACTATTTTTTCTCTTTGCTTGCACGATGGTAGCAAGTGTGATACGACGTGTTGGATCTTTGGCACGAATAGCGAGTGCTGAGACGGCCAAAGACACGCAACGCTCGCGAGCACCTTCCACGCATAATCGACGCAATTCTCGCACCTCGGTTCGAGATACAAGGTTGCTCGTAACTGTGTCACTGTCAATCAGGCTCATCGGTATGTATAACGCTCGTCTAAACACTAGTCGATATGCCAGGCGGTTTAATTATTTTCATGGCCTGAAGTACGGGAAGAGAATGTGTCATTCCATTCCAGCGTAGGAAAAAAAGGATCTGGCGCGAATCTCTCTGGCAAAAAAAGGAAAAAAATTACGTTCCTCTTGGCATTGTTGAGGTAATAAAAAGTCGTCGATACTTGAGTACTCTATTACTCAAGGAATTCTTGAAAGGCATTTCAGACGGTTCGGACGACGATTATTTAAGAACCACTTGTAATAATCACGCACGCGATCAACTCGTTTCCAAATTAATTCCTCGAATTATCCAGAACCGAATTATCCTCACTTAAATATCCATTAACGAGGAAGGAAGACGTCTTCATTCCTTGATCACACAGCCAACACTTTAGATTGCAAATCGCAGTCAACAAAATCGTTTCCTTCTATGAATGAAACGCCGTTCACGGTATAAATTCATTAGTAGTACAAACAGTACGGGATGGCTCGCATTTCTCGCGTGATTCTCGAGTAATTGCACAGGCCTTGCTCGTCCGCAGCCGAGCATAATTTCAACAGAAAAAGTCGAATTGACGTTCTTCCTCACAATGCGATTAATTAGCAGCCAAATGGTCGATGCTAATCGTTCGCCGCGCTTATGTAAACTGGCCACGCCGCGCACTTCCGCAATCGCTTTCATGGTACTGTAGCAGTCGATATCTCCCGACGAAGGAAATTATACGTAGAATCGGCCATTTTTTTCTCCTTTGAAAGTCTGTTATCGCCTCTGATGGTATCTCCAGAGATGATAATCTTGAAATAAATTGCTGTTTTTGCTGCACTTTCACAGTGGGATTCGTCAGAACGTAACAGAGCCCCAACTAGATTAGATTAAATTTTCCAATCATTTTAGGATACAAAATCTACGATAAGATTTTGCACTCGCATCTCTTGCCCTTTTTTCTCCACAAAGTGTGAATACTTGCAAAAATATAAAAGTGCAACTGTTCTGTCGCTAATCCTCGTACATCCAACAATGGATTTCGTACTAGACGAAATAAATATTTGGACGAAAGAAACCAACGTAGAATAATCTTATTTCTTCAGAGAAAAATCAATTCTGTCGTCAGTACACGCGATGGCAAATAGATATCTTTTACGTGTGGCTATATAAAGCAAGAGCGACGCTGAGCTAACAGTAAAAAAATCGCAATACGCCCATGTACCATTCGCCAGCCCGTAGGTTTGCGTGAGTATCAGCTCTTCGAACACCTGTTTTCGAGTTCGCTTTCGTAACAATGCTTATCGAGATTTGTTCTCGTTACGAGACCGACCGCAACGATCCGCTCGTAGGCGGATGAGTTCTCTTCCTGGTACGAGATCGCCACGTTGAATCATTCGCTGCGCTTGAAGCAACTTTTTCGTGCGATAGGAACGAACCAGCCTTGCCTAGTCTTTGACTTTTTGTCAAAAAAGGTGGAATTCCTTCGAAGTAAAAATAAAATACTCTCGCGCGTTTCGGATTCCTGTTTACGCGAACTTTCAACGAATACGAGCTCCGCGTATTTTAAAGCGGTCATGCCTCGAGTAAATCAGCCTCCGAACACAATTCATGTTTCTCCTGATGGGAACGCCATAAATCATGCATCGAGCCGCGATTTCAACGGTCCATGAATCACTGGGAACCGCCTCGAAGGAAGCGGTGGTGCTTCTCGTCAGGTGTTCTCACCTCCGAGAATCCACCTTCCTCCCTATTATCTTTCGACGAATGAAAGAAAACAGGTCTTCCAACGAATGAATAAATAAAAAAAAAAAAAAAAAAGACAGAGTCAACGAGTCGCGATCCACTTCACGGTGACCGTAGTTGACTGAACTTCTCGAGAAGTTGGTTCTCTACGCTCCTTCCTCGCGAGAACAACGCGTCGGCAACTTCGAACTTTTTTCTGCGAACGAAGCGTTTGTAGAAACGCGCGAGCGTGCTTTGGCGGCTAGAACGAGAGACTCGCGATGCTCGTTTTAGCGGACGTTGGCATAATTCAGCGGAGAGCCAATCCTTCAATGTCTGGGTGAACGGGTCGGAGCAAGGAACTGTCGTAAAGTACATTGTGATCGGATCTAACAGCGGAGGGGACGGACCTTGACATGTCGATCCACTGTCGCGTCATAAAGATATCAGGAAGAGACGTCTCCAGTCTAGCGAGTCTCGCGTCTAGTAAACTAATTATGCAACGCAATTTACAGCGGATTTTCCTACAGTGGGAAGCTTTTTGTCGGGAAATCTTTCCAATAAAACGAAACTGAGCAATTCTCTTCTGTTTTTTTTTCTCTTCCTCTTCTTCTTCCTCTTCCAAGAATCGTCTACGATTGAAAGGAATCGCGTGATAAAGAATGCTACGATTAAGATGTCTATCGAAGCACTCGGAGAGCGCGGAGGAGGCGCACCAGCTTCAAGCTTCAATGACCGTGGCCATGAAAAACGCGAGAGGAAACGGATATCTTTTCATCGATGACTTGGTCTAACGCGATGTGATCACGACGAATTCCAAACGTGTAGTTGAAATCGCTAACTTCGAAGTGAAAAAAAAAAAGTGTCTATCGATTCGAAAATCTGATACCACGTGAGATTTTGATATACCTAGGAGCAAAGTATTATTATTGGCACGAAAGGAAGCACGATACGTATATCGTGTTCGACGATCTTAACGTCGTTTCTCCTCGCGCGCTCTTTCGAAAGCTCCTCCCGATCGAACTATCCAATTGGCTTCGAATGTCAGCCAAGCTCTTTGCCCGTGCCTGGCCAGGAACGATCCAAACGGACCCGATTACAATAAGACGAGTTTCCCGCGGTCATTCATAAATAATTCACACGTAGAGTGCGCAAGAGCGAGGAAAGATGGAACGGAAGATTGGACCACGTTCCAGCATCCACGTGGCGATTATTACTTCGCTTCCGCTTTCGTATCGCGCGAACGAGCCCCGTCTTGGAAGTGACGTAACTCCCATTTGAGAGTCTTTCCGCGAAAAACGTAGAGGCGCGTGCACGATTCAGCCGCTAAGGATATGCCAAGAATCGCAGAGAGAGGAGTAGGTAGCCGACAAGAACGATAAAAGGCCTTGGCGAGCCTTGACCGGTGGACCGTTACTTTACGCCAGGAGCCTGGATCAAGCTCCTTGCTTCCCTTTTACCGGGGCAACGTCGTTCTACGGTGTCGCCTTGCCTTTCCTCGTTCGTCTAACGCGCTGAAACCCGCAACAATTTACGGCGCGTAAACGACTACCTAAATCGTCTACCTAGGTCCCACTTGTCAGGATCTCGCACGAGTATATCGATAGCCTAATAAAATTGGAACACGACCAATCGATCCTTGGTGAGTGTAACGCCATGACTGAGAAACGAATCGATCCGTCATTCGTAGAATCGAGGAATGTTTCGCTGGTCATGTTTTTAAGATGGTGTCACACGCGTGATTATTTCGCAACTCGGCGAAATAGCCGCATTTGTACGGAGCGCGTGAATTAACCCAAGTTTATCAGCGGTCTCTGTTACACTGGGAAAAAGAACAAACGGTGGCTACCATTGCGGAGGCAATGCTGGCAGCGTTCGAGAGATCGCAATCTGGATCGTTTGGTGAAACGGTTGTGGGTTGTCGTACAGCTTTGTGCCCACGGACGTGGCACGAGCAACGACAAATAATCGACTTAGCGATAGGTAGAGTTAGTTGGCAGACTTAAAGCGACCGGTGACTCACGTTTCGGCAATATTTAGCATTCCGCGGTGATACGAGAGCGGTTAAAGCGCACCGAGTCACTTCCTACACCGGCCGGTGTTCGACCGTCGTTTGCATTAAACCGCTCTCGAAAATTACCGCCTAATTATGGAAGGAATTTTCTGTCGACAAATTGCTTTCCATCTCTTAACCGCTTCCCTCCCTCACTCCCTCCCCTCCCGTTGGAGCGACAGAAACGATTAGCTCGGGCATCAACCGCAATAACACTCGGCATAGAAGTAGTAGCTCCAAATTTCACTCGGTAGGGTGTTAAACAGGTTACGCAAAAGGCTGAAAACACTGAAGGAACGTTGCACATCGATGAGAACCGGGAAGGGGGAGGAACGATTAAGATCGCACAGCGAACGCGTCTCGTCCGTGGCATTTGCAGCGCGGCAATCAGAGGGAAACGACAACGGGGCAATTTAGGCTTTGCTCCGAGAGTTACAGAAACACGCGGTCGTAGCCGCGCTACGGCTGATTTCGCGTTCTGAAACCGCGAACAGCCACGAGCCACCGGAGAAAGGACTAAAAAGGAAACGCTTTTGCGGCAGGTGAAATCACAGCCAGGCCATTATGTTATAACGATCTTGCATAAATGCTCCACATCTGGTTCACTGCGAGACCGGCCCTTACCCATTCACTCCGCGACGCGTGTACGTTCTAGCTCGTGGATGTCCAACCTTTTAGATCTTTCGGGCCAACAAACATTTTTTGAGAGCCACGCATATTTTTCTATTATCTACGAGGATATTAAAACAACTTTTAGAAAAGTATATTTATATTAATTAAAAAAATGTGAAAATTTTTAACGAGAACACTGAGCTTGTTTTTTTGGATACGAATTCATCAATATCTAGTTTAATACAGATAGTAGCCATGTTCCTTAGTTTATTTTTTTTCGTTCTTAATTTATTTTTTGTGTGCTTCGTGCCAATTTGCAAATATAAGTGCTCCCCAAAAAGGTTAAAATTATTCAGATGATAAAATTCTTATTCAATTTTGGTTATATAGCACGCATCGTTGGTTGGACACGCTTGCTTTAACTCGTCCACCATTAATTTCTCGCTTTGAACGGCTCGATCTTTACGACCCGCTTCTCTTTTACGATCCTGCTACCATCTTTAACTGTTTCTGAGTTTTGGTGGACAGTATGATACCAAAGAAAAAGGACAGAGTGAAATATTCTTTGGAAAGATCGAGTTCCTCTTTCCGAAGCTATTCGTTTCGACAAACGATTACGGATATTTCGAAATTGCTTGTAATATTGTCGGATAATTACGATTGGCGCCATCTTCTTCGTCACGTGGATCTATTATTCGACTTGTAGGAAATTGTGCGAGTCGCGAAAACATCCTCAGCGGTAGATTCTCTTTTTCGCGGTATTTATATCCGACGGGATGGATCGCTGAACAAAGATCTCTGTGATTCGTCGTACGTATTCAGGTAAAATTGCCGCCGGTCGGTGACGCAATATGCAAAACATCGTCTTCGACGATGCGATTAAATATGCGGTGCCATTGGATCGTCCGCTTAATTACACTCATCCTCGTACACCACAGCGTATCATTTCACAAATCAATCGTTCTATCGACGAAACTTCTTGAAGTTCCCGCGAACCTTGATCGACACGGGCCTTCCGTCCGTGAACACGTCAGGAACGATCCACGTGTCGGTCTCGCGATCGGCGAAAAAATACGATTTGCAAAAAAACTAATTTGCCTAATTGTCTGGTGACTCTGCAGAATCTATCCGAGTGAAACGAATTCGCACGACGGAACGCGCGGGTTCGTTAAATCACAACAATGAAAACGTTTGCGCAATAATCGCGCAGCGAGACGATTGATCGGAGGAAAAACAACTTGAAACAACTGCGTTATCGCATCTTCGTCGGGAATCATCGGACTCTTTAATTGTGTTTATTGGCTTCTCGCAGGTCGTTAACGGCGCGTCTAAAGCTATTCGCGTATAAAATACAGCGGTGTCTCGCATTCCTGATAAAACTCGCGAGTATCATCTTGGATGATGGACTACGCGCGATCGATCGATCGCGACAACGATCAATGACAACGACGATCATTCGGTTCGCATGCCGACGTAATGGCTCGCGAACGTGCGCGTACGTTCGGAGAAACGTCGCGTAACGCGTGCAACGCCACGGCACTTACACACGCGAGTGTTTCACGGGCGTGCGGTCGCGGATCGCATGAATGGCGTGGGACAATGCTTCTCAGCCATGACCCACTGGCACACAAATAAAGAAATAACTCGATATTCGTAGATATTCGCACGTTCGTGCTCATCTGGGAGCAGACGATGCTTCCGGCGCGAGAAGTTGCGCAACGCGATCTTGCCGAAAGCTCCGTCCCGATTCTCCATGAAGATCGTCGAGAAACGAGGAAAACAGAGGAGAGCCATCGGGCGTGAGCCGGCGGCGCCGTCGTTAATATCGTTTATGAAGTTTCGAAACTTTTCGAGTCTGTTCGAGGAACGTCGGAATTCGACGTATTCGAACTTGCTGGAATATAAAATGTACCGTTGTACTTTCACTCGTTTCCAGCGAGGATCATTTCTTTCTTTTTTTTTCTGTTTTTATTTCTCCTAGGGGAGCTCCGAAAAGATTAATTTCAGGGCTCCTCGCGAGAAAGTGCGAGGAGGAATTTTTTTATCTGGCGACGCCCACAGGCAAACGAGTCGTTTGAATCTTCGACGCGGCTGGTGGATCGATGACTCGGCGAGTGTAAGAAACGATGCTTTAGATCTCGGTAGAAAAAGCAGTTCCTGAAACTCTTCTTGCGTACGACTAGTCGATTAGAAACCACGATCGAAACCACGCTGCCGCGTGTTACGGTCTTGCGAGTACACTGGGATAAAGTACTTTCAATGCACCGGATATCCGAGATGGTTTTGCATCGCTCTCTTTCTCCAGAGGCGTTTCGATACCAATAAACTATCCTTTGTGAATTGTATAAATAGAATTCATATACGTAATTCGTACAACTTCCTACTACAATTTGACGACACTCGACTAACAAACATGCTGATAACCTACGGTCAAACAACAGAAACGACCATCCATGACAAATCCATGGCTTTTCACTTTGGCCTCGTTCGCGCCACGTTTCGTCGCGCTATCCCACAGCTGCGGGATTTGAATTTAAAGTCATTGTCGCTTCGCGACTGGTGATTGACGAAACCTTCGGTACCGTCGTCCTTCGATCATTTCAACGTGCCTGCAGCAATCACATCTCCCGGCGACATCGATCAATCGGTGAAATTCGCGAGTAACAACGAATCCAGATGCGTGGGATTACATTCACTCGCGCCGAGCGTTGCGACACACGAAAAATATTGCGAATTCAACGTGCTCTCGTAGCTCGTAAACTCCGTCTAACCCTGACACACATTCAAGACACGATAATAATTTCCGAATACCAGTGTGTCCATCGTCGATCGACCCCTGTGTCCTTATCGTCGACACGATCGCGGCGCTGCGACATTCCATTCCGCGAAATCTAATTTCTATTCTAATAAGTAAGCAGAATGCCAGCTATCGAAAGCGCTGTCCACGACGCGCGCGTTTCGTCATCGTAATCGCTGACACTGTCGAAAACGAAACGCGTTTCGTTTCGTTTCGTTTCGTTTCGTTTCTGTACGTACGTTGCGTGTTCCATCGAAACGAGTAACGTTCTACGCTCCGTTCGCAAAGCGCTGCATCATCGGAATTATCAATCGTGGATCGACGTCGTACCGTATCCTTGAACCTTTTGCGCACGAGTTAAAGAGCGAGATTACGTTGGTAGATGAGAAGTAAAATAAGAGTAAATGAGGAACACATATACCCGTGCACATGTGTTTAATTGTAAATCCACGTGGATAAATCTGTCGAACAGCGAGAATGCAAGTCATTAACAATATGTTAATACGATTGTTACTCGATTATCTCTCGACGATTATATAAGGATATAACGAGCTTAATTTCATGCGAGTGTATTCTCCTTCTTTTTTCTTTTCACAGATGGCGGGGCTCCGTTTACAAGCTAATCTGGCGGGAACTGTTGGCCTATCTGTTCGTCTACTATCTCATCAATTTTACATACCGATACGGGCTGAACGAGCAGCAGCGGGTGTGAGTACATGAATACGTTCATTTGTCAATATCCTCCCGCGGTGAAATTTCCTTCGCGAGCCGAAGGTTGACGCCTCGACCGGTCGGGAATAACATCGCGGCGATAACACGGGCGTATCTCCTTGAAATTAAGACGCATCGTTAAAACCAACGATCCAACTTTCCTTCGCAAAGTCTACCGTAAAATTTTCTTACAAATGATATTTTCCAAAGTGGAAAGAAAATAATTCGACACGAATTGTTTTTCATCGCAGGTTTTTTATCTGAAGAAAACCCGGAATACGCGACACGCGCGTGTCAACTTTGCATCGTAAAACCAACGCGAGACCGACCTTGGTCGTGCGACAGAGACTACCACGCAACGATCGAGACCGACCACTACATTTCGCCGATTAAAATCGAAAAAAGTTTCTCATTTTATCGACATTAACACCTGCGCTGCGCTGGCGCCTTCAGTTAACGCGTCTCATCCTTCATTTCCTTTTTATTATCGCGTAGACGATAATTTCTCATTCGTACATTCTCTCTTGCACAACGCGTTACAATGACAACAATAGGATAAGGAGAAGAGTGGTTATTAACCGCAGGAATAAATGTCAATTTCGATTAATTTAAAGAGACGTTATTTACGTAGAATCAGTGTCGCGTACAAGTGATTATGCATCTAAACGTTATAGATACGGAGTTCATGCATCTTCAAACTTCTACGATCATTGTAGGAGTAGAACCTAAAAAAAATTTGTTTCATCTACTATATATTATAATATACCTACTCTACCACGGATACGTTATATATAGATATTATATATTTTTGTTATTATTTTATATTATTTTGTTATTTTTGTTATTTTGTTAGTTTATATCATTTTGTTATTTTTATATTATTTTGTTATTCTGTTATTTTATATTATTTTGTTATTTTTGTTATTCTGTTATTTTTATATTATTTTGTTATTCTATGTTATACGCATTGCCCGTATATTTTTGCAACTCCCAATTTTTCATAAATGCATAAAATTCGCATCTTGGTCGTGACGACTCAGAAAATGTCAGAAAACGCGGCTATAAAAGAAGACGTTCATCGTTTCTACATAGATATATGTGTATTGAGCATAGTTCAATCGCGGTATCGTAAATAAAATTGTTTTTTCCACTATGAGGCACGCGTTCTCTACCATGTGTCGCGGAATGTGGCGAGGACTCGTTTGGGCCCCGTATTAAAAAACGCATAAAAACGCAACCTGTTATTTACGCCGGGATAAAAGGGACGAGCGAGGAAGAGGCACGATGGACAGGGTTGGATGTTAAAACGGGTCCTCCTTTGAGCCGCTTCGGTTCGCATGGTCTAAATTTAGAATCGCCGGTTTGTAGATAGCTTAGGGCCCAACCGGCCCAACAATGGCAGCAAGAACCCGCCAAATCGAAATGAAGATTATTCGTGGTTATTTCAAAAGATTCGCGGCGATAAATTTCTCGCTCTTTTTCAGTGGAATTTTTAACGATCGAATGTCCAAACATTTGACATTCAATTTCAAAAAAAAAAAGAAATCTAAAAACGACTTCTCATAAGCACGCCTCGTTTCTTAGCTTCCCGTAGCTTTGCAATACATCTCCGTTCTATCATCTATTTATCTAGGAGCAAATAGAACTTGGGATCAAGTGATAACTCAGCAATAAAGCAACGAGCAAAATCTAAAAGTGCGTTAACCCCTTGCAACGCTCTAGTTTCAATCTAAACTCTACGTCACTCGTGCAGATACGGAACACCACAGGTTCAGACTTACAGGCACCAAACACGAGAAAAGAGCAGAATGTCGAACTTGTTTGATTACGTCATGTGTTTGCAATAGTGGGAACCGCTAACAAATTTTCGCGAGCGGTTGTGAAATCTCGATGGAAATTCCCATTTAGCAAAAATTACCGGTGCGTAAGACCGGTAGTGGTATCTCGTTGAGTGACGGTATCACCTCAACCTTGCTCCACTTGCAGGCGAGGCAACGCAAGAATTCCACCGCATACGCTACTAAACAAATATTTAACCGTACACGCGCGCAATTTGCGAACGTTCGATTCGTCTCGCGATACGGGTTTCGTTAACTGTTCGAACAGGTTGTACAATTTTCGACGAAACTGTTCGCTCGAAAGGAAAGAACACGCGTGCAAGACGAGGCGTGTACAATGGCTGACGTTCAATAAGGATCCGTCACTTTTCTCTGTTGCAGAATCTTCGAAAAGATCAGGTATTATTTTGGGAACTCGAGCGACTCGATACCAATGTCGTTTGTGCTGGGATTTTACGTGAGTCTGGTCGTGAAGCGATGGTGGGAACAATATAAGTTACTACCCTGGCCGGACAACTTGGCGCTCTTTATCAGCGCAGCCATTCCTGGTAACGTAAGTATAGAGATGACTGAAACGTTTCGGCGAACTCACGTTCGAGTCGAGCCGCGAAACAGCAGGCAACACTGACGGAAGACGGAATTCCCGATAATTCAAATCCGACGGAGGGGGGGGAAGCGATAAACACTCGCGCACGGATAGCAGCACGGTCGCTGCGTTTGTCTCATTACGCTAATGAAGTGCCGTGACACGTTTCGGTGTCGTCAACCCAAGTAGGTGCCAGTTCTCGGAGTCACGCCACGCCCTGAAGTGAAAAAAAATGCGAGGAACGATCATTCTATAATTGGCAAGCGAGCGAATCTTCTTTGTTCCTCTTGCGTTGGCCTAACGGACAGCCGCGGAATGACAGACGCGGTTCCTCGAGATGCTATTTGCGCGACCTTTTCCCGCGAGATTCCAACTTCTGACACGCGATGCGCGTTGCGCTTCTCCGCGGAAAAAAATTGTCGCTCCTCTGATCGTCTCACCTACACCGATAACGAAAGTTATTCGTTTTTCTATGAATAAACTTAGGCACTTTCGATCGCTCTAAAATGCTCAATTTTTTAGAGGTTTCTAACTAGTTTCGCTATTAAACGCCTCTTGTTCAAAAGAATGAGACAATGTCGAGACTTTGGAAGCTGGAAGCGATCTTCGAATTCGTCGACGATCGTCCAGCTGCGTGGTCAATGACACAACGTCGAAGTGAAAGTGCGACGTACATATCGCGGTGTAAGAAAGAAGGACGAACCTACGCGTTGTCCACACCTCGCGTAGAGAGTTGCGCTCGTCCTCGTTACTCTCCGCAAAGATCTCACTATCCAGCTGCCAAACGCATACCATACTGCAAAGAAGAGGCTGGAAGTTTCCCGTGGCTATCGCCGTATTAATAGAACGGGTGAAACCAAACGATTTAATAACTTCCTCGTGCAACGATGTTCTTTTTGTGCTCCCCAATCTCCCCTGGAGAACATCCGTACTTTGTTGCACTGAAGTTTCGAACGAAGCAATTACCCGCGTAGGCTGTGTGCAATCGTGGTTTGACCAACGTAAAAACTGTAAAAATGTATCGTAGCTCGCGGTTTTTCGCGTCACACGTGATTACACGCGGAGAGTTGGAGCGCGAGCAGTGGCAACTGCATAGGACTGCAGTTGAATTTCTGTAGGCAGTCAACGGGCAAGGTCTCGAGGCGCGGAACGGGACTATAGCTCTCCACGTACGTAGAAGAGAGTCGCGGTCGTGTAGTCACGCAAAGTATCGGATTTGTGAATGAGCAGCGTCGGGTGGGTAGCACGAGCTTCTGGGCTGTGCCTTTCATTGAAATCTAATTGGAATTCAGACCCCGAGGCGAGGAGGATGGCTCGATTCCCACCTTCTCCCCCGCGAAGGAGGATCCTTTTCAAGCTGCCAAGCCGTGCATTTTTACACGCGCGACGTCGAGTCGCGGCATTCCGAGGAAGAAGAAGAAACGTCTACCTTTTGAAACCGGGGGAGAGAAGGATCCGATTGTTCGTTACAGAAACGCGAACCGCCTCCAAGTCGGCGAGACACTTGACGAGAGCTACCTACGATCCTGTACACCTTCGTTTCTCCATTCCCGCTTACACGCGTAGAGATGCAGAGAAGATAGCAACTGGTTATTAAAAGTGAAAAAAAAAAAAAAAGAAAGAGCTCGTTTAGAGTTTAGAAATCGAATTGACCTTTGAAACGGACTGTTGTGCGAGTTTCAAATGCCTAGAGTGATTGACAGCGTTAGCCTCGGGCAAAAATGCCAGAAACCCGTAACAAAGATGAAACTAATTAATCTATAACTGTGACTCGAAAGAGAAAAAAAAAAAGAGAGACCCTCGTGTAACCTCATTTCTTCGCGTTTTCGAACAGACGGCGAGAGGAGCCTTTGGAAACGAGAACAACGTTAACAAAATTAATTTTTTTAATCGCAAGACTACGTACGTGCCTGTATAACGCTTATTTATAACTTGTTTGCAGTTGACGTGCCGGTCATTCATATTTCGTAATTAACACAAAGCTCGAGAAAGCGTAATTCAATCGCCGACGAGCGCAAACGAACGGATGCGTTGAAACGTTCGCGGAACACGCCACGTACGAGTTTAATTAATCAAGAATAAATCGCGTTTCCTGGTACTTTCAGTAGATCGGACGCGACCGACAACTTTCTTCCTCCAGATCTCGCGATACGAGCTCGTTCTCAATCAACGCGTGGCCTCCCGTCCACGTGTTATTAGCCGAAAAATTTTAGAATCGACAAACTTTCTTCTCCCTCTTGCGCGCGTTATACCGAGCGGACGAGACGTGCCTCGATCCATAAAACGCTTCGTCTGAATCTCGTCGTGTTCCACATACGTAACGATACGACCGATCGATCAGCCGTTCAATTAACGATTACCGACACGATTACCGGCCACGCGATTGCCAACGGTGATTGTGGTCAGCAAGCGAGAGCAACCGGTCGTTCCTCCACCGGAGCCGTTTCGTTTCATGAAAACGCATTTACAAGCAGGCGGATTTTACCGTGCGTGGAAATTTTTCGATCCAGGAACCGTTGGCTGCGGTTTCCGAGTAAATTGACATTCCAGCAGGCGCGCGCGATCGTTTACCGCGATGGCCGTTGATTACAAAACGACGGCGACCGATTACAAAATGCGCGTCCGCCTTCGGCCAGAAGCGAAAGGAAAAAATAGAGAGACGGCAGGCGCCACCGGATCGGTTTTTCTCCGATTAATATTGGAATCGGCACGAAACCAGCGACAATTCGCGATCACCGGCCAAGAGAACGAGGGGAAAGTGTCCGTACAAGGCACACGGGAAACGTGTCCGGCATTCGTGCGGCCTCGGAAACGAATTTTTGAAACGAACACGTATCCCGATGATATCGATTTCCTTTCGATTCTTCCTGATAATTTGCTTAATCCGCGCCTTGAAATATCCCATTGTAACAGACGTGTGTAATGAAATACCGTTCGATGGCCTTGGTAGACACAGCGACGCGAGAAACCCTGCCCGTTCCATTACTTTAGTAGCTTTGATGAATTTGTGAATGCTTAATGAGAAACACTAACTAGGAATTTTTCAATCCACTTTTTCCACGTGCGAGAGATACCAAGAACGATTTAAATTTCAAAAACAAGGTATTACAACGTGATAATGAATTACACGCTACGTTTCTGCGACCATTAACAAAGAGATTATCGCCGAAGTATGCGCTCATGAATATTTGGAGTTTCGTGCGTCGTAAACGTTGCGCGATCGAAGGTAATAATTTTGAAATGTTTTCACATTGCAGGACGAAAGAGGCAGACTGATGAGGAGGAACATCGTAAGATACGCAGTGCTCGCGTATGTCATTACGCTTCAGAGGATTTCATTGCGCGTTAAGAGACGATTTCCGACACTTCAGCACATCGTAGACGTTGGTCAGTGAGTTAGTCGTTTATATTAAGCCTGAACCGCTTTGCTTTCTTTTATCTAATCAGAGGGAAAAAGACACTCTCGTTTCAATGCACGCTATTAACTAAACGTAATATGTGTTTATCTATTTTTATTGCAGTACGTAAAAAGTTAATATGTGTAATAATAATAGTTTGACCGATATCCACAACCTATACTTAAGCTCGACTTTTAAACATATTTATTGCATTGTATCGTTACCTAATATATATTTTGCAGTCACCTACTGAAACATTACGTATAGAATTGTTTCTGAATCGTTACTTTACTTTTCAAGTGAATGATCTTCTTTGTTATTTATCGTCAAGAGTTGGAATAATTGGCTAGCAAAAAATTTGACCGACAATTTTCGACTTACCAATAATAATACGGTTAGAGGACGAAGAGTTCAGCGAGAAATATAATTCGGTTGCTTCCACGTCGATTATTGCTCCCTCAAGGACGCGAAGCCAATTAACACACGTGCCAGTTCCACACAATTAAACATCTGTTATGGCAACAAGGACGATTTAACGACAAATATACGCGAATCCATTCCAAAATGAGAGAGCCGTCAAGATTTTTGGCATTACCCGAGGAATTACAAGTAGTCCCTAATAAGCAATTTGTATGCATCGATTGTATGATAAGCGACGTTGTATTCGCACGGTGGGACCGTTATTTAAACGAAATTAAGCCATGTGTCACGCATAACCTTCGAGCGATTGCCCGACCACCTGTAACTGTGTATCTCCGATAGGAACGTTATCTGTACACATGTTTCAAGTCGTTAACACACTGATACTTTGCATTTCGACACTTTCTTTCCTTTCTTGCTTGAAAAAACCCTGAAGGATTGTGCGAATCGCATTTACAATCCGTCCTTGTTGTCAGTAAAAAGAGAGAAGGGAAAACATTGGGGAATGTTCTTCAAAAACTCTGATAGCCATGCGACAAATTGACGAATTAAACGACTTACCGTTGTCGTCGATCGCGTCCGCCATTTTCTGCTTTCCTCTTGTCAAGATGTCAATTATCGACCATTTTCAGAGACAAATGTTTACGTTGAGCGCATTCCTTCTGGATCACGTCTGCTGTCCACTGAAACAACGTTTTAGACACATTTTATTCCATTATCAACATTTCTATAACTCAAAATTGGAAAAACGATTTGTTGTCTGAGGTACCTGTATGCCAAACTGAGTAGGATGGTGCCCCGTCTCTCTCCGCCCCCAAAGAATGCAATAGAATATCTTCCGTAGTAATACGTGACATTACTCGCAAGTACCGTAAATTATCTTTGAAGTAGCTACTACTCAGAATATTATCGTCTGAAGATGAGCATTATTTGATAGAAGTGTCATCCATGCATCAAGAAACATGTCACGCGCTACAAAACACTACACTGTCTTCCTACTTGTTTACGTGCGATTTGATTCCAGTTACATCAACTAATAAACCACGAGTTATCAGTTATCACACACACTTTGAACACACACCTGGAGAGAACAAATCGCAGAAGATGCAGGTATATTCCTTTTATTGTACGAACGAGAAAACATCGTGACGAAATGCAAAACAATTCGCGCAGCGACAGCTCACTTCGTCACTTAATTCGCCATATTTGTTTAATACCGGTAAAAGAAGCGCGCGCAGCTGAAGCTGAGATTGTTATGGCGCCATTTTCAAAATCATATCCCATGGTCTCACACGTGATGTTTCATCTCGTAATACAGATATTGTGTTTGAGAAGGGATTTAAAACCTGAATTTTGAATTTGAATGGAAACGACAACTTGAAATGCATAACCTAAGCGTTACTGTTGCTACGTACATAGAACGTTCTCAGAGATTAAAAAAAAAGTCGCATCTAACAATTTCCACAATTACGATTACGGTATCTTCAAGTAATAAGAAAGAAGTTGTTTCTCAGGATGCAAAAGAAAGACTTGAATCGTCGTGGTTTTTATCAGTCGGCGGCGGCGAGGATGTGCATGTCGACTAGAAATAGCACGCATTTTTCAGGCACTGGTTCCGCGAATCTTCCATGAACATGAGCATGCCATCGGCTCCCCGCGGCCAGAGAAATAAGTGACGAGTACGACAGCAAGAAACGATCCTTCCTTGGAACTATCTCCGCGAACACGTGAACACGTTAGCATCACGCACGTCAGTGTCGCGAAAGAAACGTGCCGACGCTTGGTCGGTGCCATGGCAAAAGAAGACTGCCATGGCTCTCAAAGACGATCCAAATCCGTTCTGCGGCAACTCTGGAAACCAGCTTGTCTCGCTAACAAAACGTTGCAGATCATCGCGTGAGATCTCCATTAATAATTCATGCAACGAGAATGCAACGCATTCCCCGAGCTTTAAAAAAAAAGAAGAAATAGTATTTCAAGTGACTGCGAACGTTGCTTCGAATGGGAGACGTTGAACGCGCTGACTAGTAACACCTAGGCGTAATTGTGATTTTACGATGTTGCGTCCTTTCGAAACATCACAGCGACATTTATGGTCGCGTAAATAAAACATGGTACCTGACCATGATCTTGAAACGGGAGGAAATTGAAGGTTGATCGAGACGTTTGATCATTCACCGACTACGCTGTTTCTCATTAATTTGTTATTATACTGCTGTTGCGATGTCGTTGAACGTGTTTCATTTCTAATTCTAACGTGCTTCTCTCTAATTCTGCCGAAGAAACAGCACGTTCTGAACATTTTTTTTAAATTTTTATCTACGGATAACTGCAGATAATACACCAATTGAAAGTAAGTAGGAACATGGAGTGCTAGGAAGGTCATTTTAAAACAGCTACTGACGCATATTTTGAACACTCGGTTGTGTTCTTTACGGAAACAAATTGACAAAAAAAATCGGCTACGTTCGACTACGATTCTCGGCAATTGCAATGAGTATGCCATGCATAGCAGATTTTAGAGCGCTTAAGATGCAAACGATTCTATTTACTAGTCGGATCGCAACGTAACCGTTACAGTCGTTTACTTTTACAGTAGTCTGCGAAAGACACGCACAAATCACTGCTAACACGAAGTAGGTACCGATTGATCCTTACAAGTCATTTGTTTAGATCACGTTTAAAATATTGTTTTTGATGAATGTAAGCATCCAGTTAGGCAGAAGCAATTATCAAAGAGAAAAAATCGCGAAAAATATCGCTGTAATATCGCTCGATTAACACAGAATTGGCCTAGCGACAGGAAAGAAAAAGAGAAACAAGGCGTTTCAACCAATTCCACGAGGATCTGGAAATTACGATGCTACCCATCGGCTCGAAAGAATCTCAAGTGCTTGGTCGCCGGTGTAAATCGAACGACCGGACTCGCGCCGCCAGGCAATTTTCACGTGCGTCCGGGTAATTTTCAAGAAGCGAGCGCTGAGATCGCTTAGAAACGCGGAGCGCCGGCGCCAGTTCCTCATCCTTTTCCTTTTCCTTGGCGAGGTGCTCGTTTTGCTCGCGGTACGTGCCGACCGGACCAGCGTCATGTAGTTTACCATCTATTCCCGGAGTCCAGTCGAGCCGACGTTACAACAGGCTCCTTCCAACTACCTGCTTCGTCGTTTTTTTTTTTCCTCCGATCGGCGCCGATCTCTCTCTCCTTCCTCTTCGTACACGTATAAAAAATAACCCTCCAATAATTACAGTTCATCTCGAACGTCGATACTGTGTCATTTGATAAGATAATCACCGACTGTCTTTGGCTTCCTTGAGAGAAGTCTCCGTCGACCGCCTGTTGCACGAGTCTCTTCGTTCTTCTGACGATTTCTTGCTCGAACGTTGCAACCTCCCATCGCTGCCATTGATTTTCACCGTTACCGTGGCGCCTCCCGGAGTTCGCCGACGCGTTCCTCAACGCGTTCTCGAACCTTCTCCGATTTATCGCAAGTCATTAGTCACCGACACACCAGTTCCCTAGATACACCTGCTTATAACCTATTAATTCCATCTCTCAACGACCTAGCTTTTCCTACAATCATCCTACCAGTCTTGATTGCCGTTTTATCGAAATTACTCGGTTTATGTCCACATAGCACGCTATTAACGGAAATGCACATACCTACGTACGTGTCAAACGTCTTACGACACACGTACAATCTTGAGATCTACGCAGGCGACTATTGGTTCCAACCAGGCAATACATATGCAGACGACGTTAAATATAGCTAAATATAACGAGTGCCTTAATCCATCTCCGGCTGCAGGTGGTAATTGGCTAGAGCAGCACATATAGACCGAGATAGACGCGGCTTTGGTCCGCGGTGGTGACGCGCGAGCGAGCCATCATCATCATTATCTTGAAGATCGGCGTCGTCATCATCGCGGCCGTCCACATCGGCCGGAGCAAGAAACTCGAAAACCCGTTTTCTCTTCTTCTTGACCGCTTCTTCATCGTCGCTCCATACTGTCTCCGTAACGATTCACGGCTCCCGATCGCATCCATCGTCTTCTCGGTCGACCGTAATACGCCGCACGCGCTACCTATATTTAGCACGAATTATTGTTCCGACGAGAGTTTCTCTCCGCTGTTATGTCGTCCGATCGGCGCCCGTTCGACGCGCAAGAAAATAATTACGCGGCTGGAGAGCGTGCGCGCGGATGGATCCGCGAGCCAGATTACGATCGCGGGATTTGAGAGGTGGCGATCGGCGTGGAAAAATCCGAGAACACAATGCTGTGGGAATCCTTTCGGTGGGAACGGAAGTTTGGACATTTGCGCGGCGAATTCAACGTTCTCATTGATCTATCGCGCGTTTATTAGCGAGGCTGATTGAAAATCGTCTTGCTTGTCTTTGGAATCGCGGATCGAAGGAGGCACGGCTGTCGAAACGGCAAAGACGCTGTTCTAAAATTAACGGAACGCACCAGCTTCTATCTCTGTTTCCTTGACCTCTCCACGAACAGTTAGAACGTACGCGTTCTCGAACGTAAGTCGGCCTGATTTCCATCGTTGCTGTTTCTGAAATGGCGGAAAATACGGCGATTGTGAAGTGTCCTTGCAGGAGGTCAGCCTCGTGAAAAGGCGGACAAAGAAAACGGGAGGATAAAAAGCAACTCACCCTACTCTTTGAATAAACGTTTCTCGATCCTTCGATCGTCTACATTTTCATATAAACGTGTACGTACGACGTCTACATTCCTCAGTTAGAATTCAGATTGAGCGTGATGGAAGAACACGTACGGCTAATCGTTATTAATTCGTCGATGACGAACAACACGAAACATCTCGCATCTGTGCAAATCGGCTGTATTTTCATTTGTTATTCCCCCGTTTTATCGCTTCTTCTGCGAACGTTTCAAAGGTGAAACGAACCGACAAATTTGTACAATTGTACATTTCTCTTGTTCATACGTTTGGAAACGATATGTCCGACGTGCCTGCCGCTGTTCTAAATACAATAAAATACGATAAAATTGAAGAGCTATCTACGTGTACAAACGTTACGTTCACTTGGAATCATTAAGACCAAGAAACGCTCGAAAGGTATGCACGGATAGAGAGAGTAGAATAAGATGTGCAAGAATCGAGTGCCCCTTTCGGAGCTACACGTACGAATAATCTAAAAAGCAATCTTTATAGGACACAAAATTCCTCCGACGAGATCTCGGTGTGCGAGTGTCTATCCTCGCGTCGAGTCTTAGTAGTTATCGCTAAGCATAGTTTGGAGATTTCTAGGCGTCATGGGACCGTGAAAGGTCTTTCGACGAATTTCACCAGTCAGGCCTCTGCTCGTCCGTTGATAGTGAAATCGTTAATGACGAGCGACTATCGTGTGGTTCCACGTGTCCGCGAATAGTCGAGCAGCCGGGCGTGGACTGGTCGATTTTCTCTTTGGCAGCCAAGCTCTATTGACACTCAGGGCGCATTCACGGTCGCATTCGTGTGCGCGCAGTGATTTAAGCTTGCTCGCTTCTAATTACGCGGCGATATTTCCTAATCAGTGCAGTTTCACCGGCGCCTGTTGGCTGCGTGTCTGTTCGCACGCGCCAAAAACAATCCAACAACGTGCCGGAAAATCTTATAAAGTTCAGTGTCGATCGATGACCCTCTCGTCCTCGTCGTCTCGACGCGGATCGCAAGGTATCGTAGTTTCACCCTTGAAATCACGCCGCGAACCACGGCGCTCTCTGCTCCTGGGTATCGCGTTGTGGATCGGGCTTTAAGGAATATACACGAACTGGACTGGGGGACTGGTTTTCTTCGAAGGATACTTTTCAGCGTCGTCGGGCCTGGCGCGGCGTGGAAGCGGGCAGGCAAGGATGAGAACAAGGAGAGACGAGGAGCATGGTTGATTTTTTACCTTCGTGGCGACCTTGCCAGCCGAGCAAGGATCCTCGCGTTTATTGACCCCGACAACCATTCTCCTCTGCAAGCCTGTTGTGCATTCGAATTGTGCTCAGCTCCTCCATCTTTCTCTCTCTCTCGCTTATCTTCGTCTTCAGCTGATGCTTTCGAGAGGTAAACATCCTCCAGAAACGAGTATGACTTCTTCTTATTCGCCGAAGCCGTTTCAATCGGTGAACCTGCACGACCGCGTAATTTTCTTAGATCCCCTTCCCCCCCTCCTCTCTCCCTTCGCCCGGCAATCTTGGTCGCAGAGCGTAATCGCTTCTGAAAATCGAACTGTTTTGCTCGTTGCTCGACCTTACTACTGTTACCCGTTACGTACAAGCTCGTCCGGCTCCGATTAAAATGATAATGAAACGCTACGTTCGCCGACGTTCGCAGGAATTTCATCGTTCTTTGTTGGCTGGCTAATAACAATTAACGCGCCGTTTCCATTCGATCCGCGATGGCTACGCAAGATCCATGTTATTGACTTACATATGCACGGTGTAAATGACTCGCGTCGAGATCCACAATACGCTTCCACGCGAATGCTTTCGCAATTAACAACGGTTTCGACTTCGTTCAGCGGTTATTGATTGCGCGAAGCAAGCAGCGCGACTGTGTCTTTCGAAATCCGTCGGACGTTACCGTGTCGGATCGACGTATTTCCATAGGATCGCGGTGTCATCATCGTTATCGTTCTCACCGGCTCGATTCTGCTTTTTAAACCGATCCGTGAAAGTGGGCGTTCGAGTTATTTCCCGAGCGACGATACCTCGCGCGCTTTCGAAAAATTTCGTTTCGAGCGGATGGCATCGCGCCGTGTTTTTTTTTTCTTTCTTTCTTTTTTTCCTTTTTCGCGCGTGAAAATCGCCAAGGTGTAACGTGCGAAAGCGACCGAGTTTCGCCAAGTCCGTCAAACGACCGTCGAATGTTTCCTTCGATCGAGGAAAACCTAACAGCGGCTCGCGACTTCCTGGGACCGCTCTAGCTATCGAGAAAAATAATAAAAATATCCTCAACGCTCAGTATTTCCACGAATAAATCGCGCGGAGTAATAAATTTCATCGTCATAAATTGCAACGACGTAATCGATCCGCCGCGACAGTTTAAAAGGCTACACGCGCCGATATCGCAGCTGCATTTTCCAAAATGGCGAAATGTCACGCGCAACGTTAGCCGTCCAGGCGTCTTTCGGTGGGCAGTTCGCAACGCCGTATTGGTAACTCGCGCGTGACTCATGCGCGATGAGTTATCGCCCGCGACTCTCAGTTGCAAATTCTCGAACTCATTGTATAGAGACCATGTGACCGTGCGATTGCATCAAGGTCGTACACACCGAATAAAGTTGCCGATTGCATATCGATTCAGCGTGACGTTAGCGATTGATTCCGTTTCATCGACGATCGATAACTCTCGACGCAACAACGCCATCGTTCGACGAATTCCACCGGTAAAGAATCCCTGTTTAAAAATCCACCCTTGAGACGGGGTTTGATCGATTCGTACGAATCTCGCGGCGGGCGCAAATGGAAAATCAGTGGCGTCGAGGAAGAGGGACGGTCCAGGACGGGTCGAAAGGCGGGCACGTACGCGAGCCATATTGGTTTCAACGGCAGTTTACGCTCGTCGGTTTTTGCGATTAAGGTCATTACCTGAACCTGCTTCGCCGCGGCTGTGCACACGAGTAACATGTATGCCACCATTAATAACTGCACGTCGACACTTGCGTTTCTTTGATCGGGCAGACTGCTTCTTTCAGGCGGCTACTTGCGGAATGACGCCACGAGTTATTTCGATAACCGCTCGAACGATGGCGTCGCGTTTTTTCGGCCGTCCGGCTCCTAGCTTCGTTACGGACACCGTGTAGAACGCGCCCGTTTCTGCTCTAACAATAAAAAGATTCCCCCCGGAGAGAGAAATTACCGCGTTCCCGTTAACCGATCGAATACCAATCGAACATGGTTACGATGCTCGCCGCGATCATCCGTAACTTTTCAGATTGTTTTTGCCTCCGGGAGAAAGACTGTTGTTAAAGTGCCCGCCCGGATGGAGTCTGAAACGTTCGCGTTGCATCCATAAAACTGAAATGATTGTTCAGCCATCGACGCGACATTCAACCATGATCGCATCGCGCAAAAATCTTGTCGCTCGTTTGTACAATTTACAGTAAGTGTTCGAGTACGACGGGATACAAATTCGCTTAATTAGCGAGAAGCGGACCAAAGCTAAATCTCAATAAGGATCGACTGAGAATCAAGCGCATGGCGTTGATTTCGCAGGCGCCCGGCGTGCGCGCAGCGTGTCCCTGCAAGAAAGTAACAGCTTGTGAAATCGACTGTTATTTATGAAAGGCGTTTTCTCACATTGTTTTTTTTTCCCTCTCGTTATTTGTTGCACGCCGGTAAGGAGGCATATCGATTTCGAGGTCACTCGCTAATTGCCAACGCGTTGAACTCTGTTTGGTGTTAGGCGTTGCGCGGTACCATATGGTACGTGGCTAAGTTTGAAAAAAGACTGTGTCGATTGTACACACCTCCGTGGAAAACATTCAAGCGTACAATATCGATTTGACAGAAAAAAGACGATTTCTTTCGATGCATTATCACGAGACCGCGTCCGAGTTTAACGTATCATCGTGGCGAAATTTCGCTACCACGAATTATCGAGCCGCGATCTTTCCACAAAAAGCGTTCAACGTTTCGCCAAAGTGCGCAAAAGTTAATAAAGGTGCTGCAATATTGGTAATTGTAGCGGAAACGCGAACGGTTACGTAACAAACACGTAATGCGAGTTACGAACGGGAACCGGCAGTTTAGCATTCTTCCAGCAAGTGTGTTCAAGTTTCTTTCGAAAATTGGCGGTCTTAAATTCTGGCGGCGCTACGGCCGACTGCCTGCTCGTCGCGCTCGCGCTCATCTAAGCAAATGGGCGGTTATCGGCTGACTAATGGCGTATTCCCTGCACGCAGTGCGCATCGTTTTTCGCGCGTTTCATGTTTACGAACCAATCGCGCGGATAACCACAAGCGATTGTGCAATCGTGATGCAGCTCGGTGATAAACAGTCGCCCTTTCTTCCTTCGACGCCAACGAACACCGTTCGAACACCGTTTATCTATCGCGCTCTTGGAAAACGTGCGAGTACGTTTCTATCTTCTCGTCGCGAGATTCTATCGACGCTGCACAAGAACTGAAACCAACCGTAAATATCAAAGTATCTCCAAAACAACGGATATGTAATTAAACAACATGATGCACAGATACGTACGTGGTCACAAGTTTGCAAAGTTTCGTGCAAGCACATTTGCATTCATGCAACGAGCAAGCGAGTACGTAGCGGCGGATGCACGCGCGAAAGTCGCGCTGTGAGGTGCAGATCGCTCGATAGCGCGGCACGTATAGTACGTATGCAAACGTGCTCGCTCGATTAACGAATCGCCGAACGAATTTGACCGAACGAAGAGGACGAGACTGACTTGTTGCCTCTCGGTAACTATCCCCCTTTGAGTTACCAAACTGACCGAGCTTACCAACGACAATTTGGTAACCGTCCGTTCTCGGTGAAAGTACGCGGCAGATCTCGTTTCTATTTCGATATAGTTTCAGTCTCTTCGCGCTCGAAAGTTTGAACAGTCGAGTGAAAATAACCGAGCGAAGTAACCGTTAGCCGTTTCTTTCTACAGGCCTGATGATGGAGTCGGAGAAGAAGATCTTCGAGATGATGAACAAGAAGGCGGCCATGTCGAAGTACTGGATGCCTCTGGTTTGGGCGACCAACATCATCAACCGGGCGAGGAGGGAAGCCCTGATAACCAGCGACCAAGTAGTGCAAACCCTCCTGGTCGAGCTTAGCGACATCCGGAAGAGGCTTGGCGCGCTCATTGGTTACGACACTGTTTGCGTTCCTCTCGTTTACACTCAGGTGAGTATCGCGATACTTTGACGAATCGTGTCGAACGCGTGTCCCCCGTTAATATCCGCGTTTGGAAGGCAAGCCTAAACCTTCGTCGAAATGAAATTGTTACGTATGTGTCCACGAGTAATCAATTATTTTGTATTTGTTGGCCTAATATTTTCTGCCTAAAATTGCCCTTTTTTTCTAACAGTTTGGAATGCAGTCGTTGTAATTGTTAATAACTCGAAGTGAACTGTACCATTACTATACTATTACAAATTTTTCTCGTTGTGTCTGTTGCACGAAGAAAAGTACATACAATTACGCATATGACTCTCAGGTGTCCACTATTTTACCGCGGGGCAATAAGAAAATTCTAAATTCTCCGCAATAATTAGCTAACAGGGTGCTTCTGCGGAAAATGTTCTCTCGCTTGTCACAGTCGACAGCAGAACTAAGACACGCGAGTTCTCAACAAAAATTGACTACTTGCGAGTACACCTAATGCACGACTCCCTTCGTCGAGCGAGGACTCAATGGAGGAGTAGCGCAACAAGTATCGTTTCGTTCCGAATCTCATTCAGAAATCGCGGAGAGGCCGCGGGTAATTGCGGCGATGTTTATCGTCATTGAGAGGTGTCAAGCGTCTGAAACGAACGTCTTCGTCCGGAGCCGATTCTCATTGTTACCACTTCGTCGCTTTGATACTGTTGACAGCGTACGACGCACAGTTTGCGTAACTCTTAATTCCATCGTGTTGTTGGCATCACAATGCGGCGTTGTTTTCTCTCACCGCTTCCTCCAATCAAGTTTTTCCAAGATGAGATCTCTTCTTCAGCGAGAGTCTCGCGAGTGGAAACGCGAGCCGACACGTGAGGCGGCGTTAAGGGAACGGCATTTTAATTTTCCCCCGGCGGAGTAATCGCCGCGGCAAGAAAAATGTTAACGAGCCACTCGCGATCGTTAGAAAGTACGTCATCTCGTTGCAACACGATATCATCGATAAAAGACTCGATGCGTAATTGCGGACGCCGCCGACGTTCCGCGATCGTTCGTTTGATCCTCGACGAGCGGTGAAGAAGCTAGGCAGCCACCCAGGTACCCTCCGGACGTTAAAAACGCGCCCCCTTGGCACTTCCATCCAGTTCGAGGGACTCGATTTATCGCGGCGCAGCAACAAAATGGATCCATTCTTCGAAGGAGAATGCTTTCGCATTCGCAATTAGTCGGCACGTACGCATTGTGCAACGTTAATTACTCATCAGCTAACGTGCCTAATTGTTGGCTACGAACCACGAACGCCATTATTTTCGCGACTATTGAAGAGCCGCTCGTCTCGTAATCTCGCGATACGTGTACGTGACCGATGCCCGGATCCGAGTCGCGGATCCTTCGAATCGAGCCTTGATAAATTCGACTTTAAAGTCGTCATTCTCGAAAAAAGTAGTTAACAAACACGGATCTGGGAATGAGTAACCGAATCAGTCACGGTCGAGATTACATGCGCGATGAGAAAATATTCATTCATTGAGCGAGGATTGCGTCATCGGTTACCAAGCAGTACAATAAATTTAGAGACGTCGGATGGAAAAACAGAGAGAGAAAGAATACGGTACAAAGATCGATCGTACTTTGCCTTCGAACATTCGCGGACGATCTCGATTATGCCGACTATATTTAGATCGATCGCAGACGATCGGGATAAACAGTTCAATTAGTCAGCAGCGTGAAATACGGCTTACTTTTATTCCCGTGACTCGCGCGCTTCGCACAAATTGTTCCATTAATTAAACTGTGCGTCGATGATTCGCGTTACGCGTCAGTATTATCAATCGAGTGTGGAGATGCTTGGGATTCCCGATGTTGGAAAATGGAGCGAAAAAACGCGCCGTTAATCCGTGCCACGCGAGCCAACGTGGCAATTCGCTAAACCGGAGACGTTTCATTACGAAGATTTCGAGAGATAAACGCTCGGT
Source organism: Melipona bicolor (assembly GCA_030673865.1). NCBI lineage: Eukaryota > Metazoa > Arthropoda > Insecta > Hymenoptera > Apidae > Melipona > Melipona bicolor. Next base: position 504,170 of record JAHYIQ010000041.1, on the reverse strand, counting down.
CGGATTGCCTCGAATTAGCGAAAATGACGAGCGGTGCGGGGAGCGGGGAGCGGAGAGTTCAGGAAGAGAGCGGAGACCCAGCTGTAATTATTTTCCTTGTCGTGTTTACGTGTCGAAACAGAACCGCGGCGAGCGTTCGTCTTTCACCAATCGTACCTTGTCTCCGCGGTAAAAGCAGGATAAAATCGCAAGGTTGCGAGTTCCACCAGCGACGGTTCTCCGTGTCGTGTAACGATACGTTTGCGGAACACTGTATCCATCGGTTACCGCGAACGTTTGTACATACGGCATCTACCCGCCTCCACGGAGGTTTTGTAAAAAAACCTTCCAGAGATTGAGAAAGAGAGAGAGAAAGAAACAGATTCGCTTTTTTTTAATTACCAACGAATCTGTTTCGCTAGTTTCCCTTTGTCCACCAAGGTCTTTTTCATTTGATTCTTTGAAATGAGTTCTACGATCGCTCTACCGAATTCTCAACGTTATTCCTTGCTTTTCTTTTTTTTTTAATTAAAATAGATCATTCTGCGCCAAGAGTTGCCATTTAAATAATCCACGCGCTTTTCTTTATCTTTCTCGCGAACGAAGGAGGCAGCGCGCAGCGCATGGTCAAGGACGACGAATGGAGTCGAGCGGCAATCTCGTGGCACCGCGGCCGTCGATACAGCGGAAATGATTTTCACGGCGCGAGTTCGACGCGCGAGTGCGATCATCTCGATCCTCCTCGTACGCGCGGTGATCAAAGTCTAAAGATAAAAACGCCGATCGTGCGTCGCTGTTGCCGGCAACCAGTCTTTGCATAAACAATCGTTTCCTCGTGACCTTCGATGAGAAAGGCAGTGCTCTTAAAACGAGCTCTCGATATCGTGTCACTCAAACTGAAACCTGTTCGTCCACGCGTTTATGCGAAGAAAGTATACGAAACTAACGGAGAAACAAGCTCAAAGTTGCACGCCCTTTGACGAAGGAACCTTTCACCTTAGAAACGATCGACGCGTTCGCGACATGACTTTGATTTTTCTGCAGCGCAGAGACTTTCTCTGTGTTCGTCATCAACTGCAACGTAGCTCATCCGTGAGAAACGTGGCTGCCCGCCACGTCCTCGTATTAAGTTTCGTAAAAATATATTCTTGAAAACGAGCGAAGAAAGCAACGCCGAATGCGAAAGCGATATTTATAGCGACGCGAGTAACGCTACTTTGTTCGTTTTCTTCGATCGCGTTTGTTCGCTCTTCCCCGGGCGCCACGCAGAAAGTGCACGATGCTCGAATCGTTCCAGGAATCGAACAGTATGACGTAAGCAGGCGATAGTTACCTATAAATTTCTGTCGTTTGATTAAATCACTCGTCCTCCCGACAATACCGCGTCCAATGGGAACGTTTGATCAGTGAATCGCGATCCTACCTTTATCGCGCCTCGCGGGAAATACGACGACTCGCAATCAGTTTTATTCAGTCGACGCAACGCCGTTTTTAAACCTTTGTCGTTGACCCAAACTGTTTTTTTTTTGGTATCATCTACCAGCAATTTATTTACGAAGCATCGTCACTTCAAACGAAATGATGTAGCATTGGAAATAATCATTCAAATGGTATTTTAACACGAAATTTTGTTGATTATGTCTTTTCAACATGTGACATCACGATGTGATATGACTTAGATTTAAAGCAATCATCAACCCGTGTGTTGTGAGTTTGCTAGAATAAGTATAATATACAAAAGTTGATGATACCTAAATAGTTTCAATCTCTGGAAAAATAATATCCTCTATCGTTTTTTAAACTTTCGTAAGAAGCAATAAAAAAAGTCCAATTTATGCGAATTATTGAGTGTCAATTGACTCATTTACGACTGTCTTCTGAAATTCTTTCGTTCTTCTTACGTTATTACATGTTATCACTGAAAGTTATTTTCAACGTTGCAACGCTAATGCAACGAAAATTAGCGATTGGTTAATTTGGGTCACGTGATTCGTGAGGGGGCGTGGAGTAGACCACGAGTGGGAGTGGCGTTGTCTGGTACTGAGCGATCGCGCCTATATATTTGTTTTGTATCGATTCAAATGTTTGCTTTCAATAAAATTTTATGGCAAAAAAGTCAAACAGTTGCTTTTGGGCCTTTCAGTGAGACGAATCGTACTGGGATACAAGTCGTGCAGGTTTTTCTCTCTATATGCACCTATTCAGACATATTACATATTACAACACCAAATGTACACGTTCGTTATAATTATCAACAAATTATTAAAAGAACAAGTCCGAGCTGTTGGCTAGATTTAAGTATGATGTTCCCGTAGAAGGGACAGTCGAGTGAAAAGGGTTAATGATACCGTGATATCCGCGATATCTAATCGAACAAGTTTGGACACCGAGTTTATTCACGTTTTCCAGGTAGTCACGCTATCGCTGTACGCGTATTTCTTCTCCGCCTTGCTCGGCAGACAATTTATCGAGCGCACCGACGTCGGAGGCGGAAAATACGAGGAGCCGGACATGTATTTCCCATTTTTCACAGCCCTGCAGGTAAGAGGATTATCCGTAAATAAACGTGCTAGGAAACAAAAAGGAAAGAGAATACGATACGATCGTCGACAAACGATCGTCCAACCGCAGATCGATTCAACCTGTTCGTTTCAGTTCTGCTTTTACGTGGGATGGCTAAAAGTAGCCGAGGTATTGATCAATCCTTTCGGCGAGGACGACGACGACATCGAGTTGAACTGGCTGATCGATCGTCACATCAAGGTACGACTTTCTTCGATTCGAAGAATTTTCATTTTTTATTTGTCGTTTTTCTTGAAATCGAAACTCGGCTCTGTTCGTCCGTGAGATTGGCGTGAGATTCCCGTTAATGACGACGTTGGCGTTTATTTGATACAGGCTGGATACATGATCGTGGACGAGATGCACGAGGAGCACCCAGAACTGCTGAAGGATCAATATTGGGACGAGGTCGTGCCGAAAGATCTGCCGTACACGGTGGCCAGCGAGCAGTATCGGCGAGAGGAACCGAAGGGCTCGGCCGAGCATTATAAGGTCAAAGACAGCGACGCCCTGTACGCGAACGTGATGCTGGGCACACAGATCCACAATCACGTTCAACATCGCAAGACCCACCAGGATGACATGTACGCCGATTACGTAAGTGCACGTCACCAGATGAACTTGAAACCCTCGACGTGCTACCTGTATTTGGTGTCGCGATCCAGTCGCGCGGCAAACGCAAACGTTGAAAAAAAAAAGCATTTACTCCGCGAAGAGACAGAGGCGTTGTACACTCACACTCGTTTTCCATACTGTTTTCAGGAGAGCGTGGACACACCGTTGGTCGAGCGAAGGAAAAATTGGCTGCAACGGCAAATAACCAGAATGGGCTCGGTGCGCAGCTCCACGACCACTTACAGCAGCGGCGGTGGTTTCTTCTCCAGAAATCGTCACAACAGCGTTTACAGCAGCCCCGAGACCGGCGGCTTGCCGCAAACGAACAACCCGAACCTCAAGATGTCTCTTTACGACAGGCTGGTGGGACGGAAGAGCATTCGGAGTCAAAGAATGGGTCGACAAGGCAAGTGATTTACGCAAATTACGTTACAGACCTAACAGACAGACGTGTCTTCGCACTCGACGAAATGGAAACAAATGGAGACAAATGAAAACACGAGGAATTTCTATGCAAACACAGACGATGATGATAATTTCCCAAGCGTATCGACAGGACGGTGCACGTTCGTCGAAATAGCGTTCGCCGTAATCGCTTTGATTTCCGAGCTATTTAAATGATAATGATACGATCTTACGTAACATCGCCACACACGTGTCAACGCTATGTGTCTCTCATTTTATGAATCAAGAGTCGAAGAGTCGGTGCCTTATTCTTCGTGATATCGCGAGACAGAGATTCTTCGAGACGTCGTTACGAAAAAAAAATCTCGAATAACTTGGATCTATCGTTGCCTGAACGATAACTGTATTCCCGTTTTTCTGCGCGTTCCAACACACGAAGCAAAAAAAAAAAATCTTTCTATGAAAGTCTCTCGTGGACGTTCGAACCTTTTTCCCCGCCTGGTCGCGCGCACGCGGTGAATTATGCAACGCGTAACCTTGTGTAATCCGAGGAACGATTTCCGCAATTGCGGTTCAATTGTGGAAAAAGAAAAGGAAAAGAAAAAGAGGCAATCTTTCCTAAGACCTTGTGCTTCTTTCTCTTATCGTGGCGACAGAGATGGAAGAGGAAAGCGGCGCTGCAAAGGTGGAAAGTACCTGGAAAAGTGGCGCCTAATCGCGTTTTATTCCTGCAATCTATTCTCGGACTCGGAGCCGAGACTGAGATCGCACGAGTACTCGTTTCCTCGTTTCATAGTCTGGATCACCTTCCAGCGGTAAAATTAACAGAACCGGTGTGAAGATTGGCGCGATCGTCTCGTTAGCCGGAAATAATTTAATCGTGATGGTGACGGAGGCCTGTGCGGCCATTGCGTGACACGAGTTCGTCTAATTCGTGTTCGTTTCTCGGCAGGTACCATGACGAAGCTGAACTCGGTGCCGGTCTCTCTGAAGAATCGACCCCGCATACCGACGCCAGACGTGACGAAGGAGGTGGTGGACCGTGAGCAGAGACTAGCTTTATCGGCGACGAACGCGGCGAACATCGGAGCAGGCGTCGTGGGTGTGATACCGGCCAACGGCCATTATCCGACCGATCTGCCCGTTGTGCAGGTGGTGCTCTCACCTATTCAAGAAACGGAGGGGACGCCCGTGTCCGGAAAGTCCGGGGCGGCAGCGTTAGCGCAGGCCGTCCTCTCCCCTACGTTGACCAGCGCTGGCCTCGTCGCCCCTGTCACTCTGACACCGGTCACGATGTCGCAGTTGTCGCAGCTGGGCCTGGTGACGACCACGTCCGCGCCCATGATCAAACCTACGTTGAGCCAAATCAACAACATGTCGAATCAGGTCACCTTGACCGAGGTGAACAGCGCCGAGGAAGAGGGGTCGAGCAGCAGAGACAGCAGGAGCGGCAGCATCACAGGGCAGGAGGAACGCTCGACGCCGTTGATAAGCCAAGGCCGAAGCACTCCGCTGATAGGAGAGACGTCGAGCTCGATGGGCAGTAACGGCAATTCGCCGACTTTCGACAGCTACAACGATCGCTCTCCGATCCTCATGAAGCCCGAGAAATTGAGTTACGTGGTCACCACGGTCACCACTCAAGATGGCAGGACAGAGCCACGTGGCAGGCGATCGGCCTCGCTGCCGGGGCCGCCGGTCGTGCAGTGCCGAGAGGACAGAAGCATGTCGCTGCCACAGTCGCCGGGTCTTCAACCGAGAGAGAATCGCGCGGCCTCGGTGTCGAACGGCCACGAACCTCCGAACATAGACAGGCTGATGGCGCGCGACAAGGAAGTCGTTCGACCGAGGACCAACAGCATCGATCACGATCTCTGTAGGCCGAGTCATCGCGTCCAAGACACTTCGAGGAAGATCAGCAGCGTGTCTTGTACGAACGCGTCGTTGTCCAGCAGCCTAGGCACGACACCCACTACCGCGACCACCATAATGCCGGTGAGCACTCCAGTTGCCGGCAGCAAGAGAGGAGAGGTGTACGTTTGACTTGACGATCCAGAGACGACGTGGTAAATCTTTACTCGACGGCGCACACGACTCTGGTCGTCGCGGGTGACTCAACCTGCGTTGCACTTGCCTGAAATCCGACTCCGTCCTTTGTAGCGATGATTTGGCGCGCTTTTCTCGCGCGCGGCGAGAGTAGGAAGCAATTTTCGCGCAACGAGCACGAAATATGAGATATGGGATAATGGAGGGTTTCTTTTTTATCGATCGAGCCGCAGGGGCCGAGGAACGCTTCGATGTAAATACGATGCTTAATTTATGAACGTAATTTCCGACGAGGTAGCTAATTATCGACAGCGACAATGAGAATATCGAGTCACTATCTCGACCTGCACGGTATCAACGACTGTTTGATCGAACAATCGCGGAGATAACAGCGATGCAATCAAACAGAGATGTTCGTCGATTTCTACATGTAGGTATCGCGAGAGCGTTTCTCTTTCTTTCCATCGTACGTGCAATAACTCGGAGGTTGGCGAGACGACGATGCGCGATCGACATTTACGAATGCAACGTTCTCGTTCCGAAATCTTTAGGAGGAAAACCGTACTGTCCGCGCGACACGTGGAAGAAAGGAATAGGTATCACTAACACGTGACTTTTCTTTGCATCGTAATATGGCGACCAACGCAGAGTTAGATTTCTCCATCTTCTTTTTCTCTTTCTTCTTCTTTCCGGGAGCATGTACGCTGAGAGGACAAGAAGTTAGGTTACGCTTGTAAATAGCCGATCGTCGCGTGACTCGTCGTTTTCGACTCTCTTAGCCTTGGTTTGGTGGGAGATTTTCTCACTCGCGTGAATCGACTACTGTGTACTAGTGTAATTGTCCTATACATGATCCGACAATTCGAAGATTCGACGTTGTCAATCTGTTATTGATCCGCGAACAGACACGAACAGACACTGACGTTGGGTCAGGCTCCAGTTGCGAGCTGGAAAATGACGAGTGCGTACGCGTGACGTTTGCCATATTTGCCATACTCGGAGACACTTTGCGTAAAGAGAAGAAAGAAACTGCGTGCGGCTGGAATTGCGAATCTTCGATCGGAGCGATTTTGCACGATGCTCCACGATACTGCACCATTATTCCACAACTATAACTGTTAGGAGACATTAAGTTAGTTTTTCATCGATACGGGGCGAAGAGCAAGTGCAAGCTGTGCTACTCGACGAACAAACTCGACTCGGAGGAGAGCGAATTACTATGAATCGGATACTCCCGATTTCGTTGCTTTCTCACTACCGCAAAAAGACGCGCTTGCTTTTTGTTTCGCGTATTCGCGCGTTTCTGCAGAGGCGCCCGACAGCTCAAGTCTTTTTTTTACAACAAATACGACGTTGATACGTGCGTTATAGATCGCTTAACTATAAGTATACGAACGATTCGATGTACACGAAGAATCAAACTTGGCGATCGTGCCAACGAACGTGTGTACTGTACATAGTAGAGGTTATTAAGTTGAGGTTACTTGGTGTATGAGATTATGAACGTATGCTCAATGCCAATGCACGACTCACGATGCTTACATTGGACAGATACTTGATCGTCGACGCGAGCCCGAGCATCGTCTTTGTTTCCCTCGTCGGTGAGTGCAGAGTATGTAAATACGGGCTTGATATTTCTAATCGACTTGTTATTCCACTCACTTCTCTCCCCCCTTCCTCCTCTGTTTTTCCCTGCGGTACTGTAATTTAAGCAAACTTGATTCCTGATCGAATTCAGCGGATTTGAAGATTAATTCAACGTCGATGACGTTACACGAATCTCGTCAGCCGAGATGGTTGTCGGGTTTTTAATTAATCGCGAGATCGCGCGGATTAGTTTTTGTTGAGATAACAAAAAAGCGTATTGACGTCGGAGGGAAATCCTCTCGACCGAGACAATAGTTTCGCTGAGGGTTCCAATAGGATTGGAACGTGCTTCGTCATACGAGTGAAAGAAAAGTATTTTGAGGGTTTGTCGGTATTCTCGAGCCGTCAGTACCGTCATGGACTTCGAACAAATAATGGCGTATCCGAATTTGTAGATATTTAACAGATCGTGTTTGTATATATTCTAGGTTACGTCTCGTTTTCGTTATGGCATCTCTCCGATCTGAGACTTCCTTTAGCTAAAGAATTGTTTCACGGTGCCCGAGTCGCGATGTAAACGAACCACATGTGTAAGAATAGTAACGCATTATTCTTATTATCTATATTCTGCAGTAAAAATAAACGTTTCTAAAAAGCATCGATCCCTCCTATTTCTTGAGATTGTTTCAGTTCTGAGAGTGTCGAAAGCTTGGAATTTTTCTGGCTCCAAAGATCGGTGGGTCTCGGGGGTGATGGGAGGTTCTGTTACTTTCAAGAATATGAAAATGTTAGGGATTGTTAGTGGCAGAAATCTCTCAAAATCCTCAGAACATCCCACAACTCCTGAAATTACTGAAATCTTTGAAACCTCCTGCAGTCTCTACATTACGTATTTCACATTCACGTTAATCGAATATTCATCGAGTAATTTTAAGATTTCCTCCTCCGTCGGCTCGTACAATTTTCGACTTTCCATTTCTCTGTTTACTCGGATACCTCCCACCGCGAGCTCCTCGGAATTCCTTAATAGAGAATCCTCCTACAGTTACCAATTATAATCCCCCGTGAAACTTCTATTGCTTGGTTATTAGCAATGCAAATGCCGTGATTCCGCGTTATGAATGAAACATTTCCCGGCGTTAGAGCTGCTTCTCGCGGCATGGGATCCAGGTTTTCAGCGGGGACGCGCGGCAGTTAGTGGGACACCCCGCGGTGGGACGCCGTTACCGCGGGTCTAGCTGAATGTTTGTCACTTTCGCTCGTTCGATCGCGCCGGCCGGTTGGTTATGTCTCTGCCCTCTTCCTATTTTCGTTTGTTATTTTCGTTTTCTATGTTCGTGCGTACCTACGAACAGATACTTCGTCTCAACTTTAATCTACCTTTTTCTCTCCAGTTGAATCTCCGCTTTGATATTTATTGTAGTTGCCGTAGTGTGTATTCGCAATGCCGCAAAATTAAAAAAAAACTGCACGACTTGTACCCCAGTACGATTCGTCTCACTGAAAGGCCCAGAAACAACTGTTCTAACTAGGAATCGATCACTCAGTACCGGACAACGCCACTCCTACTTGAGGTCTACCCCACGCCCCCTCGCGAATCACGTGACCCAAATCGACCAATCGCTAATTTTCGTTGCATCAGCGTTGCACCTGAAGAGGCTCGATTTTCTGGGTTACCTCCGCTAAAATCACTTTCAGTGATAATATTTACTTTGATTGTATTACTGATTACTACGCGCACGCAAATTTTATATTAAATCGATCGGGATTCTTATTCAGGTAAATCAATTCACTGACGAACAAACTCTGCGAAGGAGTGGCCTTCTCCCGCCCACCCTGTCCTCCTGTGATTAGAAACTGCGCGTCGTTTAAAGTCGGTAGGCAGCAATCAACGTCTAATCGAGGATCACGCGGAGCAAGAGTGACCCTTCGTACCACGTACGGTTTCCCCCCGAGCGGTACGATTCAGCAGAGCTAATCACTTGCTGGTCTGGCTCGAGCAAAACAGCGGAATTGTGTTCGTCACTTTTGAAGACACGCCTACGTGGAACGTATTCGTCGCTGGGCAATTTCTCCGATCGCTTCCAGCAAGAAAACGGACGGCCATCCCAGGAGGCTTCTCAACTCCGCGTGCTTTGCTCCCATAGCTTGTCCTTCGTTCCCGAACAAACAGAAGCGGCTCACGCACCGTTATATTATATCCATGCCGAACTCTTGAAACTCTCGCACGCGAAACGCTAAATATTTATTAGATGCAACCGATGTACCGACAACCGTCCATCGTGTTCCACCGACGCGATATCAATTTCTGTGACGAGACTGCCCCGAGGTTGTATCCTTACACGCTAGCGTCATTGAAAAGTTGAAAGCACCACCCGCTTTCCAAAGACTGTCGACCAAGCTGTTAACTCCTTGGCTACGGCAGACTGATGCGCACCACACGTAGCATACAGTTTAGGGAGTTTAATCGCGACCTACACTGAGAACGACGGAATTTCTCGTCAGAAAGTATATTGAAATAATCAAAACATTGAATTCACTAAATTACTATTACTTTATTTATTTGTATTCTGTGTTGAATTGTTAGTGCATGTGCTAAAAATTTAACAGTAAATTTAAGCTTCATTCGTAATGCATCTCCCTTCTTCTTCCGCTGCGTTTTCTACGGATTTGCGCCGTTTTGTGGCTAATTTATTACCGCAATTTTTCATTTTAAGGATATTAAACGAAATTGTAAAATAATCACGTTTAAATAATACAGGACCAACGGAAGATGTAATGGTCGAGTTATATTTCACTCGTGTCTAACCCGAGTGAAGTTTGCTGCAATTATTGTCGATAACATTCACCAAGAGCTACAAACTAAGCACCATTAGTTTGATTATGCAATGTGAAGTGAGCGCCTGCAGGCGTTGTTCGTTTTAGCGGACCGTAAGTAAGTTAATAGGTGCCAACAGTAGCCAAAGGGTTAAGCAGGCTCCAGCATTACGAATTATTCTCACTGTTGGCGCTGAAGAATGTATCTAATATTCCCAAGTTAGCGCTGAGTCGTGATTTAGACGTTAATAGTTGTTCACCTTGTTTTGGCAAACGCCACGTATCAAAGACTCACGATTATCGAATGAAGGCAACACATTTTATTATTGACCATCCGCGTCTGTCAAGACAGTCGCGAGCCTGTTTTTGATAACGAGCCATTTTGAGCCTTCTAGAAACGTCTGAACCGATTAGCGTTGCCAGGCAAATATGATTGGCCAGGACGAACTAGCCAGTTCGTATAAAAACAAGCTCGCGGGCGGCCAAGCGAGCAGCCTCCGTTATTCGGAGAATAATCTCCATCGTTGATAACGAACGAGTAGCCTCCATCGTTAATAATCAAGAAGAGATTTACATCGTTTAACAACTAGGGTTTCACATCGTTAATAAAAAGTAGAGTTCTTTCGTCGAAGCGAACGTAACATCGAAGTGCAATTTATCATAACGCGAACCGGACAAGAACGTCGTACGGTTCGCTGCAATAAAAATCACATACAAGCGTACAGTCCCATCATTGAATACTAAGCAAGTGATACTACCACTAGTTTGCACACTTGCAGATACCTTCCTCGTCCCTTTCGCACGGAACTCCAAGCTATATCGAAAGAGCCAATTTTTAGTTCGCAACGACGACTTTGGTTTACAATTTATTTCCAGTTTACAATGTGTGTGACAAGCGTAATAATGACTCTCTTCGCTGCGTCGTCAGCGTGTACCAGCGCGTACGTACAAGGGCCACGAGAGAGAGTTTATCACTGGAAATTGCATTAGGAACTATGACGATCGCGAGGCTAGTGCGTATCAACTCTAGCAGCTCTCGTCGCAGCTTGGCGCAATAATAAATCATTACGCGTGTCACGGATTATCGGATTGGCCGCGGTCGGTCGCGTGATGGGTGGCGGACGGCCGCTTATCAGCGGTAGCATGTGTTTGCACTCAGCTATGCCAACCAACCGTTTTCTTTTGCTAAAACTTGTTACCTTGTTGCTTCTTCTCATACCATACCTCTCCTCTCCCCTTTTTCCCCATCAGTTTTCCTGTTTCTTTCGGACACATCTGGCTACCGAGAGGTCAGGTTGCACCAAACGTCAATGGAGATGAACGGTCCCAATTATACAATCGTACACTTGTTCAATTCGTTGTTCATTCAAGAATGCTACAGTTCGATAGCTCTCATCTTTACTTCCTAGTGTCGTTTATAGTCTTTTACAGTCTTCAAGTAGCACCCTTGTTTCTTTTAGAGATTTCGCAGGTTCTAGAAGAAAGTCCGAGGAATTTTTGTGCCCTTTAACGTGAATTGTTGTTTATTGTATTGCCGACTTCCTTTACAGATTAACGCGCGAATCGAGATTCGGCTGACGCGTAAAAAATTGCCGGCATAAACCACGATCGAGGAAAACAGTAATCCCAGATAGCGGAAACAAATTGGGGACATATTTATGCCCGTCGTTTCGTTGTTGAAGAATACGTTTATCGCCTCGTCGTTCGAGATAGAGGGGCTTTTACGACGGTTCACCACGCTTTACGATGTTTCCCGGTGTACGCCATTGTCACGCGCAGATACTTTGTTGCAGCAACTCCAAACACCGCCAAATATTCGTCGATTGGTCGCTGATTGCGCAACGAATACTGACACGACGGGCGGTAATTATCCTCATCTTTGAACCTCCTCATCTTCATTCCTTCTCGGCGTGGAAACTCGAGTATTCTCCAGCCGGTGTGCGTGTCGATCCTTGAAACGGTGCAGTTTGAACGACGCGACGTATCGCCCGGTCCTCCGGGATGCGTGGGTTAGCGACTGCGAGCCAACTGAGTCTCGCGGCTTAACGATTTCCAGCGACAAGGTACCAACTCGCGGAGAGCGAGTAGTGGAGCGGTGCCGCGTAGATTTCACGGATGTCGCGACTCGCGAGTGGGCGGGATCGTAGAAAGCGGCATTAACCACCCTCGCGGCAAATTTTCGACGACAGCGCGGAGAGGCGCTACCAAACGACAAAGATAACTTTCCTCGCGCTTGTATCCACCGACGTTTACGCACGGAAACGTCCTGACGAAACGTCGCGCGTAGATCAATCGTACACGTGTCTATGTGTGTTTACACGCTCGAAAAGCGTCGTGTTTGACCAGAGTTCGGAGAACACCGCGGAGAGATCATTTCCTCCGACGATGTAATTCGCATGCCGCGAATTCGATTGCGCAACGGTCGTATCCACTGGAAATCACGAACATACCAGAAGAAGAGGTACCGTGTGTATCGGTGAATAGGATCTCCTCGGATCGTTTAGCGAAATGCAAGCGAAATCAGAGAGTTGGCGTCTGGCAGGACGATTCCCCGACCACGACGACGACGACGATGATGGAATCGACCCGTGGCCGGCTTTTTCAGACGTAATGTCGGTGGTTAGAGAGTGTGGAGCGATGTTCTGCGGTCTCGCGGCCGCCGGTCGGCGGTGGGCGTGGGAATCGTAGAAACAGCGAGGGCACGCTCCGACGTGTTCCATTCCTTCTCCTCTTCCCCCTATATCTTCCTATGTCCCTTCCTATGATCCTTCGTTTCGATTCATCCGTGATCCATGGGATCGTCGAGTGATTTTGCCCGCGCCACGATCGACGCCCACGATCGTTGTCGTCGTTGGCATCGACGTTCGTACACACCGCGACGACCGATCGTCTCGCTTTTCCCTCTGCTCATCCTCGACCCTTTTCTACCGGTGAGCGCAAGCGCGCCTCGTTATTGGAGGACGTGAAATTGGAGACGCCAGCCGTAAAAGCGTATCTCGCGAACGCACGGCAAAGCCTCTCACTCTCTCGCCGGCTGATCGTTTCTCGCGTTGAACCGTCATTTTTCCAATGTTCCGCACTATGGTTTAATCCACAGATCGGCTAGCTTACGATCGACGCCTACACCGGCAACTCTACGCGGTGCTTGCGCGCGGCCATTCGATCGGAGACGAGTCGCCAATCATTCCTTCAACGGAACGAATTCACTTTTTCTCCGTGAATTGAGTCCTTTGGATTTTGTCCCTTCGTGCATAGGTTTAGATTGGGAAATCGATCAACGTCAATTCGCCTTTCTGTTATAGATATTAATCGCTGGTGCAATCGCGCGAGAGCTCTCGAGTATTTTGATTGTTAATGACACTCACGAGTCCTATGATTTATTGTTTAAACTTAACTGTTTGACTTTTGCTGTAATTTCTTGTAACTTTTTTCACTAACTGTTTAACTGTGACAACTGATTAACTCACTGACTTGTACTGCTGTACGTGCTGGTTATAAAACTGTCCATTAAATACTATATAACTGTGACTGACTAACTGAAAGTTCTTCCTTTTACCGAGCCTTGGATTAGCTTTTCCAAAGGAGGAGTTGTACACGTGTTAAAACCAATTAGAAAGCTGAAAATTTTCCATTACCACCCATGAGAACGAGAACGATTGTCTTCTGAAAGCAATCCTTCGGGTACGCACTTGTTGCGACATGGTGGTCGAAAATCCTCGTCGCACTTGAAATTGATCCAAATTTGTTTGGACTTTTCAAATTCCTGATTTGCCACGTTTGGACTGAAGCACATCCATATCGCAACTGATACGTACTCTTGGCCCCAACATTCCTTTCGTATCGTTTTGTTCGTTACGAAATTTTAGGACGCAATCAAGGCGTTGTAAATGGTCGCGTGTCTGACAGGTGGGCAACCGGAATAAATTCGTAATGTTTCGTAACCGCGAACAATGAGCGCGTTTGGGCGTTTAATAGGGCATTATGGTTGGCCGTAAAGTCCCCGAGCGACAGCTCGAGGAACGTCTTTTGTCTTCGAGGATACGCGTATGCCCCCAATTTGAATTTTCGACCGTAACGGGACGAGAAAGAAATCTTGTCTCCGAGTTACAAAACCGAGGTAACCTGTAAGCTCGTATTTTTATTCGATTTCGACGCGAAACAAAAAAGTGGAGCGCGAGTGTCGCTCTGCCGATCGATCTGCGACTCGAACAGGGGCACTTTTCGGTGAAAGAGAAGACTCTGCCCCGGTAGATATTTGATCTGTTGGGGTCTGAGCTTCGTAAATCTCGCAGCTGTTCTCAGCGCGGCGTGGTGGAACTGTTGGGCACCGACGATAAATGGACTGGACGAATGTATCGATCTTTTACAGATGTACGTGTACTATATAGCCCTGCGTGCGAGGTCGTATAATCGCGTTGGTCGCGACGTGGTGTTCGCTTGATTCACGACACCCCGGAAGCGAAGTGACTGCGATACGAAATGCCATGACACTAGACAGTCGGCATCTCCTCGGTGCCTCCTATAAGACCCCATAAATCACTGACAACAAAGCAACCGTTCGAGCATTAAAGTCCCTTCCCTCTCGCGGCTTTTACACCGCGTCGCGTCTTCCCTCAATTGTTTCGCGTTTCAAGGAGTCCCTATCCTCCTTTCCTATCCCCGTCCCTCGAGACTTTTGTCCGTTTTCCGCTCCGTTCCTCGACGAAACCCGCGTTGCCAAACCGCAGCTCGGCAGAGAACTCGAGCTCCGCTCTGAAAACGAGTGTACGATCGAGTGCAAATCGCCGTATTTGGCCACCGACGAAACGTTTTCCAGCTTGGCGCGTCGCGCGAATTATGGCTCCTGATTACCGCGGGATTCGCGCCGCGAACTGTGTCAAACGGTCAGAAGGAACGGGCGAGCAGCGAGCCACGTACGGCCTGCAATTTCGCGCAATTTTCCCCGTGCGCTCGCTCGCGCGCGATAGAAAAGTGTGTAATGTGATAATTCGAAATTGTTACGGATGAACCGCGCAAGATTGGCGCATAATTTACACCACTCGGCAGTTACGTGCTCGCGTAAGTGCTGCCAGCTCCGTACTGACAACGGCGGATAGGCGCTATCATTCCCCGCCAAAAAAAAAGAAAGAAAAAGAAAAGGAAAAGAAAGGAAAAGATGACGACCGTTCGCGCAGTGTTTCCCCGCGGAACAAAAGGCAGCGCGATACTCTGTATTTAAAACGCAGGTACTCCCCATTCGTGATAATCGCGCGATCCGTATCACGCGCAACGGAGAACGCTTCCAATTTATAACTCCTTTCAAGTGGCAGATATTCATCGAACGGACCGTCCGATTGCCCAGCCGGGTTAAACCCGGTGCTCCGGAAATCGTTCGAACTGGCGTTAAACAACGAGGCGATAGCGAGGCCAGGCTATCTAGCCAACGAACTGCGCGCGCGGCTTATCGCTTCCATTCGCGGAACTACAATAATCGCGCGCTTGCCTCGCGCGAGAATTCTTCTCTTTCGGCTTGGAGCTCGGAGCGAGGGTCGACGATACTCGCGAGGGTGTTGCGGCGGTGTAACGAGACGATGCGAAGGGAAAGAGGAAGGGACCGTGAAACGTATGTCGCGCTAGTATCAGAACTCGCGACTGAGAGGTCTCTCTCTCTCTTTCTCTCTCTTTCTCTGGTCCCCGTGGCAACATCTGTCAACCGGGTATATATACCTGACAGGCCGATAAACTGGCTGACGGAGCCACGGACCCGCCTTGCATTATGCAACCGAGGCGCGGCGAGGCTTTTCTTTCCGAGCAGCAGAGTGTTCAGCAGAGGCAGCGAAACCGACCAGAGTGGAAGGCACACTCGGGCTTGTGCAAAGCACGCCACCAGCGCCGGTCCTTTCGTGCGTACACCTTCCACCACCTGCGGCTACGAAAGGGACACACCGCGAATATTATCATCCGGGTGCAGCGAACAAGCGAGATCGCCCACCTCCGCGTCATCTTCTCACCTTCTCCCACCGTCCACTGAATTAATTGTCCTAGGCGCGATGCACCGATTACCGAGCCTCTACGTACTCGACCGGCACAACACCGCTGCTCTTTTAAAAAGGCTCTAAAGCGGCCCTCACACGGTCTCTCTGTGTTAACGCTCTGCACTCGATTGATTCTGAGGGGACTCAAATCAGCACGGACTTTTTCTTTTTATAATTTTCTAAGTGAACTATAATTAAACGTATGCATTTGTTGTTTGACGCGATGTGTAGTAGTATAATATCTAAACAGATATTTCGAGTGAAAGGAAGAACAAAAGAATTTCAGAAGAGTCAATTGACACTCGTTGGAACAATTCACATAATTCGAAATGGAAGCTAAACTGATAAACTAAACTTTTCACTGCTTCTCTACGAAAGTTGAAAAAATGGCAGAGGATATTATCTTTCTAGAGATTGAAACTATTTAGGTGTCTAACCACCTAACCTGCAATACACGGGTTGACGATTGTCTTAAATTTAAACTGCACATGTGGAATCACGTTGGAAAGATACAATCAACAAAATTTCGCGTTAAATACCATTTGAACGATCATTTCCGATGCTACGTAATTTTATTTGAAGTGACGATGCTGGTGAATTATGCAAAAGGAGAAAAAACGTTTGTCGAGGGTAAAGGGTTAATTAAACGATCCGTTGCGATAGATTCGAAAGTTTTACGAGCCACGCGTACGGAATTTACATTTCCAGATTACGAGCTCGTTTCGCAGCGATTTGACGAGAGACGTTAAAGGAGAAATTTTCGAAAGTACTTTGCTCTTGCTCCGATCGAGTGAAGCGACTGTGACGCTTATAATAATTGGGCTGCGGTTCCGAAGCTGACCGAGCCGATGTCGTAGAGATCGCGTTAGGGTTATCGCGTTTCATCTGCCGTTGCTCGCGCGAGGCGAGGTCTGCTTTTGATCCATAGATAATCGATCGATCAACGTGCATCACGGACCGTCGAGGAGTGAATAGGAAATGATTGTGACACGCAGGCGTTGTGGATGTGAAAAGCAGGCATCCGAGCAGTTGAGTGGTGGAACAATGACACTGACAAAAAGAGAATCGCGCCCGATGGCAGAATAATTAATGTCTAAAACGATCGTGCTCGTTACACATAAGGAAAAAACGACGCAACACAATGCACGGTTGAACCGGCACACGGTTGGGCCGTTCTTTACGCCGGTCGTTTAATACCGCGCCGTATACTCGAATATACTTTTAGACACTCTCCCTTTTGAGAAAATTGTTTCACGGTAGTCTCTGTCCTATTTCCTGCGGCTTTCTTCGTTTCTGCTCTTATCACGCGGCCTTACGAATTCGCTTTCACAAAACTACACGAACTACACGAACATCGCATAAGCACTCGGGAATGAGAGATCTTGAACGTGTAACGGGTGTCCTATTTGAGAAAGTGTCTTTCGCAGAGCGTTTGTCGTTTGCAAAGTTGTAACTTCCAAACACACCCAGCCAGATACTTTCAATCGAAATTGAAAGTTTCAAACAGCCAACTTGCTCGGATAAAAGGAGTTAGTTACTCAAAGTTATCTATTTAAGTTTCACTACGAGTCCCAATTTTCATCTTTTCAACTGAAACATCTGCGTCCTGATAAAGTTCTGAGAAAAATGTTTCGTAGCAACGAGGCGAAAGGATGAATAAAAATTGCAAAGTTAACTGTGAGATACGCGTGCTATGGAGGGAGATCTTGTTGGTACACCCTGTATATATTTCTCTGCCGCCCCCTTCCGCCCCCGCCCCAGCTCGGAGCAACGTCGGGGGTGGCTGCATCGGCAACGTTGCACTCTGTTGGCGTCGCATTACGTTTATTAACCTAACCTTACCAGCACGGCACATACACGGACGTTGCATGCACGCGCGAGGGCGAACCTGCACGGAACCTTTCGCGATTACACGTACCTATAGCCCGCGTGTCGTGAACGACAGCACTTTTGCGTACGCGAACAAAGCGGAGACCTGTTGCGCCAGGCCTTCGTCCGCCTTTTTCAATGGGCGCCATTTTCCCTCTGACAAATTTTTCGAATAAATTTTTACGACGTCTCCTCCCCCTTCCCATTTATCTCGTCGCTCATCCAAGACCCGCTCGCTCTCTCTCGACCGAATTCGAAAGACGCGCGCACGCGATCCGTTCATCTTCGACTTTCTTTCTCGAAATTCAGCGCCGTTTTTAGACTCTCGTTCTCGTTCCAAGCAAGAAGCTTATCGATCGACTCGGTCGATCGGTATCTCGGCGGTTTGTTACGTGCTTCAATTCGATCCGCGACGATTCGCGCAAGCCTCGCCGAAAAAGGCACACGTGACAGCCGTTCGTCGATCAGATTTGCCCGCGAGTAACACGACCGCGTGTAAACGAGCAAACGGACGTAAAACAGATCACGAATGTTATTACCGCGGTGATCGGTGAAGCGAGGCCTGCGAACGTGGCGAGTCGCCGCTGCCTATCTCGTCGAAGAAGCATTTTCTTTCGCTCATCTTCCAGGAACGATCCTGATCGATCCAACTAATTCCGTTTCAATTACACAGCTACTCTGTGCCCTCTGTGAGACAATTATGCCGCTGTGTCACACGTGGACGACAAATTAATTGTATATACAGAGAGTATAAAAAGAGAGGACGTAATTTTTGGTACGTAGTACATAGTGCATAGTACTCGCCGAAACGCGAAAAAAGATCGTACATTTGTAACGTGGATCGAGAAATTAATAGTTTCAAAGCTGTTTCGGTTGAAGCTACGAACTACTTTGTCGCTTCGAGAGCTATCTCGATCTATCTTTCTGTTCTCTACATGTATTATTATTATTATAAATAATTATCTCGTTATAGCTGTTAAGTAATAGTTACACATCTTTGTTGTCAGTGAACAATTGGAAAGCTAATACAGTGACACATCTTTCAATCACACTGTTCCAATCGAAAATATTACTCTTCGACTATCAGTGATATCAGACGACTTATATCAAGAAATATCAAATACTTGCGAAAAAGTTGGAACGTATCGAGGGAATTTTTGAAAGAATACGTAATTGTTTGTTACAAAAGTTGTACGCATAGAAGTGAAAGAAATCTTTTGTAATCAAAAAACCTAACCCATTTCTCACATACAACACGGTGACTCTCGAAAGCGAAGAAATTTCATTTCTTCGATCGTTTACAACTTTCAAACTATTAATTCTTCGACCCTTGTTTATCAAGACT
This sequence comes from Melipona bicolor, assembly GCA_030673865.1. Taxonomy (NCBI): domain Eukaryota; kingdom Metazoa; phylum Arthropoda; class Insecta; order Hymenoptera; family Apidae; genus Melipona; species Melipona bicolor. The sequence continues at coordinate 484,931 of JAHYIQ010000041.1, read as the reverse complement.
TTTCTATTCACTCTGTACAAATATCTAATTAGAAGAACGTCGATGGACGTTCAAAGAAGTCGCAGTCCTTGGATGAGAGATTAAAGAAACGAAATGATAGGAGGAACGCGTGGTTGAAAGATGAGATATCGTTCTTCTGATGTTCCACGTGATGACAGGTCTTTGTCGAAACGAAACTTGGTCGGATGTCACTTTTTTCTCATCTCCGGGTTCTTACTTGCACGCGGCGATGATCGTCGAGCGTGCGTCACGAAGAAACGAGGATCCTTTTCAACGCGTAATTACATCGTCCGCTTTATAGTCTTCGAGCTCTCTAACTGCTGGCATTGTCTCGATCCGGCGGCTACGACGCGCCAAATTAATCTAACACGAACCGTTTAAGACCCCCCCCCCCCCCCGCTCTGGGCCCTTAACGCGATCAATGACTCTCCTCGCCGTCCGGTTTCTTCTCCGAGATCGTAAGGCCTCGAGAGTCGACGTCGTGACAAACTAACCTCGTCGTCGAATTAATACGTGCAGGGAGGGAAATGAAATATTGTTCGTGGGATTGCGCGAGGCTCCATCGAGGGATGCGCGCCAAGCTGGCCCTTAACGACGAGACTCGATGACTACTTGGCGTCGTTGGCTCGTGCTCGGAAATTAAAAACATCGAGATATCGCGACGTCGACCTAAATGGTCGAGAGTTCCGTGCAGTATCGCGACGATGCCTAGGCAGCTTCCACCGCACGTACAGAAACATCGTCGTTACACGAGCAGCAGCCAGATACGACGCCGTTCGATTCGTCCAGTCACGATTGCTCCGATTCTCAAGATTATTCGGTACCGAGATAAATCACCGTTCGATTGTTACAAGAGGAAGCTCCCTCGTTTCGAATGCTTTCGGTCAAAAGAAATTTTACGGTTACCTGAACGCCGCGGGTAACTGTAACTCACCGGGATTGTGTGTTGTCATCTTCGCTGAGGAGGGAACACTGACTCGATGTAGACATCGATGCGCTGCACTTGGTCGGAGGATTAAAAAAAACTTAGAAGATTCGAATCGGTCCCCCGTGCGACGAAACAAAAAAGAAAAAAGGAGGGAGGGGGGGAGCTTTTTTTCAAAAATCTAGCTGAACCATAATTCAGTCTCGGCCATAAATCTGCCCGGTGGACAGGGAAGAAGAAGAACCAAGTTGGCGAGAGCGTAATTAAAAATAAAGCAACAGGGAGACATTGAGACGTTGCCAGCGCGAGCTGTCTCCGTTGCTCGCGATACGACGAACAAGCTCGGCGAGGAAGAAGCTCGTTCGTGGAGGTGGACAACATTCTCGTCCCACGTTCGCCGGAGCCTGGACGCGCCATCGCGTGGTCCGCGAAACCGGCGAAACGAAAAATCGACCGTCGGCCGAGAGGATCGCGCGTCGCAGAGTGGATCGATCGCCCACTCGATGATCAGCCTCTCTCGACTCTCGACGGTGAAAGTAGATTCGCGGCGTCGTCGTTGCGACGAAACTAATTAAGATCTCGGCGTAACGACTTTCACGTGGATTAGCATAAGGGGACGATTCGACACGGCTGCTGTTAATCATTTTTCATGGCCGCGTGCGGGAGAACGCGCGCAGCGCTGTCCAACTACAGCCGTAGTTGGCGTAGTTGGCGTAGTTGGCGTGCAGCGAGTATTAATTTCCCAAGATCGTGGCCGTACGGATAAAATTGTAGTACACGACGGTTTGCATTCATCGGCGAAGTCGTGCAGGGAGCAGCTCGCGCCTGGACACGGTCCGTGCCCGCTGCGACTTTATGTGGGAAGATGGTCGGGGATGATGGCCTCCTATTAAAATCGTAGCGTAATCGTAGCGGTTACCGAGAGAGACAAGCCTCTCTCCCCGTAGCGTGCGAATAATGGATGAAGAATTCGCCTGACTGCCTCCGAACTCGGTGTTCGCCGAACGACGAACGATACGGTATCGTTCTCGATACCGAGTTCCTGGTTGACTTTTTTGGTCAACCTCGGTACGGCGGCACGTACGTTCTCTCTCTCTCTCTCTCTCTCTCTCTGCCTGGCTGTACCGACGGATGCAAATAGAGTAACTGAACGGGTTTGCAAATATGATCCGGCGCGGTGGAGGAGAGACCCGGTCCCTTAGTGTGTCACAGGGGCGCTTAATTCAACGTCACTGGCTCTATTATCGTTAATTTATCGCCATCGCGCGGCTTAGTCGGCGGCGGCTTTTTCTTTTTCCACGGTACAACGCCGCTACAACGCCGCTACAGCGCCGGTACAAATTGCCGAGATCGCTGGAAATTACGTTACACCCACCGTGGACGTGGACTTTAATAGATACAAATCGCCCGTTTCCAAGTATCGTCCAGAGAGGAGACCTCCTAACCCAGATGCAACGTCTGCGACAGAGAACCGAGGACACGGTGGAACAGTCCCCTAGGAAGCAGCCTAGACGAAGTGTGCGCCAGAGCGTGTCACAAACACGGCCGTCAGCCGTTTCTTCTCTCGTCGCTTCCCTTTTCGTTCCGCCTTCGTTCCTTTTTCCACCGTGACGAACACTTTCGCGTGTCATTTCCCATGGAAAGCGATCTCGTAGCGCTGTAGTAGGCGGATCGAACGGCGAGGATACGTGCAATCGTTGCCAAGAAGTTGCCCGCTGCTTCTCGGAGTAGACCAACGTCAGCGTGATTTGTCACGCGTGTCACAAGTGTCTCCGAAGCTTGTCTTTCCCGAGGAAGGTTACCTTTCAATTTTCTATCGCTACAGAGGCAAACACGCGTGCACGTAACTTCAACGAGCTTCGAGTCGGCTGAAGTTTGCAACATGTGCGTGGAATCGTATCGTAACTCCTCGAGCGTGAGAGTCTTGCAGACTTTGCGTATTGCGCGCTTGCCACGCTTCACCTTCCACAGCTGAATTACACTTTTTAAGCGAAAAGTAACGCGTATCGCGCAAGAGATCGGAGACAGTCAAATCTGGCAGTCAAATTTGTTAGAAATCACCATAAACTGACCCATAAACCGTTCTAATCGCTGCTATTCCGCTCGAGTTCCACCGAGTTTTCTCCCGAAAACGTGGACGTCAACAAGAGCGGAATAACAGCCGCTTGTTGCAAGTGGCATCCGCGACTCGAGCGAGCAAAATCGGACGTCGCGGCGTGCCATTCGGCTGACGGATGCACAGACAGCGTCCATTCTATTTTAATCGGCCGGTTAACGAAGCAGCGGCTGGCTCCATTGTCAGCGACGCCTCTCGAAACGGATCGATGCTCGGTCTCCTCGACTCCGTATAATTACAGGCTGCGATTGAATGGACCCGGCGGGACTCGGACACGCGTGCGCGCCTCGCTTTCACACGGACAAGTCGCTCAAGTTGTCGGACAAAAGCGTCGGGCCCCCCGACCCTTTTTAACCCGCGTTCCTCAGAAAGCGTTCAACGCCGCGCCGCGTCGCGACCGACGAAAGTAAAGAAAATTCAGACGGCTACGATGACGGAGAATCACGCGATAATCGTTCTCACTCGTTTCTGTGAAACTCGCTGGGACCCGTGTCGCTGAGACGCAGTTTCGAAGTGCTTTAGATTCTAGTCTATATTCCAGGGATGCAAAAAGATGAATAGAAATGTTTTAATTTGAATGTCACAAACTTAACAAGAAGAATGAAAAACAAAAACATTAAAAAGGATGCCTCAAGGGGGAAGTAAGCCTGGATTTGGCGCGATAGCACTTCCTTGATCTAGCAATGTAATAAAAGTGGACAAAATAAAAAACTGCAATTGTACCCCAGTACGATTCGTCTCACTGAGAGACCAGAAGCAACTGTTCTGACTAGGAAATGAAGACAACTTTTTTGCCATAAACTTTTATTGACACACAAACATTTGAATCGATGCAAAACAAATTACAGGCGCAATCGCTCAGTACCAGACAACGCCACTCCTATTCGAAGTCTACGCCACGCCCCCTCACGAATCACGTGACTCAAATAAACCAATCGCTAATTTTCGTTGCATCAGCGTTGCACTGAAGAGGCCCGATTTTCTGGCTTACCCCCGCTAAAATCACTTTCAGTGATAAAATTGCCTATTTATGCACATTTATGCGGTTTAGATTTAATTGAAAAGAAAGTAATCAGGAGAAAACATTTCGATACCACTGACGCGACCAAACTTCGACACGAAATCTGAACAGTGTCATTGCGTTCCACGGCACTAAAACTAGACAGTCTGAAGGCTCGAGAGTCGTGTCTCGAAATTTCTAGTATTTTCATCGGTTGAATAAATTTCAATTTGTTTTTGGAATTTTAGAATTTGTGCCCTGTCCTTTTTACGCGTGACACTCGCGGTTTTGAAACCAATTTCCGGAAAAGTTTGGAAAAAGACGTACAGTCGATTGGATGCGAACCCCTGCGTAAAACGCGAGGGTAATTATCCATGCTTTCGTGAACTCGGGCGAGCGATGCTCGAGTTAGGAATAGCACCCGCTGGCATCGAGCGCGCTGCAACAGTAGGCAGTACTTGTACGCTCGGGCCGGCTGTTCCTTAACAAAGAACGTACGGGCGAATTGACTCGAATTTAAGAAAATAAGATGGCAAAGACCGTCAGTTATTGACCGAACAATCGAATTTCGCTGGGTGCCGCGGAGGAAGGTCGAGCCGGTAGGCATTTTCTTCGCATTATCGCGGGATAATTTCACGCGGCAATCGTCTCTCGAACGTCTCGAACGACGGAGCAGCGTACGTGCAATCGGGAATAGAATTTTTCCCGGTGGTTTATCCCCGGGCAGGCATCTGGCGTAGTAGGAGAAAAGGGGGCTGAAAATAACGTCGGATAACGATGTTTTCTTTCAATTTATCCGCGTCGATAGGCCACGAGCTTGCGGCGCAGCGTAATTGCAAGGGTCGCGCTCTGTGTGTGTACACAGTGGACGTGGCCGCGGCCGCACGAGCGGCCTACGTATCGCGAAATTCGTGGACATTAAGGACCGTGCACACAATCGCGGCTACGACCTTGCTGGTGACCGTGACCCTCTGCTCGTACGGGAGAACCATCCGCGCACCATCCGTGGTTCGCCACACTCGACGGCCCTGAGATCGACTTCCACACAACGTGCTCGCAGACTCGGGGGCTGTCGGCCGTTACTCACCTGTTTTCACCGTCGAACGCGCTCTCTCGGCTCTCTCTCCCCTCGCTCGTTTCTTGCTTCTTGCTTTTCCTGCGCTTGCTCCCGCTATTAAGCATCGTGCACACCGCCCCGACATCACCCGACGACATCTGTTAATGGCCGATCGTTCGAAAACACTCTGCACGTCCCGGGCGAAACAATCGCGGCCCAACAGTCTTTGGACCCATTGGTTTGTGAAATATTTTCCCGATACGTTCAGATATCGAATTTTTCCTTTCGCTCGTCCCTTCCACCCTCCTCCCGCCACGCCTCTTTTCCCCGACGTTTTAACCGGACAGGTACCTATCCAACGACGTATCTTTGGAGCCGGCGCTCGGTCGGTTACGTTCAAGGTTGAATTTACAATAGCGCGTAGCTGCAGCGCCCCGTCCCCTCCGAACGCGCTTTTATAGGTAAACTACATTTATCCTTTATCCCGGCTCTGTTGCTCGCTCTGTTCTTGTATTTTGATATGCAATAAAGAAGCGTTATTATTATTATTATCCTCGGATGGATCCGAGAAATTGGAAGCGGGGGTAGGGGGGCAACGGGTAGTTTTCGAAGGGAAATTGCGCGATTTAACGAGGAGTATCTTCTCCCCTCGCGAATTCTTTTCGCGAGTGTAATGTCTCCCGTTTTTTTTCACGATCTCCGTCGTTACGGCATTGCCAGCCGAGGTCACGCGAATGAGCGATAATTTATATTAATACCTCTTAACCGATCTTTTTGCTCGTCCCGCCGCGTCTGCCAACTGCCTATTAGCTCGTCGTCTCGTCTCGTCGGGAACTCGTCTCTTCGTAGTTTGGCTCTGCTCGAGAACGACCGCGGGGGGACGCGATCGAATTTCGAAATTACGAAATCACGCAACTCGCAGACGCAGGTGCAACGATCGGGCGGAGGTGGAGAGAAAACGCGGGCGAGCGGCAGCGAGGTGAACCGTAGCAGCTTATCCGCCCGGCGAATTATTGTTTCCGCTTTCTCAGTTGATATTATCGTGACGCAACTCGATTATAATGCGGCCGTGCCTCCTCCGTTTCTTCGTTCCTTAACCGCTCGGTATCGAGCAATGTCCGCTCGTAGCGGCGGAATAATAATGGGGCACGCTGCTTGCCACACTGGCCGCCACCAATTTTGTCCGATAAATTCGCCCGAGCCGTGGCAAAAAGTGGCACGGATCGATTTTTCCACGTTTCCTCACGATCGGTCGTTTCTCGTTTTGCCGATCGGCCTGTCTAAACCGACTCGTCCCTTTTCATAACTTAACCGAGCGGATGAAAGACGATGCGGTCGGGAAACGGTCGCAGAATTTCGAAACGACGCTCGACACGACGCGGCCAACCAGGCGGGCAATTAAGCTCGAGTCTTATTGGCGAGCGCGTCGCAGGCGATCCACGCTCGTTACCGCCGCCGTCGTCGTCGTCGTCGTCGTCGTCGTCGTCGTCGTTGTTGTTGCTGTTGCAACTTGGCGATGCAACTTGGCCACACACACACACACACACACACACACACACACACACACACACAAGTAAAGACAAAGACAGACAGACAGAGACGCAGATAGAGAGTAGGTATATACACGGAGTGAGAGAAGCAAGCATTCGACGAGCTCGGCGACGGGCAGAAGGATCGGAACGGGCAAGAAAGCCAACGCGAAGGAACTCGAACTCGAACTCGAGCGCGCGCAGGGTTAGAAGAGAAAAGGGAACGCCGGACAGTTGCCGTTGGTACACCGCACCGCCGCTACGTGCTTTTATTGCGAGAGGATGCTGCCCGATCACGTCGATTGACGCGTGTAGTTTTATTCCCTGTAATAATCGTTAAGATCCTCTCGCGTCTATAATAGAGACGCGAGAGGCCGAGTCGACGGACGGGCTTTTTGCTCGCCGTTAATTGACAAGTGTGTCGAAAAACGCGGCTCGAAAGAATAAGTATATTAGGAAAGGGGGTCCTACGGTGCTACGGCTTGTGCGTCTTCGCCGCGAGTGTCTTTTCCCGCAATTGGAAATACACTGTTGAAACAAAGTAGAAAGAAAAAAAAGAGAGAGAGAGAGAGAAGAAACGAAAATCGAAAGGAAACGCGTTAAAGGAAAAATTCCGCGGGAGGGAGACGTCGGTGGCAATTTCGCGAGGGCGATCGGCCATCTCCTTTCACTGACGTTGCAGCGATGCCCCTTAACGATCTAGAAGCAGCGGCGAGGGTGTTCACGGTACCGTCGTTATCGAGATAAACAAGAGGAAGGAGGCGGAGGAGGGGCCGACGGAGGAGGTGGGCGAACACAGCGGCGTGGAAGAAGGCACGAGAAGAAGAGGAAGAGGGTAGCGTCTCCTCACAGGTGTCGCTTCAGAGCGCTACCACTCGAGGCCACATTTGCTGCTGGTACCGTGAACGCGAACGGTGAACCGATGCACCGACGCCGGTATTCCACATCGAGCGCGCGTTCAACGTCACTCCGGAACATCCTGCCAGTGCGGTAACGAGCCACCAGACGTTCGTCTCGCGCGGCCAAGTGCACGCGACTCTCTCCGACCAAGCCGGAACTCTACCGCCGTTGCTCTTTCTGTCTCTCTCTCTGTCTCGAGTTTGGACGAAAAAAAGAAAAGAAAAAAGAAAAAAAGAGGAAAGAGACGGCGCGCGAAACTTCACCGAAACTTCTGTCGGCTTTGGCCATCTCGAGGAGATCGAGAATGCGTGTGTCGCGATCTATCGACCGAGCTGACCGAAAATCAGCCCGCGGCGTGGGATCGTGAGGGAACGTATCGTGCGGCACGGTACGAAAACCAGCGGTATTCGGCATCGTGATGGCGTCCGTTCGTGACCGTCCGCGCGAAAACTTCCGGGTCGGCCCACGAAATACGAGATCGCGAGTTGCCGGTTACGAGGTTGGATATCTCGGTGGATCGTGTTTCTCCGCGTATTCGTCGAGGTTGCAGCAATAGTTTCGCTAATAGCAAAATCAAGAGAGAGAAAGAGAGAGAGAGAGAGACTCTTGCTTGTGGAGCGGCTGGAGAACATCGTCCGGAGCGTGTACCTACACGGTGTGTTTCGACGGAGCGAGGAGATGTTGGTGGAAGAAGGGGAGCACCGGAGGATACACCGTTAACCACCGAAAATTCGATTTCGTGAAAGAGCATCGTGCTCGATTCTCTGTCGAGCGTCAAAAAGCAGAGGGACATCGACACGGACACGGCCACAAACACGAGCACGAGCACGAGCACGAGCACGAGCACGAAAACGGACACGGACACGGACACGGACACGGACACGGACACGGACGCGGAGACGGAGACAGAGCCGAGCGTGGCACAGTGTGTGCGAAGGTAAGGTGCGCAGGGTGGCATCGGCCGATCGTTTGGACAAAGTCGACTGGTAGGACGAGAGACCGGTCGCGCGAGCCGCGAGACCGGCTACACTGCCACGAGGAGGCTCGTGCGTGCACACGCGCGTCGTCGCTGCGTGCGTACGAGGATGGCCGTTATGTAATTCGCTTCGGCCTACGCCACGCGCATGAGTAATCTGGAAATCGCGATCGAGAGCAACGGATCCAACGGGCGGCTATCGGGAGGCGCTCTGCCTGGACGGAACTCGCGGCATAATAGGTGTAACTTCATCGCGAGATAACAGCGGAAACGCGCGAGTTCGCCAACTGACGTAAACACGGATCGCCGTCACCGTCACGCAGCAAACAATCGTTTCGCGGAGAGAGAGATGCGACACGAGCAGATCGTTCCACTCGGCGAGGCAACGTGAACGCCGTCGATCGACGGTCGATCGACATTTCGACTATTCGCTTTCCGCGGTTCGATGCTCGCTCAATCAAGAGAGAAACCCGACATCGTCTCGAGAAACTTGACCAGTCCGTTAGAGGTTAAAGGCTGTTACGCACTGCGATGAGAGGACGACAGGCGGTAAACTCGACGGTTCCATTTCTCGGGTGCGGTGAAGTGACTCCGAAGGAACGGTGAGAGAGAGAAAGAGAGAGAGAGAGAGACTGGGACAGGGACAATCTGCTTGGCGGCGGCGGCGGCGGCGGCGGCGGCGGTCAGACAGATATGGATGACAACGTGCGGAATGGCCTGCAGGCCGAGCAGTGGCTGCCAATGTTCGAGAAGGGAGAAAAGAGAGCGAGCTCGCTGGGCAGCGGAGCGTTCAGGTTCATCCGCACGCGCAGCAGTATCCGGCGGGAACTCAAGAGGCAGTGCAACAGGTAAGAAAACAGACCGTTCGGAGGAGGCACAGCCCGTAAAATTACACCTGTTACGAGGTAATGCGTTTAAGTCGAAACGCACGAGGCTCGAATCGTCTCGAGAAACGTTCCCGTTTCGTGCGACGAACAAATCTCGACGTTCCTTTCATTCCCTTGCTTTTGCTTTTGACGTGTCGAAGCTAACCAAGTTTCAAAATTGAAATTAGTCATTCACTTCATCCAATTAGCAATACTTTGCGTAATAAGTCGAAAGTCGAAAGTAGACTGTCTCTGTATTTGATATCGTCGATACGTGTACGCTGATTAATTGCCAAGGAATTTCACGGTTTCAAAAATACGTGTGAAATTAGAGTCAAAAGACCGTTATACGCCTTGTTAAAAGTTGCACGGACCGTAACGAGAACGCTGGCGCAAAGTCCGGCAGCCGAAACGCGCTTTAAGAAAATCATAAATCCTATAACGTCGACGCTCATCGACCATTTCGAATTATTCGCGGATAATGTACCAACAATCGAACGAATCAACGAAACGTTGCTCTTGAAATGAAAAACAATGTCCCACGTGACGCTACTCTCGCTAACGATCCAACGTCAGCAAGGGTGCCGATTAAACAACGGTGTATCTCAATTTGTCGTTCGAAATTGAAGCGAGTCAGCGTTGCTGACGGCATCGACGAAAAATCTCACGTCAGCCTACGAAAGCGTGATCTAGATCCAGAATCGATCGGCGTTCCCTCGGTCGCCGGTGCGTAAATCAGCAAACGCTGTCACCGGTCCCGAAGGGATCCTGGTCGGCCGGTGGGAACCATCCGACGATCATTATCCAACGTGGTCGCCTAATCTGCCGGCCGCGTCCGTGCATCGAGGCAGAGGATTATAGCCAACGGTATACCGGTTGATCGGCAGCCGGAGAATGAGCCGCGACGAAGCAGGAAGCAAAAGCAATCTGCAAGAATTCGCGGTCCTTGCGGTGCGTGAGAAGGCCTAGCTTCGCTAATAGTCGACCGTGGAATCCGAGACGACTGCGAGGTCGGGCTACGTCGGCGCGCTCGTCGTTTGATTTGAACTCAACTGAACGCGAAGACGAGCACGATCCCTCCGTGAGACTAATTATCATTTGCAGTTTGAGAAAACGGTCGCGAGATATTATCGGCAACGAGTACAGACAGACCCGTGGGCTCGGATAGATCGCGCGTATGTAGGCGAGACTCGGATCTCTTCGTAAAAACCGTGACACCTTTCAGCTACGAAACCGGCCAAGAAACGACGCACTGGTCGGCAATTATTTATGAGACTGAGACGCTTTTTGCGAAATACTCGGCGCAGGGGTGTGTAGCAGTGGGCGGACGTCGAGTCTCTGCGGCCGAGTTTAGGCAAAGGATAAAAAGGATCTTTGCGTTAACAAAGTTAACGCGTCGTATGAGAAACGAGAGATCTCGTTAGTTATTGGTCAGCACCGTTCGTTCGTTCGTGCTTGTTTAAATTCGAAGCAGGATGTTTCAATTTTTCGTTCGATGGAATTATCATAATTCAAACGTTATTTCGTATACCGAGGAGTCGCCCACACGGAGATCCGGTAAACATAGCTCGGGGCGAAAAAAAAAAAAGGAAAAAAAAAATGATTTAGATCGTGGATTTTTTTCTCCGCATCCCCGATCGAACGAAGAGCTCGGGGCGCGTGTAGCCTCGTTATTTACCGCAACACACGACGGAACTATTCCCGCACCGGGACAGCCGATAAACGATTCACACGGCGAAACACACCGGGAAGGACATCGTAAATTGGTACAACACGGTAACAAGCACGAGTTCGAGGAACAACGAGGTTTGTCCGAAGGACCACGGTGAATTAATAACGCTATCGTGTTCCAAATAAATTCCACCGTCGCCGAACTAGACGATCGCGATGTTCTTATTAATCTCTACCGGCCGATCTAACAGAGCAAACGGCGTAGCGAACGAAATTCTGCCGAGCAAACGAGACTCTAAATCGTGCACATTGTTACGGACGCGTGCAGAAAATTCTTCGACAAAGTTGCTCTTTGATCAAGAGTATGAATCAAGAAGATACAAAAGAAAAAAAGAAAAAACAGGAAGAAACGGCACGACATATCGTGAGAGTACCGAGATTTCGAAGCGAGGACGTACGTAGCAACTTTGAAATTGTAGCTAACAGGGGACGGATCGGGATATCAGCGTTTCGCGTCGTTGAAACGTCTGGACCCGCGCTAGAGTCTACGTAGACTCGTCGAGAAGTGTCCTTCTGATATGCCATCCGCTTAAGGAAAGAGGAAGAGCAAGCGGTGGCTCTGCCGATACACGATCCTCGACCGGCAGAGTCGAACAGAAAGAATTACCGCAATATATTCCATGTTTTAATGTTGAGCCGGATCGACCGAAACGTCGAGTTCGCCTCGTCCAGGGGGCCCCCGTCGCGCATAATAAGGCCCTCCGCCGGGGCCACAGCCGACTTTGGCCCTGCAGCCTCCTCCAGCCACGCACACACGCGTGCCACGCACCAACAGACCTCTTTCTCTCTCTCTCTCTCTCTCTCTCTCTCTCTCTCTTTCTTTCTCTCGCGCGCGTGCACACGTACAACGTACGTACGTACGTACGTACATCGGCCGCCCGGAGCCGACACACGTCGAGGAACCGTGCGGTTCGAACACTTCCGTGTTGTACGACTAATGAATCGCCTTCTCTTTCTTCGGATCCTTCCACCCCCCGCCTCTCGGCCTCTTTTCCCCTTGGCTCGCGTTTGTCTGGTCATCGCGACGACCGATCGCAGTCGCGCTTCGTCCAATCAACCGCATACGCGCATATTTATCGCTTCTATCGATCCATCCGATAAAACTCGACGGACTTTACTCGCCATCCCCTTTCGACAATGCTGTCCTCTCTCTCTCTCTCTCTCTCTCTTTTCTTTTTTTTTTTGCTTTCTTTCTTTTCACCGGTGATCCGGGGATGAATGCGTTTTTGTTGTTCCAGGGGATATGTAGATTCGTCGGGGGTGCATTTTAATCGAGTCATTTGGTAGTATAATACCATAGTCGAGCACGAGTTGAATCTCCTCGGGTAACAGTTACCTCTTATCGAAATAAGAGCACTCTCTTGTTCTTCCTCCTTCGCAGATCTTCTAGCCAAACTTTGTTACTCAACGACATTTACGCTTGCAAAGTGTAAAAATCTTTCGTTTGGGTCTCGGAGATTCAGTTTCCTTCCACGGCCGCACGGTCATTCGACGGAGTGATTTCCGCGCTTTTCAGTGATTTTTTTTCTCCTTTTTAAACAGAGAGAAATCTGACTCGAGCAAAGTGCCCGCGAATTTTTGTAGTTTTATCGCCGCGTATTCGCGTGCATCCGCGTCGATAAATACCCCGGCATGTTCCTCCGCTACCGACTTTATTTATCGAACGCGAGGTCACGTGAACGAATACACTTGCTGCGAGCCTGTTACGCGTGCATTTTATCGCGATCTTATCGGCGGGAACGTGAGAAATCGAACGAGGCAGGCGAGGCACCGATCGAGACTCCGATGTGCCGCGATTAGGGAAAAGTAAGTCGGCTCGGCCGACCGTTAGGCTCGTTTTAATGGAACTTCCGTTTATGTAAATCATGCTAATGAGCTTTAAATCGACGAACATTTGAGCAGAGTGGCCACTCTGCTCGCCGCCTTTGCCCGGTCTCGCCGTTCGATCAATCCGAGAGTAAGAGAAACGATCGGAAGGTTTCGTCGTCGTCCTAACGTGTAATTTCTGCACGGCCGACCCGAGAAACGAAACCGTGAAATGCGAAAGTAGCCGCTGAGATCGATGCGCTCGATCCGGGAAACTGGCGTTTACCCAACGTATTTTCGCTTCAGACGGAGCGCTGAAAGCGGACTGATCCCACTGTACCGTGTGCATAACGCGCGATCGAAATTACAAAATACGTAGACAAACGGCAGCAGGAAATCGCTTTAAGGTAGATGAAAAGGCACGTGTTGTTGCCATCGTTTATCGACTAATAAATGCCCGGTATAAGACGGACGATCAACAGGTTGGATCGTAGATCATCGTTGCTCTTCAAGAAGCAAGCTGTGATCAACGAACGAGGAGAGAAGAAAGACGAAAGAAATCGAAAGACTTTGCTAAAAGAAACATCCGGGTTTTGGACAGTTGATCGATCCATACGATCTTCGTACGATCGAAGAATCTCCTAAGCGGTATCGGACTCTCTCTCTAAGCGGACCAGAGATCCTTGCGTAACTGGTACAGAGTACCGGTACCGAGGTATTGTTCGCTGATTTTGCATTTCGCCCGCAACAGACTCGAATTCGGGATCGGGCACGAACGATCGTCGTGGCGGCACGATAGACAAATCAGTGGCAGAGAACACTGGTGGGCCGAGCCGGATAATAATGCGTAACGGGCCGCGGGCCTGTTCAGTTTGGTACCTGTATCTGAATCTCGTATTCCTCGTGTACGGTTCGCCGGGTCTGACCCCGCTCCGCCACGATCTCTGGCTATTACTCATAACCATTACGTTCAGGTTCAAGCACCGATATTACCCGATGAAGGCTGATAAGCCGTTTAGACGGTTTCCAGCGTGAGCCGTTCCGCGGCTCATTGTGTGTACTGTACGTTATCGAGCTTATAGAAGCTTATAGGGGGGCAGCGGCAAGGAGGAGGAACCCGCGTGGTTACAGGCCGATACGGACAGACCGATAAGCAAGGACGTGCTTATGAAACTTGGCACCTCGCTATCCGGCTCTCGGATCTTCCCGCAGCGAGCCTTCGAAATAATCCGTAAATGCTACGTCGCTGTCTATCATTAGTTTGCGTAATCGAGTTACAGATCTCCGCGGACCCGATTCCGACGTTGATCGAACGTTGTCGTGCTTCGTTTCACTTCGCCCCGCCGGAAACTCGTCGATTTCCCTCGGTTCAATGGAACGCGTACTCTCTAGCCGGCCCGCGAGCCCTTGCCCCTACTCGATCGCTAGCGCTGTCCCCTCCACTGCGTCGATCTCTTCACACATCGATCTCTCCGCTATATCGATCTCTCCACACATTGAAATTTCCTCGTCGTGCATAAACCCTACTCTCTCAGTCTGTTGATTTCCCTAGTAAATAAGTAGAGTACGATGCAGTAAAAGGGATAAGCATCTCTGACCGAGACGATCGCAATGTACTCAAACTATCTATACATAGTCTCGTCTACCCTTTTCTAGACCAAGGACGATTTAGGTCCCTTATCAGAGTGGAGAAATTTATTGTCCCATTTTTGGGCAACGACTCGTCCGCTTTTCACGCGAGTAGTCCTAACGTTCGTTTTACTCTGTCGCGATCATTTGTTATTCCCGCGAAACGGTTGACATCAATCTCACCACTTTTGAGACGATGTACATCAGAAACTTTAGGTCCGTACTTTAAAATGATTGGCTAGAATTTGCTAGCCAACTTGTATAAAACAAGCCCGCTATCAGTGAGAAGGTGTTACGGTAGAACCTACGTCTCTTAGCTATGAATAGCAATTTGTGTAATGACTCGTTGTGCGAAAAAAGCAATTACAGTCCGTTACTGAAATTAAATATTTTGTGGAAAATAAAACGTGTTTAACCTAAACCTTAGACATTTTAGAATATTTTGAAACTAGACTTGACTAGACTTAACTTTGTTGCTTTCTTATGCTGTAATTCAATTGTACAACAATTGGCGAGTATAATCGCGTCGCTCTTCTGACACAATTTACATACACACTTTTAAAAGCGGCTAAGAGCGTCAATTGATCAAAGTGAATCTACGTCATCGAACGTAAAATTTTCCATCGTTATCGAACACGAGTAGTCTCTGTCGTGAATGTCGGGAAGTCGACTTTTTCCATCATAGTGTGATTGTGCATTGCAATAAAAATGACACAAACGTACGAATATTCTCATCGTCGAACGTTGAGCAAGTCAGAGAGATTCCGCGAACAACTTCGAAGTTTCACGAAACGGTTCGCACGTACGCGTAGACGCGATACGCTTGCAGCCGCGTTTTTCCACCGTGGCAATCGACGCATCGGATGGTATCTGCGTGAAAGTATTCGAACAATGGTATCCACTTAAGAATACGTCCGCGGCGAGCGGTGATAAATGGCATGCGATTCTCTGGTTACTGCCCTTGACACGAGTCTATCGCGGAGTCCCGCGAACCAACGCAACGTCCCACAACGTCGGTGTCATTCTGCGGGCTGTCTGTCGGGCCTCGGGGGAGAACACGCGCGCTCCCATCCTCGGCCGCTGAATAAATGATGCATAACGCTGCGCGGCTATTCTCTACGCTCGATGCGAGTTTTCACAGCTATTCCTCGAGGGGCGAAAGAGCGCGCGCGAGCCAACCAACCGGAGGAACAACATCTGATCCTCGGCGAAAATTAGAGGGAATGTTCCAGCGGATACAATCGACGTTTACCGACGATGTCGAACACGTTGCACCTCTCTTCGCCCAGATGGATGGAACCCACCGGCACGCGGATTTCTGCCGCGAGAGTCGTTACTGCCAGCCTGTAGCTTCAAACGGCGCGCCTAAATTCTTTTCAATCGGACTTGCCAACGTAATAATCGCAATTATCGTGCGTCTATATAGGAGTTTCAGAGTGGACGTGTCCAAATCCTTCAGACTTGGTGTTCGCGTCAAAAATTTTATAAAGGGGGAGGGTTTTCTTTCAATATCGCACAAAGTCTGAGAATCCTTGTCGTAACGTAAGTGCGAACGCCCACGCGCCGGCTACGATCCAATTTGACGCGTTCCGAATGACGAAACACACGCTGTGGCAATCGTGCGTCGCCGCGCTTTAAAAGGAGCTTTAAAAGGAGAATTTTTTTCCCGCCGCGTGCCGACGAACGAGCAAATTCTCCAAGGGTATCCTTGACATTTCGCCGGGAAACGTTATACTTTCTCGTTCGCGGCAATTTTCTGTCATTACTCGGGTGTACGAGCTCGGCAGGGTGAAAAAGCCAGCGAGTACGCGATCAAGCCAGGCTGTCGAACATTCCGCGACCATGGGTGGAAAGTGAACCAAAGTGCGTGCTTCCACGTTGGTGTGTACCGTTATCAAACGACGATCTGATCGCAAGAAACGTCAAGGACCAGCGGCCCCGTTGATAAATAACATCGGGGAACCGTCTCCTTCCCCTGTCCTCGATCGCGTCGTTTCGGTAGTCTTCAAAGGAAAGTGATGAGTCAAGATAACGGGCGAAACTGGCTCGGGAGCTGCGCGAGCTGGCTCGATTAAAGACGGTTCCCGAAACGCGCGTTACGTACGAGCAATTTTTTCGCGTTTTTCGCCGAGGATTACTTGACGCGAAAGGGGTTTGCACGCGTCAAGAGACAGAAGCGAGAAGAAGAGAGTCGGTAGCCACGAGATATTACGAAACTCGGCTGAATATTCAAACAGCTTTGTCCGAACGCTGTTCCCTCGCCTGTTACGGCGCACACACTTCGGGACGAAGAGAGGCAGAAGTTCACAGGCAATTGAGCGGGCGGCGAGTACCTCCTCGGGAACCGATAATGGCTCTCGAGGAGGTTTCAGGTTCACTGGAGTACCCGCTCCTGACGGGGAGGATCGGATAAAGATCTAAATGCCTGCATAGCCGTACGTACGGCACGCCAAGGAAGATCCTTAAATACTAGCAAGGTAACGAAGGTAAAGGTTTCTCGTGACGTCCGCTTTGGTGCCGGAGCCGTCAGGGGTCAGTGAGCGCTCCGGTCGGTAAACCCGACTGCTCTCTGAATTCTCGATCGCTCGCCTCCTCCTCCTCCACCACCACCACTTCTTCTCTCCTCCCTTCGCTTCACCCTTATTCTCTTCCCCTCGCTTTCGTTGCCTCGCGTTTCGTTTCCCCACTCGCCAAAGGCCGCTCCGCCGACGAATATCCAACTCTGATAAATCCCATAACGCGATTTATCGCCGAGCCTACGGGGCTCGAAGGCTCCCTCCAAGTGGAAACTATTAAGCGCGGGTTGAACGTTGTGGCGCCACGAGATCGGCGAGACCCAAAGTCGCGGATCCCGAAGTTACGTTACCAAGATTCGACGATTCTCTCGGAAAAGGCCCGAGATGGGAGTTATAAATCGCGCGTCCGCGCTCGGAGAAGCTCCGATTATCGGTCGGACGGCAATTTGAAAGAGGGTCCGCTGCGTCGATCGAGGGTAGACCACGACTTGTTTACCGTTCTATTAATTTCCTAGTCGGCTATCGTCGAATTACCTCTCCCTTTCGTAATTGCTCCCGATGCTCCTCGACTCGTTTCCCCGGATAATCGCGACTGAATTATTTATACGCAGCTCGTTCGACGTGTATTACACTCCATTCTCTGGAGGGGAAGGGGGGGAAACCTTCCCGTTGGAAAAGGGAATTTTTCTGCTTCTCCGCGATCCAAATTCCACGGTCACAGGATCTCCACGTCAAAGCGTAATTAATCGTTGCGTTCCCGTTTGAAATCGCGACCACACGCGAGCAGCAACCGCAGCAGAGTCGCTCCTCCGTAGCTCTTTCGAAGGGCGAAACCGTATCCAGAATTGGATAACGACGAACCTGAGCCACCTGAGCAAGGAGATTCGTGACTCGAGATACGTCACTTTACACCGATTCTAATTACTCCGGCATGTCATTTTACACCGGCGTCTAATCAGCGTCGCAATCGGCTTAACGGGAACCCCATTACCGGTGGTTAATAGGATTTTTCTCGGCGTCCCTCTGCTTTGACGGACGAGTCCCGAAGCTTTTGTCCGCCAAGTCCCGAGCGTGATGGCGCACGCGATACGCGATTAGAGCGCCGTTGCTGCGCCCGTCGCGAACAAACGTTTTTAAACAAAGCTCGCTGAGCAATCGCGAGGCAACGGCGACTGAATCAACCGAGTCGAGAAGAGCGGCGCGCGAGTACACGCGCAATTAAACCCCGAGGGGATTCGTTCGACTCTTGTTTCTTCTCGCCGCGAGAACGTTCCGGTGGAAAGCGAAATGAATGGCTCGAGTAAAATGGCCGATCTAACGGGAAATCGCAGCGAACCCTTTGGCCAACAATTTGCTTTCATACGTCGTCGCTTCGAGTAGATTTCCTGCGAGCCCACGTCTCCCATAATTGTCACTACCTCGGCTTTTCTGCCGGTTCTGTTCCAACGGTTATCTGTACTCGTTTACCTGCATTTAAAACAGGATCGCTCGATTACCTTCTTGACTGTTGAACAGGTTAAATAAAACCCACTTTCCTTCACCTTTACCTCTCTACTTTGTCCGCTTCACCCTCCTTTCCACTCGATTACAATACCAAATTAGCAACTCCCGCTAAGAGGAGTGTAGCACGGTGGCAACCAATCGCAATTTCGCGCGCAACTTTGTCTTATCTTTATCAAATGCAACAGATTTTTTTCTCAAACCACTTACAAAGGAAGAGGTGCAAACCTTGTAAAGAAACGATATCTGTTCCAAGCTGGTGCACAGGGGTCTGGAGACTGCGTTTTCGTGGCGAAAATTACTTTAGCGTTATTTCGAGATGTGAATTCGTCAAAAATATATAATGAGGTTTAAAGAACAGAGGTAACCTTACATTTCTGTGAAATTTTTCTCGAAATATTTTATTTCGAAATTTCTAGCTGTCGGATCATTGGAAATAAGTGAAAAATTGTTAGCACTCCAAGTTCAAGATTCAAGAGTAACTGTGTACTCGGGTATCCATATATCACAGGTTGTCTGTTTAAAGATTGCTCTTAAAATTTCTACGCTCTTCTTGACAATTGTTTAAATTTTTTATGTAGCACAAGTCTGTCACCTCGTTCGTACAGAGATTAAAATACGTTTAAAACACAACTGGACAGTCAAAATTACCTCAAATTACTAATTCCATAATTAGCTTCGATCTGATTTTCGAAATCTTGACCTCAGCAATCGTTGTAATCGTCTGCGTAACCGTTTGAAATGAATTACATTTTGAGTTCCAAAGTTTCCTCGTTTCGTAGAAAGAAAGTTGGAAAAGTTGACAAACTGTTGGCCGCGAAAGACGCAGTTTTCGGGCGACCGTGCGGTATCTCGCAAGTACGGAGGCTCGCCCCGATCGCAGTCGTCTGTTTGACCCGACCTCGTGAACCACGCTCCACCCATGGAACTAGAAGAGCCGGAGAGCTCGTGCAAAGCCGAGTCGCGTAAAAGGATCGAAGGTTCGCGTGGTTACCGCTTGCGCTCGCCGTTCCATCGCGCGTCGGTGCCGAGCGGTCCGGTAACCATCGGCGGCGCGATCTCGCGGGAAATGGAGCACGCCGCTCGATTATATTCCAGCGAGGTCGAAGCCAGGCCAGGCCGCCTTCTGAACTCGAGTCGCTCTCTTGCATCATGGATGCACGCCGCCTTTTGCGGCGTTGTTATCCAACGGGAAACAACCATGTTTGCAGAGAAAGAGAAAGAGAGAGAGAGAGAGGCGTCCGTGTGTTCAATTCAATTAAAAATAAACCGGCCCCTCGCAATTATCCGCGATACCAGCGTCGTTCGCTCGCCCGTTACACACCAATTTGCGATGGATTGCCAGTGAAATCGCTGGCATAACTGTGCCCCGTCGTTGTTTCTTGTCACATTAACCGATTCGATGTGTTCTACCGGCTCGTTCGCCGACGATTATCGCTCGTTCCCTGGTTAACACGTTCCGTACGCCGCGCTCACCGTACGATTTTCTATTCAACCGCCGTGTACCGCTTATAATACACGCCGATGCATTTTAGAAACGTGTGCTCCTTCTTTCCAGGGAAAAATGTTAAACGTAGCAATTACTATGAAAGGGAAGCGTGCGATCGACGGTTATTTATTTAGTTACGTTGCAACACGGACACGCTATAATTATCGCGCGGTAAAACTCCGTTTATTCAATTAGTTCGCATAACGAGAGACCTACCATTGAGACCTACGATCTACGATTTCCCCTTTCGTACAGTAGAAATTCAAATAGAGAAATAGAAAGGAATCGTTGAAATTTCGCCACAATTGATTTATAAAGAAATCTACAGTTTCCCCGCCTGAACGAAGTTAGAAGCTCGATACGCGGAACGCCACGGTTGCGTGGGCCGTTTGTATAGTTATTCCGCGGGCGAAGGAACGTTATTAATCTCGCGTTCGATGCGCCGCGAGCTTGTCGACGCCGAGCACGGGAACTATAGCAGCTCGACTGTTTCCGGCTCGATCCGGGGTTAAGGTCATCCGCGTAATTTCACCTAAACAAATCGACGTGCCTCGCTCGATCGAACCTCTTCTCTCTCTCTCTCTCTCTCTCTCTCTCTCTTTCCTCGACCCCGAGTCGTTTCGCGCGCTTCTCCCGAACGTTCGACGCGCACGTATCATTTTCGCGAACACGAGTCGTGCACGCGCTGTTTACGCCCCGATGCATTACCCTCGCCTCCCTTTCTCGAAGAACGATCGCTCGATCGCGGCGAACGTTCCGCTTCCTCGTTCGCGAGAGCCAAGTTCAGCCGCGATGAACGGCTGCTAGCGCGCGGTGGCCACGCTCTTCCGCCGCCGCCGCGCGGCGCGAAATTTATTCCGCGAGCATTTTCACATCGCAATTACCGCCTTTTCAACGACGGAATGTCGATCCGCCGCAAAGCGCCGGAAACTCGCGTCGTTGAAACAGTTATGCGGTCTCGGATCGTGTCTATCTCTGGTGAGATATTGAGCTTCGCGTTGCATCAAGCTTGCTCAGACCGTGCTTATGAATTCCATCGAAGACTGGAGAAGGAGGAAGGAAAAAGATTTGTCGTGTAAAAGTTTGACTTTATGGGAATTTCATTTTATTGCAGTGGGCAGTGAGTTTCACTTTATTCAGAGATGGAGATTCTGTTTCGTTTGGTATTCTCCCGTCGATGATTCATGGTGAAAATTTTATAGATTCTAACGCCAGCGAGCTTGTTTCTTTCGAGCCATTTGAGTGTACTGTTCAGGATACTTCACCCTTTCAACATGGACAATTGCCCATGAAAAGAAAAAAATATCGTTTTGAAAACCACATTTATGCCAAATTTCATCGTACGTTCCCCCGCGAGTCCTGATCTAGCAAACAATTGAAGAGAAAGAGGCTTTTGTTCGAAAAAGTTTTGCTCCAACATCCACGATGAAATTGCAGAGCAGCCGCTATCGATCAAGACGATATCGATTTAGCAGAGCTGGAAGAAATCCGCTTTCACGTGTACACGCCTCGAACTCACGCGGAGGCGAGCGATTTTTCTCAACACCGAAACACCGCCGTTTCCTCGAGTCGTGCCTATTCCGCTCGCTCCGGGAATCACGACGGGATCGAAGCTATTCTAGAAACTCGCCGTAAAGCGAGAGTCGCGCCAGCGCAGCCACTTGTCATCCGCTTAATCAACATAGCGCCAGATCGAATCCCGTGCAGCGAGCAGCAACCAGCGAGCAGCAACCCGCGTTTCCAAGACGGCAGCCGCAATGACTTGGAAGTAATGAATATTTTATAAGGATAGAGAGCCAACCTTCGAACCCGCGATGTCTGTATCTTCCTCTTGTACACCGGTACTTTGCTTTAACGGATTTGCTCCTCGAACTTCTGACGTGCCACCGGTTGCGAGCGGGAGCAAACAGAACGTTCGTAACTACACTCGGTGAAGAGTCTTATCTCTTCTCGGAGAGGCTTCCAAGAAGCAGCGGCGCGAGAAGCAGCGGCAAGCGCACCGATGGCACCGATGGGGACTCTCTGAGAGGCCGACTGAAGTCTCAATCGGTACGCGTCGCAGGCATTTCGTCGAGCACGGGGTCGTCGCGCACACCTCGTCGTGCACATCGCGGTGCTGTGATTGCTACATATTTCACGGCGGGGTCGTTCCGATCGAGCGTTATCGAGCCGGAGAGAGACCATAACGAGCCCACGTAGCGTTGCTCGAGGTTGCCCCGGAGCGTGCTGTCGACCGGCAACGAGCGCAGTAGGCTTCGAGCGCGTGCACGTACACCCTCGTTCACAAGTATCAGCCTCCCGTTCCTCCACCATCCGCGATGGCAGTAGAAATTTCAACCCAAGTGCGCAACCGATAGAAGTTGCAACGTATTCACCGCGAGCGTATATTCGCGTGTTTATTAACACGAGCGGAGCCACTTTGTGCCTTGTGTGAATAATCAGAAGCTCGCTAATAAAACGGGCAATTGATACTTTTGCCATTCCTTGTCAAGTTCCGCGTACGTTTGTTCGAAACTTTACTACCGTTTACGTAGTATGGTTAGACGACTCGATGGTCTCGTTAGAGCGCCAATGAAATTTCAAAACGTTTCACAGAGAACACATTCGCGATACAAGGTTGCGACGTTGCAAGTCGGGGAGAAGGGGAGACTTTCGCGAGCAACTGTACGCGTACACGTGTACGCGATACGCGGTGTACGCCAAGGTGTACACCGCGTCGTGCAACCGCGCAGAACCATAAGACACGTATGTTTATATCGTGGCGCGGTGCACCGCGTTACGTCGCGCACGCGGGGTGCACTCACGGCGCATGTAACGCTCGCGGAAATGTATGTACATCAGTTACGCGTTCGTGCTTACACGGAGTGTCGTTGTAACCGGCTGCTCGCGCCGCTGTCGCGCCTCCCGCTCTTCCACTCGCGGCGTACAATATAGCCGCAACACGCCGTGCATATTGTTCCGCGATTACGCTTCCATTTCGCGGCGTAGACGTTCCGTTGCCTCGCACGACCGCTCGCCGCGCCGATTATCCCTGCTCTCGGCGGCCGCGCGACCGCCCGTGGCACTTCGACGAGGCGGTAGCCTCCTAGATACCTTCCCAGGAACGACTTGCCAGCTCTCCAGTCCGTTAATGCGGCAGTTTCCAGCTAGTGGTTTCTGCTGCCCTTCCAACAGACAGTCGACTATCCAGTTTAGGAGAATGCCCCGCGAATGCCTTCGAGACACATACGCGGATTACACCGCGGATGAAATCGGATCCTCACTTTCTCTGCGTGAAACACTAGAGAGACCGTTCAGCAATGTGTGCACAGTGGCGGGTTTGGCAAGAGAGTTTGAAAGATACGCGCGTCGAGAGGCTACTAGCTTTGCAGAGTCGGGGAATAACGACGAGGAAATGAGAACTCGCAAAGTTCTACGATTCGTCTCACTGAAAGGCCCAGAAGCAACTGTTCTGACAAATTGTTGCCATAAAATTTTTTATTGATACGCAAACATTTGAATCGGACGCCACTCCTACTCGAGGTCTACGCCACGCCCCCTCGCGAATCACGTGACCCAAATCAACCAATCGCTAATTTTCGTTGCATTATGAGGCCCGATTTTCTGGGTTGTCTCCGCTGAAATCACTTTCGTGTGATAAAACGTAAGCGCGTGTAATTAAATTGTAAATTCTCAATGTGAGAACGGCATAGGCATGCCAGTAATTAAATCGCACTGCTTGAACCAGGGAGATAACTAGCGAATATTTATTACACTGTACGGAAATGTTTCAACAAACTGTTCTGGTACACGGAAGCATGAATATTCGAGAGATATTTAAGTTCAAATGAAAGCATCGCTCGTGGGTCGAATCAAACTGATCGAACAGCGCGAACGGATCAGAAGCGTTAAGACGCTGGTTTATAGAAGCGTGATCCGGGCCGTGTAATTACAGGACGCGCTCGCGATAAAAGAGCTCTCGGATTCATAGTTTGACAGCGAATGTATGCACGCCCACTGTTGCTCCGTCGCCTGCTTCTCCCTCGAGTGCGATGCGTTCGCGCGCGTAATATGAAAAGCCGCGTCGGCCGGCTCGGCTTGCGCAAAAAGGTCTCGCGCGGCAACTCGTTAAGGAGGTGGAGCGCGCCTGAGTATCCGCGATCCTCTGCCTCGAAATTATCATCCTCTTATTTACATTCCCGCTAATTGCACGTTCGCTCGTGCAACTTTGTCTCCCGCGGTGATTTTCGCTTCCTATAATAAATCGGACGCCCAGCCTCGCCCGCGCGATCAGACGTCTACGTGTAGGTATAGTCGCGAGATTATAGTTTGGATCGTTTCTTCCGCGCCGTTATCGCTCCGATCGTGGAAAATCGCTTTCTCATTGGATTCCTCCGCGTTGATTCGTGACCACTCTCTTGGATGATTCCAGTCGCCTGCTCTCGTTTTCGTTCAATCGCCACGTTTTTTTATAGCTCCATCGTTTATCTTCGAGAAATTTGATCCTGTCCAAACCGCGGTCTTAAATTTTCACGAGCGCCGTTAAAAAACTGGAGTCTAAATGAAAAATTACTTCTTCTGCGTGGAATTGTACTGAATTGGTCTAATGAAACGAAAAGCGCCCGGCAAACGTTACTGACAAAAAAATTGTAATTACAGAAAGAAAAAGAAAATTAAAAATAAATTAATCTTCCGTTAGTCCTTTTACAATTGTTTCATTTATACCCTTAAAATGAAAAGGTGTGGCAACAAAAAGACACAAATATGTAGCGTGTGAGAAACATAACGAAAAAAGAGAGACACATTACGAATGCAAGAAATGTAGGATTATATATTGATCCATGTTTCGAATTGTACCATACCTTACTAGATTATTAGATACATCGTGAAATAAAGCTTAAAGTTACTGTTAAATTTTTAGCATGTTCCTAAACCTAACCTAAACCTAACCTAAACCTAACCTAACCTAACTAACAATCCAATGCAGAATACGAATAAATAAATAACAGTGGTTTAATGTTAGTGCATAATTCAGTGTTTTGATTATTTGAATATACTTTCTGAGAAATACACGTTAGCAGCCAAAGGGTTAACACTCTTCTTTGAATACTTCATATATAATACTTTTGCACAATCCGTACGTTGTGCGTATTTTTGCACCCTAAAGTTCTCCACAAACGCATAAATGTCTACAGTTCACCGACGACCTTCGACAGTGGCTTCAAAAATCTTCCTCAACTTTAAGCAAAGTATTTCGCGCAGGCGTGTTTGCAAATGTGGACAGTCGGTATAATTAGATTAGTCGGAACTGAGAGAAAACGAGGATCGAGAAGAAGGGGGGAAGCAACAGATATGGAGGCAGAAGGGGAGGAAGAAGAAGGAGGAGGAGGAGGAAAGAAGACAATACTCGCCAAGGACAGGCGGTATTCAAATGCGTTGGTTGCCGTTGCTTCTGCTTCTGCCGGTTGCCTGTACGGCGAAACGTTTTTACAGACTGGAGAGAGTCGTGGCTGCAGAACAACCGTCATTTTTTCTCTTCTCGTGGGCGAGCGTCTTTCCTTTTTCCCTGCTCTCCCCCCTACCCCTTCGAAAAGCTGCCCGCTACCCACTCTGGTTTCGCCCGGCGGTGAAACCGCACCGCGCAAAAACCGACGCCTCTGTCCCTTTTCGCGTACGTCACCGAGCTTTAGTACTCATTGCCGGGAAATATAGCGACACGCAGTGACACGCGGAGAATTCCTCGGGGCCGGTCGAACCTTTGTGCCCCGCAAGAACACCGCGTCGTTACCTGGGCATAATTTCCGTTCGCGCGATTATCGGCGAATGCCTGGCTAAAGGTGACGGCCACCGCGGATTCCCGGCGCGGTGCGCGCGATCGTCGGTCAGCCTTTCATGGAACTCCGGACACTGGCGGTGAACGAAAAAACGCGAACGTGGACGGTTAGAAAAACGGCAAAACGAAAGGTGGAATTTATCGTCGTATTAAAATTGAGTCGACGATACAAGCGATTTATTATTGGAACGAACTAACTATAATACTGGAGGAAATGCAATTGGAAATGTATTAATTAGATGGAACAGCGGTTGGGTACAAGCGTAAAAGTCCCGACTCTAGGTACATGCCAGTTTACTTTCTCCTTTTACTCTGGCCCGATGAATACACTTTGTCGATGGTTATTAGGCGCGTTACGCGCAAGAATATCGCGATGCGTTTACGGAATGAGCGAGTAAAAGGGCCGTAAAACCACTTGCGCAAATAAAAGCAAACGACGCAATATGAAAGGAAAAAAAAAAAAATTACGAAAGAAGAGGCTCGATTACAGCGCATTGATAAAGACTAATTAGAATCTACCTCTGCTTAGAATCTACGTTCGGAACCAATTATATACCAAGATACCAAATATAGACAAACGAACGTGCAAACTCGAATTCTGAGAGAAACGAGTTTGCGAAACTGCAGCGATAGAATGTACGCGCAGGCATCTTCCCGCAGGCACAACCCAGGCATTTTCGAATCGGATCGATTTTCCCGCGCGATCCATAGTCTAGCCCAGAACCCCGGTTCACGTGTTCCTCCGAAACAGTCCGGTCGATGGAAGATATCCGGTGCCTCGTTGGGATCATTAGCGTGAGATCGTGTGACGTAACGAGCCAATCAGTGTCCCAACCGTTCGAGTAATGATCGTGTACCAAGAGGTATTAGCATCGCGGACGGACGGACGATACCGTTAAACAAAACCTTACCTGGTGACCCTTGCCCCGGTGGGTCGTGGCGGACTTCACCGATGACGAGGACGATCTTGTCGAATCCGATGCGACCAGCATTTCTCCGAGGAATCGTCGGCTTCGCTGACCTCGGCCACCGCCAGGGAAACGGACACGACCGGCTCGAGTGATCTGGATCACGACTCCTGCCTCTCGGTCGAGGCGCAACGTCCCAGGACAATCGATTCTCTCTGCAAAGTTCAACGAAATAGG
Organism: Melipona bicolor; assembly: GCA_030673865.1. NCBI lineage: Eukaryota > Metazoa > Arthropoda > Insecta > Hymenoptera > Apidae > Melipona > Melipona bicolor. Next base: position 457,934 of record JAHYIQ010000041.1, on the reverse strand, counting down.
TTTCCTTAATCCTTTCGCTACGATAATCCTCTACGCGCCAAAAGTGTACACACTGATCGAATTATTTTCTGAGCCTGTCAAGTTCCGCTGTGAAGTGGAACCTTTTTGGAATTTCTTGGTTAGATTTTAACAATGGCCTATTACAATTTCTTATAGTATATAAATATTCTACTATCGAATAGAAAAGCTAAAGTATATTGCGTATTTTTAATACATAATTATTCCAAAATACGTCAAAATGAGTGCCATACATAACTAGCGTTCGTAATGAAAGAGTCGATAGGGCCTGAAGACGAACCGATCAATGCCGATTTTTATTGAAGTTTGAATTATCGAGGCCACGTCTCTCCAGACGTGGACGTATTTTGGAAAGAGAGTAGAGTCGCGTCGAAAAACAGGAAACAGCGCGGCTCGAGTCGGTTTTGGCGATCGTGCGATCCGGTCGCAGGTTGCGACGTGGAAATCGCTCGGTTCGATCGGCGACGCAGCAGGACAGACAGACAGTGGCAAAAAGTAATTCAGGGGTCGCGGAAGTGGACGTTGGCGCAGATACGACGGATAACACGGGCGAGCTGCGCGTCCACTCGACAAAAATAACGATCATCGGAGACTTAATTGCTATCTTCGATCTGAAAAACGCAACCGCCGTGAAGCGTCGTCCACGCACGGCGACTCACGGCGTACACGCTCGCCTGTGTATCGTTCATCTCGTTGAACCACAAGTCGACGCGAGCTACGAGGAACAAGCGCGCGATCGAACGAAGAAAAACCTGGAACCGTGAAGAAACGCACTTTCGCATGGAACTGGCTTTGATTAATCGCTCGACCGGCTAATAACAGTATGTCGTGCGCCGGCCAGTGCGACTTTGCCGACGATCGAAATCTATTAGCGTGCATAATTCCGTTATAGTCCCTGGCAGAATCACGAGTTACGAGTTACGTTAACCCTGTCGCAGCGATCGGTGGGCGGTTAATAGGTCAATAGCACTCGCTTCTCTCTTCGTTCGCTCCTTGACGTGCCATTTGACACGCGCGTTCGCGCGTCCGATCGTTCGTTCAAACTTTTAACGGCGTCGATCGAATCGAACAGGCTTTCACGAATAGAGCGAACAACGTGGACCATGGATGAGACGACGTCCCGCTGAGACGAAACGTCGAATCAGTAACAGATCGTGACCCGATCCGGTCGTGATTGCGAGTTCTGGCGCTGCTTTATTGCCATCCGACGTTTCGGTGCGCTTAGAGTCTCCCAAGATTGCAACAGCTATCGATAAAACCGACACGCGCGAGTGTCGCATGCGTTTGCACGGTCGATATCGATGAAGACAGAACTTTCAATCGCACGGAGCACATTCGCGCATTAACCCGTTGGCTACAGCAAACTTTCACGACCTACGCTGAGAACAGCGAAATTTTTCGTCAGTGTACGTTTCTCAGAAAATAAATTGAAAGTAATTGAAATAATCAAGACACTGAATTATGCACTGCGTTAAACCAAGATTATTTATTTGTTCGTATTCTGTGTTGAATTGTTAGTACGCGTAAAAATTTAATAATACATCTAACAATCTAGTAAGCCGTAGCACAATTCGAAACATGGGTCAATACATGAACCTACGTCACGTATCTCGTATATTTCCTACACATTACATATTTGCCACACCGTTTCATTTTAAGGATATTAAATGAAATAATTGTAAAATAATCGCATTTAAATAATATGCAAGATATATAATTGTTGAAGTAGACTCACTTATGTCTGATTTAATATTTTTTTTATTGTAATTACTATTCAATAACACTTGCCAGACTCCTATAGGCGCCAAGGAGTTAATTTTCCAAGGAGTAGATTTCCCGAAACCTTTGCATTTCGCGAATGTATATAGAGAAGCGGCGGTGCGCACGCACAGACGAATTCGTGGCACGCAGCGCATTCGTGGTCACGCGAAAGGCCGAGTCGCGTGGGTGTGTGTACCCGTCGATCACGATCGATAAGACCTGCGAGAGGATAGAGAACGAGCGCAGCTCTTCGTCGCCGTTGAACCCGCGGGACCTCTCAGAAGTCTCTCTGGCTGGAAAGACAGCGAGTGCATTGTCCTGGTTCGTGGCCACGATAGCGTGCCTTTCCGCGACCGGGTATCACGGTGAACGGTCGGGGTTCAAAGGCGCCGACCGGCTGCCACGCTGACGCTGAATTTCGCCAAATAGGTATACAGCGGCCGCATAATGCGCGCATTATATTCAGCAACGGCCAGCAGAGCCGGCTCGCGTTTGACCGGCCTCCGAGTGTCTTTGCGTTCGGACGAAAGGCAAACCGACGTCTCGTCGGGTCCTTCTGTCCCGCCCCACCCCCTCGTCGCGCGCGACCTTTCCCACCAGCGAGATAACCGCGGGTCGCCCGCGAAATATACGTATGTATATATGTATATAGGTCCGGGGGGTACCTTTCGCTTTTGGTTTTGATTTTTCGAGGAGGAGCGCGAAAGAGGGGCCGACGTTTGTGTCCATCTCCCGGCTCGCCTCTTCCGGGTACTTTGCCGAAGCCATCCGGAGACGAGATACGGAGATGGGGAGTGTAAATTTGAGAAACTAAAAGGGAAACGGCGCGGAGGTACTACGAGGCCTTTACGGTCGGAATTCTTGCTGTCCCGAATCTGAGATTCTCTGACAGCGACGAAGTTTACGTTGATTGATAGAAGCGCAGCTGAACTTTCAATTTCCGTCCGCCTCGAATCAGCCTTGTCGATCGATAAGAGGCACACGTTCGTCGTCCGACAAAAAGTACCCCTCGCGGATCGGGTTTCTTATCGCAACGTGGCGCGGGCGATTTTTGAGATTCGAGAGCCCTTGGGCGTCGGTCGATGAGATCACGGCGGAACGGTAATTGCACAGCCTCGATGACGTTGAATTAATGAAGGAAACCGTGGACGGGGTTCTGCTTCCTCGAGGAGGGCCGGAATCGGCGGCTGCACGGGGAAACGGATGCGAATCGACGCGCAGAAGGATGCAAAGCGACAGTTAGGACAGGAACACGGTCGAGGAAAGGCAGCGCGTTGCCTTCGTCCGAGGAATCAGGCAGAGAGAGAGAGAGAGAGAGACGCGTGTCTAAGAGAGAGGAGCAACTGCGCGGTACGGGGAGGGAGGGAAACAGCGAACACGGAGAAGACGACGGACGAAGAAAACAAGAAGAAGCGGAGGATCTCGCGAGCGAGCCACACAAAACCCGAGGTGCTGGCGAGCGAGACGAAGAGTAAGAGGGACGAGAACCAGCCCGAGTCCAGGCCATCCAGCCACGAAAAGGTGTAGGGCAAACATATACAGGGTGTGCCGTAAAGTCGTGTTACTCCAATTTATCTCGACAAGGCTGCTCTTGCGACTTTTGAGAGTCGACCAACGATTAATAATCTATGATTGAGAGGCTGTTTACGCGATAGCGTAAGAATGTCGCTTTAAGAAAGAAAAATGGAAATGAAAGAAAAAAAGACAAAAGACGATTCTACGAAGCGGAAAACTACATCTCCTGCACGCGATACTAACAATCTCGTCATCGTCTAATTATTCATTCGTAACTGATACCGACCGCGGAAAGAGAGATCGAGAGTTTGCCGCCGGCAAAACAGCCATTATTTTATAAACTTTCGACAAGACGTTTGACGCCGGGAATTACGCGCGGAGTCGGTGAATCGTGGCGAAAGACAGGTAGCGATGGAAACGAACAAAGCGGAGAAACCGAGTGATTTATCCGCGAATGTCACGGCCACGTCGCGTTGTTCGTCGTTGATGCCGTTTATTGGGCAACCCCGGGTCCTCGCGGACGTCCGTAGCGTCGCCAAATAAACTAGAACGAGCCACGCCGGAGCGAAACTGCGACAAAAAGAGAATCGGACTCGCTGGAGCGAGCAGAGAGCATACAAATGCATCGCTGAAGTTCGCGAGCGTGACAGCCGAGTATCGTCGATTCGAAGATTAAGTTGCAATTAAAACGCAGTTTCACCCCGATTCGTCTCGGATGTCGGAAATCGGACGATCTTCCGATCGCAGCGTGCCCGTTTCGCCGGAACGATCGATCCCTTTCTTGAAATCTACGACTTTGCCAGCTTCGCCAATTGCCGAATAAACATTTCACCTCGATCGCGAGTCGCGCGAAATATTTCGTCGTAAAGTTGCTTGGTTTTCGGCTTGGGTCTGCCTTGGGTTGGCCTTTGTTTTTTATTGGCTGTCACGGTATTGCCCAACGCGTTATCACTTTCCTTCTCGTTAGGAGAGGCGCGATAGCGTCTTCGAGTTCTTACTTCCCGGTACGCGAGCGGTCGAATCGCCTTACACCTGACGAGCTCGTTGATTGGCCGAGGCGAAATTTCACGAGCGGTCCCCTGATAATGCGTTCGCTTTTGGGCCGAGGAGAGCAGCGACTCGCGGGGCCCGGGACAAAAACGAGCAACAGGAGAAAAGCCAAAAGAGATAACAGCGTGGGGGGTGAACGGGTATGCGAACGGTCTCCGGAGGGGGGCCGCAGAACCGGAATTTTATACAGTGGCGTAACACACTGGGTAATACGCAGAGAATCACGAAACTCCTCGGTCGGAGGCTACCGCTCCTGATCTCTCTCTCTCTCTCTTTCTCTCTCTTCTTTCGTCCAACTTTTTCTCTCTCGTTTCGTTTCGAACGCTTGGCGTATCCCCCCGTCGTATCCTCCTCCTCTTTTTCTTTTTTTTTTCCTTCTTCGTTTTTCTCCCATCTGGCCGGGGTCGAGATCTCGTTGTTCGATTAGCCTTTCGACGAGGTGGACTGCCCTCTTATCACGAATGCCTAAGATTCGCTCTTCGCCGGTCAATTAAGTAACCTGCGTTACACGGCTAATTAATTTTGCGAGGCAATTAATTAAGCCTCGTTTGGTCGAATCGGCCGAGTGCGGTCTATCTGCTGGGACGGTTCAACGTCTCGACCGTTTCCGACGAAACTTTGACTCGTCATAAATCAACGTGATAACGTGTGAGTAAAGTTGCTAGCGTTTCTTCGCGATCGCTTCGCCTACATCCTGCCTGACTAGGTAGGTAGCGTTTTGGCCGTCGCGTTTTCGCACCGAACCAGATACCCAAGAAATCTTCCATTACAGCGTGATGTAATGGTTGATTTTCCAGAATGACGATTTGATAGATAAAGAGTAAAAGAAAAGAAAAAGGAAAAAGAGAGAAAGGGGAGAACTGGGGAAAAAGAATCATCGATAAGGAAGAACCGAGTCGGACAATGGTAAGACGAGACGGAGCCACGCGGTGGCGGCCCCTGGCGGCGATGGCCAGAGGTAGCTATGACCTTGCCAAGGTCACCGCGTCCTAACTACACAGAGACCCTTCCCTCGTTCTTTCTCCGTCCCTCTTTCGGCCCCTGCATGGCCCTTATTATTATAAAGCAGTTGCCCTGATTCCTCCGAGGCCGTGTGCCATTCATTCGCCTCTCGTTCGTCTTCTGGCTGCCCTCCCCACCCCACCTCTTTCGCCAGCCTTTTTCTTCTCTTCGCTTTTTGTCTCGTTACATGCACGGCCTTTCTTCAACGGAGCTCGCCGGCTTCGACGCTGAAATCGAAACTGGCCCCGGACCGAGGCCATTACCGCGTCTCTATTGTGCGACGCTCTGTTTCGAAGCCGCTCCATTTCCCTTTTTCCTGCCTTCCCGTTCGTCGTCCGCGCTGTTATTTTTGACGCTCCGGCACGAACGACCGCGGTTCTCGTTTAACCACCCCCCCCCCCCCCCCCCCCCCCCCGGCCTCGGAGCCGAGACCTTGGCGCTTCTCGGTTTTCGCCACAGTAGCTTGGGTCGGATTGCTGGATAGATGTTTGAACAAAGTCGTTTTTCTCGAGTCCTGAGCAAATAGACGAAAGAGGATAATTACTCGTCGATGATCGCTGCTCTCGAACAGGTTCGTTGCAACGAATAACGTTCCACGGTCAATTAGGAGTCCGTTCGGAGAGGCACACTTTCAAGGAGGTAATATTTGCGCAAAGCTTCTGCGTTTAAAGCGAAACATCGCGTAACAAATACGTCGCTCCGCGTACGTCGAGTGGAGAGAGATTTTTTTAGCAGCAGCGAGATACACAGGCACGCCACGTTCAGTTAACGTATCTCAACACGTGAACCCACTTTACTCGTTCCAGAGGCAAGAACGGGGACTCCTCGGCGGTTCAGGAGGCTGGCAACGGTAGCAGTGGCGGAGGATTGGGAAAATGGCTGCGGGAACATTTGGGCGGCGGCTCGAAGGGCAGCCAGTACAGCGGCGTTCCCTCGAAGGCGGTCAGCGGCGCGGTGGTAGTCGAGGGTCCCGGCAACGAGAAATCCTTCGGGAAGACCGTCTACGCTTCGCAGAATCTCTACTGCAGCCTGCCGAGAGACCACGGCCGCCACGCTCACAACGGCGGCCGAAAGGTCGGCCACGGGATCTCGACAAAGTCGATTCAAGGCCACGATCGACAACGACACGACGGCGCGAACCACCACGAGAAGATCGCCTTCAGCGACCTTGGTACATTGACGAGGGGCGGGCCGATCTACGGTAGCGAGGGGAAGACCCTGAAGAAACGAAATCGCGATCGGCGCAGGCACTCCCTGAACGAGATCCACGAGCAGGGCCGGCAACGTCGGAAGAGGTGAGCGAAAATTCTAATTAAATCCGTCAAACGCGGAGACGGCGAGAGAGGAGAGGGCGCCCCTCTTGCGTCTTGGAGAAGACAGCGATTTACCGTGGCCGATGCAAACCACAGAGTCATCCTTCTGATCTACGACGACCGCAGATACGCGGCGAGATTAATTTAATTTGTTCGAGCCCGCTCTCGTAGCCGTTCTCCGCGAGTAACCGAGTCGGTCTGTTTGCTCGTGTTTCGGGGCTAGGCGTAATTGAAAACTCGATCGTTACGCGGAACTCGGCCAGCTCGTACGCGCCGGGACGCTTCGCACAGTGTCGGGGAATAATTATACGAACAAACGTATGACAAATGACGGGTGTCCTTTTTTGCGGCCGGTTTTAACAGTACCTGGATTTCTGATTGCTCGTTTTTCGGATGTTCTCTGGAAACCCGTTCTCTCGGGTAGAGAGCACACTCGAGTCCATTAAAGCGCACCGCGCGCGTTGTCCGCATTACGATTAAAAGCGACACGGTGCATTCAAAGTTTGCAAGAAATTCGAACGCTCGCGCGCCGCCGCGTTTATGCCGCGGTAACAAACGACCACCAAGCCGGCGCAATTAATTTCACGCGGTGACTCGCGCGCCGCGAGGTGGTTTTCTTCCTCCCCGGCGGTGGTTTTCCAACGCCCGGGGAATCACTACCCGATGCACGGTTAGACGACCGTTCCTTTTTGTCCCTTTGAAGACGCGGGACGCGTCCTGGCAATCGCGGGAATTTCGCGGAAGCCTCGCCGCTCGGGAGACACGCGAAGCCACGTTCCCTCTCCCCTTTCTCGATAATAAACAACGCGTCGAAAAAGGAAATTACGAAGGCTAGCCCGCGTTTTACGTTTAACGCACTTTGTCCCAACACGGCTTTCGACAAAAACGAGCCGAGAGTCGTTGACCGTGCGCGTCAACTTAGCCTCTGGTGGCTAAGTTCTCGCGTCTCCGCTGACCAACATTGAATCATCCGCTGGGAAATTGCGCCACGAAATGCATCGACAACGATACGCGAGCGTAATAAGACGATGTGATTTTCACCGACTTGGGAAAAGCGTTTCGCAGTTGCTTAAAGATAACGCACAAAAGAGGAGAGGAAAGAGTTGTCGTACTTTCGTTGCACGTCCGTCGGGCAGATTGTTTCTGGCGGAGAGTGCCGAGTCATCGAACTGTAGTGCAGATGCTCGTACGCGCACGTTACGACAGACTTTAATGCCAATTCATTCGACGAAATTATAAAACACGCGCGATTCGCGGTTCTGCTATTCGGGCTTTGGCCGCTTGCAACACGTGGAATTCGCAGTCGGTATTGTACAATTTCCTGCGAGGGAACACATCCCGCGGGGTGCAACTCTGGTTTTTCTTCTCTCAAACGGTTATTCGAACACGACCGCTGTGATGTTGGGATCTTGGTGTGTATTGTTTCATCGATAGGGAAAGTTTGAAAAAAGGTAAAAGTATTTCCGACTTGGACGCAACGTGTCTACTTTGAAACAGTATTTAATTCCACACCACCTCCCGTAACTTGCCTACTTTCTCTCTTTATCTTCAAACAAAATCGTCTTTGGCTACTTTGAGCTACTTGCCGAGCTGACTGTGCTTTTGTGCGCTTCTACAAAAATCGACATGGTTGTGCAGGACTTTCCCGCCATTTTTCCGCGCATGGACGTCGGTCCCATAAACAGCCAGTGCGGACCAGCAAAGAAAACCCCTGGTGGGGAAGCTACCCCGCGTTCAGATACGTATCGACGCTCCTTTCATAGCCGTCGAGATGAAACCACTCTCGGCTAGGATGATTTAACGCGGCAGTTGGCCGGTGCCCCCGCGAATGTCCGGTCATCACGACCATAGTAAGACGCCAGCTCCTTACGCCGGTTGTAAGTGTCCACGACTGGTATGCGGCCAGTATGTACGTCCGGGATATATGGTTATCTTCGTGCTCGTCCTTCGTATAAGGCCCTCTTCATGTTGCACGTAGCTCCGTGCTTCGCGTCACGGAGAGGATCTGTGCCCGCGCAGCCCGCGAAATACCGACGTGGCCAGAGTTCGTCGGTCCCCGCCGCGCCGCGCCGCGTTGCGCCGTGTGCTCGGCCAGAGAAAGCAGCGCAAAGAGAGAAAAGGACAGACGGAGAAGGAGAGAGTGCGCGAGAGAAAGACGCGGCCAGCAGGGTTGTTGGGCCCTGAATTTACGACGAAGACCGCGATAACCTCGATAGCCCGACACGGGTATATTGCCGCCCCGAAGACGGTCAGCTGTCTATCGCGTTTCCCCGTTTCGCTGCCTCTGCTCACTCTACGCGCGTGCTCCACAATTTCGGGAATGCGTTTCTCTTTCCCGAAGCGAGGACGCGAATAAAATTGGACGAAAGCAACGACGAAAGAAACTTCTTCGACACGACGATCGACAACGCTGGAACGACACCGAGGGAATTGCTGAGACGGCGACTGTCACGACGTCGGGTGACTGAGCAAACGCAGCAATCGCCGCAACGTAGTATGCATACTTCTCACTCTCATATCTGCTCGATGGTGGTTTATCAATGCTCGACCGGCCGATAAACAACGACCGGAGAGCAGTACCAGCTGGCTCACCGGCGAAAAGTATTACGCTTCTGGCCTGCGAGAGCGAATGCGTTCTACAAAGCACGGGAATATCGTACAATCGGAGGCGGACGTCTCGGTACGTATCCACGTCGATGCAACGTACGACGGTGGAAGGTGCTATACCTGTCACCGTCGTCTCGGCTCACACGCACGCGTGTTTGTTTGTCTATTTCGTTCTTTCGCTAGCATCGAAAGAACCTTTTAAGCAACGACGTATTCTCACGCGTTTATTCACGAGCCAGGCTCGCGGATACGACACCATTGCGCTTGCTTAGGCGCGCAGGTGCGCGCCGACGTTTGTATTCGTACACGCGCGTTTCATCGACCGGCGCGCACATGTTCGGGGTATATGCAGGCGAAGCATGTACGCACACTAGCGCGAGAGCGAGATACAGCCGGATTCGGCGGTGCGTTAATGTGTTGGTTCCGCGCCGGGCAACACACTCGCTCTTCTTTCCTTCTCTGCCAAATTCTCTCTCAAGGGGCCAGCTTTCCCTTCCCTGCAATGCTTCTTCGATCATCGACCAACTCCCCGTGGTCCATCGGAGCTCTGCCTTCTCTCTCTCTCTCTCTCTTTGTCTCTTTCTTTCTTCGTTCAGCTTAAACTCTCTCCTCCGTCGTTCGCTTTCCTGCAGGCTTTCTTGAGCTAAATATAGCTAGAGCTCAGATATAAATAGAATAACCCCGCGGGCTAAGATGGCCGGGGTCAGCTCTTGCGTCGTTCTCTTCTCCTTCTCCTTCTTCTTTCTCTTATTTTTATTCTTACGTCTCTCCTCATTCTTTTTCTCCTTCTTCTTCTTCTTTCTCTTCTTGCCAGCTGCTGATTTTTCTTTGGATTCTTCTTTTTTTTTTTTTTTTTCTCTCCTGGGCTCACCAGAATTTATCCGTCCCCTCGGTGTTCGTACGACTACTCCGAAGGCAATAACACCTTCGTGTCCATCCCGGCCGACCTTAGGCCCAGGAGGTCGGTTCCCTCGATAAGAGGTCGCTGACTCGGGCCCTCGGTTGCGCGCTACCCTTCGCGAAGCCCGAGGTTTCGGCTGTGTTCGCACGTTCTCCAGTTTTATTGCCCGTCTCGCTATCTCCTGCGTGAAATAAACGCCGGCGTGTTCTATCGCGACTCGCGTTTCCCCGTCGGCTACCGCGTAAACATTCGAATTCCAATCCCGTCGAACCTTCTCCTCGGACGAGATTCCGAGTGAAACGAACGTGGATGGAAAGAGCGTGACGTAACCGAGTTAAACGTCGATTAGGTATTCCATTTTCGTAGGTTTTCGGCTCGTGAGACCGACTCGTGTTTCTTTCGAAATCGAGGGTACCGAGTTTCGAGTGCGTAATCGGTCTAGATCGAACGCCGGGCCGCGTACAGTTCGCGGAATATTCTGCGTTCGTCATTCTCTGTACGAGAGCCGGAGGTCGCAGAATCGAAACAAGCAGAGAAGAAACGAGCATTGGAGGAACGAGAGGAGGAAGAAGAAGAAGAAGAAAACGAGGAAGACGGCTGGAGGCTCCGTTCGACCCTGGCCAGGGCCGTATCGGCGGGATTAATGGCAGTGACATCCCGCTCGTGGCCAGATGAGATTCTCCGGCTCGATCGCGAGAACAGGCGGAAGAAAGAGGAAGAGAACCGACAAGGAGGAGGAAAGCGAGCGCGCCGAGAGCGACAGACGGGGAGAGAGTGAACGAACGAGAGAAAGAGGAGAGACGGGCGAGAAAGAGTGAGGAAGGAGAAGATGTCCAGAGGAAGAAGAAGAAGAAGTAGAAGAAGAAGAAGAAGAAGAAGAAGAAGAAGAAGAAGTCGACGACGACGACGACGACGACGACGAAGCGCGGTGGAGGTGGATGCGAGCCGGGTACGTTGACCTTAGGATTCGATGCGCGTCCTTGAGGATACCAAGATGGCGGGTTTATGCAACCGGCCACAATGGTATCCGCTGCAGGCTGCGGAGCCTCGTCTCTCTCTCTCTCTCTTTCTCTCTTTCTCTTTCTCTCTCTTTTTCTCGTCGCGTTCTATTTGACGCACGACGCGATTCGACGCGGCTCTGCATTCTCGCTCGCGCGTACACGTTTCCAGCGTTCTCGGTGGTTTCCTCCGGCCTCCTCCTCTGGTTGGAACAGCGCGCTCCTTTCTTCTAGAAGAGCGCACGGGCACACGCAACGTGCACGCACAACGTGCGTACGACCAGCACCGGCGCGAGCTTAAGACGCGCCGTTAAACCCAGTCAGTCCAGTTTCCATCGGCGCAGCCTGCAACGCGACGAGCCACGGGTACACGGCGTCGATTCGAAAGGAAATCAAATCCGTGGAAAGGCCAACGAACGGCTTGCGATGCGCGCCAGAGCGCACGACCTCCGCCACACTTAGCACGCGCGCGCACGCGTGTACCGGTCGCGCGAAATGTGGAAAAGCGACTCGATCGTTCTCCCCGATGGATTCTTAGAGCGTTCCCGTGAATTATACTCGTCAAATACCGACGAGCGATCGAGGCACGTTTGTCGTTGGCTCGTCAACGAGCCTGTTCTCTCCGTTCCGAACCGCTTTTTTCCTCTCCCCCGCCTCCTACCGATTTTTTTCGTAAACTCTCTCTCTCTCTCTCTCTCTCTCTGTCTCTACACTGCACCGCGAGATCGGCTAGAACGATCATCCTTCGTCTCCGCGTGACATTCTCTGAATTCCGGACAATGAGCATCGACAGCGAGCGGCTGACATTTTTTTACTTGTTAAAACGATCGATCGGTTTCTTTTCGGTCTGCGTGTTGCGCGGTCGCGGCCGCGCTCCCTCGTTGCGTGTGTCCCGACGGCGCACGAGAGCATTAGCGTCGGAGCGGGCCAATAAATTTCGTCGCGGCCTGTCCGCCGGATTCCATAAAGATTCGGGAACCGGAACTCAGAAAATTGGTACGTCAGTGTCATCGGGATGTAAAAACTTGTTTCTTCTTCCTACTGCACGCTGAGACATATAATATATATATATCGCAGTAAGGGAAAAAAGCCATGGGGATTCGATACTTGACAATCGAAGCTTGCCCGCAGTGACGACCCTCTTGGAGCATCCGCGCACCGACCGGGACCGCGCGCGCTTGTGTGTGTGTGTGTGTGCGCTTGCGCTCGTGAGGGGGAGTTCGCGTGTAACCATCCGCGTGCATACGGTCCGGCATCGAGGCACATACACACAAGTACGCGGTTACACCAGCACCGACAGGGTACAGAGACACGTACGCAGAGGGTACACATACGCGAGTGAAGCAGGGATCCTTGATCCTACAGGAATGCAGTCTTGGCGGCCCACGCGGCCTCAAGTACCTCGCTCTCTGTCCTCGTCTCTCGTTCGGCCGCCAGGTTGCCTCGTTTCTCTTTCCCTCTTCGTTTTCACGAGATCTAATCCCCGTAGGGCCACGTTCGTAATGCAAAGACTGGCGCTGGTCGAATGCACGCGCCGCCTCGCGTTATTCCGCGTCTTTTCCTCGGCGAACACCACGAACATCGCCGCGTTGTTCAACGCGGATTTGCGTAAAACGCGAAAAAGAAAAAGAGGAAAGGAAAGGAAAGGAAAGGGAAACAGACGCGAGTGGCAAAACATTGGCGCGCGCGATCCCGGTAAAAATTCTCGCGTACGCAAAGGGCAGTGGGTAGATGATAATCGGCGCGGTTGGCCGTTCGTTTGACCGACAGTGACCAAGACAAATCGCCGTTACTACTGTTATTCCCCGGTATCACGTCGGTGAAATCTGAACTCGAGAAATCAAACGCGGGCGATTTATCAGGGGAGCGCAGATTCCTCGATTAAAATGGAGAAAGATCCTATACGATAAATCGTTCGAAGCGCAGAAATCCAAGCGGGCACGGTAAATCAAGGGAAACCGAATCCGAGCTTGCGCTGGGTGGCTCGTTCCGCTGAAGCTCCCTCGAGAGCTCCGTATTCGCTTCGTACGTGCAACATGTACAGGTTGCGTCTACGTTTCCTTCGCCGTGTACCAGCCGAGAACCTGCGAGAGCAAAGTGGGGTGGAACGGAACAGAGAAAGGAGGGAGGGGGGTAGGAAGGAATGAAAACGACATAAAGGGGAGAACAACAACACGTGGCGTTGCCGTGGCTGTCGCGATTTTTCGCGACCGCGACGTACGCGCTGGTTATTAATTCCTGGCCGTTTAACGTCCGGCGAAAAGAACGATACTCTCGGGTTTCAGCTCGTTGTGTTCCACGGTTCGTGCGGTTCTTGCGTGATCGAACGAGCCACGTCCCCCATAAATAAACTTTTCATACATCAGCGCGGAGACGGTGGCAGCGTGGAATAAAGCACGTCGAGAGATGAAATCATAGCCTGCGCGCCGCAGGATACACCGTGCGTACGCGCGTGAGACGGTGTCCGGTAGCTCGCAGCGCGGTTTAATCGACGTCCCGCGAGAAACTTTTCCTCTCGAGCGCATCGCTCGCGAGGACGCGAGACCGGCAAGCGCGAGCAGTTAAACAAGTAACGTCGTACACGAGCGCGACCGGCGCGCTCTCCAGAGGGAACATCATTTTCGATCTCCAAGGTCGACTGCTCTCGAGGCTGCATTCTCCCTCGAGGAGGCGTTGATCCAGCCACGGCGAATTCGTTCGACTGTTTTCTTCGTCCAGCAGCTGTTTCCTTCCTCCGCGCATTCGTCTATGTTCAGACGCCACGCACCGTTTGCCGTCCCTTTCTTCTCCAATTACGTATTTCGCGCCGGAATATTATCTGTCCGTGACACGTCCTTCGGTTGTTCGAAACATGACGCCACCCCCGCAGAGAGGAAAGCTAACCTTTGGCGTCGTGCTGGAACACGACGATGACAAGGTACCACTGCTTACGTCGATGATCCGACATGTCGACGACGAGGATGCGAACGATCTCGAGACGTTTCCCATTCACTTCGAACGATCGCTTCCAAATTTCGCTCTCGTTAGATTCCGAAATATAAATTCGACATGAGCCATGCCTTGGACAACGTCGATGAAACGAACGATTTTGGGTTCGAAGGGGAAGAGGAAGACGATCGAGTCGAAGCGGTGGATTCGGAGAGGGACGAAGAGTCTGTATGGGACGTTGTTTCTGGTCTGCTCAAAGATGATAGGTACGAGGAGGAAGAAGCAGGCGAAGGGGAGGAGATGCCACCTTCCATCGTCTCGGTCTCTACCGTCGAGGAGGAGATTGAAAGGGAACCACCGAGTCCGGAAGTGATCGAGCACGTGCCCGTCGAGATACCTCCAGAGGTGCGCGTGAAATCATCCTTCTTCTTCCAAGTTTCTGACCTTTCGCTGTTTCTTCTTTTCCCCCGCTCTTGATCTAACGTTCTGCGCCAGGTTTTGGACGAACGCGAACCGCTCATCGACAAACTGAAAGAGTTACTAGCCGAAAAGTCCGAGTTAAGTCGGAAAAACAGACTGTTAGAGCTGTGGATCACTCGAAATATGAAGAAGGTCAGGCCAAAGAGCTCGATTCCATTGTTCGTGCCTCTCGTTCGTGCTTCCACGTTTGCAAAAGCACAATGGCAATCGAGCTTGATAAACTGTCGTTCGCACAGATTCAACAGCGAATGACACCCGCGGATCCCGCCAAGACCCGCGAGCAAATGGAAGAGGTATACAAGGAAGCGCTGCGCGAGTACAAGATACAGGTGGACGAGATACTGACTCGGCAGGACGAATTGGCGGACGAGTTGCAGAGTTACACGGCTAGGGTCAGGGCGCTGAGTAAAGAAGACGATCAAATCTATCAAGAGTTTTTGGACCGGCAGAAAGAAATATCCGTCGGTTTGATTTTCTCGAAAACCGGTAGAAAGCTCACGGAGAAGATGATGGACAATTTGACGCGTCGTCAGGTGTTTCTTTCCCTCTTTCTCCGCCAATTGCCCCTCCCCCCCCCCCTGTCTAAATCGTCGATAATTTTTCGAGGCTTTTCCGTCAGGCTACGCGACGCGTGATCCTAGCCCAAGATCGCCGCAACTACGTATTGCTTCAGCACCGTCTCGACTCTTTGAACGTGCAACTGAAAATCGCCGAAACCTTGGGAGAAGGAATGACCGCGATGGATTACGAGACGCTCCACATTGCTAATCTTGGGTACAAAGACAGATTGGACGAGAGAGACCGCGAACTGGAGAAGCTTCGAAACAAGTACGCTTCGAGCCTGTCGGCTACCTTCAGATACTTTAAACGACTCTTCTCGCGACTGTTGTTGACCAGAATCGCGGAAACGGTGAATGGCGTGGCTCAGTACAAGGAGAAGGAGGTGTGCATAGTCGATGACATAGAGTTCGAGCAAATAAATCTCGATCACTACCGTGGGCTGAACACCGAGATTCGGGAACGCGTGAACATCGCTCACGTGGCGCTGAACGAGGTACGGGAGACTTTGAACGAGAAGAACATCGCTGCTGGACTCTTGGTGTCTCAGTAAGCTTATTTAACTCAGTCAGTGGAGTGATTTTGTTCGATTATTATTTCGTGTCACTGGGGGTTTTCTTTTTCACTTAGGCAAGCGTTGATGCAAATGCAGAAAATGATAACGATGAAGGAGGAACTGGCAAACAAAATCAAGATGATCGAGCAAGAGATTGAATTGTACAAGCCAACGAAACAAACGACCAAGAAGAGCCAGTTATCACGCACGACACTCTCGTAGAGAACAGTTTCTCTTCTCGAGAAACAGCAATTACCACTGGTAAATGTTATTTCGTGAAACGTAAATCGACTGCGCCGAGACAGAGGCTCTCCGCTATTTATAGAATTCAATCTAGTCATCGGATTATTTTGTATATCGCACGCCCGTGTAACTGTCTCGCTTATCTCGCCAGCAATTTATCACCGTTCTCGCTGCATTCGAATGGAGATTCGCGACTCTCTTTGGAATCGTATTAATTTGATCGGTCGTGTCAGACCGCCTACAGGAACTTCAAGATCGATTCGTCGACGAACGTACGTATTTATCGAGTCACCGAGTGATCTCGGTCCATCGCGAGACTTTTTCCTCGTCCGCGCAGCAGCGAGTTCTTTTTTTCATCGAGAAGCGCATTAATTAATTATGAAATCGAACCTGCTGAAAAAGAGAGAGGGGAGAGACGAAGGAAACGAATCCCCGTGCAAACTCGCGGCAAATTTATGTTTCGTCGCACGCGTGACGCGACTTTCTTGTTAATTTGAGGCATCGCGGCGAAGGTAACGTTTGCACATAACTGATTTCAAAGCTTCCAACGCTGTTTCCTTTTCGCGCGTACACGATGAAAGCAGAAAACACGTTATAAATCGGCTGCCGATGGGGACATGAATTCTTTTAATAGCAAACGTTTCTGACTGCTACCTGCTTCGCAATTAAACGATAATCCTGAAAACATAGCACACGCACGATGAAGGTACGTAACGCGTATGTAACGCTTTCTTCCGACGTAAAAACGATCGCGAAGCCCGTCTGTTCGAATGATAAAAATTCCGCCTTCGGAACAGGTAACCGATAAAAGCCAAATGTTTCTCGAAATAATCTAAAATTCACGTTCCGTCTTGCTCAATTTTCTGAGTTGCTGAGTTTCTGTTTCTTTGACAACGTTGGCCATATATCTTGGCCGATTCGATTGCGCGAGGTGTTTCCCAATCGCCATTACCACCCGGCGATGAGTTAGCCTTAGATTAGCAAAAGCACTTCATTGTCAGCGTGTAGGTAGTTTCATTCATTCGTCCACCCACTCGCGGGAACGAGATTGTTTAAAAAATTCCAAAGGTTATCCACACGCTCGCGCGCGGCAAACTCGCTCCCTGATCAACCCCGGAAAAGAAGCGAGCAGCTGTTAATTTCACGTGGGCGTAGAACCCAAGTACTTTGGCTGACCAGATAAAATCAGACAAGGGTGGATCTCCTGCTGTTCGCATCGAAGGGGCACGGCCATCGATCGAGACTAGCGTACGAGCTCCAAGCGCTCGAACCTCCTTCGTTCGCGTGATTTTGGGCCAATTAGGACCGGCGTCGAAGCCATTAATTCTTTCTGGTAATTTGTCCATAGCTGGAATTGATTTAAGACCAACGCGCGTGGATCGAAGGGTAAGACGAATGGTTGCCCACGTAGCACGAAAAGAGATGACGTGTCAATTAAGCTACCCTACAATCCGGCGGAAAGTTATATGCAAAAGGCCGGGATGCGTGGTAAGATAAATCACGATAAATGTCGGCTCGAGCGTGCTCGATCGGACGATTATTTATGCCCGTCATTCACGAATCGACGGCTCGTTGACCGTTAACCGCAAACGCGTCCCCTTGTCTGTAAATCATTTAACGAGCTTAATCCTCGGGGTACCTCGCGATATTCGCAGCCTCGGATATTTCTTTTACTCGCGGCAAATTATTCTCGACTACGGTCTACGGTCTACGAAAGTAGCCGGTCAATTTCTCAACGTTGCGCTCGCTAATTCTTCAGCGTCGGTCGTGCAGTCCCCCCCTCCCCTACGAACCGTTAGAATTCGAATTCATCTACCTGGTAACCCGACAGCAAGGAAATTCTTTTCACCCGCGTGCCTTCTTCAGGATTCCACTTTCGCGCCGCGTCGTATACCTGAGGCGGCTATCTTTACCCATGCGCATCTTTCCAGAAACTCTCCCAGTTTTCTTTGTAGCGCTCTCCCAACGTCAGACGCTGGGGGATCCCAGCATTATACGTGTAACTCTCTTCCCATTCTTCGCCGCTATCGCTGAATCTGCGAGACTCTTCCGTGACCGTTTCCGCGACACTGACAGAAACGTTGTTTCGTGCTAGAATGCCGGCACGGCATTTCGACGGTGGGGTATTACCGCGCCAGTGAGCAGAGTGGCTGGTCAAAGACAACGGTGTACGAAACACACAGGGGGAGAGATCCCTGGAAAATTATGCAGATCTGACGTATTTGCATTTAATCAGCATACGTGCGGTTCGTTGTCAAGTCCACGGCATGGACTTTCATCTATTTATCATAAAAAAAAAGTACACGGAAACGGATCTCGATGGATCCTTTGGTCGCTCTCTCACGTTGCCTCGCCCTGGTTCGACTAAGAGGAGAGGAGGGGGAGAGTGGGCTCTTTGAATCGATTCATCGTCCGTTCCTTACTCCGACAAATCGTGATGTCAGAGACAGTGTTTGTCAGATTCGCGTAGACTTCACGACGCGTTTGCATTCTATCTTCGCGTCTTGCATACCCGAGCACGAAGTGGGACGATCGATCTGTCACGATCGCTTCGTTCCTCTTGCAATGAGATTACGAAGAGCGGCCGCGTTCGACCGACAACAACTGGGATAACAATGTGGGCGAGCGAAACTTCAAAAATTACGTACGTTTGCTTTTGAGGCGCAAAGGCGCAAAGGCGCAAAGTACGAAACGGGTTGGAACGGATACCGCGATAAGGTGTAACGTTGTTTCGGAGAAATCGTGGGGGAATCGGTAGGAAGAACGTGCCGATGAACGTTTCGGCGATACACAGGCCGGCTGAAATTTCGCGAGTCGAGCAATGCAGCGCGGCAATTGCGCGAACGCGGAACCCTTCCGTAAAAGGGAAAACGCACGTTAAGGAATCGTGTCCATTCTCAAGGTCGACCGGTATCCTACCGGCCCCTACCGTAGACTGCATAACGCGTTTCTATTACGCGGTCAATTGCAGCGATTGTTGCGTGCCTCTCGCAATCAACGCCACCGAGCCTGCACACGTGTGCTTTCTCTTTCTCCGCTTCTGCCGCGCCGTCTTTCTCCCTTTTTTCTTTTTTTTTGTTCTCGGTGGTTCGAAACCACCGTTAAAAAAAAAAAAAAAAAAGAAAAGAAAATACCGGCAAAACACGTACGTCCCTTGATTTATAGAAATTAAAATTACACTGCGCCGTTCCCTCCGTTGGCCCGTGGAGAATGGGAATAATTCAACGCGAGCTAAACATTGAATGACCGATGTCGTAACCGGAATTATACCGGGTAGCGGTACTCGCGAGTGTAAGTACGACTGCCCGGGTCGTCACGACTGGCAAATTGCTAGGGAAAGATTGACGTTTAATGGATGTCAAAATAACAATACCGGCGACGTGGAGATTAGGCGCGATTCGTACTCCGGCAAACGGGGACACGACGCGAGGAAACGATAGTCCGGGTGAAACGAAACGATCGATAAATCACGCGGTGAACGCTGACTTTATTTTTCAGGCGATCACTTTGCCTGGTCAAATCGATAGAAATATTGCAGTCGTCTCGCGATTATGTCTGTCATAAACTTTTTGGGGTGTCAACGTGGCGCCAGTGAGATGTTGCGACGTTTGTTTCTTTCTGGAATTTGACTCTGACTGCTCCAAAACGAGAAAGATGAGAAAGTTCTTATATTTGACCCGGATTCCTAGATTCGAATGACGCAACGTTGAAATCAATTTGAAGGAGGTCAGGAGTTGCACAATCCCAGGGGAGAGGATCCCGAATTTAGCAACCGCAGGTGTATGGCACGACGGAGGCAGTCGATCCGGTCGTCAGGACACAAAGGCGCCTTTCCGTGGCGATTGCGCCACGAGAAAATAGCGTAATCACGGTGATTAACGAGAAAACTATGTCTCTGATGTATTCTGATTGTGGTGCTTCCAACGGCTGGAGCCAGTCGACGATCGGAAACAGGCAGCCACGTGCGTGACACGTATCGTGACGAACAGACAATGCCGCGGATCGATACGCGGCACGGCGATTTAAATACAAGCAGACAGTGACACGCGGGCTGCGCATACCATCGCCTTCTTTCGCGAGACAGAGAACCCAAGAGAGCAGCGAGCAGGCCAGGCCGGCCTGCTCTTTGCAAGTAGTCGCGCGGCGTTCCACTCGACGCTTGTCGTCGAGAGCAAACACGACCCGCAGACGACGCGTCATCTGCCGTGCTCTCGAATATTTAGGAACGGCTTAATGACAGCGATCGTTGAATCGACCTCGAGGCGATCGCAGTGGCATCGTGAACGTCGTCCTTGACAAAAGGCAAGGCAGATGGTCAATAAGAGTCTTGCTCGAGTCTTGCTCGCGGTGGTTACGCGCAATGGCGCGTGAGCGACTTGAGCTTTTTTTCAAACTGGCCAAGAACAAGAGGAATGTCGCGTGCGTGGGAGTGCAGCAGCGTTCGTAAACTTTCTACGAAAAGTGAACGGGAACCGATCATTGTCCGAGTCGAATTGTATTATTTCTTTCCCCTCGTGGTTTTTTTGAAACAAAGGAACGAAAGATTTGACAGGCTCACAGACGAATCGAGCGTCCATTAGAGGACCAGAACGTACTTGCTGCCTGTACAATGCTTCTCGAAAGTATGTTCCGTGTGTTTCTTGAAAGTACGAAATCGAATTTTTACGTTGTATCGGTAAACGACACGCCCGATCGGTAAAGTCACACCAGACCGAAATATACACGAGCGGCATTATGTAAGCATACTCGTAAATATGTAATAAACGCCGTGTTTTAGTCACATTTTATGGGACGGAGACCGCGTGGGTGAAGAAAGCGAGAGAACTCGCCGTGATTTTTATGGTATCGAGAATGTACATCTCATTATAGAGAGGGGCCACCGATGTTCACGATAAACGTTCGTGTGTATCTGCCGGAACGGTAATCCGTTATCATTGAATTTCGTTTTACTGACCAAATTGTGCCGAGAGACCCGCAAAGAAGTGAAACGCGCAAGAAAAGGCCTTAACGACGCGATTATGAGATTAGATCTAAATAAAGCTGACTAATGCACGTTCCAGAAATATTATCGCCCACGTGGAACAATTTCGAGAAAAATATAAACCTGCGGTTTCGGAGGATTCGTTAGAACGGGACGAAACTTTCTTCCTCTGCGAGTCGGCACGACCGTATGGAGGTTAAGTTGATTTCCTTTAACCCTTGAAATATTAACATATTATCACAAAGCGTTCTCGATTAAAAGGTTTGCCGAGTAACTTCGATATCATCGTATGGGTTTTAAGCGTGAGCGTTCTAATTGCAAGACTGGATCTCTCGACGATGTCGCCGCCGTGCACTAATGTAAATTCGTCAGGGAGCCACTTTATCTTCGTCGCGGGAATCCGATGTGATTAACGATAACATTCGATTTGACGGAAAAGAAATGTATCGCTTTGCGTATGCGATATGCCAGGAATTTTGTACGTCTTGCCCCGCGCCTCAGTACCGGGTTTTGCCATTAAGCGAACTTTTGCTCTTATTTATCATCTTCAATTTCACATTCCGGGATATGCAAATGAGACACGGGCTGCGCGGCAAAACAAACGCCACACGAAAAGAAACTCCCCAGCGCTTCTTAGTCCGTCTTTTCTCTTTCCTTCTTTTTTCTTAATAATTCTGCTACACCCACGTGTCGCAAGCGATATAAATTACTTTCACTCGTTAAACTGACAATTGCAATCCAGTAACGAAACGAAACAAAATTATTTTAAAAATATCGCAACGCCAGCGACGCGTTAATTACCGTCTCCATCTCAACCGCGAATTTCACAGGGTAAATATCGGAATAAACTAGAGAAAACCAACGTCGCGAATGAAGCGAGGAAGAAGCAGGACAGAGAGGCCGGTGTACAGGGAATAAAGAAACACAGAGAGGAGGATAATAGACATAGATTATAGCGGCTGGTGAGGGCTGCATGAGGAGCGCGGAGGAACGAAAGAAGCGGGGTAGAGCGGTCGTTTGCCTTGGATCGGCTTCGAACTGGAGAGTCCAAGCCCAATCCTGAGAGCCCCAGTGCAAACCCAAGCTCGATCCCGATTCCGATCCCGCCTGATTTCCGTCCGCGTGCATTCCATCCTATACGTTCGGCCGCGGTCGGCCGGAGTCGAGCCGGATCGGCCAGCTTCGCCGTTTCTCGGTTCCTCCGCTCGGCCATGCTGTCGTGCAACTTCGGCTACAGTCGTGTAGCAGCGCTCGCGCGGAGTGGATCGCGGAACGCGCTTCGTTCCAAACGGTGGAATGACGGTGTCCTTTTCGCCGTCGCCACAAGACGCTAAGAGGGACGCTTGTTCGCGCATTGACGTTTCACCTGCCTCCGCGACGACGTCACCGTGAAAACGCGATCGTTCCGACCATCTTTTCGATTATTATCAACGAAGAATTTCACACGTGGTTTGAAGTGGGAGGCAGGATTTAGCCGGCGCGTTAACGTGCTGTGCGTGTAACAGTGGATGTGCTCTGTCTTACCGATCGTTCTTCCTTTCTCTCTCTCTCTTTCTCTCTCTCTCTCTCTCACTGTCTCCGACTTGCTCTGTGTGTTTTCTGCGAACCACGACCGGTCGTCGTCATTCTGGATAACGTTCGTCCGCTGGAGCAGGGCCCGCGCGTAGCAACCGCAAGACTACCTTAGCCGACGCTGATTCAACAGGTGGAAATCAGTCAACTTACAGGTATCTATTTGTTTCGATTTTTCTCTTTCGTTCGTCTTGGCCAGCTGTCAGCTCGCTGCCAGGTGGCGTAGAACACGACGACCACGACTAACGACGATCTCCTCCCGGATCTCTCGAGCCAAACTCGAACTCAAAATTCGCTCCAGGCGACTCCGAGTCGCCGGAGTTGTTGTTTCTTGCCGTTTCTTGCCGTTTCTTGCCGATCGCGGAGCAGGCTGCCCGGTGTTATGCTTTATTCGTACACCTGCCTAGTTGGACCCTTGTTCCCCTTCGACACGAGCGTTCGTTACGCTCTCCTTTTTCCTTTCGAAACCGCGAGTTGGAGTCGCTCCACGTGCGAACGAAAATTACACGATCATTACGCAACCGCCTCGTAATTCTTGCCTCGATCGCGTCGACCGAACGATCGGGCTTCTCATTCGCATTATTCTCGCGAACAACCGTGTTACTCGTAATCGCGTTACTTTTCGAATGCGCAAAATACAACATGGCGTTTCGATGGCCGCGCATGCGCGTAATTCTCGCGTACGGTGAGAACGAACGAATCGCCGCGAATTTTAACGGGTCGCGTTTCTTTCGCTTGCACGGGCAAGCTCGAGAGATAACGATCCTTACCGGATCTCCGGTATTTGTGTGCTGCTCGCGAGCAACAGCCTCAACAGTGCCGGTAGAAACTAGCTCGCAACGGGATATCTAGGCGCGAGGTGCGCTCATCCCCGATTGTGTATGTACTCGCTATTAACAGCACGCTAAACATTCTCAGGGAATTTTTCTCACAGACGGGCCTCGACCATTTTCCATATTGTTTCTTCACATATTGTGGTATCTTTCCACGAGGAAGATTGCACGTTATACGCCTACCTCGTTCCGTTTGCTACGTTCGGTAGTAATTATTTTCGCATTCGCGTGTATGGAAAATGTGTTAGTAACGTGGCTCTAAAGTTACCGGCCACGCTAGAGCGTCTCGGATCCCTTTGTTGATGTACTGGTTAAAATGCTTGGGATACCTCGTGTTTGGACAGTGAGTCAAACGCCGAAGGTTGAAGGAAGAAACTCACGTCTGAGACAAAAATTTATTTATTTTGTACAGCTCTGTGTATAACGAGTAGTACGGTCGTGAGAGCGTGGCTTTTGGTTTAATCATTCGAGTAAACATACGCGACTTTGCAGCTGGCTACGTTTCATCAATCGATATACATACGCGTCGTAAGATTTCTAACTTTCAACTGGATGTGGTTTGTTTCTTCTCGAGCGTGTCGCCTCGTTTTCCCCCGCTTCTGATTTATCAGTTCGTGGACCCTGATCGATCGATCTCCCGATGAAAAATTCACGCCGACGTCGGGTCGAGTGCGTCGGCCTTGACATCGGCTCGATATATAGTCTCGAGTGCCTTGACCTTTGCATCGACAAAATCCGTGGGTTGCTTCTTCTCCGCGTCATCGAAGGTCGATGCTGCTTCCTTCTTCTGCCTTTCGACACGTTCGTTTTTCGTACGATCTGCCCGAAGCAACACGAATCGACGGAATAACACCAAATTCCACCACACTGTTTTTGGCTCCACTCGGACACTTAGCTTCAAATAATCGAATTAATCGGAGCCGATTCAATACCCCATTCACTCAACCAACGTTGAAACTCTAATAGAATTAATTAGTACGGTCAAATAGAAATATATTCACGGAGTAAGTTCCAGCGGCCTTGAGACTTGTATTCGTTTCTGGAAAGATTGCAGCGAGGATCTCGAAACTTGCCCGCGGTTCTGCTCGTTACAATCGAAGGTTCGCCTCATGAATGAATCATGACCAACTTGAGAACTTTAAGAAGGATCCTGCCGTACGAGGAACGTGCTATCGGCTATCGATACTAACGCAAACGCAGGTAATTACGGTAATTATCTCGGGCAAATGTTGCACGAATAAACAGAGACACGCCGGGTATCGAGAGTCTCAAATGTGATTCCTGTTAAAATACCGATTAACTAATATACCGATGTCGCTTCGATTTCAACGAGGTCGCAATCTCTCGTGAACGAATTAAAGTGAAAGTTTGTTTATCCGACTCGTGCGTGCGTCTGTTGCTTCGAGCTCCTTGTCGCGAGTTGTTTCGCTTAGAAACACGTAGACAAGTTGTTTCTGTCTATCGTGCGTCTACCCAAAGTGAGTTCGATACCTCGAACGAATGAAAATCTCTCTTTACGCGATCTCTTATCGATGAAACTTAAATTCGAAACACTTTCCACAGTTTTCGTTTCGTCAATGAGCGACGTTTAGTAACTTAAACACGTGTTTTCACACGAATACCCCCCCGATTTCTTGGCCAACTCGGTAAATATTTTCTCCGTGCCGTGCGTCGCAGCACGTCATTGTGTACAACGTGTTATTGAGCTTGCTACGCGAATTTTAATTCAGATAGGAAATGAAAGACCTGGAGTTTGGTAGATGGAAAGAGACACGACGCGAAACGTAAACAGTAGGCACATTCATTGCGTGCCCATTGCGGAGATCTTCAAACGTCGTATTTGGGTCGTAACGCGGAGCGTAATTTTTTTCCCGGAATATCGACTTTCAGAGCCCCTCAATGAAGCGACTTTTTCTCGGAAATACTACGGCACGAATAATCATTCAATAAAATTCACATTCGTGAATCTCGTGCGATCGTATTGCATCGTGAGTGGATGAATGAACTTTTAACAATTAAGTTGTATAACCCGCGATAATCGTCAATGTATCAAAGACGAATTACGCAAGCACGTTCGTTTCACTTTCTTTTAGATTTCAGATGAATCTCTATTACGCGAATTTTCTTCGACGAGTGATAGAAAAGAGAAATTACCGTGGCACTGGATTCGATGCAATTATAACATTGCACGTGTTTGTTTCCTCGTGAGAGCGTTGCACAATGCACGGTTCCGATACTTTGGAAAGAAATTCCGCAATTGTTCGTTTCTTCGGCAGTATCTCGTGTGATAATTATTACCAGTGCCGGCAGATATCGACGCACGTACACGTGAAAACGATTCCTGCATCCGCGGGCAAACGTCCGGGAATTACTTCTCGAGATCATTACTTTTGATTAATTCGCTATTTCGCTGTTCTGCTGCTAACCCGATCGACACGTGTACGTTGCATACGTATGATAATTCAACGACGAAACACATCGACGCGATAGCTAGCAGTACCTACTTGTTGAATTTCCACACTTGTTGCGTACAATCTCGCTTCGAGTCTCGCAATGTATTATATTCCATCTCGCTTAATCATTGTTCGAACAACACTATGCAAAGTAGTGGCGTGCAATTTTTCAAGCGACTCGGCGGCGACGTGAGAACCTTGGCGCAACATCTGCTACTCGGATATATCGGTCAAGGTCCACGGGAAATCGTAGACCAAGTGAAAGAATCCGATAGAAATCAGATGCAGAAGGATTCGGATGTCGATTGAAAGAAAGACGCGTGTACGTGCATAGGCGAAGTGGCATTTGCTCGAATGGAGTGTGTATTGCTCAACGTCGCGGTGTTGCGCGGGTGGTGTCTCTCTCTCTCTCTCTCTCTCTCTCTCTCTCTTTTCCTCGTAAATTGCACTCGAATCCGCGGTAGTCGCGTTGAATATAGGTTTCTGGTTTCGTTGCTCGCGTCTCTTCTCACCGATCGCCGGTTGAAACACGGGGATCCAGTTTGACTGGAGCACGTTCCAGTTTTCTCACGATGTTAGAAACATTCTGGGTCAGTCGCGCGAATTCGAGAGATATTTGGAGTTTCAACTTGGGGAGGCGCGCGTTCTCTCGAAGCTGCGCGACGGTCATTACGGTATATCCGTGTACGATAGAAAACCCGAGGGAGGGAGGGAGGTAGTAGCTGGACTCGCGGCTCTGCCACAAATTCATATTAGTATCAAACACGGGAGGAGAATTATGTAGCATGACGAATGGCTGGGTCATTAGTGACTTGCTAATCTAGGAACTACTATACGAGGGCACGGGATTTTTCTGTCGGTGGCAAGCAAACTACGGACGCTTAAGAATGATCGTGCACTACCAACAGTAAGTCAGATCCTCTGGCTCGCCGGCCTGCTACGGTTCTACCGTAAATTGCCCGCGCTAGAAACAATAATAATCGAAGTTTATTTGCCCGCGCGGCTATCCACGTTGCTCAATGTAGGAATCGGGCGTTGCGTTTTATTATCTCGCTCGGTGTACCGCTCGAAGCGAGCAATTAGAGAATCGCGCTCGCAGAGCCAAGACGGGGGTCGCTGTAGTTCGGCGCAACTGTTGCGGATATCAGAGGCCGAGAAAACGTACCGTTCGCTCGCCGAGCCTCGTAGCACGTTCGGTCTTCCGAAGAGAGTATAAAGTCATTCGGGTTGATGATCCGGCAATTATACGGAGCGACTCGAACTTGGACGCGAACGATCCGCGAAGAGTGGAAGAGAAGTTGTCGGACGAAAAATATCGTCGACCTGCACCACCACCACCCCTGTACAACGTATCTCGCGACGCGCGAGAACTGCTGAATGATGATATCTGAAGCGGCGATCTGCGATTTACTCGGTCGACGACGGTCTAGCCTGCGTATCTCGAAGCATCTCGAGCATTTCTCTCGCGGCCGTTTCTCTATCCGGTCGGCCTCCTACCGTTTCGCACGTCTGGGCCGGTTGTTCTATAGCAGGGCAGCGGATGCTCGCCGGACGACGAAACCGGATGTCCTTCGCTCGGAGAAAAAGAGAGATTAAACGGGGAGTAATGTAGGATAACGAAGAGGGGGGAGGAGGGTGAGGCAGGTAGACGAGCCGGCGAATATATACCGAGGGAAGGAAGGGAAAGATCGGTCTAGCAAATAACTTTTGCATTAATATTCCTGTTGGCAGCCAATGGCCGTTCCACCGGCAACTATCTGGAGTAACTATAATCGACGATTGAACCGTAATCTCGAGAAATCGAGACGGGGGTTGAGGGTTGCAGACAGAGGGGAAGTAACCGTGTACCGGCAATTGGGAATCGGCTCTTGGACCTGTCGGTTGTTATTCGTTGCGTTTCGGTATATATACCTACCCGTGCAACTTTACCGCACACTGTTCGGCGATTCTTGATAAACGGCGCGGTAAATCTCGGGTATGCATTAACACCGGACTGTTATTACTATTTAAGTGGCGGGATTTCCTATCGCGCATCGAGCCTTGGTTTTAACCTGCCTACTCGTTGTTATCTCGCAGAAGTGCGGATCAATCTGGAGTTAACCTTGGAGACGAGACGAAATTTCCGTTATACTCCATTTTCTCTGGCCGCTAATTCAGAGCAACGTCGATCGACCGGATTGACTCGCGTCTTATCGCAAAGAGCCTTGAGACGTCCGGCAAGTACGTACGTATTCGCGTCGGTTTGCACGTCGTCCGGTGTTAAATTTAGTCTCGTCGTCGCTCGGTGTCGTTGCTTTTTTTCTCCCATTGTGCTCGAGAATAAGAGCGACCGATTTACCGCCAGGTAAATGTACGTACGCGTACGTTCGTTGCATTTAGCAACCTTGGATTTAGCGGCGTAGGCTCGACGCGGCAGCGATTTATAATCGACGATAGATAACAGATAACAGGCGATCCAGCAGAGCTCCGATATATATATAGAGAGAGATATTAGCCTCTGCGCGCGAGGCCTTTCGCACGAGCCGACGCATCACGCCGCGGAGCTCGAGTCATTTGCGACAATGAGCGATTCTGCAAATGTCGATGACACGCGGCACGAAGCGAACCGGTCATTGTGCAAGCGGTTTGCCCGCCAACTATCGAGCGACCCTCGAGAAACCCGTTGGAATTCCAATCTAAGCGAAATTTCCAACCGCGTACCTCGTAACGCTTCTTCTCGAGATCGTGCTGGAACCAATTCGATCCTTCGGTGTCCCTCGTGTTTGTCTAGAAAGCTTCGAGCTTCGACAAAACTCGGGGAAAAGTCGAGCGCGGAAAAAGGCACGGATTCGTGCGAGCGCAAAGAAGATAAGTTATCTCTAGTGCAGGAACGCGGACAAAGGGGACCGTTCCGTGGCAACAATGGCACGGGATTTTTCTCTCGACGGCCAAGTTAAATATTGTCCTTTCCATAGTCAATACGTTATCTGCTCATTTCCATATGATAGGTCAGTGATAAGGTTTAAGAACGTTCGAGCCGGTACAGTCCGGTTCCTTTCTTCTCGCGTTTGTTTCGCGCTCGAGCAAACTCGAATGCACGGCGTCGCCGGCAGAAAGTCAAACTTTATCGAGGCCGATGATCTCGAAAAACATTACCAGGTAGTCCTTGGTCGGAATAAGGCCGCGTGTGTCGCCTCTTACGGAATCCCAATCTCGTGATATACGCAATCAGCCAGTTTCAACTGACTCGCTGCTGTCCAGCGAGCAATCAGCCGAGAGGAGGAAAGGGAATCTCGGATAGAGGAAAAGAAAGTCGAGTAATAAACCGTCTTTATTTACAATCCGAGATTCCCGCAACCGAGATCGTGCAACTTGGATTACAAACGTATATACCATTCAGCGTACCATTTACGACAGGTATACGTTACTCCTCGGTCGTGATAATGGCTCGTTCGGTTCAGTCGTGTGATTTCGTTTCGCAATCGTTCAACTTTACCGCGTCGACGTCTCGCGAGCTCGATTATCGCGGATGCAAGATCGAATACGGACGATCGAGTCGAATTTATTCGCCGGTTACGTATTTATCTGTCTCTGATTTTACAACGAAAATTCCTCGTTTCCTCTCGAGATAACCATTTGCTGAGACAGCATCGGTATCGATCGTTTTCATCGGATCGTTGCACAGTGAAAAAGATGCCAGGCGCAAATGCGGTAGCCAGATATTAGATTTCCGGTATTCGCGATGTGTTTCATCACTTTAGCTGTTATCTAGCAGCGAGTTGCATGTTCGATTTTCTTCGATTTTCCTCTGGCTCGATGGATCGCAAAAATCGATGGTATAGCGGAACGACGCGACGATGCGTGGACACCGCTATACCGATTTCTATATCTCGAGCGAATGTAATTTCATTATTACCTTAATAAGCGATCGGGTGGCAGTGTGACTATGCGATACGATCGGAATTGGCCATGAAAGAAAAGCTTAGTCCATTTACTGCGTAATCTACAGAGGGAATAGAAAGTAGGGTTCCAAGATGTACAGTACTCGCCGAAACGTGAAAAAATGTCTTAATAAACAGGGAAGTCGAAAAATTGATAGTTTCACAGTTGTAAACAATTTTTTGTTTCGGTTGAAATGCTTGTAAAAAAGTTAGCATCCGGGAATTGAAAGAGTACGAGTAGTCTTTGATACGAAGGTGTCAAGCATACATGAAAATGGAAGAACACATAGTAAACCTGCTGTAATCAGAAAAAGACTACTTGCACACTCACAGTATGACAGCTCTCGAAGTGGACAATTTCTCGTTTTATCAACTGAAAGTTTACTTTAAACAGCTTTTCTTCGTGTTTTCGACGCATCTATCCTAGAAGTTATGGACTTTATTTTCTATTCACCCTGTACATTGCGATGAAAAAAGTGACAAATCACATATCTTAAATCCTATATATCTTGAAGAGCGTACTTTATAAAAATCATTTGCATCTCGTGTTTTGTCGGCACAAAAAAAAGAAAACATCGGAATCTGCGAGAAAGCCCGTACAAATTCATTAAAAGAGATTCCGTGGTTTCCTCGCGAAAATATCTGTCACGCTTCATTTCACCGACAGGATCGTGTTTTACTTTTATGTGTTTCACTGATGCCTTCCAACGCGAACAGCATCGGAAAGCTTTCGTTACCGTTAGCCAAGTATCATTTCTCCCTTTGCGGCCTTGGCATTCCGTTTTCCGAATTGCGAAATATTTTTCAATCGCGCGTCCACGTATTTAATAACATCGCGGTTGGCGATTGCCGCGGCAGCGTATCGGAATTAAGAATAGCGTCAGAGCAATGTTTCCTGTCCGTATCTCTCGCGAGGTTGCGCAAACCTCGGTTCACTTGCGACAGACAATTCCCTGAATGTCAGGTTAAACGGCGCACGGATCGGAATAGCGCGCTCGGTAATAATCCGAGAACACGTTGCGGCAAGAAGTTCAAGACAAATTTAGCCTCTTTGTTGTCCGATTTTATTGCAGCGTAACGTATATATATATATATATACCTCAGTCGCGATACGAACTTTCTTCCAGCGATCGTTTCATCGCCCGAGGAAATCGAGATGATTAGCGAATTGCCAATAGCGTCTCGGCCGTTCGTGCTTCGATTACTCTCTCAACGAGCGATAAGCTGTAATGGACGAAATTACAGGCTCGTTCAATTATCAGGCAACGTCTCGGTCTGTTCGTAAATCCAAATCTTTTTTTTTTTTTCTTTTTATCTATTTGCAAACCGTCTGATGCTAGTTACACTGTATTATTCATCGAAATACAAAAAAAGAAAACTTTGAAATACGAAGAGTTTTCCTTTATCTCGTTTCGAAAAGATCCACCAATCGTTGATTTTGTTCTCGTTTGCAATTAACCTACGTGTGAATTATTCCCGTGCAGGGAATTCAGACGATAATGAGTCAGATCGCAGGTCGCAGGTCGGTAGCAATTTTCCGTCGCACGCTGTTTGCACTCTGGTGCCACATTATGATGGCAAATGAGAAAGAAAAGAATTCTCAGTCGAATTCTTAGTCGAAGTGACGAAATATTTCTCTGAGAAATACTTCCATGATTCACGGGGGGAAAATCTGGCATTGTTGTATCCCTCGCAGGTATTCGATGTTGTTGACTTAGGACTCGAACCAGTGTAAATAAAGCCAGTGTTGGAATCGAGAGCCAATTGTTCTCCAACTTCATCTTTCTCTCTCGCGTTCCTCTGCGGTGTGATTTCGATACGAGCGAACACGGATGCTCGTTATCGTCGCTTTATACCGCTCGACTATCCTTTGAACCGGGATTTACCGTCGCAGTAATTCGCGACGTTTACGAGCGAGCGCTCGTCGATATTTGTCGCGCGTTGAACGAGCCTGCTTCAAACGGGTACAAACGGGTACAAACTCGCAGAGTATACCCGATATACGTGAATATCGCGCGTGGAATTTCGAACAAGATGGCTCGATGATCGAGGCCGGTGAGGAAGGAAACAAAGGGGAAGGCGAGAAAGGAAGAGAATTTGCTAGCTGCTACGAATTTGGCGATCGAACGTGTCGCGATTGCCAAACCGTTCCGGCGAAGGTTGCGCCAAGATTCAGTTTGCGAACTGTGGCTGCTACCACAAGCGTGTGGTACGAAGCGTTCGAATCACTTTGTAGGAAAGTAGGTTGAAGATGTGACGACATTTTGGTTTATTTCTCGGTTTAACTCGTTTTCCCGGCAACGAAGAATTTCACTCGATACCGAGGAAAAGGATCGTTTACTGTTACAGTACCTCGTTGTCGTCGGGACAGTTACCGCCAACTGGTTGATACCAAAATTATCTAAATCGCTCGAAACATTCTTTCCTCCGTACCACTACTCTCTCGTACCACTACTATCGAGGATAGCGAATTTACGAGGGCAGCTTTATGAAGGAAAGAGCAACGTATGAAATTTAATCAATCCCATGCATTAAGTGCGCTCTTAAACTCTCCAGTCCGTTCAATTACATTGATTACGCTCAACTGTGTCGAACGTTTAGACCTATCTCGAGCGAAGACCGGATTTCAAACTCGTGCTTACTCTGCTCTCGAGAAGACAGGAGAAGACAAAATCAAATTATATAGCGGCCGGAGCGGCGACGCACGACTCGCAACAGCTGATGCCGGCCTCGAACAGATTCGTTCGATCTCATTATTTTCACCGGGGTTACTTAACGGTACACCTAGAGGAGTCTGCGAAGCATGCTCGTCTCGAGCTGACACAATCGGGTCGCCTCGAAACAGGCGATTCTATCGCGTGTCCACGCCGCGATTTCACGAACGTCTATCTTCTCGTTGGGTGTTGGGCCTCGGTCAGTCGTTTTTCGCGACTGCGTGAAATTGTATCGCTTGAGTCTGGCTGTCAGGTCGCGTTACGCTAGCCAGACACCAACCAGCGATGCTCCTATCCGACTTTAGTGCCGCGTGCGTCGCGCTTTCCGGACCAAATACGACCGCATTCCTCGTGGCGTGCACGCGCGGCGACGTGGAAACGCGGTTTCATTTTACGCAGTCGTAAACGCGAAGTTCGTATCGACGAGTAGCCTGGGAACGTTAATCGTAAGCTCTTTCTTCCATGACTGAAGAGTAGATACGTCTGTCGTACGAAAGTCGATCGTATCGATTGGTTTCTCGCTCGTGGCGTGCCACTGAGACCGAAGACGTTCAAACTGATTTAAATTACACGCCAGATAATCACTTTCTCGCCTTTACGTATCGTTTTTATCCACGTCGCTGCCCCATTAAACGCGAGATAGAAACACGCGTCTTGCACACGATCATAAACATTTTAGCACAGAAACATTTTAACCTATCCGCTGCATCGGTGTCGATCCGTTTATGAATAAATGGATACGTCCTGGATGCAGAAACCGTGGAGATTTCATAATCTTCGGCTGGTAGTTTCCATTGTCTCGGTGATTCGGATCGCGAAAAATCGGCCGGTTGATCGATGCCCATCGTGGCTTAATTAGCATCAATCCGACGTCGGGCTCCCATTACCAGGCAGTTATGTAAATGACGGCGAACGCTCCGGATTAATGTCTCATTGTGCGCCGATAAATTTCGCCGGTGCTTTGAAGTTTCGAGTTCATATCGTAATTGATGTAATGCGGCGAGCGTCGAGGGTAGCGATCTGTCTCGCAGCGCGAGACTGCTCCGTTCGCGATCGACGATCGGGTGAGTGGCAAAATCCAGCCACGGTCTCTGTGTGTGTACGCGTGTGTCGTTAACGCGGTTAGGACCATTTAGCACTGTCATGCCACTGACTCCAGAGAACTACCTCGCGTATATATCCGTAGGCCTGCGCCACCGCTCGTATCGTAACTTTCTCCCGATCGGCGACTTACCCCCGATCGTCGTATGCGTAGTTGGGCCGTACCGGGTATATACTGACATTTGGAATGCTAATGTCGATTAGCAGAACCGATAAGTATCGACGGCCGCGTGCGGGAGTATACACATACCCACGCACTTGATCGCGCCGGTGTCGGTGCGCGTGCGTCTGTCTCCGCGCGTACGTGTAACGAGGCTTAACCTTTCCTTTTGCACGCGCTCCGCGGCAATTTGCGGCGTGCCTGTTCCAACTGTGTTTGCGTAGCGTCGCGGGCAAACGCGCCGCGCAGGAAACGCGTGCCCCGCGATCGATCTCGGGGGACGAGGAGCGAAATCTCGGCGTTCGATGGAATTTTCCAAGTCGCGTCGGTTCGCCGAGTGGTTCGCTGAACAGCCCGAGGAAGATTGATTTACCGCGGAGACCGTGGAGCGTGGAGCGTGGACTACGATTCGTTTAGAAAATGGAAATTACCGTGCCGCGTTAGGAAACCAAGGCGGCCTGTAAATCTTAATGCCCCATACGAAAAGTTGGAATTGGATTTTGCGTCGACGTTAACGTATCTCGAAAGGCGTTGATTTGGAGTTACAGCGAGGCAAGATTTACTTACCGTCCGCCAATGCATTTCAGAATGACGCGGTGTCTAAATGCAGCTCGATTACGTCGATTATAAAACGCTGAAATGAGTCATCAGAGAGATAGGTTTTCGCTGTCGATATTAACGATTTTCCTCGTCGATATTATCGGTGTGAAAAGGCACCGTTATCCAGCGTCTTACGCAACGAACGCACTGCACTCTCTCGGTGATTTTCTTGTGTGAAAACTGTGCTCTGTGGGAATCATTGTCGGTCCCCTTGACGCAATGATTCGCGCACGAGCGTTGTTAAACAATGAGAGTAAATCGATTTCGCCGCGGGAATTATCACGGTTGGTAAAGTGGTCGATAAAATTGCGCGTTAATTTGTTCTCCCTCGTTCCGACGAATTAATCCGCAAAGGAACAACGGACAACGCGCAGGATCCATCCATCCATCCGCAGGATCACGAGGGTGTTTATTAGATTTTCAAACGAAACAGCGTTACTAATGGACGTGGCGTGTTAATGGAGAGGCGATGAAAGGGCTCACGCGCCCGAAAATGGAGTCCGCGTTATTATTCTCGCGATCGGTTGCCGTAGACACACGCGCACGGGTAAAGATCTCGCGGGTGGGTATTAATGCCACGTAACGCCTACGTGTTTCCGTGCATTTACATTTACACTTCCCGCCTTTAGCGTCATGACGGCGGGAGGGCCTTGACGCCGAACGAGCCTCGAAATTAATTTGTAACCGGAAAACGTGGGCTAGTCTGATACCTGTGGCCCGAGGCTACGTACATAGGCCGCGTCTATGAGAGAGGCAGTACGATTCCAAACCGTTGTTTATTCCAGCCTGTGGCTAACGTATCGAGGCTCGATCTGATATAATGGAGCATTGTTCCAGGTAGCCCTGCGTCTGTTCAGAACCTTTGGGCGTCTCGTTAAGGAACTAATTGAAACGATACCCTTTTTTCCTTCCCCTTTCGTCGCTCTCCCTCTCGCCACCGTCGACCAGTTTTCCATTGTCGAAACGATTGATCGATCGCGTTATTACGAGGCGAAACGGATTATTAAGGGGCCCGTAGGGGGCGCGTAACAGCGTAAAATGATAAGCGAGGAAATTAGCGAGGCTGAGAGTCGAGTGGAAACTGGTTATCGAGGATTTGCTCGTACGTCATTTCGTTAAGGCACCCCGCACACGGCGCGACCAGTGTAATCGTATTTTAGCATTACGCGGAAAGTCGAACGCGTTCGCCGTTGCTTCCGAATGTAACATTCAAATTCATTGCTCTCGAATCGCGCAAGAAGGAAGGAGAACCAGACCAGGTGAACGTCGTCGTAAAATCGGAGAAACGCCGGCAGACGGTTATTGCAGGTTATTCGCTCTCCGATGATACTTCTTCTGGCGTACAAAGGAATACCTGGACGCAACGAGACCCGCTAGCTCGACTCTTTTTACCGCGCTCCTTTCTCCGCTCGAGAAAGAGAAGATATTCGTCGGAGGAAATGGAAAGCACAACCGCTAAATTTCGATTTATCAGCCACAATATCCCGCCCGATGTGTATGACTGCCTATTCGATTCGTAGAATTTGATATAGACTCGTCCGAACGTATACAAGATGTATATATTTACAGATTTCGATCGCTGGGTGGTCTTTGGTATCAGCGTAATTTGAGGGAAATCTCTTCGAAATTTCCAGACTTTCCGCGCGTGTAAGGGGTTCCACGCAGATATCGAAAGTCGTGCAAATTCCGCGAGCGAAGGAAAGTCCGCCGCGGACCGTGTATTGGGAATGCGTGTGTTCTGCATCGAATTTACACGTGGATAATTTGAAAAGATCAAAGGAACGGCGCGGCTGAATAATTACGGACGAGTGGTCCGCGCGTATCGGAGCACGATCGGTGCCCACGCATCGGCGCGTTGCCATTCAAAAGGTAACGAGCACCGTGAATCATTTTCCTCGGCGAATTCCGCCTGGTGTTTCCCTATTGGCGTTGTGTCCCGGCGTGGCGTGAAATATCGACGCAATAACGCACACGCCGTCCGATAAGACGTCGTTCTAACGGTGTAAAATCTTTGCCGGTTGTTGGGTGACGGGTCGCGGAACGGGCATAAAATGATCGGTGGCCAGAGAAACACACACATACACGCCGGTGATACACGGGCCGTGGAGGAGATCTCTCGCCGGGATTTCTCACGTTACGCCGCAACACCATATTTTCCCGTGGCTCTCTCGGACGATGTGTTTTCGTTTCCTCGATCGCCCGATGGACGCAGGAGGATACATCGGCCTCGACCATCTTTACGGCGATTTATCCATATGTAAGTAGCTGCAGGAGGGGGACAGGGTGTGCGCGCGATACATCGCGTTCACGAGCAGCCGTGGCTCGCGCGTAATCTCGCCTTCGTACGGTCGAGCGTGAGCGCACACCGACGTGTTTCCATCCGCATAACCTGGTAACCTGTCCGACAATTCCGTTTCACGAACGGGCGTGCACGCGTTTCCTTCGCCCGTGAATGTGTCTCTTACTCTTCGTGAACACACCCGAGTCTTCCAGCCGTGGTGTGCGCGCGTGCCTTCCTGCTACCGCTTCGGCCAGCGCCGACGGTTCCCGTTGCCAGGAACATTTGCAGCCGCATACGTATGAGAATGGTCGAAAAGTTCTTTGAACCTTCTGCGTCGCTATCGCCTCGCAACGAGAGATAGATTTTGACATTCTCAGGAAATGCTTCCTAAAGTGTAAATTTTTAATTATTCCCACCGAAGCAACAACGATCTACGTACCGATTAGTGGTTCAAGTTTCAATAATATCGGAGCAATTTAAGAGGTTATCGGTTAGAGTAGTTTTTGCTACAAACTAGTAGTCGGAACGCGGATGAATTGAACTGGGATCTGAAGGTTGTCCGTTGTCATCGTCGTAATTAAACGCTCTATCTAGATCTCGGCAAGGTTGCTTTAAATCGAGAGTGACGCGGGTCTGGTGTTATCGGCCAGCCTGTGAGGTTATAATCGACTGTTTCTTCATCCGTCTCTCTGTTCTTCTCTATCTCGCGTATACCGTGCCATCTGACATACATCATTGATCCTGACGAAATATATAATTCGAATTCGAATAACTGTAATTCAACGAAGGACATTGCCACGGTTCGATACATTTTATCTCTGCATGTCGCAAGAGAATCGTTCGATTGAATTCAAAAAATGGCTCAAAGATATCAGCCGACGATACGTATAGTTGTTATTTATTTTTATCGTTGTACTGGTTATTGCTGTTTGATGTCAGCCTCAGAGAATATAGATTAACGACGATAGTTCTCGCCGACCGCGTGTCGCTAACAGACATAATAATTTCTAAATAAATTTTTGAAACAATGTTCTTCAGCATTTGGTAAATAATGGATTTCAATTAATGGTAGCTCATTTGGCCAATTTAAAGGAATTTGAAACTATGCAAATAATTGGGAACAATAAATCGAAGAACTGATTATTTGAGAAAATAGTATTTATTTGATAATTGACAATTTGTCTTTGAAATAACGTTCAAAATAAACATCGAAATACTCAAATGGAAACGGAAGTAATCAAAGTTCGTCTTAGCTTTTAATAGTACTCAACATTGAGTGATATCCATTTGAAGACTTGAGTCTGTAGATAAGCGTAGTAACTATGCCACAGTCGCAGAATAAGAAATAGTAAACATAAATATTAGTTGTACCTTGAGAAACTAATTATCTCTATCAAAGTTGAATAACAAATAAAGATCCTGGCAAATAGCAAATGATTCATTTCGTGGAATAATAAATCATTTAATTGGAAATAAATTAATTGAATTTCTATATGAAACAATAATATATACACAAGTGCACGCAAATTTTATTCTTTATTTTCGACTTATTTTTCCACTTAGAATCATTTCCTCTTCGCTTGTACCATTGACACACCCTCTATAATTTCCTTATTTTACAAATTAAAGTTATTTCAGAAATAATCTATTTGTAAAATAATGTTATTTGATAATTTTTCAAAACGCCCAAATTTGGTAGCTAATCGGTTGATCGTCTGATCGATCGTTTCATCACGCGTCGTGTGCCAAAGCGCGCGAGCGCTTTTTCCCATGGCTGACAGTGACCTCGTTGTCCATCGTCGGGACGGGACAAGGCGTCTGGCATCGGTGACAAATAAAAGTGTACGAGCGTGTTGCCACTAGTACGGTATCCGCGCACTTGCAACCCCTTTCGGCGACACGGGCCGGACGAAACGAAGCCATGCAGCACACGGTTGCACTCTGCGGATCTAGTTAGCGAGTCTCTCGAGGGCTTAGCCGTTGTGGAACGCGCGGCGCGACAAGCTGCTGCCGGTTTCGCGCGTACAGGCCGCGACGCCTAATCCGCAACAGAGCCACGCGAATAAATCGTTCGAGGCGGGATCGCGGGCGTGAGCGACCCCGCGCGCACGAGACACGCGCCGTCGCCGCGCGGAATAAATTACACGCGTTTAAAGCCCGTATCGTGGCGTAATGCCTGTACTCTGCGCTGAAATTATCTCTTTCTCCCTCTTTCCCTCTTTCCCTCGCTGGACCTTTGCAAAAACAAACGCGTTTTTCTTGCGCGATCAGCCGTGCACGTACGTACGTACGTACGTACGTATCGAGCTGCTCTCGCCGGTCAAGTGCTTGCCAGGGTCCGGCTGACGTCATCTCCCGGCGAAGAGATATATTCGCGTCGATTCAGCCAGCTTTATAATCGTTCGCGTTTGATTAATACCCCGGCCGCGGCTGCTCCGCGTCGCATGCGCGAGTTCATGGACACCCACGTTGAATTCAGCTGGTGAGGCGAACGTCCTGCCCGTTTTACCTAGGCGTGGAAGTTCTCTCTGCCTCTGCTCGCTCGCTCGGATCGAACCTTCTCTCGTCTTACTTTCTTTCTTCTCCTTCGACACAATTCGCCGTCGCTTTTTGCCAGGATAATCATCGAGGCGGTTAGCGTGATTCATACTCTGTAACACGCTGGAACGGAGTATCATTATACGGTGGCAGAAATGAGAAGAGCGGTCACGAGTCGTTACGAGCCAATTTGCAGGACCTGCTATTTCGATCGATCGGAGCGAAGACCCAAAAAAAAAAGAAAAAAAAAAGAGAAAGAAAAAAAGAAAAGGAGAAAAAAAAAGGGAGAAAAATTCGTACGTAATGGTAATCGGTGCGAATCGAAAGTTGAATTTTCTTGAAATTAGCCAGGATCCTCCGTGGCGGACGTGGCGGACTCGCAGAGAGTTGCGAATCTGGTTTTTCTCCTCTCGCAGCAGGACGTATTAGCAGCCGTCAGCAATTACGCTCCTCGTAACGTCGACCGGTGCGAAAGCCTCGTCTCGTCGAGAGTAAATCGGCGCGAAGTCAATGCCCCGTCGCGGTGAAGGCACGTTACTCGTAAACTCGAGGCGAAAAGCGGTGGCCGGAGCCAACGATACCGCTTGAGATAAAGGTGCGAATGTGACACGCAACGGGTAGTTCGCGAGCGTTGTTCGCAAACCGCTGGGATTTAAATGAATACAAATTGCTCGGGCATCGCCACTTTTCGAACGTGCCCGACGAATCTGACTCATAATTGGAGGATTAAGTCGGCTTTTTCGCACCTCTCTCGCCCGTCGAAATCCCCTTCCGCGTGCGTATACCGTCCGTCTTTCTTCCGAATCGTAATTATTCCCGTTCCCGTGGATTTCCGTAATAAAATAAATTCTGACGTTTGTTTACGTCGCACGGTGTTGGTGTGTTCAGCGATGCGTAGACATTATAGCAGGCATTCGCGTGTTAAGGTTAGAATTTCTGTTCGTCTTAGCTTAGGTCGTAACGTCTCAATTTTCTCGAGGCTTGTACCTGACTGGGATCCGCGAACGATCGATTTTTCACAGCGGATCGATAAGAGGCTGTTATAATCCGCGTTGCCCGGACGAGACGAAGGTAGAAGGCAGCCCCGTTCATGCAAATACAAAGGCAGATACGAGGGAACACGGTCCACGAAGCAAGGTCCACGCCGGAGGTTCGCCGGTATCGGCGTATCATCGTTATTTGTACACGGCCGCGTTGCGCCCCGGTGTACAATCGCCGCCGTTCGTACCGTTATTTAACATTATACGGAACGACCCTCAAAGTCTCGAAGCGGGCAGATACATCGGGCAGAATCACCTACACGTCCGCTCTCGCGTCCCGAATGCATGTCAGCAGCGCGCGCCTGCCTGCCTATCGTTCGTATCCATCTGCGTTGTAGGACACGGAGCTCTCGTGTCGATTCTCGCTCCGGTTTGCTCGCTACGCGGTTTGCTCCAGACGCCAACCTCCAGCCGATCACCCGGCTGGCGTTGCTCGGGGGTCACGAGGTGGATCAATCTCACGGTCAGCCCGGTTTCTCTCCCGGGCTGACTGCACGCTTCGTCCGCGAAGATTTCAGACTGTGTGACACACTGCCGTAAATATGGCGGCGAAGAATGCGGCCTGGAGGAGCGTGGTTCCGGTACGGTGAACCGCTGGACTTTGCGCGGATAACTCGCTCGGATAAGCTTTCAGAGGCACTCACGACACTCCTCGCGGCGAGAGGACGTTTCCCACTCTTAAGCGAATCGCGCGACTCGGAATTTTTGGATCGGGTCCGGGATTCGCTATTGGGTTTGGCCATTATACGATTCACGCCGTTCGTAAATCGTAACGTGCCACTTACGCGGCGTTTATTCACGAAGGGAATATTCTCTCGGGTTAACGACACCGCGGTACTCGATAGTCGGTAGTTTATGGTATCCATCATCACGCATGGTCGTTGTTGATGTTCAGTGCCGTGGTATCGTTGCGCGGATAACTAGTCGGCGGACATTCCAATTCATCGGAGATCGTGCGGAGAGGTCGACGATGCCAGCAGCTGGTCTCCAACCCGGGAATGGTTGCCGGGACGCAAGACCGATAAACTTGTGATTCCCGCCGATGCTGTACCTGTTCCTTGCCTGATCGTAACGTGTGCCTGTGTTCTTTCTAGCCAATTCCGGCTCCAACGACGATACTCAATACTTTCTCTTTAAAACCATGAATATCCATTACACGCGGCTGTCATCCAGAAGAACGACCAGAGCCGTTTAACATTTTTACTTTTGCGTCCGCGTTGATTTCACACTGCCCGTCCCGTGACTAAACCGTGACTCTGGCGTAAATTCTCAAATTCAGGTTGGCTCGGGTCTTCGAGCGGGTCTTCGAGCGGGAAATCCGCGTCACAGCGACAGCGTTCAACGTCCTCCTCGAGAATCGACGACATTTCAGGCTCACCTTGATTCCAGCGTCGTTCGTTCTCGTCGTTTTCTCCAGGAAAGAAAACAGCACGGTGTCTGAGCCGGGGTGGCTCCTACTCGTCGTTGTTAGGCGATTACGTAACTGCCGCGAATACGAACGGAACCCAGCTTCCAAGGCCGGGCCTAGAGAAACACGATCGTTAAACCTTCGAAGGTGGTATTTTGTCCGCCAACCCGTTCGGTTGGCCTCTCGAGCCTGCGGTGCTTCGAACGAAAGTTAATACTCCAACTCGCCTATCGTCGTGAGAATGCCCGATGAATGATGCATTCAATTTTCATTCTCACGCGAACTTTGATTCCTCTTCCTCCTTCCTCTCTCGGCACCCCCCCTCTTCTACGCTCGGCTCTGTCCTCCCCGATTATCTTCTCTGCAAAGAATGTGCAAAATTATACAATTTGTACAAGTATACACGTGTTAATTGACTTCCGAGTGTTATTTATAGTCTTTAGGTTTGTAGCTTATTCCTATTTAGAAATTTTGCAGTTCCTGGAAGATCCCAAGGATTTGTCTGTGTGTTTTTTTGTATTTTTCCTTTAATGTGAATTTTATTGTATCGCCAACTTTCTTTATAACTTTTTCAATCACCTAGGTCCAGTAATTTACGAATCCATTTCCCGATCCATCTCTCGGCCATCTTCTTCCTTTTTTGTTTCATCGAAGCGGGAAAGCCTCTCAAAGGAATTTCGCCAAATCTCGGACTATTCGTGAATCTCAAATGCCAATTAGCGCGCTTATCGTCCCGATACGATTGCTCGTTGATAATTCAACTGGGCCCCTCCCGTCGATCACCTGCGCCGGCTGCGATTTTGCAGAGCGACCGGCCGACAAAGTGGATTTTTGCACGTAGCCGCGATAAATTCGCGGAGAAACGGGGATCTGTAATCTGGCGACCTGGGTTATCTCGTCGCCGGCGTCGACGCGGCGCTTTTGCCCGAGTCAGGGCCCGATCCACCGCCTTCCCTTTTTCGGGCCCTCTCGTCGAGGAATTTCGCAAAACGCGCGTCGCGTAATCTCGCTCTCGTCGCGCCTCGTGTTTCTTCCCGGCGAGGGAACCCGTCTGGAAGAATAGCCGGATGTACGGTGCGCGTACCTCATTGTCGAAAAGGGAAAGCGGCGGTAAAATGGAAACGTCAGAACGAAGATTTATGGCGACTCGCAGGTCCACTCGCTGGTTTTCTGCTCGAGAGGACGGACCCTTCTTTTTTTTTTTCTTTTGCTCTCTCCGATTTTTCACGAGTAAAGTGACGTTGGATCCAATTCTCGTCGTAATCGGGAGGAATCATTTCGATCTGTTATTCAAAGTTATAAATCCAGTGGCGAGTCGGAAATTCTCAGTGAATAAATTTCACTAACGAAACCACGTACGAGCTGGCTGGCGACTTTCGCGCCGTGTGATAGGTCACATTCCGATAGATTAGGCGGCTTCTGTCGAAACGTGTTCCGCGGGTAATTTTTGTCCTCGCGATTTTAGACCAGCGCTGCTCCAATTCCCTTGCGCAATCCCCTGTACGATTCTGTTTATGTAATAAACGCGATGCAGATCGCCGAGGCGGTGATTACGTCTGCGCGCGGCAGGATCAATAAGGTTTAACAAGCCTAATGGAAAGGAAGTTCCCACAGGAAACGTCGAATTGACCGGGCTCCTGCAACCGACTCTTTCCTCCTCCATTTCAAGAGTTTCTTCGCGGTTAATTGCGCTTCGAACGAAGCGCAACACGCGCAAAGAGGAAACGAGCAATGGACTCTTTGGAACGCTTAACAGTTCACGCATGGTCGATCCTTGGAGTCGCGTCTATTGGATTTCGCTTATATCGAGGCGCGGGCCGTAATTTATTCAAGCGTTTCGCATAGAAATATCGCGGTGAATCGTTTGAATGGCGAGCTGCCAGCGTAGAAACACCTGCTTTCATCCCTGTAATTATCGCCGGGGCAGCTTCTCTCCTCGACGCGTTTCGCGTCCGACTCGTCGCGATAATATTCACGTTCGTTGAAGTTGATGCGTCATCAACTTTGCTCGCTTCGAAAGTGGTGTGCGTACCTCGGAAGTCTAACGAGCGTCGAGCCAAGACAAATGAAGTTTTCTGTTCGAACGAACGAAGCGCGAGGATGTCCGAGACTTTTCAAAATACTCGTAATTAAACGACTCGGCTCGGCGGTCCTGAAGAGTTCGTCTTCAATGGAAATTGAAGAACGCGATCCGATGATTTTACATCGTCACGGTTGCGAGGCCGGTCTTTATTATCGTCTTACCGTTTAATTCAATACTAGAGTCAAGCGGCCAAGGTGTAAAAATTGCAGCGGAGAAATTAAGACGCGAGCAAAGAAATTGACAACACGACGACAGAGCGACGCAATCAGGTCTATCTAAAAATACGCCACAATTGTAAATTGTGTAAAATTTCGATGGGAAATTATAATCGTCTCGACCGCTGTAGTTTGGCGCAGTTGTAGCGTCGAAATAATTTCGAAAGAGAACGCGCGATCACGAGCCAGGCGCTCTCGGGCTTTATTTATTGAAACACGACGGGCGATGTGTACGCGAACCGAACGATTACAATAAATTACATCGTCCCGCGAAGACAATGCCCGTGGAAGACTGTGCTCGGCGCGGATAGGCTCGACGCGATCGGACGATTCAATGCGATCGGGGCTTAACGCATCCACGGACTCTGCCCGCCGCGGAGATTTCATTACGGCGTTGTGTTCCACCAACGCGAAGGAACGAATCGTTCCGCTGATTATAGTTGTTA
Organism: Melipona bicolor; assembly: GCA_030673865.1. Taxonomy (NCBI): domain Eukaryota; kingdom Metazoa; phylum Arthropoda; class Insecta; order Hymenoptera; family Apidae; genus Melipona; species Melipona bicolor. The sequence goes on along the minus strand of JAHYIQ010000041.1, from coordinate 413,659 downwards.
AAATTAAATACCACTTTATGATTTATAAATTACTTTGCCCCTTAAAAGGCAGAAAGCCCCTCTTCTACGATCCATCGCAACGCAGAAACGTGTTTCGCGCACCAACGTCTCAAACGCGCCTCTTTTTCCTCCGTGCCTGTGCGTCGAATCGAAGATATAATACTGATAAACGAACAAGAGGAGCCTTTATGCCGAGAAAAGAGAACGGCGGACTGATTGAATTGCCGACGACGCGAACTTGTCCCGTCCCTTGAATACATACCTGCCTTCTTTCAATACACGCGAAATCAAAGTATAATAATATCGACGAAACGCCCCGTTCATTTTTCTGCCCGTTCTAAATATACCTGGCTCGATTCAATTTCTCCCGCGAATCGCCAAGCGTCGCGTGCCGATCCGAATTTACGCAATGGCCGCAAATTTGGGCCATTTCGGTGGCTTGCTGACCTTCGACGTTAACGAAGACTATAGCTGGTTCAATTTAAGGTTTGGATGGATTTTAGAATCAGTAGGAGGTGAAATCAATAGGATTTGGATTGCTTGAATTAGAATTATCTCGTCGCACCACAAAGACTGTACCAACAGAACTCGAACAGCACTGTAAGACAACTCCTGTGGGACTGTACGTTCCTTCCACGTGGCTCGTCGAACCGACTCGATTTCGAAGATTCCAGAAGGTGAGGAACAAGACGCAAACAAGCAAAAAAGAACCACGCGATCGACACACGACCAATCGTACAATCGCGCGATGACGAAACAATAGACCAATCGCACTTGGAGTCTTCCGCTTAACCGAATGCGTGCCGTTTGACCGTGTGTGCGCGCGGCGCGAAATCTAAACAAAGAACCACCCGGCCTTCTGGCCCTAGACCGAACGCCAAGTTTTTCTCGAGCCACTGGCGACCTATTAAAGCGCTCGAGAGAGTATTTTTTCATTCTAAATTGGCGCGCGCGCGTGCGAAACGCACGCACGAGAACCACGGCGGGGTAGAGGCGAAACAGGTACGCAGCCAGGCACGTGTCTCTCTCCGCGCGTAGGTACTTGCGCGCGCGATGGAAATGGCAGGCCGCATAGCAACTAGTTTCGCCTCATCGGGTGTTTCGTCAGGCGCTCTCGGTCGCACAGCCGCGTTCTCCGTGTTCGATCTTTGATTCGCTGTTGAGACAATGACCTCGTGTCCGATCTAAATTGGCGGTAACGCGATCAAACCGCGACGGCGCATAAATCCGAATTGCGAAAGTAGCTTTCGGAGTAATCGCCGGAGCTGCAAGGGGTTTCCCTTTTATCCTGGACGATCGGCCACGTTTACCGCTAAGTAGAACGATTTGTAAAATCGTTCTCAGAATAATTTACCTTCTCCGGTGGCGGACCAGAGCAAATAGCGTTCCAATAACGCCGGCTCGTTAAACAACCTTCTCGCGTTCTTTGTGCGCCGCGAATCGAACGATTATTCTTCCAAAGTTCCATCGGCGATCTATCCAGTGTTGCCGGAGGATTTTTGTTCGATGAAATTGCGATCGATTCTATAACGAGCAGATTGTATCAATTGAATCGGGCTATCGTATTAAAGGTAAATATCACATTCTCCGTCGTTTGGATAGCTCGTGCTTTTTACCGAAGAAGAAAAACAAAAAAAAAAAAAAAGGAAAAGAAATTCATTCCTGATTTAACACGAGCAAAAGAGCAATATCGGTTCAGAATTTAAAGAATCGCGGACGCTGGCTAATGTTGGCTGTAATTTTCGAATTTCCACGGAAAAAAAATGTTACTTTCCGTAATCTCGTCAGGTTTCTGTCGATATTTCACGGTGTTGCACGGTCGTGCAATACCGTGGGCGTCCGCGACGCGCAATTTACTTTCACGAGCGATTATTATATAACAATCGTTCTCGTCGAGGTGACCCTTGAACCTCCTCCGTCCAGTCATCCGAAGAGTCGAAGGCCGTCTCGGGGATTCTCGCCGATCGAAGACCCGCTCGCGTAAAATGAACCGCGATGCGAGAGTTGCGTGGGCGATCGTCAAGAGGCAGTTCGTACTTATACGGCCAGCCATTTATTTACGACTGTTGTGTACGCGTGTGTTCTCTCTGCAGTCTCGGTATCGCGCGTCGATCATTAACGCGGTCTGGCGAGGGGGCTGCGCAGGTTTCGGCCCACGGACAGAGCGTCTGCCTGTGAAGCCGAGCCGATCCGGAGAGTTATGCGCCGAATTATTTACAGCTGCCAATTAAGCGCGGACGGCCAATTGCCACCAATTAAAATGTCCCGTACCGAATCATTAACGACGACGCGGGGAAACGCTTCCACAAGGTGTTTCCACGAACACTCTGTCGCAACAGAGACAAGTGATTCCGTGCACGTACTATATCGCGGACGAACAACGGCGAAACAGACAACTCGTTAATTCGAACATTGATGCGACCAGATATATCTGTCGCCTCGTTCAAAATATAACGATATAGGTCGAGTGAAAAGTAATTTTAGTGCAAAAGTGAAACGAGTTTTTTTTTTCTATATTTTACACGAAGTTTATTTATTAAACCAAACGTGTGCCGTTTTGCTCGATCACCTCTGACTTGTTAAAACCATGTAGTGGTAGTCTGATGGTGCAAAGTCCATCAAAACTTCTTAGCCAAGCTCTTTCAATTTCTGACGAATATCAAACTTTTTTTTTTATCAAACTGTTTTGTGGTCGATGTTTAGTTCCTTATCACGATTGCCTCTTCAGGTGCAACGCTGATGCAACGAAAATTAGCGATTGGTCGATTTGGGTCACGTGATTCGCGAAGGGGCGTGTGGTAGATCTCGAGTAGGAGTGGCGTTGATACTGTAATTTGTTTTCTATCGATTCAAATGTTTGCGTATCAGTAAAATTTTATGGCAACAATTAGTCAGTTGCTTCTGGGCCTTTCAGTGAGACGAATCGTACTAAAATTATTTTGTAATAAAATTTCAAAATGTATCGATTTCCTTTCTGATTTCGCTCATTTTCGAGACATTTTCAATAATCACTTTTGACTGAACAAACACACTGAATATCACAACTTTCTTTTTTCAATTACTCTACGATACGTTACCTTTCAAACGCAAGCAAAGCATCGCCAGAGTTATGTTATCCTAAATTCGTCTATCGGGAGAGCACGAAATTACCTTTCTCGTCGCGGCTACTGCGTGTCTTTGTAAGCTCCCCGTTGGAATTCCGATTCCCGAAACGGCCCGAAATCAGTAATCAGATCAGTTCCTTCGCACGAAATCACAACGTTGTCTCTCACGCGTACTTGGTAGACGTATCCAAGTCGTAGATTCGCGTCTCGGTTTCCGAACGCGGCTGACAACCACCCTGGAATCGTAAATCTTGCCGGTTCGACGCACGGCGGCGATCAGTTGAGATTACGTTCCATTAAAGAAGGAGTAACCGGAGTGGTACACTGTTGCTAAGCGTCGGGTAGGCCTCCCGTGTTGCGATGCAATTGCCGGGTAAGCGGGTAAGCGGCGTTTGTAGCTGATTGCAACGAGGAAAACGCGCTCGCGGCGCGAGTTGAAAGGTGAGAGATCGTTAGCTGAGTGGCAATCGATGGTGGGATGGAGCGGAGATGTAATTTCGAACGTTGCGCATCGCGTCGGTATGTAAACAAGCGTGGAGTCTCGGGTACGAGCGCGGAACGAGTTCCCTCCGACCCGAGGTGTGTGCGCGCATCTTTATCGTTTACGGTAAGGTGCCGCCTCGGGCGGGAAACCATCAGTTATTTTGAATATTGATTTTTATGAATGGCTCGGTATCGTTCGGCGCCGAGTCGGAAGGATCGTGTTCCCGTAAAGGAATAACGAGAAGATACCAGGCAAAAGATGATGATGGAGAAGTTACGTGGTTAATGGTAGATGAGTCGAAGTTGATGTTCGGGGTTTTCAGCCTCGGAGAGTACTTTGGTTAACGTGTACCGAATACGTTAATCGGTCTCCGATGATTGCACAGTAAGTCCGTCGTGATTTTAACGAACGCATTTGCGTACTCTGTGCAACGTAGGTAATACAACGTTCGTGTACTCGTTGCCTGCGCAGACATGGAAATGAAACGCCTCGGAAAAGGCGCGTCGAAATAAAAAGGAAAGTTGGGTGGATTACGCCGAAGCGTGAAAAGGGATCAGCTCGGGAAGAATTTGTTCATCGACCGGCGGCAAGCGTTCATTATGCTCGGTCTTGGATACGGGATTATTTTTAGTGAACGCGTGGGCATAAATGAGCGCATAAAAATGCGCATACCTGCCAGCTCGTTCCTGCCTGCCTTTGGATCAGCGATCGGCAAGAAAGAGCGGACAGGAGGTGGAAAAAGGGGTAGAACGAAAGAAAGGAAGAAAGACGGGAAGGGGGGAGAGAGAGAGAGAGAGAGAGAGAGAGAAAGTGGCTGGGAAGGTGGATAAAAGGAGATACTTGGCGAGCGATCAGAGAGCGAGGGAGAGAAAGAAAGCTGAAGGAACGGCGTACGTATGTACGTACATACATACAGACTGTTGCGAGTATCGAGTATAAAAGCTGGCCGACGCGTTGGCGCCACTGAAGTATTTTATGCATGCCAGATGAGAGTACTCGTCTCGGATCTGACACTGAACTCACTTCACGACCCACGCCACGCCAGTGCTATCTGCTCACTTTCGAGTCGAGCACCGAATCAGAACCCGTCTTGTATCCCCCGCTTCGAGTCTCTCTCTCTCTCTCTCTCTCTCTCTCTCTCTTGGAGAGGTTATGCAAGCGTTTCGTTCCACCGTTCGTATATAGCGCTAGACGCGAATAAATGCTTCTTCAATAGACAAAGAGTAGAATGAATTCTAGGGCTTGTAAAACGAGATATCGTTCCGACTGGGAAGCCTTATTTTGGTACGTCCTCGTCCCTCTAAATTGGTACAAAATGGGTTAGAATGGCGTTCAGCGCGTGTAAACGGATTACGAGTTTCGATTACGAACGCGAGAACGACTGTTTGCGGTAAGTCGAGAGCTGTCCGGCGCGCTCCGGCCGAGCCGTTCTAATCTAGATCGTCGTGAATCCTTTGGCCCGAGGAACACTCGCGTCGGCTTAAAGCCCCGTCATCGGGATGATCCATTCGTTTTTGTTCTCGATCCTGCCACTGGTAACGCGCAATTAACATTCTAATCTCGACGAGCATCGCGTCTGAACAATTGCACGTCCACGTTGGACGAGTGTTCGACACGTGCAGCAACTCTCACACACACACACACACACACACACACGTTCGTTTGAAACGATGACTCAAAATCGGACGCAACGGCGGTCGCTCGAAATCCAACATCCTGAGTCACGTAGCCGATCTTTTATGAATAAAATCGGGGTCGTGAAAGGGATCCACGATCCCAACGGTAGGAATGCAGCTTCCGGTTCAGCACCGAGATGTCTCCGTGCTGAATCACTCGCTCTCCGCTCGGGGTGATTTGGCGTGGCTTTAGTCATCCAGCTGCATTGACTGCGCGCGACCTTGCTTATTGTTACAAAAAGAGAAAGAGACAGACAGAGAGAGAGAGAGAGAGAGAGAGAGAGAAGCGTACTTCGCGCGAATTTTCATTGTTTTCGCGACAATGTGCTTTCGTCGATGTCACGATCGCGTTACCCTTTGCTACCGTCTTTGAACGTCGACGCCAGCGTACCACGTTTCACAGCGCGTGATTCAGGGCAATTCGTTCGTTTTCCCGCATTACGATTTTTACCATCAATCGTCCTCTTTTTTTACGGTTCAATCGGTAAACGACAGCATTGCTCCAGTTTCGCGATATTTCTGGTAGTCGTCGAGATAACAACATGTGGGTCGCAAGAATCCGCGTCGCCGACTGTCACTCCGATGGATCAAGAACGTTCGATGCATCGAAGGTGTAAATCAGGCCAAACAGCGGTACCAATTCAACGCGCGAGTTTTCCGCAAGTCTTAAATGTCAAACGCTAATTGTCACTAACCTGTTAAAGTCCAGAAAAGAGAATTTATTTTGTATTTATTATTTTTGTATTTATTGCGCAAAATTTACCAGGTCCAAGTAACTCGGCAATCGATTAGTTTATGCTTGGTTCTTCGGCGTTCGCCAGGTCCTCTTCTAGATACTAGAAGTCTAGAATCGGATGCACATTGTCACTACCGGTTTGGCGTGCGTGTGCAAGCGCAATAGGCATCCGTGCAGTAAACACGTACGTACGTACGCGCGGTTTCGGCGAACGTGCATGAGCGTAAACGCACTTATTCGCTTGCTCATTAGACGCAGCTTTGCAGCAGTTACGCACACGTGCCTAGCTCTTGGCAGTTTCGATAACTATCGACGTCGTCGCTGTCGCGAGTCCAGCCGGTGCTCATCCGTACGTTGCTAGATGGCTGGACGAGGGAAGAGGCGGCGAAGGTCGTTTCTTGACGTTCTTGGCCGCGTCCTTCGAGTCCAACCTAGTCCCGCCGCCGTCGATCGCGTTCGTTGATCCACCTTCGAAGAAGCGTAACAGTTTTTCAGCGCGAGTTCCGCCATTCCGGCGATTTTGCTCCGGCAAAAAGTCCCGGCCGATCTTTCTGGGAATTACGAATTGCCGGTTGTCCCGCCCGAGACATTTCTATACCTTTCCTCGTGTCTGTCCTTTTCTCGCTCCAACTTTTCAGTTTCCAACGACGGTGCACAGCGCAGGTACGAATTACGCACGAACCGCGGTACTCGATCGCGTTCCCATCCCCCTCGAACCGGATCGCGTTCGTGCTCTCATTGCGTGACGCGCCGACCGAAGTTTACCGCCGATAGGACGGATTTCCCACTCTGTAATAACGAAACACCAAGAGTGGTAATTTCAATAGAGAGCTGTAGTTACCGAACGCTTCCAATTCGCGATAATAAATAGAGATTAATCTCGATTACTTTCCCATTTCTGTTTCAGGTACGTACGAGAATTTCTTCCGTCCGAACTCGTTCAGACACTGCCAGTCGACCATCTTCGATCGGGTAACGTACGTTACGCGTGTATCTGCTACTCCGGGCGAGACTTGAAAGAATTCACGTTCAATTAACGGAATTGAAGTTCCCCTCCGTCGACGACGATTTTACTCCAACTTGTCGGGCCGTACTATTAACAGTATATAAGTTCTTCTCTCTGTTGGAATCTCCTGGAATGTGATTCAGAACTTTCACTGTCACCTCCTTGCTCACCTGAAACTCGTAGACACGCGAGCCCTGGTCTCCAGAGAGCCTCCTTTGCCACGCAGTTTCTTCTTAGTCCCACACACCTCGCCCGTTTGATCCATCTCCGATGAATTTTTCCCTCTTTCCGTCGACGCTCCGCTCCGGCCGTCACGAGAGCCGAAGTCTCGTATCGTGCGTATCGCGCGAGCTTATGCAGATTCCGCACGCACGTCGTTGCGTGTTTGAGTTTGCGTCTGTGTCGCTCCGATTGAAATCGTAATTATTGTCCGTCCCACTCTCGATTCTCGACGACGATGCCCGCACGATCGACCCGTGATTTTTTCTTTTTTCCTTTTCTTTTTTTGCCACTTCATGGGAACGAAGAAATCGCGATTTCACGGCGCTTTTTTCCCGCCCGGCACTCGCTTCGCGAGATCGATCGATTCCTCTCTCGGTTCAGTCTGTCGCGTTCGTCTTGTTTCGGAGAACAGTCACGGATCGATTTCGCGAACGACAGGGATCAATGTGGTATAATCGGGTAGGATAAATCGAATTATCCGGACGGGCGAATTGATTCGAATTAGCGATCTTCATCGTCGTCGTCGTCGTCGTCGTCGTCGTCGTCGTCGTCGTCGTTGTTCTCTTTCTGCAAATATATCGTCACGAGCGGATCTCGTCGACACCGAGGACTGCGATTTTTACGGTTTCTTGCCCGAAAGCGGTGAATTCAATTTGCTCAGTCTATTGATACGTGATACGTTCTGCTCTTCTTTTCGCGAAATATTTCGCTTCTTGCACGGCCGTCATCGTCGACGAGGCAGAGAAACTCTCTGCTGACACGAGAACGTCGCGAATCGAACGAGCGGTTTTTGCACGGCGACCTTGGATCTCGTCCTCGTCCGGAGACCAGCGCCGAACAATGCCGAATGTTTGTACATGGAGGACTTGCTCGAGTCATCGTGTTTTGCAGCGAACGTCGGCGAACAAGATCCGGGTGTTTTCACCGGGGAATGGCGTGAAATCGTTCCCTGTGGAATTCCTCGGTCGAATCGAGGGGGGAGAAAGGAAAGAAACATCCACGGGTTGGTTGGAAGTTACAAAGTTGACTTTGTAATGACTCCCCTCTGCTTTCCGTGTCGCCCAACGATTATTATCCCAGGAGTGTCTTCGCGCTATTAAGCGAACGCTCCGCGTAGATCGGTTTCTCCGCTCCGCGAGAAACTGGGAGGAAAGTCGCGCCGGCACGGCGTGTTTAAAAGAGAAACGGAGGCGGACTTCATCAGCGCTGGCATGCGATAATCTGTAACAGTCGATTGCCGGAGCGTGTTGTTGCACCCGGTGCCCAGAAGAACTCGCTCCCTCTCGCTTTCTAAGCGCGGACGCTCGCGGTGTCACGTGCGTGAAACGAAGCACTCACGTGTGTCGTGGAATCGTTTACGGAGAACGCGGGATCGTTCCTCGACTTTGTTCCTTTTTTCCGAGGTTTTCACGGCGCCGCGCGTGTCGCGATCGACACGAACCACCGATCGTACAGTCGCGTGCAAACACGTCGTTCGGTGCGAGTGTCCGATCGGAGACTACTCGAAGAAGCTTCAGTCGCCACCACAAAAGAAGATCGGGAATATTTAACGCTTTGCTCGAAAGAAACCCTTGGAAGAGGCGCTCGGAACGAGCAATCCTTTCGAAGGCGACGCGTTCGATCGGACACGCGGTTTGCCAGTTGCGGGGCACTGATCACTCGGTGCCGATAACGCACGCCCGTATTCTAACGTATTCGAGCCGTGTTCGAACTTTATCGTACCGGGAACGTCATCGTTTGCCGATTCGATTCGTGTCCCTGGGTCGTTTCCTCGAGCCGAAGGTTCGGACCCTTATCGGGACGCGCGTGCGTTGGAACTTTCTCGCAGACGCGTTCAAAGCCTCAAGGTTGTTAGCGTTCGATCGTCCTCTCCCTATCGTTATCATCGCGCGTAGGCGGGACTCGCGTGTCGAAATAATGTCGGGTCGTAAAGACTCGACGTGCGAGTGACGGCAGGCAGGATTTCGACGATTTCGTAACTCGAGCCACGAGCTGCGAAATGCGAAAATTCAACCAGTCCAAGCTGGCTGTGCGATTTCGCGGTGATCGAAATCGCTGCGTGCAACAATCGCGCCACGTGCTGCGAGATCGGTGAAAGTACGCGTATAACCGCGGCGCGCACCGTCGTTCCCTCGTAAGGTGAACTCTCCGATGTGTCGGACTTTAATTATCCTCGCGTGCAGCGTCGCTCGAGACTTGGCGAGACTCGGGAAGGGCCGTGGCAGGATACGGTCACGGCTTTGGGAACGTAAACCAGTTCCCTCGAAATCGACCTTCTCCGACCACGTACCGCTGACCGAAGATGTCGCTCGATGACCTTCGCCTCCGGAACCGTTCCTCCGGCCGCTTTCATTTCCAGTTTATTACACCGGATTCTGTCGCCTCATTGTCGCACTTTACGGTGCGAACGGCTCCTCGCTCGGCGCGTTTCGATTTCGTAAGACTCTCTCCTGTTGGCTCGAGAGGAGAACGAGTGACTTTTACTTGTACCCGTGTGTCTCGTGTGCCTTGCGTACATACGTAAATCGAGTCGGCCTTAATCTCACCCTTTTATCAAAAAAACGTACTTTAGAAATCGAATTTGAAAGCGTAGATTTCGGACGAGTTCGACTCTTTAGACAGGTTAGAAACGCAGTTGGACAGTCGGCAGTCCATTCCGCGACGCGAGCTGGAAGAATTGAATGGCATTCTTGATCTCGTGCCACGAACCACCGAGTTAGGTGCAACGCGCCACCGCGGGTAGTATGTATCTGGGTTACGTTGCACAAGCGTCGTTGTGTCTGGTGACGTGTGCGACGCCGAGCGAGCATTCTCAGCAGCGCGTAGCAAACGAGATGGTCGATGGGTTCTCTGCTGCGGTCTCTCCTCGTGCGAACCTGGCCTGGTCGAAGACCGAACGCGGATTGGTCAACCGGGATCGGTAACCGGTATTTAGAACGGCTCCATTGTCTCGCGAACGCGGCGAGTTAATCGCGAGCAGTTCGTTTATCGAGCATCTACCATCCGGCAGCGATGAGATGCTGCCCGGGCGACCGTGCGGCCGATGACTGTACGATGGATTACGAGAGATATCGTTACGAATGGGCCTTTTCGACCGTAACGATTTCATCACGGCGCGAATCGCCGTTTCGCGTCACTACGCCGCTCAATTTATCAAGTTTCATTAGCCCACCGGTGCTCGTAATAACGATGGGAATGCCAAGCATTCCACTCGCCGTTCCTCGTACCGGTCGACGATTTTATCCGGAACTCGATACCAGCTAAACGACGAACCTAACGAACGCAATCGCGAGATCTTTGCTCGTTACTTGGCTCGAACGATCGGAGAATTTCGAGGTCTTGAAGTTTCGAAACCACTTCGCCCCATCCCCCCCCCCCCCGGATCGCTTTCTACGATTTCGTGCGTCGATTTCCCACACAGTGTGGCGGCATGGTAACGTCGCTGGATAAAAACGAGCTTTAATCGAGATCTATCATTTTAGAACCATGCTTCGTTCTAGAAGAGGGACAGACCGTTTTCGATGCTCGCGACCAATCTGCGAAAGAAAGTCCCGATGATTCGCGTTTCGATCGTTCGTTCTTGCGACGAATCAGTCGAGCCTTATCACCTTGTCGGGAAGAAGAGAAACTTGTTCGTTAGTATCGAGACTCCTTTCTTAGCCGCTCGCTACTCCTTCGTTTTTGTTCGGTTATTAGCGAAACGTGGTAGCCGGCGATGAATTTCAATTCAGCGGCGAACGCGTGACGCCACTTTCGTCTCGGTTACATCAATCGGTGGTTTGGCATTGAATTCGATCGATTCGGTCGATCGTTTGTTTCCCGCGGGCGATGATAAAGCACGGACGAGGCGTGGACCTAGATAAGGAAGCGACGAGTAATACTTGCATACTTGCTCGCTTACGTCGCACCGAGGAGACGAACAAAGAGAAGAGGATAAAGAGATCGCGTGGTGTTGTTGCGTTCTGTATTAAATGGAAAGACATTGCGATGAAACTTTTATAAATACTTTTTCCGGCGGGATATTTGAAATGACAGTTGCCCGTAAGACATGCGCATTATTCATTAGAATTATCGTTATAGAAGCTTCAGAAATAACTTATTAATTTGTAAGTTTTATTATTTCAACACTATGACAGTACGACTGATTTCAGACTTTCAGACGTTGTCTTCTTGTCAAAATTAATATTAATTTTTGTTTGAGCGGAAACTTAATTGTATAAATCTATTTGTCATTAAATTAAATCAAATCATTAAATCATTAAATTATTACAATAATCATCGTTAAATTAAATAGATGAATTGAACAAATATCATTAAATTTATATTTAATATAATCATTTGTTTATTAGTCATTATGTACGCGTGTCAAAAGTATTCATTAACGGCACTTTAAAATTATCTTTCAAGTGTAACGATTGACAAAAATCGTCACACGAGGTTCAAACAGAAAGGGATACCTGCAAACTTTTAACCCAAATATCCACCCAGTTTATTTCTTCGACTCGATCGAAATTAACAAACCCTTAATCATCTCGAGCGTAGGCAACCCCACGTACGATGAACGAGCGAATTTCCGTGTAGGGATTGGGCTAATCGAGGTAGCTTCTGTTGCAACGACGAATAGCGTGGCTGCCGGGCGCGGCGCGGATCGAGGGAACAAGAAAAGAGGGATTAAGCGGAGTACACGGTGTCGAGCTCGAGGTTCCGTACGTGAGGTTACTACCAACGACCACAGTCGTTCTCCTCTTTCGGATTTTCTTCTCTTTCCCCGAGCTAGCGCACGCTTGATCCTCGCTGTTATTACTCCTCTCGCAACGTACGCTGTTTATTGCGTCTTGAGAGCGGAGTCGCGACTTCCGAGCCGACGCGGCGACCGCGATATCTCGAAAATCTCGCGAACGAAGTCGCGAGAACTGCGCCGTGAGAGAGAGAGGAGGACGCGACGGGCCGGAAATGTTTGCGGGGTTTCCGAGCAAAGTCAGGTTTCGGCGCATCCATCGTATTGAATTTTCGACGTCCCGATCGATCGTTTCAAATTTTAAGGAACCCTGAGGATCGAAGGAGTCCTTTTCGAAAATATTTTGTAATCGATTGGTAGTAAATTCTCGATCACAAATTACTCTACAAATTACTAGATATTTCTTTGAGAGGAACCTGGAAGATAACGAGTATCGCTGTGTATCGGCAAATTTTCTTTCTTTTGGATCTTCTGCCGAGCACGAACCGCGCCACGATAGATACGGGGAACGGAGTATCGCTGGCTGGGGCATGAGATCGATCACGATTTCCGAGATGACGGTCATTTGCTTCTATAAATCCATATTCTCGGACACTAAGAGGATAGTCCGGAGGATAGCCGGCTAGGCTTGCCGAGTCGCGAAAGAAGCGCAGCACGTACGAAGAAAGATCGATGGTTCAATTGGACAGTCCGTGCGCGAGACGATGTAAAGACGCCTGATCAGGCTAAACGAAACTGCGGCGCACGGTGGAGCAGCGGTTTCATGCAAACGTGAATTATGCATACGGAGGGAACGCTGCCGAGGACTGTGTACGAGTGAGTCTAGATACGGATTAACCACCGTAAATTCCCCCGAAGTCATTCGCTCGTCGGTCCGGTCGACCTCGAGAGAGAGAAAGAGAGAGAGAGAGAGAGCAAAGACGAGACAAGACGAGACGAGACAAGACGAGAGACGTTTTGCTGGAGCAGCAGCGATCGAGGAGGATTCCACGGGATAATCCTAGTCGGTAGCGGCCGACCTTGGCAGGGATCCTTCGCATAGCCGTGCAAGTCGCGTGCCCTACGAGCTGCCCCGAGCTCTGACGTCATTAAGTGCGACAGGAATGTTAAAAGAACGAAAAGAGGGCTTCTCTCTCTCTCTCTCTATCTATCTCCCCGCTATTAAATTTCCTGCAGCCGAGACGCGAAAAGTTTTATCCGACCCCTCGCTGCGACGCGGCATCGAAGTATTTATGACGAGCGTCGCTGCCGTCCTCTTTCAATTTCCCCGTTTTCGTTTTGTCCGTTCGACGAGATCTTGACTGTGGGATAGAAAGAGCCACCTGATCGTCGTCGCGTGTCCTCGAGCGACCGTTCTTCTTGAATTTGCATCGCCACCAGATACTCTCGCGCTTGCGTTACGTTCTCGATCGATCGTTTCGAAACGAGCTATCAATCTGTCGCTGGAGCGAACGAAACGAAGTAGGTCGAGGCGTCTACCGTCACTTTTAACTATTTTGAATTAACTTTTCGTCTGTCGCGACGCTTATCTATCTACCGATACTCTCATCGCGAGCCTTCGAGTTCTCCGTTTCTTGCTGTCCGATCTCGCTTCTCAAACCTCGAGATCTCCGCTCCGGAAACACGGAGGGTACTTTTGCCGCGACGACACGCTTTGGAAACGCACCACTGTCGCTTTCGATCCGCGTGTCAAAGAACAGAGCGCAACGAGTCACCAAGTGGCTGTCGAAAGTTCGCCGAGAGATCTATCGCTCTTGCCTTTGTCTCCTTTGGTGCAAACGAAGTCAAAAATCCACGTCGACTCTCGATCGATTCCACTCTCTTCACGCGGAATTCGTGTTTTCTCTCGTTACGTCAACGTGGGGGATCGAGGCTCCCAGAGGGAGAAAAAGATAATCTCGAGAGTCGGTAAAATCCGCGAGCCTAGCCGAACTCTGGCGGCTTCCAACAATTTCGAATTCTTTCCCACGGGAATTCCATAACCGTCGAAGTTAATTAAATCGGCGGTGGGAGAGGGTGTGTGTATGTGTGTGTGTGCGTGGAAATTTCCTCGTCGCTATTCGAGGCATTTCGATTACCCAGAACGGGATGCTCGGCCGAAAATAGCAGAGGGATTCTCGGTGGTTGGCGAGTCCGTCCGAGCGAGTAAAATTCAACGCATGCGTACGGGAGCGTATCGGCGCATGTCTGGCAGGCGGGAATCGCGAACGGGGGAATCCAGCCGGAATCCGTCGGATAGCGATCGTGCGACGTTACGCGATCGCGGTTGATAGCTGGACCTACCTCGCGAGGAATCTGCCCGCGCGTTCAATTTCCCGATGGTGGGCGCGTGTGGTTTCCCAATCGCCCGTATCTCGTACACGTAATACAAAGACCTCTCCGAACTTCGCAAGACCGATCCGAACGAGTTTCAGTGGGAACTATCGCGACGAGAATCGGCCGATCGCTCTCGCGATCGCAGGCAGATTCTGCATCCTCTCGGGCACGCATTGCCGAGAACGTGGCGCGTTCGCTCTCGCGTCTGACGAGACTGGAACGCCGAGGCGATCGGCAAGGAAAGTAACGACGAGACAGGCTCTGCGTTAACCGGATGATTCATTGCCACGAGCAGCCGCGGGGCAGCCTCTCTCGGCTGCTTTCCATCGACGCGACGAGCCTCTACGCGGGCGAAACGATCGAAATTATTGCGGCGAAACCACAGTGGGAACCGCTTTGCCGATTTAACGGTAAAGGCACGTCCGGTACAAGGCGCGGCATCGCAAGCGCGATTCCACCATCCTTTGCCGCTGTGACTTTTTCGTGTGTGACTCGACCGGGAACCGTTGGGCCGAGGCCGTTTGATTTTCCTCTTGCACACACGTACAGGCTCGCCCCGAGCGAGCGAGATCGTGCGGGAAAGCTCTTCGCGTTCGCTACGTATGCTCTCGTATACTCGTAACGTATCGTCTATGGGCGCGTTACAAGAACCACGTCCGAGAACCACGTTTATCCTTACGTAATAGAGCGAGGAAACGAGCGACAAACGCGGGACAAGCCGGTCGTGCCGAACAAATGACCGCGATTTATCAGAGCTGCGATCTCGGTCGTGTTCCCGCGCTGATTTCAAGCGCGTACTCCGCTCCGTCGGAGGGTCAACACGCCGCAGTCTCGTAATATCGGATATCACTTTCACGGAGAAGAAACCGTGAAACGAGGTCGTTGGCTCCCACGGTATTACGCGAAGCTCGACTCGGCGTCTCTTCTCCTCTCGCGTTCTCCCTCTCGTTCTTCCTGTCGCGTTCTCCAGTTAGCGAGGGCGTTAAACCGCGAGATCGTGGTACGTACGTGGCGGCTGGCATTGTTTGATGTTCGATCCGAGGGAGCGATCCTTTCGTTCGTATCGAAACGTGCGTACTTTGCCAGCCAAGCCAGCGACCGAGCGAGCAGTTGACGTGGGCGTGGAAGTGCACCGTCCCACGGAAACGAATTCCCGTTGTTTGCTTAGCGCGTTCAGCGATCTGTGTACGCGTCTCGTTTGCGATTCTCGGCTGTTCCTCTCGGCCGAGGAATTTTCGTTGGAAGAGGCGTAGCGCGACGGATAAATTTTCTATACCGTTAAACGCGTGTAACGAGGGTAATATCTCCGTATCAGGCCGTCGGAATCGTTCGAACAGTTCGAGTCCAACAGTAATCGTTAATTCGAAGGTGCAGTTCCGATTGATTCGACACGTCCGAGGACGATACCCCGCGTCCAATCCATTCGGCGTAAAAGTATCCGCTCGTTTCCTCGCTTCGCGTATAATCACGCGGGAAAAATGTTATCCCGGGGTATCGCGCGCGATCCAGTGCCACCGAAACACACCGCGTCTCTAATAACGCACAGTTGTTGCACAATAGCGTGACAAATTATCTCTTTTTTGTATCATCGATTTATTTATTTTACGAAATAGCGAGTTGAAGTGTCACGTTGAATAAACTGATATAGCATTGGAAATAATCATCCTGTTTGAATGGTATTTAATTAATACGAAATTTTGTTGATTATATTTCTCTAGTGACTAGTCATCAAGTTATATAATTTCAATTTCCTGAAACCATTTTATAAACTTTCGTAAGAAGCAATGAGAAGTTTAGTTTGTGCGAATTGTCCCGAATTATTTTTTAATAATTTATCCTCAAGTATTTCTCCTTTTGAAATTTTATTAAATTATGTAGCTATCTACGTTTATTATAATTACATAAAAAATTATAGCAATTGTAAAAAATTTTGCAACTTTAGCTGTTAGTTAAATGTAAGTATGATGTCCCTTTACAGGGGACAGTCGCAAAGGGTTAAATTCTTCGATTCCGTAACTCGCACGGCAAGGTTCTTCGCCACTGCGCGCCCATCCATTTCCTTCCAATGTACCGCTACACCGGATGAATAAAGTCCAGAAGATCTTTATCTACGCTGGATAACAGAGAAAGACTCGCGCGGACATCGCTGATTATTTCATCAATCGCGCGCCATCGATATCCAATCTCCCATCGGGCGATCGAGCATCGCGCGGAATTATTGCCGATTCGAGATATTCTTTAATCCCCCGGCTACTGGCATTCTCTCTCGCTCGCTACGTGATCCAATTAGCGATCGCCGGGATGTGAGAATCTGTGTTGGATAATTAATTTTCTACCGATCGTCGGAGATTATAAACTAGTTAATCCCTCTCGTACGATATTTTTAATATACACGTATGATACTTCCCTTTCGACTCGATCATTCGCGCCAACCAAATTCTCCTTTTGCGACGTAAGCAGTTTCGGAGTAAAAGTTCGCCATCTCCGACGAGAATCGGAAAATCAGCGAGGCAGCGCGGGATCGAGGGTCACATTTATCGCCTTTGGGGATAATTTCCGTCGCAGCGGGCGAGTCGGAACGACTCGGGAGCACGCACACGAGGCTACGCAGGCGTTCGCACGACCTGCCTTCTCGGAAAAGACAAACCCCGGTTATGGGTTTCTGTAAACTCGAACAGGTAATTCCATTAGCGGGAGACCGCGCGAGAGAGTGGGTGTGTTTGCGGCTGCACCCGCGGGCGTCTGTACGCGCGCGTCAACGGACGCACGTGTGTCCGCAACGAGAGGCATCGTTTTACAGTTAACCCGAGTATTTTTGCGAGGAAACCGACGCGCGTGATCCTTGGACGATCGCGTTTTAAGGACGAGTCGTTGACCATCTGTGTGTGTGTCGCTTCCGAATACGGATTGCCGCACTGGTTCCAGTCACTTTCGTTTATCGCTCGGTCATTTTACGACCAGGCCCGATGAAAAATACCGGGAACACTTCAAAATTCAGATTTCGCGTAATGGCCAGCACCGAGGATAACGATCCATTTGGTCCGTAAATTGTAAACGACGCCACGATTCGTTTTCGTTCGAGTCGTGTTCGAACATCTCTGAAAAAACGACATTTTCGCAGACAATATGACAGATCCAATCCGATTAACGAAGAAATATTCTATTTACCCTGTGTTTAACCTATGTTGTAACCGATAAACCTTACGTACGGCAGTTGGAATGATATATCTATTCCCCGTTGAAACGAACTACCATATAGAGATGCTGCGCACGCTGTTTAACCCGCGGTGCATACCGCAACGAAACTCTACGAAACCGATGATTTAGCTCCCCTATCCGGCTGGTACAAGCAATTCGATCCGCGCTCGTGGTTCGCGTGTGCCTCTGCAATTCGAATACTTTGTCAGAGGACAATTGTATCGCACGTTGGTCGCCTGACATTTCTGTTCAATTGCGAAATCACCGTCGGCCCCTTATTGTTCCGCGGTTACGGTCTATCGGAGTGGTTCGCCGTCAGCTTGGAACACGATGGAAACGAGGTGGAAAGGAACCCGAGTTGGCTAAACCTCGGCTGTCCTTGATCCGAATTGAAGACGCGCGGCGTTTCACGATCGCGAGTGGGATTCTCCAGGCGACTGGTTCGGGGCCGGTCACGTATCACTCGCGGCGCTCGCGTCGTTCCCTCGACGTTTCTTCCGAGTTTCTTTGCTGGTCAAAACGCGGCACGATCCCTCAATTATCGCAAGAAATGCCGTTACCATGATAATCGCGCTCGTGATCGACTCGCTTTCCGCCGTTTCATCTTGCTTTGCCTTTCTTCCCCCCCCCCCCCCCCCCCCCCGAGTTAACGATCCCGTCCGCCGTTATTATTTTTGCTCGCGCCCCGCCATCTATCTCTCGCTGGTTCGCTGAAATTGCTCGAAACGCGCTGCCAGGAAAGAAAGGAAGTCCAATTGTAACCGTTGATGTGTGGTTGCAGTTTGACTCTTTTCCTAAAACGTTTGGTCAGTTTTCAAAAAAAAAAAAAAAAAATTGTCAGACGGCTAACCGGCACGCGGCGATAATCGGTCGTAAATCGCAAGCTGGGGAAAAAGAGGGACTGGAGTTTGCCAGGTAATCGTGGCATTGAAAGAAAGGAACGGTCGCTTTCCTCCTTGCCCCAGGCCGAAGGAAATCGCATCGCCACGGGATTCGTTCACGCGACTGTTCGGGGCGTATTAGGCGACGGCGGCTGCTGGTCGGTCTCGGTTGCGATTATTTTGTCCGCAAAAGGACAATCGCGCGCGCCCGCAGCTCGGCGGAGAGTCTGAGGCTCTCTGAAAAGCAAACGGCACGCCTTGAAAACGGCATTTGAACCATGCAAATCGTCGTGATGGCCTCTAAGATCCGCGGCATCGGGGTCGTGCGAACCGTAAACTCCGATACGGACGTAAAGTAAGACTCGCTTTTCGAGCAGTTTAAAGACGGTCGTGCCGGCCGACTGACGAAGGAACGGGTCAACCTTTCCGATCTGCAAATCGACACGACTCGTAAAACTCGCTCAGTCGGCGTGAACGCCGTGTGCCGACCGCGAGAGCGGCTCCAATCCCGCGCAGACTGTAAATCCTAATACTCGTACGCGGGCGACGAGGAACTGAGGGAAGGGACTGAGGGAAGGAAGCCCAAGGTTCGAAGGAGCCTCGCGAGGTCGTAGGTGGCAAGACGATTTCTTTGTGGCTTCTTCTCCGACCATTCTTCTCTCCCGGCTGGCTCTCTCTTCGAGTCTTTTTCCTCCGTGGACGAAGGCGGCGGCGACGGGCAGCAGCAACAGCCTTCCTCTGGCTCGGCCGAGAAGCCGCGCGACTCCGGCAGATCGCCTTTGATTTGCGAAACATCAATCTTCGTAATTTATTGCCGGTCGCCACGGTGCCGGTGTGGCAACGTGGCCGCCTATCGACGCGATTCTCCTGCGAGTGAAACCGCCTGCGAGGCCGCGTCGTTGCTACCCCGGAGACCGACGCGATTCCACCGTCATTTCAGTTACTCGTCGTTTACCGCGCGAATAATCGCCGAGCCATTACGTTGCCCGGCAATTCGCAGCCGGCACGACGGCGTCCGTGCCACGGCGCATTAGTTAAGTAAATTTATTCACCGTTCACCGTTGCTGCAACTGTATTTTCGTCGGGGCCAGCTCGTCCAACGTCGCGGACCACGTTCGAGGATACGGACGACGAACGCCGCCACCTTTGAACTCTTTTGCATAACGGTGACGAATTTTTGGGATTCGCAACGGCGACACGCGAGAAGCGTGTCTCGCCTTGAAAGTGACAAACGAGTCCCCCTTTTGAAACGTGCATTTCATTTCGCGCGTGGTTATTTATTTTTCAAAACGGGGACCTCGCTTCGAAACAAAAAACACGCCGAATCGGTTGGAATACGCTCGAGTAATTTGCCGCGGTATAACGAGTCAACGAGTCGAAAGAGAGTGGCTCTTCGTTGCAGTTGTTCCTTCGAGTGGTAGGAATTTGCGAGGACCAAGAATATACACGTATATGATTGCCGGCTACCAGGTGGTCCGTGGAGTGACGCCTGGCCCCTTACATTCGAAGGATCCAGTCGGGCAGACCTTACCGCGTCTCGGCTTACCATCCGTACATTCCGAGTGCGGGCTAACTGCTTTACAGCGTTCGATCGAAAAATGTGCAGCTTGAAGAAAAAAGAGAAAATGCCCCTGTGCACGTCAGGGCTCGTTAAGTCACGTGGAAGTACGGTGTCGAGTTTCGACAAAATTTTGTACAGGTGGTCCAACGCGTCTCTCGCTCGTGTTATCGTAAAAATTGTTCAAGGCACGAGGCGTGTACGCGCGTGTGTGAGAAGAAATTCTTTCCATTCTTTTCCTGAAATAATTCCCCTTGTATCTACCCAACGACGTTCAAACATCCATTTCTGTGTCGAATCGTCTCGAATCGTCGGATGAGCGTCGTCACGATTCGATCCGCCACTCCGGAATTCTCTTCCCCCTGAGGAGAAACTTCCGAATGCATCGCGGCGACTCGAGCGTTCGCTTTCTCCCTTTCTCCTCCCAGATCGAGTCCCGAACGACTGGAACCGAGTCAGGTACGACTCGACCCGAAAGGGTTTCTCCTAGTTTCTCATCCCGGAATTATCTCTCCTCGCTCTGCACCGCCTTTCTTCCACTCTCGCGAGACATCAGAGTGATAATCGTTCGAAGCTGCAAAGCTGTCGAGCAACCGGAGTAAGATTGGTCACGACTCGAGATCCGGCCTAGGTGGAAATGACGTACAGGGATCGGGAAGAGCATCTTTTTCGTGACACGCAATCCGAGCGCCGAGTCGTGCACGAAGACTACGTGTTTCTCTCCTGTCTCGCGCTAAGCCCAAGTCGGCTTCGTGCTTGCTACCTGGCTTGCACCGTTACCTAACCTCCAGCATTAGGACGCGCCGCGTATCCTGCCACGCACGCGTCTTTCTCCGTCGCGTCGATGAGACGCTTGCAAGGGTACGTCTGGCGAACAACAGCTTCTATCGGCGTTCTATCTTGAACCCTTCTGCGAGGGTTCGAACGGCCGGAGACCGCGAGAAGTAGCCATCAACGTGATCGAGCGTTATCGCCTGAACGAGGTCGCGGCACCTGGTACTGGGCCAGCTCAGCCAGGTTGCCCGTGTGTGGATTTATCTGATAATAACGTCGAGCTATTATCGACGTACTATTTATATCGTCGATGCGTAGTAGCAGGATCCTGCTTCTCGTTCTTTTTTGTATCTGTTTTCGGATTTTTATCCAGCAAACTAGTCTCTAGGGGAAACGCTTCGTAATCTCTTTTCTGTCGACCCGCGAATTAAATCGCCGCCTCGAAAGTTTCTCGAAAATTTATCGTTGCAATTACCACTTACGCGTATGCGTAAGATAAAATCATCTTCCTCGTTAAAGTTATCTGGCGCGCGAGATTGCCAGTTGCCGGGCAAGAAAGGTTGTTGTTTCTGGTAAAAGTTTCTTGACTGGAGGGAGCCGAGTGGCATCGACCAAACGGTGGCAAAAGACTTACGGGGGAATGTGTATCGATCGGACCGGTACCTGGAACGATAACCTTTGCAACTTGCGCAACCTCGCCCGGATTATATACAGCCATTATATACGTGCAGATACGCAATACTTGTCGGCATAATTACGTGGATGACGGCGGCGGCGGCGGCGGCGGCGGTGTTTCGACGTTTCGCGTTTCGATCGACAAGCTCTATAGGTAGGTTCTCCGGCTTGGAAAGGACAATGGGACGGTGGAACCGGAGATTGCGTAACGAGCAGCCTGTCCGCTGAATTATACAATTAACGCATAACTGTTCCCCGATCGATCTTCTTGGCATCTCAATTGACGGGTACACGTTTTATCCACTTGTGACACGCTACGGCTACCGCTACTTTGCAGCCAGTAGCGAGGCTTAAACCCGATACGTAGGAACGTAAATAGAGACGTCGACAGGTACCAGCCCCGGTATAAACCGTACAAACTGGATGGAAAACAGTTCTTCGAAAGTTCGAAGCGTACGAACGCTCCAGACGCGAGTCGAAACTCCATTCGTCTATCGGGCACGAGGGATCTCTCTCTCTCTCTCTCTCTCTCTCTCTCTCTCTCTCTCGGTCTTTCTCAATGTATCTTCGATTAAGATCACGGGACAGGAAAGTTGGCGGCAGGAAAGTCGAGCGCAACCTTGCCGAATCCACGACTTTGCAATTCATAGCGAGAACGATCGCACGCCGAGTGTATCCGAGTATCGATTCGTCGGTGCCTCGCACGGCCCAGGGTCGTAGTCGTGCAAAAGATTTACCGCTCCGTCCGTTCCGTCTCGAATCGGCAATTTCGTTGGAATCGACTCGGCACGGATCGCTCGGCGGCAGACCGGATCTAATTTCCGTTCTTATTAACCTTTCGGCTATTAGAAACTCGTTCGACTCGGCGGATCTTCGGGGAGGGGGGGGGGGAGTTCGCCGAGATGATTAAACGTTCACGCTATTGAATTCGATCGTGCCGGCGGATGGAAGTACCGTTTACAAAGCGGCGCGGCCTATCCGCGGCTGATAATTGCATCGATAATTCCGTAACGATAGAATAAGCGGCGCGACGTGTCTTTTATCGTCTCTTATCTTCGTCCGTTGCACGGCAGTGGTGGATCGGCTCGCTAATTGGACAATCACCGAGAGTGATTTCACAAAGCACTGACATTTTTTGTCAATCACTTTACAATCGGTTGATTAAGCGATCGTGTCGTGCCAGTTGGATATTGTTGCACGGTCTAATTAAGACTGTAATTGCAGATGTGATTTATCGGTGTATATACTCTCTCTCTCTCTCTCTGTGTGGAGAAGCATCGAAATAGTTGTGTATCGATAATTGCCGAGGAAGTAACGAGAGGCTTTCCTCGTTTAAATATCTAGCGGTTAACAGCGTGCAAAACCATATTCCTTTTAAAGCTGTGATTTACGTACGTACTTGCTTGACATTCCACGCGCTGGAACTTGCGCTTCCTTTCTCGTCGACTCCTTTTTCCTCTCTTCTCTCGACGCGTTTATATAACTGTATCGCGTGTCTTTTCGTAATTGCGCGTTATCGTATACATCTATTCGCGCGTTACGCGCCACAGTCGTACAACAGAGCCTTGTCCTTGTTATTGCGCGTCTTGCCATTGTTAACGGGACGCAAAATGAACCGTGGATCTCATCGCGGATAATCTCCCTTTGCCAGATTTTCCCTTGTTCCGACGTGGCTAGCTTAGCTACTGGGTGAATCGTCGTGGATTTCCAGACCGAGTGCTCCGCCACCCACGCTTCCAACCTCGCCGGATTAAATCAACGCCGTCCACCTCGGAAGGTAGGAAGAACGTCCCGCCGTGTCGCGACCGATTTTTTTCGGCCGGGCCAGACGATTGCGAAAGTAACCTCCGTCCCCCTGGCGAGGTTTCCAGCAACGTGCGGCGCCGTCGAGGTGACGTCGAGGTCAGACTCTCGGTGGCCGGATCGTGGGCGTTCTCGAGAGTCTTGTCTCTCCGACGAGAGCATCGTGCAAACCTAACCAAACGTCGCTCGGTTATCCTCGGCTGTCCGTTGTTCGCGCCGAGGATTATTCGAGGCCCCGATAGTGGGTCACGCTAGGCGCCGTGTTCCGCGGAATGCAATTATATTTTCGCGCTTCAAGGGCGAAAGGAAAGGAGCAGTGCCGACCGTAATTCCTTCGTCTCTCTCGCCTTCTCGCCGTCGTTCCGCTCCTCTGCCGTCGTTTCTTGCCTCTTTCTCTCTCCTTTCGTTCGTCCACGCTGCGAGCACGGTAACGGTAATGGGTAAGCGGCCGGATTTACGAGCGCCGATTCACTGGGATCGCGATGGCATTCGTGGAAATCGCGGGAACGTCAAGTTTCGTGCGGTTTTTGTCGAGCTCGTCGTTCGAACGAAGGCCGCGTAACGATCCCGCCGATAGGGACGAACGTTAATTAGCCGTAAAACGTTTGCCGCCGCTCAAAAGAGAGAGAGAGAGAGAGAGAGAGAGAGAGAGAGGGAGAGAATCGATGAGCCTTCGTTCGCTTGGCGTGCAATTATCCCGGACGTGTAATGGATGTAAGCGTTTGCCCGGCGTCGGGCGATAACGTTCAACGTACAATCGATAAACGCTCTGACGCGCGAACCTCTGTCGCGGAAGGACAAAAGTCGCAAGAAACTGGTAGCAATTTGTTGATCGCCGGTTACGGCTAATCTACGCTGTTGAGCAAATTTCCGCGGTGCCCGTGTGCGAATCGGGCAAATCGCACCGCGCGTGATATTGTCAGAAAAGGTGTCTCAAGCCGAGCGTTTAAATATTTTCCTCCATCTCTCTGAACCTTGGAGATCTCAGTTCCTTTCTTTCTCTGCTTCTTTCGCCGCGACACATCTGCCCAATTTCGTGTCCGAGGATCGACGAAAAGCGGTGCAAGTTGTTTTAAACCTGGCTTTTTAACGTCTTTGGAACGTTAAAAGATCTAACGACGTTCCACGAAGGTTCGTAGATTATCTACGGTGGGGTTAAGGTGACCGTACGGTACCCGCTTTTAAAAAGTATACTGACCCAGTAACACGTGGGAACATTTAGACACGCGAGCCCAGTTTTATTCACGGATGCGTCTAATGTTTCTTTGTCCAACGTGACACGGTGTCGCAATGATTTCCAGGATCTCTCAGCCCGCTTTGTGCAATTGCGATACAATTTTCACGTGCGAGCGGATGCCTTTTTCTGCTTACGCTCGTCCGCCTAATTGCTCCGTGGACGCGTTGTGGCTTGAAATTAGCGCACATCTCGCGTCGTCCTCACCTTGCGAACAATCATCCGTTACCGCCTCCGTGGCGCTCATTGTCAGCTTGGAAATATATTCTCGTTATAACCGTTGTGCCGTCGATGTTTCCCTTCGCGACGAGACTGAGACGGTTCGTTCTAAGCGTGAGTTTGAAAAGAATCGAGTAAAACCAAAATTAATTCACAGAGAAGAGAAATCCAAAAGTGAAAGATCCAAGGAAAGACAAGTAGTTTCTTCTGCGAATTATTTACCACTCGCTTCTCGTTTGCTTTTCTGTAGCCAGACGACGTTCTGGTAAGAAATCGGCACTGGAACGTTAGCGAGGCATGGGACATGAAGATCTAATCGAGAGGAAACAAGTAACCTAACCTAAACCTAACTTAAACCCAACGACAAGTAACCTAACCTAAACATAACCTAACCTAAACCCAAAAGTGAAAGATTCAAGGAAAAATAAGTAGTTTCTTCTGCGAATTATTTAACATTCGCTTCTCGTTTGCTTTTCTGTATCCAGACGACATTCTGGTAAGAAATCGGCAGTGGAACGTTAGCGAGGCATGGCACATGAAGATCTAATCGAGAGGAAATAGCCAGTAACCTAACTTAAAATTAACTTAAACATAACCTAACCTAAACCTAACCTAAACCCAAAAGTGAAAGATTCAAGGAAAAATAAGTAGTTTCTTCTGCGAATTATTTAACATTCGCTTCTCGTTTGCTTTTCTGTAGCCAGACGACGTTCTGGTAAGAAATCGGAACGTTAGCGAGGCATGGCACATGAAGATCTAATCGAGAGGAAATAGCCAGGTAACGACAAGTATGTTGGGACACCTCGCGAACGAGACGTCGTCAAGTGCCCACGCAGGACAGCGGGCGGAAAGTCAGGATGCGGTTGTCATCTTGTTGTTTGCTCCGACTTTCTTTATACACAGGATGCCTCTCCTGGAAGAAATAGTCTAGAAGTGATAGTGCCCAGGGGCGATCGAGCGCGCCAACCTCGAGGATACTCGCTATCGATCGAACGCCTCGGCGAGATGCTCGCTCAGATCTCTCGTCGTTGATCTCTCCAACGATCTGACCTTCGAGGCCAGCGAGGGCATAGGTACACGTCCACGGTTCTCTCTCTCGAAGGGAGACCCGCATTTCCGGCTTCTTCGCTGACCTCACGGAAAGAGGAGACGATCGTCCTCGGTGCTACGTGTCGATTTACGACACGGCGACGTTCCATATTCTCTCCGTTTCCGCGTGCGATGACAGCGCCATTCTTTCGGAGCGAAGGAATTCGCTGAAACGGTAGGATATACGGGATGCGCTGTCCTCGGAGGCGCATACGGGCTGCAAATGTGCGACAATATCTCGATGTGTCGTTGGCGTTGTTTACCCGAGACACGGAAGAATGGCTTCTGTCGTATCTTTCTACATCTCGTAAACAAATTTAATTTTCCTACTAAGCTTCCAAAAAATCTAACTAAATGTTCTGCTGATGTTTGTTACATCAGGTACTTGAGTTTTGCTTTTTAACGAGAAATGTTTTCCCAGAATTCCAAAGGAATCCAAGACTCGGCAGTATATACAGTTTGTCCATTGTGCACCGAACGTTTGAAATGAACGTTGAATTCTTTCTCAAATTAGTTACGATCTGGAGGCAACTGGACCCTGTTCTTTTGTTCTTCTCTGCGCCTCGTGTCCGAAAACGAAGCGCGTTACGCTGAAACCCGGGAGCAGCACCATCGGCTGGGTAACAGTAGCGATTCCTCATTATGGAGTCGCTGAGGGCGAGCACAATGAGCGAGTTGAACCGGTGGTAAAAAGGATGGCCGACAAGGTCGGGCCCGGTCCGTTTTAATATTTCAACGTCACCGCCGTCTGAAACGGAGAAATGCCAACGTGAACGTTATCTCGCGTGAAACTCGGAGCTCCCGGAGCTCGTTTATCCAGTGCTCGAGCCTCGTTGTATTAATTCACGTTCTCGCCGCCGAAGGTGAATCGCACAATGGCCGCGTGTTTTCACGCTAAATGCAGAGCTGCCTAGTTACGCTAGAAAGTAAGGAGGAAGAAAGTCGGAGCCAAGTACCATAGAATTTTCAGATTCAGCTTCCTTGACCGGAACTGCTTCGCGCACGTAGCCACGTTCCTCGCTTCTTCACGAAGAATCTCAATCTTCTTTGTGCTTTTCAGGAAGCCTTTGTTAAAAACACATTGTGAAACTTTGCTCCTTGATATCTCTGTATGAAAAGTAAAGATACTTACTCTCTCTCTCTCTCTCTCTCTCTCTTTGTTTTTCTTCGCATCACTTTTGTCTCTAGACAGGGATTAGCAATAAAACTACTCGATTTATATACATACATCGGATTCAATCGCCATTACGTCCCGTTCGTGTAGGTGCATAGCTCTTGCGCAAGTCGCTTTCGAACGTCAGTCTGGTTGCTTCTCCGTAGGCGGTATCGTTTCAGTAGCGAGATTAGACGAAACGCAGCTGCGTAATTCCGCGATCGGAGGAATCCAGATTTCGAACTTTCCGTACTACTCTCCGTAATAAGAGAAAGGAAATTGAAATTTTTCTCTCGTCGACTGTCCGCCAACTGTGCTTCTATTCTCGTTCCTCGTTAAAAGCAGCCTACTTCGAGGCTCATTAACCGACCGTGTTGCCTCGACGGCAACATCCTTTACCCGCGTCCTCGTAAAAGGAGCACTTCATTGCCAGGAAACGTAACCCGTGCGGTTTGCTATTGGATATCGATTGCAGGTGTACCTTACCATTCCGCTGATCAATTTCAAGCGTCCGGTTAACACATGTCACTACCGTATGGTCGTAAAATGGAGTCGGACTGTCAATCGCGCGAAACGCACACAGCCGTGAAAAAATTGTTAAATTCACTTTCCGTTTTATAATCAGACAGGCTAGGAAGGCAATTGTTACGTCAGCCGGCTCTTCGGTCATCTTTTCAACACTAGGTTTACTTACGGACATTTTTTGTGTACCTATGTCAAAGGAAAACACGTATTTTCTTTAAGAAAAAAAAAACGATTAATTTAATTTAAAAACAATTTGATCATGTTGGGTTTATTTGAAATGAAATGTTTACACCATCAAAGAGGTAATGGCCGAAAATCACTTTAGACCCGTACGATAACAGAAACACAGATCTGTTTGCTTGCTTGCTCCGGCTATTTGAAAGATATCATCGTGGAATAATGATTTTTTATGTAGTATCTATTTTCTGATTATTTTTACATTTGTTGCCTGATAAATAAATTCACGAATAAAGCCGGTTTGTCACGATTAACTGTGAAATTGGCCTTATCAGGAGAAATAGGTATAGATCGTGCAAAATTTTGAAATTACAAAGTCTCGAGGGAAGTAGATTCGTATCATTCCATCAATAAAAGTCAGCAAAAATTGCAAGGAAGGTTTTCTGCGATTTTGCTCGTAAAGTTCGGAATCGGTTCGAAAATCTACCGTTAACCGTGAAAGTTAAACGCAGCGTGGCATAATCGCGCGCACGTCGAGATTCCGCGATCGTTCGATCTCCCAGCGACGTTGTTTGCGTTGAATCAGCGCGCAGCAGACGGTTGGCTGCGTAATGAACGATCTCCTACGCCCGAACGATCTCGATTTAACGTGCGCCTCGATTATCTTAATTCTCTCTCGTTTCAGCATTCAGGAAGTTCGGCGAGGAATGCCGTCCAGTCAAAATAGAGAGCTCTCGATATCACTGATATACTACAGCTTCCTTCTTATTGATACCGATTACCAACACTGTGTTTCGACGTAATGATAGAACGTCGAGAAGTTTACGACGCTTCGTAATACGCGAGCTCGCGTATCGAATGTTGCACCCGGTCATCTTCCGTTCGTTTTCCCCTCCGCGCCGCCGATTAACATCTTCTTCGGTCGATGCGATATCGCTCCGTGTTACTACCGGCGTGTTTAATCTCGGATTAAGTAC
The DNA here is from genome assembly GCA_030673865.1 of Melipona bicolor. Taxonomy (NCBI): domain Eukaryota; kingdom Metazoa; phylum Arthropoda; class Insecta; order Hymenoptera; family Apidae; genus Melipona; species Melipona bicolor. The sequence continues at coordinate 385,114 of JAHYIQ010000041.1, read as the reverse complement.
CCCCCTCGAGATTCGTTCGTTTCCTTCCTTGTTCCACGGTACTCGCTCAAGAACACTCGAACGAACGAACCAACGTGCCTACTTTGAATTCCATTCCCTCGAATCTGAAACCTGGTTATGTTATTTACCCGAGGAGGTGGACGTTCGCGTCTCAAGAACGATCGTTCCATGCCGCCGGTGGGCGGGATCGAGAGATCGTTTCAGCGAAGGTGTCGTTCGATCTCCTTGTCTGCTCTCCAACGTCTTTGCGCGTTTCGTTTTATCCGTTTGTGTTTCCCTCTCGTCTTAATTACGAGGTGATCCGCCGAGTGAGGTTTACGGGTTTTCTTCTTTTCGCGCGGAAAACGCACGTCGAGAGTTCGCGAGACAAAAGTCCTTGCGTCCTTGCGTGGTTATCGCGCCAGGGGATTTCGTGGCCGCGGCCGTCGACGAGGAACTCGGGGTATAAACACTTCAAGAGGCGCGCTTCCCCCCGCGCTCGGCGCTGCTTTACGATTGCACGGATAGAACCCCGGAGAACCTCGAGTGGCGGATGTTTGAGCGTAGGCCAGGGAGTACATTCTGGCGTGCATCGTGCTTTATTACGGAACCGCGTAAACGCGTGTCTCGTTCTGCTCTTCGCTGTCGCCCGCGCCGCGGCCAGCCGCCTACGCTTCACGGTCGAACTGGTTTACGTACGCCTGACGGTGCCTCGAAACGAACCAGCTGGAACAAAAGCGAAATCGCGAACGCTTTCCTGTTTGTTTGCCGTGGACGTGTCGTGACAGATGGTTGGACGATGAGATTGCTTGGAACGTCAGCGGCTCGCTCGCCTCGACTACTAGGCGTACTAAATTTCCATTCGAAATTTCAGTTTCTAGAGGCTGGAAAAGCAGTGCCTCTTCGTAGACATCGAACTGTCGAAATTCAGCGCCGTTTGTCACGATGATTTGTATTTTATATCTCGTTCGTCGAGATCGGCGAAAGTTGGAATTTGTCGGAATTGATTAGATAGAACCTTGACTGGGTATCCAACGTAGTCGTGGCTTTTTTCCAGAAAATCCATCTTCGTACGATAATGTCTAGATTTACGATTTCTTTAATATTTTGAACTCGTTTGATTTTAATTTTGGGATTCTGTAATAAAATCTTCCCGCGTGTTACATGCTCCGTAAAATTTGCGACTGAGACTCGCGCAAAGTATTCGGCTGAGAAGCGAGGGTAACTTAGACTTCGTCTCGACACATTTGAATCGAGATCCCCCCACAACGATCTAATGATACACCGTGGCAAAACGCGTCTGCCAAGGGTCGATCGGCTGAATTATTCGAGAGAGTATCGGTCGATTCTGACGTTCATTCTCGTATGGCCGACGCGGCACCAGGCAATTTCTAACATCGTAATCACCGGCAAAGTATGCCAACTCGGATGCCTTTACAAAACGATCGTTAACAAAGATAATCGCGTGAGAATGATCGAACGATCTTCGTGGTCATCTGTTTTCAATCGGCGAGTCTCATCGAGGAATTTTTTCGAGAAATTCTCAGTCTGGTGGAACGTGATATTCTTCCAACCGTGCGATCGTCCGTATCTTTACTAATTAAAAAAGCAATTTTATTCGCATCGTCGTAACAGCCCTCGTGAAAAAGTCGCGAGTCTCTTGACTGAACTCGAAAGATCAGCGAGGCGGACAAAATTTCTGCCGCATCTCGTCCAACGTAAAACTTTCTACCCTCGTCGCAATTAGCCTTCGCGTCTCGTACGAGCGTCTCGTCGCATCGATCCGCTGTACGAGGAGCAAAGAACATATTTCAATACCGTATTTCTTGATGCCATTACCGCAATTATCGCTGTTCCCTGGCCCCCGAGGAAACGCAATTATACAGTGTTTTATAACGCAGAACTGCGCGGCGCTCGCCCAGGGGAAAGAGAGCGGAGGTCCGTCTCGAGCAACCTCTCGGTGCAACTCCGCCGGGACAAACAGTAATGCGTTTCTTTCCCCCGCGTGTACCGAACGCGCGCAGGTGAACGCCGGTGGACTTTTCTTCTGCAACCCTCGCGGAGAATTCGCGACGCTCGCAATCGTCCCGGGGTCCTTCGGGTTCTCGCCGATGCGAGGAAAAAGCCGGAATGTCGTGGAATTGAAATCAGCATAGCTCGGCGCCGAGGCGCGCGTTCCTTCGTGGAAACGGCGCGGCGCGACGATTAATGGCCAGGATCGTTTCATTCATCGCTGCGTCGGATGGTTGGGGGTGGAGGAGGCAGGATTAACGCGGAGCGTTGTGTTAAAGGTCAATGCCGCGCCGCCGGCAAGCCCCTAAACTCTTGTGGGAAGAATTTCTCTCTCTCTCTCTCTTTATTTTAGTCGCTCTTTTTTTTCTCCTCCTTCGCTTCCTCTTATTTATCGCCGATTAAAGAACTCGGTGTGACGGAATTATTCGCGGTATACTAACTGGTATATTGGTACCCGCACAGCGGGCACTAACGAGTGTGAGTAACGTCGCACGCGAGCCTCGAGGATTTTGGCCCGTGAGAACGTTACGAATTTATTTCCCTCCAATTTGTTTCATTTGCGAAACATTCTGTCTGAGATTAATCTAAAAAAAATTCTACTTTATCGACATTGTGACGTTCGAATTAATTAACGCCGAATCGTTTCGTGGCGAGTTTGAGAGCTCGATAACGCGAGGAAAAAAATGGACATCGTGGCAGGCCGATGGTGGACAATTATGAAAAGAGCGTCTTCCCGAGGTTCACGGAAACGTTAACTCGTCGTAATCACTGGCATCTGACGCGCACGCGTAAATTTATTCGACGTCTCGGCATTAGCGGGACTTTGTTACAACTCGAAAGGCCGATGCTCCGTCGAGCTGCACTATTTAATAGCGCATGATTGCTCGTTGCGAGCGTTTAGCCACACCTGCGTGCACGATGCCGGACTTGGTTCCCAAGTCTTCCCCGTCAAGCCTGATTTCACGCGATCACAGACCACACAGGAGAACGTCGAATCTTTGAATTAACGCTGTCATTATCCGTCATCTACCTTTCTCGCGTCGCTGAAGAGACTTCATCAATTCTCCCTAACGGAATGGGTTTTTACAATTCTGCTCGTTCAAGTATTGGGTCGAGTAAAAAGCAATCTCGCATTTCGCGGATAAATCTCGTTGACTGAAGAAGTATTTGAAACAGTTTTCACTCAATATCTCACTACGCGTGATTTAGTAATTTTTATTTGCCAACATTGTCAATATGGAGCAAAACAAGCAGTATTTTCCGTGTTTAGTGTAAAGACGACTTTTTTGCCATAAAATGTGTATTGATACGCAAATATTTGAATCGATAGAAAACAAATTACAGGCGCGATCGCTCAGTAGTACCAGACAACGCCACTCCTACTCGAGGTCTACCCCACGCCCCCTCGCGAATCACGTGACTCAAATCAACCAATCGCTAATTTTCGTTGCGTTAGCGTTGCACCTGAAGAGGGGCAAATTGCTCACGATCGTTAGCAACTCGCAAATGTTGACTCCGGAGAATCGTACAGAGGAACTTTGTTTGCGGACGGCCAATTAACTTGTTCGAGATACCTGTCCAGTCTATCTAGTATCTCGCAATGCGTCGTGTCACGATTTACAATCGAAATAATCCGCCAGCAGACGATCCATTGTTTCTCTCGCGCTAGAGCTGGTTCCGCGAACTCGAGACTCGAGACAGTTTCTTGAAGGAGTGCAGGGAACGGTTCGTAGCGGTAGATTCGAAGCGGAGCGCGTAACGCGCGCAAAAAGCCGGCCGTTTCGTAAGCGAATAAATTGAAAAAGGTGATTAAGGAAGAACGAACGCGCGGTCGTCTAAGCGGGCTGACAGTCGGGGTACGAGCCCGGAGATTTATCGCCGGCCAACGGACATCTGTCATGCGAAGCGTTTTCACGGGAGAGGCATTCCTTCTCGTGAACTTCACGCTCTTCGCGAGAAACGTTCTTCCGCCTCGCGCGCGACACTGTTTCACTTAATAAACACTCCGCGTTCCATTTATCTCTGCCTACGATTCGCGTGCGCTCGACGCGATTGCAAATGGAAGACGTTGAAACGGAATTGACGTCGAGAAGCGACGACGAGCGTTAACTTTTCGATTATCCATATCGAAATTGCGAATCTCGCCCAACTGAAAGCTGAGAAGCTTTCCATTCCACGGCCAGAAGAATCGCGCCGGCCAGTTGCCGTTTCGCGTTCACTCGCCAATCGATCGGTCACCGATTTACGGACAATTTGCAGGACGTCACGGTCCTGCCATTTAGGCGCGGTTGCGCCACGACATCCTTTCCGTTCCTTTTCCTCTCTTTCTTTTCTTTTTCGACCAGTGTCCAGACCAGTGTTTCACGCTCCTCGCGCGGATTATCGACGATCGACGATCGGAGCATGGACAATCGCGTTCGAATTTATCCGTGTTGCCCGGTGTGTAACCCGTGGATCGATCGATCGAAGGTTTGCTCCCACGCACGGACCGTATCCGGCCCGGCGTGAAAAAAATTCGCGCGTCGCGCTTTCTCTCCATTACCATCGCTGATGTATCACCGCGTCGAGGCCTCCGTCAGGAATTACGATGTGCACGGAAACACGGGAGAGGGAATAATCGAAGAGAGCCGGAGAGCCTCGCCACGGTGTGGCTAATCGACGTCGTGGCGAATAAATTTGGTGTAATTGGCTGGCGAGTTTATCGGGATGTTGGTCGCCGCCGCCTTGCCTCTCCGCTCACCACCGTTCGCACGTTTTTATGGAAATTAATTGGCTCGAAAATATTGACCGTGTCGAGGAGATCGCTGGACGCTGTCACGCTCGACGTTCTCAATAGCGGCGCTGGAAGACCGGATGCTCGGAGGATACCGTACTCTCCACACAGGCCTATCCTGTTGCGTGTTTCGTCGCCCCGAAGGTCGATGAATTTCGTCGATTCGGCCGGTTTCGTGAGGGTACTTTCGAGTGGGTACTTGAAACGCTTCGAGAAGAGAGTAGAAGAGCCCGGGTTCTTCTTTTACTCGAAATATTATTTTCTGGAAAGAATCTTTGAGAAAACTGAACCGAGAGATCCCGCAGTTTGTTCGATTACGATTCTGAGGAATTCCGAGACGAGTACACCGAAGAGTGTACGGACCATAAGCAGAAACGGACGGGAAGCCTTCAACCCTTTTCGCCTGGCCGCTTTTGACTGGCACGGGTTCACGGAACTTGGGGAAAGAAAAAGAAAAAAAAAGAGGAGGAGAAAAGAGCCGGCGACCGTTCGATCGGAGGGAAAAATATGGGCATCCGTCGACAAGATATCAGACGAGTTCGTTCCGAGAACGTCGCGCGTCGTCTCTGCTGGCGTCGTCGTCTCCAGAACAGGAAGAAACGAGGAAGAACGAAGACGGTAGCCCGTAGGATCGGTGGCTGGCATTCCACGGAACGACATCTGTTCACGACTGTTCCGCGTTCTCGCCGCGAACCGACTGCGGCTCGTTTTGTCCGTGGTGGCTGTTCGCTCTCGGCTGCGCGCCGGTAATTGCGATCGATACCGAGTCTTTCTCGGCTCTCCGTGTCTGTCTCTCCGTTGCCCCCTCCCTCTCTCTCTCTCTCTCTCTCTCTCTTTCTTCGTTTTCTCGTTGTCCTCGTTGTCATCGAAATTAAACGACGAGCAAAGGCAGTTTCTTTCGTGGTCGATGGGAGGACGAGTCTGCGGCTCTCCTCGGCGTACGAGCTCGACGAGAAAAACTCGTTGGTGGCATGCGCGCGAATAGTCAGCCAAAAACCGCTCGTCGAACGCGTATCGAAGCTCTATCGCCGGAAATCCGCGCAGTGACAGAACATCGCTCGTAACATCGTTAGTAACGTGACTGCTGCGCGCCGCGCGAGAATTAAAGCGGTGCAAATTGCGTACGGGAAGCAGAAACGTCTGGTGCCAGAGATAACCATTTCTCTCGTTCTTTCTCGCTGATTAATCCCTTCCTTCTCTCCGTTCTCTCCGTCTGTACAACCAGAGTCTAGCATTTGACTCTGCTTCGCTTAGGGGACTATAAATTGCGGCCCATTAGCGATTCCGAACTTTTTGTTATTCGAGGAACACGCTATCACTTTTTTGTCGTATCAATTGACACGCGCCAACTACGACGTGCAATGGTACATCGGCACATTTCTTAATTAGTCAGATTCAAGTACGTTCGATCAGTCGACCGTTGGAAAATAATAGGAAAGCAAGACGTTACGCCGATCTAGTGTTGCGCGAAACAATTATCCTATCCATTATGGCGGTGTATCGGAATCGATCCACTTCCTCCTCGCTCCAAGTTATCGTTATCCTTCACCGGATGCGCGTGTTACGATGCACCTTACGCAGCGAGCGCGCACGCGGCTGTGTGCGTGGGTGATAAAGTCGCCAGGTATTTATCCGGCCGGCAGAGGCATCCCTTGTTTGCCGGTTTGCTCTCCGTTTGGATCGGCGTCCCGCCGCGAGGAAGAGAGTCCTCCTGCGGGCTCTCGGCCGCATCGGGCCGCGGCGATAAATCGCGGTTCACTCGTGGCGCGCGAACCACGAATCGTCGGCTCGGGAGCGACGACGATGCCGGCGATGCGGCCCGAGTCTCGGAGCTCCGGAGCGAGAGATAGAACGAGGGAGCGCTTCTGTTGTACACCTATCTGATAGTTGAGAGCGTGAGTTATTAGCGTATGGCGCGGAGCGACGTAAAGGAGCGCAGCAGCCAGCCAGCTTTGCGCGGCTCGGGGTCCTTGAAGTAGCGCCGCGAAGATCCGGCGATAGCTGCAGGAAACGACGTGAAATTACGGCGACGGACTGTTCGCGGCCGTTTTAATGGAGCCGCTCGCGTTGCTCCGCCGCTCGATAGCGCCGCTTTTATTATTGCCCGTTAATCGCGCCCTTTCGCCGCTCCCGATCACCCGAAGATCGTTCTTCTCCACGATCGGTTGCTTCGCCGCCCCGAATTCGCAGGAGTAGTCTAGCGGTGCGAGTTAACAGGTCGATTCGATACGCGTTAAGATCGATTACGAAGCGTGTTTCGGTGTTTGCGCGAAGCACGGGCTATCGTTCTTGATACTATTCTTTCGAACAAAGTCTGATCCGAGAACGCGAAACGTTCTAATATCTTTGCTCTCGCGACAAACGTCACGATCAACGCGTATCGATCGTACCCCCCCGTTCGTCTCTCGTCTGCGACAAGAAGCGCGGATGCTTCCATTCGTCGTGAATCAATTCTGTTCCACGCGACTGCAGATGCACGATCCAGCGGAGCTAAGTAGACAGACAGGTAGCGGATAACGAAGCGGATCGACGCGACCGATACTCGGCCGATCACCGAAATCCGGTCGGTCGGTCGGTAGCCGCGTGGTAGATCGCCAGAGACCGAAGTGACAGCGCGGAATTTCGATGGAAGCCGCGATACGTTGCAATTACTTTTTTACGAGTCGACCTGTCGCGCGGCTTTTTTACGAATTGTCCGCGGATCGAGAAACAGCGGCACGAAAAAGCGCCCGTGGCCTCTGTTTTCAAGGCAGTTGAAGCAGCGGACGAGCGAAGTTGCGCCTGCCAGTTCAGCGTTTTTTTTTTTTTTTACTTTGGGACGCGATGCACGCTTTTTCTCTCTCCGCCCCCCCCCCCCCTCCTTCCCGATGCATTTGATTTCTGGAGCAGCACGTGTCGAGGCACGAAGCCGACGAAAGAGGTGTCGCTGCCTCATACGGCTCGAGCGGCCGTGCCTCGCTCCGAGAACGACCACTTCTTGCTCGCCCGTCCACCGTACAAGGGCCGAAACGCCTGGAAAACGAATCGAGAAAGAGACGTACGCTGCCGATTGCATTCTTGGCCTTGCGACGTGACACGGCCACTTTTTGAAATAACCGCCGCTCATAACCCCCTAACCCACTTGACCTATCGTTTAACGAGTTGCCAACTCTCAATATAATCATCCGCGCAACGAATTCCTCCTTTCCGTGAAATTTGGCGCCAAGTTGTCCAAACATCGAAATAGTGGATGCTTGAAAGACACTGTGGCGTCTTGATAATAATTTATTTGCTGTGCAATCGTCCGAGAATTCTTTCTAGTGGATTGCTCAGATTCACTTGTAATTAGAGTATACTTTGAGAATAATCGTAGAAAGGAAAGCACAGTCTGCAGAATTGCCTCCTGAATTAATTACAGAATAGTGTAGAATTGTGGAGGTTCACAAGAAACTACTACTTACTTTAATTTATGTACGATTTATGTACATAATTAAATTTAGTTTGTGTCGATCGCTGCTTTATTTCCTTCTTTCTGCTTTTGTGATCAACGTCGCCGCTGTTAAGCTCGTTTTAAAAATGCGCGCGTCGCCACAATCGTTTACTGGTTAATCGTAATTGGCAGAGCCAATCGAATAAAGAATCGAAATCTCCCTGTCTGCGAGTCTGGCCAATCGTCTCCAACTATTCGAAAATTAATTAAGGAAGGCCTCATTGACCGAAGGATCAGCGACCGATCTTAACAAGCGCATGGCTGACCAACATCGCTGAGACACGGTGAGCGATTATTTCTTGACAAAAGAAAAAAAAAAAAGAAAAAGAAATCAATCTAGTGAATCCACGATTCACAAAGCAAGGTGGCCAAAAAAGACACAAACTAGATCCACGACCGAATAATCTAGAAAATATTTAACGCATTGAGCCGTTAACGTGTGAAATTTACACGTCGATCCTCCAAAGCGTGTATATATTTTTAATCTCGAAAGTGACAAATAGCCTCTTAACGGCCTAAAGAAATTGGCGCACCTTCGTCAAAGAATCTGACGACACTTTGCGCTCGTCTGCCTACGCGTCATCGACAAAGAGAGGCTTCGTCATCGCCGCTTTGTTTCGAAACGGGATTCCCTTTTCACGAATCTGCACGACGATCTGAAGACGTACCATTTCAGCAGCGGAGGTTGTCGCGTCGCGAGTGACGTTAATTCCGAATCACGGAGAGCGCGTGTTCTTTCGCCGTCCCTGTCGGCGGAGTCCTTTTTTCCATTCGTGGCCGTTGAATGGATCGCCGTTGAGGGACGATCCCGCGCGCGTCGATGAAAACTGACAGCGAGAGGCAGGTGGCTCTCTTTGCCGTGGCATTCGGCGACTGAAACCGATACCGTCGCATTAAAGTCGATGTCCTCCGGTTTGCCTTTTTCCGCGGAGGTTGCCTTGGCCGATGACATCTGGCCGACGGTCAGGAATGCCGAGCAATAACCGGTCTCTCTCTCTCTCTCGATACTCGCGGGGTGCATTTCTGCCTAGGTGAAATTCCCGAGCAGCGAGTGGGCTCGCGGCGAAACTCGTGCAACCCGCAAACCGGGGACAACAACTGCGCCTGCGACGCGCGGATTTAATTGACAATGGCGAAGTGGTCACATCCGCCGCTGGTCGGTGACAAACGAGCCTCGTCGCGTCGACCCGCAATCTAAAACGATCGTTTGAAACTCCGTGGTAATTCCAACCATGGCGAACTAACGACAGCCAGCCGAGAATCGGACTTTCTCTTCGTTTTCTTCAACGCTCGTGCGTCTCGCGCGATTCGTTCCGGTTCTCGTTTACTGTAACAAGGTGTTTTCGCTGATCGCTGAAAAATGTGTAATTTCGTCTCGCTGCGCAGACTCGTCTCTTTCCGATTTCTCCGAGCAACGCTCGAGTCCGCCTGGTCAGTCGCAAAACGCTCGACGCTTTTTGGAAATCGCTGACGATCGCTGACGGGCTGAGGCCCGTTCGTGACCTCGTCCTGTCACACGGCACGTCGCGTCGCGTCGCGTCGCGTCGCGGCACCGACAGGTGGGATGCAAATTATTCAATTAACGTCGGAAACACCGGCGGCCTCGGACGGCGATACGCGCTTTCAACCTTCTCGATGACTGGTATCCTAACGGGTTGGTGAATCGAAGAGAGAGAGAGAAAGAGGGGACTGCCTGGAAACGTACTCCAGATAGCGTTGACACATTGATTGGCAGCGTGGGGTGCGTATCGGGTGGCTGTTGGTGGCTGGTCGTGGTCCGAGTGGTGGCACGACGGAGGGAAGCGGCCGTGGCGTACACGGGCTTCTCGTTTATCTGCGGTCCGTGAAGGAAGAAGGCGGGGGTCGATCGACGACGAGCTTACGTCGTGGGGTATCGAGTTTTTGCAGATCCGGGGCCTTTTTCGTGACGCGTTTCGCGCGGATAACGCCAATTAACGTGGCCGTAGCCGTTGTCGTTGCCGTTGCACGTGGCCTCGCGGAGATTTAAAGCGCGGCATAATGGTGCGTTACGGATACGGTGAAAGTGTCGGTGGTGTGCACGCGGGCGTCGTCGCGCGCGAAGAAGAAGGAAGGATCCGTGTCGCGTTACGAACGACGCGATCCCATCGGGACGCATAAATCAGCGCGCTGGGCGATGTAATTGCCGTTAATTAAATTACCCTGCGCGCACCACGGTAGGCAGCGCCTCGTCTCCCCGTTCCCGTTACTCGAATCACCGGCTATCTGTAATTAGTAATTGCACGTTTATCCGACGACTGCCCGCCGAGCGGGTCGAGCCTTCTCCCTCGCGGGACGCGCGTTAATTTGTCGCCGATATTTACCGTGTTCCTGGCCACGTTGTCGTCGAGCATCGCTCGTATCTACCTCGCTGGGGCCCACTACCATCGACCGCGGGTGGGCCCCGCTTGATTTTCGGTGACACCGATCCCTCCACCTCCTCCTCCTCCTCCTCCTCCTCCTCTCTTTCGTACCAGCTCGCGGTACGAAACACGATCCCCGTGCATGCGTAATGTTGCGCGCACCGAGGCGAGAGGGAACGGCCACGTTCCTCCTCGTGGCCTACTCGAGACGCGTATTTCTTTCGCTGATTTTAATCTATGCCGCGAGTACCGTAAACAGGCGCGAAAGGAGCCGCTGTTTATCTCTCTTACTGTAAATAGTAGGCAGCCGGGAGATGGGTAAGGCGGTAAGTACCGGTCGCGAGCAGTTCGATTGTGCTGCGGGAACAGGGTTAGAGCTACCAAGTGGGACGAACGTTGAACGCGACCTAAAACTGTGAATAGACGTGGCCACGTATTTACATACGCCTGTTGTTAAAAGATGCCTTTTGCATCTCGAGAGCTGACAAACTCGACGACGCGCGCTGCCGGATCCGGCGTTCCTCCCGTTTATCAAAACACGCGTCAAGTGGACCATCTGCCTTGTTCCCTCTCTCTCTCTCTTTCTGTATATGCTGTTTCGAGAGGCTGAAACCTACCTAAGGCGACGCGTGGGTTCCCGATTTAGCGCGTGCTCTGCGACGCTGACGGCTCAAAACGCAGTTGGCGAGACGGTAATGGATTCCCTCGCGAGAGGAAAAAAGAGCAGCGACAGGCGGCCTGCGAAAGATGCAAACACCGATCGATCAGCGGAGATTACTCTTCGTTGACCTAGACGCGTCGTGGATACGCGGCGATCTACGAGATCTAGGCGATCGTGGTAAAAAGGGGCGAAGAAAGAGGAGGCACGGAGGAGGGAGGTTGGCAGTGTCTCAGCCGTCAGCGAGTGACAGCGGTTAACAGTATCTGGCCCCCACTTCGCGTGAATTATATGCGAGCAACGCGTGATTCACGTCTCCGTCGTTTTACGCTGCAGGTGGGTGTACGTATTGGAGGTTGTTGCAACGCGTGCAGGTCGGTTGTCAGTCGCGCGGGACTAAGCAGCTGCGTGCGAAGCGAGGGCAGCCCTGCTTCTCTCTCGACAGCAGCCGTTGACAAGAGGGTGGTGGTCTAACGGCACTCGGTACGCGGATGTACGTCTGCTTCGGAAGCACCGATCTCCGCCGTCGGTTGCGCGTAGGTGGCTTCAATTACCGCAATGCTTCGAACGAAACGAACGAAGCGCGATCTCGCCCGACGTCGCGTTCGACGATTTACGAGAAATCTTGCTTTTCAGCCGGGATGAGTCGGTCGGCGGTCGTTGTCTTTTATGGGAGCCAATGCCGGTACATAAGTTATGTAATCGAATACGACGGTGGGCCCGCGACGTCGGGTTCCTTTTTTATTCCGTTGCGTCTGCTCGGACGTTCGCGTCCATTTATCGAGGCTCGATAGTATCGGCGGCGATACGAGGCGGGAGGGCCGCATTACAGTTACTTGTGCATTCATCATACGCTTACGTAATGACACACGCTCGCTCGCCGCCCGTTTTTGTAGGTGTACGTGCTCGTATCGCGCGAAAGGGCTCCGGGGTTAATGACCGGGACACGGAGGAGTACGAAGGGAGGTCATCGTCGAAAAAGTACTCGCTGCCTCGATTCCAGGTTTCAGTTTCTCTCGGTGTTTGTGCGCGTTCGATTCATCTTTGGCTCGACTTGCCTCGAACTCGATCGTTTATTCATCGACGATCTCTCAATCTCTTCGCGAGCCTTGCGCGAAAGAACTGGGCGAAAGAAAAAGGCAATTACACAGGGATGGAATTACGATGCCGCGAAGAAATCGTAATTGCGTTCAATTCATCCACCCATGGGAGGAAGCCGAAAGAAGCAGACGCGCGCTCACGTTCCTCGTAAAATTTTCCTCGCCTGATCCTCGTCCATACTGATCAGCGGTTAACGAGTAGCAGCGGTGCTCCGCTGCGATCGCGGCAAAAAGCGCGCAGCTTCGGTTAGCACCCACGCTCGCTGTCCTACGCCAATGTGAGGGGAAAGGAGCGAGAGGAGTCGTCGGTAGAAAGGAAGGACCGGTTCTCTCTCCGGTCCTGCAAGATCCCTTCCTTCTACGTTAGCCCGTGGGTTCGGTCCTCGGGGCCTCCGCTGGCCCTCCGGACTCAACGTTGCATCCTCTCTCGTTCGGTCGGCCCCTCTCTCCGTGCCAGCGCACTAACTTTGCAGTCGAATAGCTTCCCTGCGAATAACCGTCGCGGACCGCTCATTACTGCGTACTTCGTGAGCGCGCGGTCCAAGCTGAAATATCTCGCCGACCGCCGTTCCGTGTCTCTGGAGACTTCAACGCCGGGCGAGGCGACGCGTTGGTGATTTCAACGCGTGGAAGACGCTGACTCGCCGCTGGTTTACGAGGGGATCTTCTTCGCTCGTTGCTTCTTTCGGGACAGTTTGATAACCAGTTTGCAAAATGTTTGAATTCCCTTCTTTCCAGCTCTCCAGACTGTCGTTGTTCCGCGTCCCGAATTTTTCCGTTCGACAACAAGGTCCAACCACGTATCGAGCGAATCGACGACAATTACGTTCGTTCTTCGAGACGCGTAGCTGGATCGACGCTCGTTTCGAAGCTCTCGCAGATAGATTGCGTCAGAATCGGAGTTCCACGGATCATCAAGGTCTACCTACATCGAATCGCTTGCTTAATTCGCTGAATCAGACGCTGAACGAGAGCGTTCGTGGCTGGGAGTCGTGATCGCGTCATTCGTTTCGTACGAGTCGCCGATCCGTAACTCACCGATGCCCTGGTAAAACGAGGCAAGAAATCCTGCTCGGCAGCTCGAACGAACGAACGAACGAATCGGCGTCCTTTGATTGCTCTCGCGTATAGAAACGCGTCCGCGGCAGGAGGCAGCGCGGGCTTTTCCTCCCTCGGCATTGACGCGACGAAGCACGCAAGTAGCTCGATAACTCGCGGCTCCGTGGTTACGCAGCTGGACCGATTCCGATCGGTCGATATGTCATCCCCGATAACTCCTCTCTTTCTCTCTCTCTCTCTCTTTCTCACTCTCTCAAAGAGGAAGTCACGAGGCGAACTCCGCCGTTCCCCGCCAATTAATAAACTAGCCCCCGTGTCCGCGTTCTCGTTCGAATTCATTTCTCCGGATTCGCGGAGCGTAATTTAAAATCGCGCCGGAACGTCGGACGCGCGGTAATAGCAACGTTACCGTAGACACGCGTCGCTGCGTAATATCGCGTCCTCCTCTTCCCTGCCTGCGGCTCCTGCTCGCCCGTATTCCGCTCCGTTGTCCGCCCCGTTGGTATCCGTGTACGGAAGTCTCACGCTGATAAACTCGATTAAGTTGCCTTCTCGAGCGAGTCCCGTGTTTGTTTAAACGATTAATAACGTCCCGCGGAATCTTAATGCAGCGCGCTCTCGTCTCGTTCGCCGGCCGCTCGTCTTCCTCTCGGCCGAGAGAAAAATCCTCCGATGCCTGAACACTGCCGCGTTATTGTACGCGCGAGTTCCTAGGGACGAATACCGACAAGGTCGAGCCGCCCGCAGCGCTTGCCCCTTCCCATCACCACCACCATACCGTCACCCCCGACGCTGCCTCTTTCCCCTTCGTTAATTAATCAGTTCCCCTTTGTCGCCGACGGCGCAACGCGACGCGTACCGATCGAAGCATCGAGCAGCTGCGCCACGCGGTCCACGCCAATTACGCCCTTCGTGCGCCGAATCGATTTGTCTATCCGTTAATTATCCGCCTTGCCCGCGCCAATAAAGCCGATCAATAAAGTCTGAAACGCCGTTGCGTTCCAGCGAGTTTATTCGAGAGTAGTCGTCGGCTCGATAGTGCCGGCGCGTTTTCTTTTCTTCTCGCATTTATCGACAGGATTTGCAAAAGAGCAGCAGGAGGGGAGGGAAGGGAGGCTGTTCGGGGCCGTTACTCCAGGAAATCGTGCACGCCGCGTGTACGCACTTGCAACGCGCGTACCGAGGAGCCTGCTGGCCGGATTCCTCCCGACGCATCGGCGCGTACGCAGATAAGGACTGCGATGCGACCCGTGGGAGGAACGAACCCTCGATCCCCCCGAGGCCTGAGAGCCTTTCCTCGTTTCCAGCCGCGACCTGTGTATTCCGCCGGACGAATTTATTCGATAGGGCCTCCGACGATCCTTTCGCGCTGCCCTCTTCCGGTCGTACGCGTCCCTTCGAGGAAATCGCGCGATCGTGAATCTCTCGAATCCAGGATGTGCAACGTACCTACCTCGCGTAGCAGCAATCCCATGGAACGTTTCCCTCCGATGAAGTTTTCTCTCTTTTCGAATAGAGAAGATCGTTAAGGTTCGCTCACGATGACTTGTGTATCGTTCTGTATCTTTGACTATCTCTGTTCCTCTCGAAAGACCACCCAGTGTTGTGGGAAATGAATAGAATCCTTGCCAACTGCCCTTTTTGTACGTGCCGCTTATGTGAACTTTCCGCTCAAGCCATTTGGAATTTTCATTGTGAAACGAAGAATTTTTTTAAAATTTGTCACAAAGTAGTCATGAAGCGACATCTTAGTAACATGTATACTGCGTTCTTTTCGACTGCTTGTTAAGATTGACTAAATTTGATAAGAAGACACTGTAAAATTTGTTGTCAAAATAACGTTAAAGTAAATATGATTTATTGGCATTTAGTATTATTGGGTAGTATTATATAATTTATATAATAAGGATTCTAAATTAGTCGAATTAATTTCTTGTTTATTGTTTTACACTAAATTTGTAATACACTACTGATATGCGAGCATATTTCGTATCAGGCGCCTATAGGCGCTGTTCACAGTCAAAGGGTTAATGTCGCGGAAATTTAGGAAGGTATTTGCCAATCGCACCCAACGAGATGGCGATTAACCGGCCGCGATCGACCGGAGGAGCGAATTAGAGAAACACAATGGCCTATCACGCGATCGATCGATCGATCGGGGGAGGAGGGGGGGGGGGGAGCGTGCACGTTCGATTTTTCCCGCTCGCCGGAGGATGTATGATCCGGACGATCGTTCGAGGTATCAGCCGGATCTCGCGGGCCGAAGAAATATGCAGATAGATAATCTCCGCGGCAACAAATGGACGCGCGATTCAAACCCGTAAAACTGCGCGCCGCCGCGCCGGATGAAAGTGCACCCGACCGCGTGCTATCGAGTCGCATCGCCGCGGAATAATTGCTACCGAACGTACGGAATGGTAAATAACAAATTGCGACGGTTCGTTTCTTTTTTTTTTTCTTCTTTCTCTCTCGTTCGACCTCTTTCTTCCGTCGTTGACTATCTGAAAGATCTCCACGGCGAAGTGGCACTCGAACCACTGTCGAGCGAGCTCCGATCGAGGATCGAGGACGAATCCGGCGCGGCGTGGAATCGAATCGCGATCGACGTCGATCGCATTTCACGGAGCGACGGACCCGGCTGGGAGGCTGATGCTCGCGGTATCCCGATGCGATCGTTTCCGAAACCCGAGTACTCGACACCTTCCTAGCGTTGAATTCCGTGTTTACGACGAGGCGCGAAATTCGCGATTGCAACGGCGATACAAAGACCGAGAACGTTTCTTCGCGAGAAACGCAGTAATTGTTTCGGGTTTTTGGGAAAACGGCAGAATATACATGTATATTGAAACTAAATTACGACGTGTACGTACAATTGGATTGGAAGGAGAGTTTAATTTAATTCAATCGCCCAGAGTGTCCCGAATGTAAATGTGTCGAAAATTCGGAAGCACAGAGAGGATCGATAAAATTCCTTACAGATTTGCTCGTTTTGCGAACAAAGAATTTCCTGACTTATTTAATAAATTTATTCAATTTCAATGAACTCGAGAGAGTAACTGAGAGATTGAGCATCGCCAGAACAATGTCTGGCTACAATCAAAGTGATCAACGCTCGATGAAATGCTTGACAAATGACCAACCTTTTGATTGAACAGTACCTTCATTGAATAGATGATTACATTATAAGATGATAATGGATGACGTCGATAAGTGTAAATAAAGAACCTTTTCATTTCTTCTTTCATTTCATGACTCTCTCCATAGTGAGGCAGAAACGAGCAAATCTCTAAAGGACTTGGTTTATCAGTCCTCCATATGCTCCCAAAGTTTCAAGACTTAAATTCGGGACACTCGAATGTATGTAAACTTTTGATAATTAAATAGTAACATTTGTTGAATGAACGCGCGCGAAACGATCCGGGCAACAAGTAGAATATCGTGTGTTGTCGTTGATCCTGGACGCGATGGTCGCGTGAAAGTACGCGTTAATCAGCGGATGTAACACGGGCTTAATGTTTCATACGTATATAACGGGGGGAACGAAGCACCGAGGCCGAGTTATGGCACGGACTTTCGAAAGAGAACACGAGCTCCTCGATCGAGCCAGCGAGGAACCAAAGCGAAGAAAATTACGATCCGTTCCTTCGGGCGCACGGTTCGACCAGCCGCGCACGGTTTCGTCGTATTTCAACGCGTCGTATCCCTTCTCTCGTCGTATCCCGGTTCTCGCCGTCCTCCCGTCCTCTTCCGCGATCGTTCGTCCTTAAGTCGACTCGCGAATGATCGCGTTAATAAGGGCAATAAGTTTCGGACCGTCGGCATCCTGCTATTCCGCCCGGGGATAAAAGAGTATTTACGCGCCGCGCGAATGATAATTTCCGACCGGGCGTAACACTTTTTTTTAGCAGCTCCGTGCCTTTTAGCTAAAGTTGGCTTCCTATAAATTCTGGAAATTTAAAGCGTCGCCCGAGGACGCCCGATTCTTTTCGGAGGCACGACACTTTTGCAAACGACGCGGAAATTTCAAACGTTTGCGAAAATTACGAACGTTTGAAGCGAATCGCAGACAGTTCAAGTCTGATTCAATTCAATTTTATGAAACGATCGCGGTGCTGTCGCGAAACGGGAAGACGAAAAACACGAGGAAAGTAAACACAACGTCGCGTTACGTCAAACGAATGTTCAACGATCGACGTTCGTGGGTATCGGCGCGATAAAAATCGACATAACTTGTCGATCAACGTTCGGGCGGTCTGTGGCAAGCGCCGTAAAGGTCTCCGTCTTTCGTGGACAAGCCTAGTTTCACGTGCAGCATATGCGTGTTCGAGCGTTGAAAAATCTGTTTTCATTCTCGCGTGATTGAAATCGCTCCGTGCGAGAGAGCGCGCGTTATCCATCTGACGCAGTCTCAAACTATTTGAAAAACTCGTCGGTGAGGTTCGTGCAACGCGCGCACGTCTTTGTTAGTTGATTGTCATTAATACGCGTGTTATCGTGCTCGCTAACGGAGTCGAGATGCTTTGACAAATGAACTTTGAAACGTTATCCTGTATACCGGCTATAAACGAGAACTCGGTGGCACTCGCCTCGAACGGTTACAGTCGCACCTGAACACGGTCGTTGAGGCATCCTGGATTAATCGTGGATACGCTTTCCTCGTAACTTCACCCCTGAATCGTGCCTACTTACTTGTCTTACGAGAGAGTGTCGGCTCGCTCTCGCCATCCGCACACGCGAGCCCGAGTGGAAATGCCTGGTTAGAAATCCGTGATGAACGATTCGATGTTAATCAACGCGACGGGTGTTACAGAATTTTACGAGGGGGCAGTATATCGCGAACGACCGTTTGACCGTGTTTGACTTATTCGACTGTCTCGCGATCAAATCTCTCTGCCACGACAATTTGAAATTCGAGATAACGCACTACTGTATATTCCATAATTTAATCGACAATCACGAAAGCTCGAAGCTCGTCGTTTCACCAAGAAGGAAAAGAGTTACATTGTCTCATTGGCCTACATTGTCTGTTATAGCTCAATAGACTTTCTCGAACGACGCGACAGATATGAAAAAACTGCACGACTTCTATCCCAATACGATTCGTCTCACTGAAAGACTCAGGAGCAACTGTTCTGATTAGGAATCGATAGAAAACAAATTACAGGCGCGATCGCTCAGTACCAGACAAAGCCACTCCTACTCGAGGTCTATGCCACGCCCCCTCGCGAATCACGTGACCCAAATCAACCAATCGCTAATTTTCGTTGCATCAGCGTTGCACCTAAAGAGGCCTGGATTACCCTCGCTAAAATCACTTTCAGTGATAAAATTCACTATTCTGTCGATAAACGAAAACAGAACACACCGCGGCACGCCGCGGCTTGTATTTTCTTCGAGACGGTGGCTACCGTTGGACGTTGAAAGCAACGAACCTGGTTTCGAGGGGCCTACGCAGATCCGTAGCACGGTCCTGCCGCCAACGCTCTCCTGCCTCGGGGGCTGGATCATAATTCTGACCGGCAGTAAGAGAGAAGGGGGGGAGAAAAAAAATCGAATCGCGGCCAGATTTCCATTCCGCGGCCCACGGATTCCCGTGAAACGCTTCCTCCCGGTCCTCTATCTTCTCTCTGTCAGCCGTTGCAGCCTGAATATTTATAATTCGTGTCTCCAAGCAACGCTCCATGACGAGCGTCGTTGTCTGGATTAACAGGGCTTTTAAGAGGCGTCCCCTATCCTCGCTCCTATTTGAACGTCGCGTTCAACCGACGGTTGATATATTCCCTTTAATCTCAATTCGCGATAACAACGCCGCCTCCGCCGACGTCTGCGATTCCAGATTAACGGAATTAACGACATTGGTCAAAGCACATTCTTAAGTTATACGTATAAATATCTGTAGGATGCATGCGCATGGTGATTTTCCGGGTCAGAGTTCGACAAGACAGTTTTCGTTTCTTAGACTTTGGAGTTTTCTGAACGGGAACGTTAATTATCGATCGTTCGGTCGACAGAGCGACGATCTCAAACTCGAGACGGCAAGAACCTCACTTCTATTTTTTCACCGGCGCGATCGTACACGATCGCCGTCGCTCGTTCGTCATAACGAAAGCCCCTTTATCGTCCATCGATCCGGCTTTTTCGCCATCTCGCCGGCGGTAATTGCCATCCGTCGTGTCGTTTTGCTCGCTCGACAGCGCTCGCGTTGAATTTACCGCTCGGAGCGATCGAGAAATAGACGCGAGGGAACACGATAACGTCCCCTCTCGTACGTCGTCTCTCTGGTATTCTACGGCCGGCCGTTTAACCTCCTCCCGCATTCCTCGTCAATTTCTTTTTCCAAGGTCCGCGCTGCTGTCGGCGCGAGGAACGCGACCCGCGCGCGCCTGACCTTCATTGTTTTTCCATCGGCCCCTTTGCTTCCTTTTACGATGCATCGTGAATCGCGCGCCACCAATTGCACGCCAGCCTTGCCGTCGGAACGAATCCTATCGACCAATTATTCGAGATCTGCCCGGATACCCCCCGCTCCTGAAAAAATACCCAAATCGCGCCGGCTATTCCGACGTTCGACGCAGAAACGCGGGGGCCTTCTTCTTCGTTCACCTTTCAATTCGAATCTCCTTCCCATCAACCCATTAACAAATTCCGTTTCTCTCCAAGTCCCAATTCTCGTCGTCGCGATTATCCGACTTATTTATTTCTCGCCTCGAGTTTCAAAACTCTCCGGGGGCCTCCGAGATTCCTAGTACCAGACCGACATGGTAATCCATATAAACGGCGAAACTCGCGGAGGTACTTTCACTCGTTTAATCGCGGAGTTGGTATCGCACGATTCACCGTCATCGAAACGTCTTTATCTCGGGAGGCAGGTTGATAGATGCGTCGGTGCCGCCGTTAATTCCATACTGCGCCCGATTAAAACAGCGAGTGGATTAATCCGGCTCTCGATCGTTCCAATGAATTACACGTGCGCGCCGACCGCATTAATTACGTGATGTAACGCGGCTCACGTTCACGAGCCGGCCGTTCGGTGCCATTTTTCTTTCCTCCCCTTTCCTCCGCCAAACTTTCCGCCTTTACTCCTTAACCGCGATCGTCGAACTCTTGTTCCAGCGGCGTACGAAAGCAGCCGTGAGATTTGTCGCATTTCCTGAACGTTGCTGCCTCTGCATATTCCAACTCTATTTTTTTTTCTTGTTTTCTTTTTCTTAATCAATCTCGGTGAAACGACAGCGTAGACGTAAATTCGTTCGTATCGGAACTGTGGATTTATGAGATTCGATGGGATACGGTCGATGGCGTTACGTAAGGAAAAATTTACCGTAATCACCGGTAGCCGAGTCGTACGCTGGATCGATCCGCTGTCGGGAACGAAAGGCACGAACAATCTCGAGAGATATTTAATTTGGCATTGGTTTAAAAGTCGACTCGTTGCGCGCGATCTGGCGCGTTGCGTGGCTAACCGCTGCCAAGTAATTACACGCGGATTACTACTCTCGGGGTGCGTGTACAGCGCAGGGTTCCCTCTAAACACCAGGGTTAACAGTACCCGCGCGTGAAAATAAAAGATCCGCGTAACGTTTGCTTCCTGATAGGAGCCACTAATCGAACCGCTACGTCTACAGTTAGACTGTCATAAAGGAA
Source organism: Melipona bicolor (assembly GCA_030673865.1). NCBI lineage: Eukaryota > Metazoa > Arthropoda > Insecta > Hymenoptera > Apidae > Melipona > Melipona bicolor. Next base: position 364,038 of record JAHYIQ010000041.1, on the reverse strand, counting down.
ATTAACAGCGACTCGTCTTTTCCGCGTGTTCTCTGCGTTGAACGCGCGTCGTCTCTGCGAATGGCGTCGCCTGCGAAATGATCAGGAAGAAGATAAGCGGTATTGATCTTTGAATTACTCGAGGCACTCGTTGCTCACTCGTCCGATTTCAAATATATCCCTGGCTTTCTCCGAGTGAATCACTCGCGGATCGGTTTAGTCAAAAACTCTTATCTCTTATCTTTCCTTGCTCAGACACTCAATCCCAAGACAGCGTTCGCGACAAATTTCCGTAAGGCCTGCGACGTCCTCCGGATCGGTTCTCGGTCTCCTTGGAAACGCGATACTCCGCGCAAGCCGCAGATTCCGCGAACTTATTACACGCCACCCTCCGGCCAGCAAATTCGTCGACAGCCGCGTTGCCGCGTTCGCGAGTTTGCAATCCGACGCGGTGCGATAAAGCCGGGCGAGGAAAGACGGAGCTGTGCACGAAACGGGGGAAACAACCCCCGAGGAGGTACGCGTGCACGCTGCGAATGAATCGTCGCGAATTTATCGCGATGAAACCCGAGGCGGGACGACGGGACGGGACGGGACGCGTCGACCTCTCGTCCACCGGCAATCAACGCCAGAGATTTAAGGAGGTGCGAGTTTGAACGTCGCTGCCTCTCCTTTTCCCTCGCACGCGCACGAAATTCCCTATCATCGTGGTCCATCTTCCTCTTCCACGGTTCTCCATCTCTCTCTCTCTTTTTCTCTCTCTTTCGCAAGCGGTTTGCGTCGCGCACGATCTTATTTCGCACGCGCTTTCGTCACCGACGCAAGCTCGCTTCGGGCTCGTTCTGCTCGATTCGGCGCGAGTTGCACATTCCATTCCCGTTGGAGAGCGTTGCCGTCTCGTTACCGTTCCATTCAGATTCGTTCCGTCGTACGCGCGACTTCAGCTCATTCAGTCACGCCGGAGAGCCACCGCTCTCGCAATCGTCCGACGATTTAGGCTCGGCTCGCGTTCTCCTATCCCCCCGGGATAGGGGGGGAGTTTGTTTCAATTTTTCTCGAGGTTCTCGAACGAAGCAGAATTTACGTTCAGTTCCATTGACACGAGAGAGGAAGGACTGCGTGGGAGAGACGAATCGCGATATGCTCCCGAACCTTCCGATTGTTGCTGGCACCTCGAAGTTGGAGAGCCAGCGTTCGGAGGATCGCCGACCATTACCCGCGATGGCAATAACGTTGTAGAAGAAGTACAAAGAACGGTGTATTAGCACGTGAAATGACCGTGTGCCGCGATCAGGAATTGTCGGGTGCGCGAGCATTTTTGACGATCCTAACTGAGAAAATTACACGTTCGACTGGAGATTTACCTACGTAATGTATTCGCCGTGTGTACGGCCGAGAGACACGCAACTCCAGGAGAATTCCAAAATCTCTCGCCGGAGAACGAGTTGAGTTTCCGTTTCTTCCAAGCGACCGATTTCTATTCTCCAGAGAGAATGGACAGAAAGAACTCGCTAGATGTGTAAATAGAATCGTCGGCCTACTGGCCTGATACTCTCTCTCTCTCTCAGCGTCGCCTATTCGGCGCGTTCTCCTGCTTAAAGTTTGGACAGGTCCCGACAGGGCAAATTACAGGTTCCGGGGGCCGGAACGTTGCGTGCCCGCCACGGGAATCCGGTAGGATGTGATTACGGCTACTATTATTAAACTATTACCGAGGAAACCGGTGCAGAGGAGCGGATATCTCGTTGTCAGCCGCGACGCGACTCCGCTCGCCGGTACAAAGGAACCATCGTAATTGCGCCTTGCGTTTCTACGAGTTTGCGAGTTTCCAACGACGCAATTTACCTGGATGGAAAAATGAGCGAGCGCGAGTAGCACGTTCGTTCGTTACGTTGACCTACTGTACGTACTGTACCGTGTCCACCGTGTTGTTGGAACAAAGAAAAGGCAGATCGCTTGGAAAATCGTGGAATCGTTGCAGCGTACAGGAATTCCCAGTGTGTTTGCCGCGAGAACGACAGGCATTTCGAATCCCAAAGGATCGTAACTCTGTCACGCGCGACTATTCAGGCTCGTTTCTTATTACGCGAAACCACGGCGCCGGCACACCCACCATAACGAATTTAATTTAACGCAGGCTTTAAAGATCGTGAGTTCCTGGTGCATACTCGAGGAGAGCTCGATAGCACGCTCTCTTACGTCCAATTTATTAGCACTAAACGCGCGAGCTGTTTACGATCCCTGGCCGCGAAATGCCTGCCGAATTCGTATTCCCGCGTCTTGTCATCCAGTCGTCGTGACTGTTAATTGTCATTACCTTATTACCATTTGTCAGTGCTCCATTTCGACCGATCGTTCGTTAAGAAACCAGCCTCTCAAAATCGATCGCGTATTATACTTTTTTTTACTTATGATCAATTTCACTCTACGTACGCTGTCTAACAACGGCGGCGACTTTCGCTCGTTACAAAATCGTTCCGCCGCATTTTGCAATCGTCGAACCGATGGAATGCGCGTAGACCGGCTGAGAACGCGTGGATCCAGCCGAACCGCGGTGAGCGTGTAGTTCGCGATCCAGGATCATCCGCGCCGCTCGAGTTGCGTTACAGTGAGCCGGATCGTAAATTCATGCGACAGTTTCGAATAACTTTTGATTCACAAATAAAATTTGATATAAATATTTATGAAAAATATTCCTTTCCAATGATATGCAACACGATATATTTCATGTCCGTTTAATCAGTGTTTTATAAACAAATTTGTCAAATTATTTGTACGTTCTGTTTGATATATTTTTTGATCAATTTAGATCGTGTATTGATAAAACTTTTAATTTTAGTTATTCTATTAAGCGTAAGGTATCGAAACTACTTACGAATTGATAAATATCGGTTCCATGGCTTCTGCATCTAATTTCTTACATTATTATATAGAAGAAGATTCACTGAAAAGATTCCTACTTGTTAGATCGTGGGACTTTGGGGGTCTTGAAACATACTGCTTGTCAAAATGTAAAACTTTTTTTAGTTTTTTCCATTCAATATTTTTTTAAAATATATTATGTATCATGATCGTCGATGTAATATTCTCACAAAGAAAGACCATCTTTTATCGTAGAAGGAAATTCGGGACCAAAAATTAAACGCAATCAGGACATTTCGAATTATTTGAGAATCGAGATTTTTAAAAAGTCTAACTTTATGTATTTTGTTAATTTTCGAGATTGGTGGACATTTAGAAACCAATGTATATCAAAAAAATATCAAAATGAGGATGTTGATTTTCTCGTAAAATCCGCTGGACTCGTGCGAGTGTACCGATTTCCCGCACGCGCGCGGCCATAAATAATATAAATGCTCACGAGGCATCGAGCGCGCTCGAAAATTCACCGAGCAAACTCCTTGTCCGCTCGTCGCGTTTTCATTCGTACGTCCAGTCCAGTTGGGGACGTCGTGCGGATTCTGTCCATAGAAACGTTGGCGCGCGAGGAAGAACGAGGCAGATGAAACGCGGCGGATGCTCCCCGCGTTAGAGTCGTCGATCTTGATCGTTCGCGAGCGAATCTGGAACGGACGGTCTATTCGTATCGTGGCGGCGATCGCCAGGATACGTCGCGATAACCGATGATACATGGCCGATTGTTCGGTCGGCCGTGGATCTTCGGGAGCATTCGGCTGACCCAGATCTGGCCACCGCCGGATGACGGTCAATATGACGCGTTCCCGTTCCAACGAAAATGGTTTCGCGGCGGAGGCAGCGCGCCACTTGCGTGGGTAGCAATTTTTCATCGGCGACAAATGAAAGCAATCCTTTATTCGGCCTGCTCGGTTTATTTGGCCCAGCAACGTTGCGTTCGAGGCAACCGCTGTTTGTCCATTGCAGCGCGACTTTCGCGAGATCGAGCGTGCCAAAGTTCGTCCGGAAATGTCGACGCTTTGTCTCAGTCAGTCGAGAGAGAGAGAGAGAAATGTTCGCCGTTCGCGTGCTCGCGATAAAACGCTTATTTGTCATATTGTACACGGGGTATATTCGACCTACTTCTCGTGGTGGCTAACGTAACAGGATCAACGTCCCGATAGGTAGTCGCGAGCAACGCTCAACGAGCGTATTAGCAAAGATAAAACGCAATTGCCGTAAATCTGAAAGCTACCGCGTAATTCCCTCGCCGTCGTCGAATCTCCCCCTTAATTCGCGTCTCGATCGCGATCCATTCATCCTCGTTAGCAAGGTGCTACCGAGGACACACCTTCCCTGTCCGTAAAGTTAACTACGCGGCGCACATAATTCAAGAACGACGCTCGATTCACCTCGATAAAGCGGGGCACACTACCGCGACTCATCGCGTCTCTCGTTCGCCGAGAGCCGGTGATCGCAAGCGAAAGGTTAAAACGAACGCGAAGGCTGGAAGGCTCGTTGGATTTTATCACGGACACGCCTGTTGCGCTCGATTCGTCGAGTTTGCACCTAAACAATGTACTTTCCGCGCGCGAACAAATTGATTAGCGTGTACCGGCCGCGGCGGTCGTAAAAGGCCCGGCTCGGTCGAGTCGCGATCCGATAGATCTCCGGGGATCTAGATTCCTAGGAATCTGTACGTGTGTATGCACGTATGTATATAGGGTGCGCTTGCACCGAGTGAAAGCAACGCTGGCCTGGGCCGTAATTTACGCGTGGTGGTGGTGGTGGTGGTGGTGGTGGTGGTGGTGGTGGTCGATCAATGGTGATATACGCAGAGCCGAGGCTAATCGGCAACCGATTCGCGTCTGCTCCGCGGCTACGCGTTGCTGATTAACGATTTTAATTTCAATCGGTACCGTTTCGCGATATACACCGCCACGATCACTGTCTTAATTAATCTTCCGACCGTTCAATTAGGTGCCGTCCGCTCGGTTTATTTCCCTTGTAAAGCGGCAGGAAAAGATAGAGCCACAGGTTCGTCAACGACGACAAAGAGAAACGTTGGGTTGATAGACTGGGTTTTTGTAGACTTTCGGTAAATTCGAGGCGTAATTTCTTGGGAGTGTGAACGTACGTTGCTTTTGCGATGCGATAAGATGCGACTCCGAGGACTCGATCCGAAAAAAACTTGACGAGAGAGGAAAACAAGAATTTCGGTCGATTTAGAACTCGGAGAGGAAGGTGCAATTACCAGCGTGGATCATTGAATGTCATCGTAGGGGAGGGCGATAATACTCGGATATTAAAGAGGAAACTGTCTGGCCTGGATGTTGTCAATTGACAAATCCACCACGTATCCGCGACGAAAGGTCTAGGTTCAACGATCGTTCGACGGCCTGACAAATCGATTCTTTTGATATGTCCTACCTGTGTGTCGACGACTGGGACAACAGTCTAACGAATCAACTTTTGTTGGATTGCGCAGGTGTATCCCGGATGGCGGGGACGTTGGTTACACGATGACGGAATTGCAGCCGTCGCCGCCAGGGTATCGAGTCCAGGATGAGGCCCCGGGCCCACCTTCCTGTCCCCCGGGCTCCTACAAGTACGCGAGTCACGGCCACGGCAGCGAGACTGCCAATTTCAAGAGTACCTCGTCGTATCCTCAGGAAAGCTATGGCCTTAAGCAGAGTCCGTCTCGGACGGTGCCTTCTAACGAGTACTACCGGCGCAGAAACGACGGCAGGAGGTCCACGGAGAGCGAGCACGAGGCTAGCAACGCGGCCAAGAAGGCCACGGCTGCCGGTTACAACGAAAGTTACAAAAAGAATACTGCGGGCTACAAGAACGACAGCGGGTACGCTTCGACGTTCGATGACCACAAGCTTCTGCTCGTTTCGTCGTCTCTGTCGTTGGTCGCTCCTCACCTCTTTCACCTTCTGTTCTCCGGGACATTTACGTACATCTTTCTAAACGCTCCCACACACACACACACGTTGAAACATGCGGCGCTGCGTGTATCGATTTCTAGGTTTCATACGATGCAACGTATGTAGCTCGGCATCTGTGAATCTGTCAATAGGTAAACTCACTCTGATGCAGAAACCTCGATATGTGTGCATGTTTCGACGTGAGGATGTTTGCACAGTTTTAGATCCTCGACTTTGGACGCTCGTTCTGTGCCTATCGCCGTCGACACAGTCCCAAAGAAAATACGATTTCGAGTTAGCCCCGTTCCTTTCCGCCGGTCCGCGCCGGTGTTTTGCCGAAACGAATTGTTCCTGATCCCGTGTACATCGTGAAACGTGTTTCCACGGTCAGCCTCGCGCAGACTCTTTTATCGGCCAGCTTTTTGCTCGGCGCGATAAGAGATACCGTTTGGCAGCCAATTAGACGGTCGCTGTATTAGTCTCGACACACTTAGATTTCGCGATAGGTCGAACGCGGCGCGTTCGGAGCGACGCGGCGTCTCGTCGTTACCGGGACATGATCCGCGTACGACGACGTCGCAATTATAGCCCGATTATACGCGTTTCCAGTTACGTTGAACTTGTTCGTCATTCCATAAATTACGCGACGGCCACGCATCCTGTTAATAAAGTGGTTCAATGACATCGACAGCGAGGAGAGGAGAGACGCGTGGTCAACTACCGTCGAGATCGTCGAGAGTCTCCCGGCTGCTGATTCATCGCGCCGCGCGCGAGCGCTAATCACCGGCTATTTGTTGGCGGATCGCGTATAATTGCTCCCACGCGAACGATCCGTTCCAACGTTTCCGAACGCGTATCATCGTGCGGCGATCGAGCGCGATTCAACGAGCGTTTCCACGGACGTACGTTGTATGTGTTTGCTTGTTTGCGCGTGCAGGTACAGCGAGAGCCTCGGATTCGACAGTTACACGCTCCCTCTCAATGAAAGAGACGAGGCGTCGCCACCGCCGACGCCGCCAGTCAGAGACGCGTCCAGCCTCAAAGGCGTCTGCTATGGACCCGGCCACGAGAAGTATCCCTCGTGGCCAAGCGCGCCGGAGAGGCACACTGACGAGGACGTTCACAGTTCAGGGCACAGCGGATCCCATCGTTCCAAATCCTGGACCGATCATACCAACTACCCGAAGGAGAAGCCTGCCCAGTACACCAGACCGCACACGAAGAGGCCCAATCCTACGTTCACGCAGCAGGTGACGTATATACATCTTTTCGTCGTCCATGTGAGAATTTTCCCCGAATCGACAACGATTCATCGGATAACGTACAGTACGTACGTTACTTGCCTGCTGCATTCCCTCGCGTCGCACCGGTTACGAAATTGTAAACTCATTTGCAAAGAGGCGAAGCACACTTTCGACGGTGTTAACGAGTCACGAGCCACACCGGCCAGTCTGGCCTTATCGTGCCATTTTCAGCGTGCTCCGTGGACGGGAAATGTTGCACGAGAGGACAGCGGCGACGTGCGTTCCGTGCGCATGCAGAATCGACCGGTCGAGGGGAGCCTAATTGGACGAACGTGTCGCGTTAAAACATCGACGGTAGCTTTGGCAAGACGGCGGAACCTTGGGTAAATCGCGCTACGCCCTAAAACGACGCGTATAATTAATCTCCCACACCCGCGCACCCTCCTTTCTCTCTCTCTCTCTCTCTCTTTCTCTCACGGTGACATAATCGCAGCCGTGGTTGCGCCGACCACTTCCTGAAAAGTAGGCCAGCAATTTCGAGAGAGAGAGACAGAGAGAGACGAGGCACTGCTGCGCCCTGACCAGTGTCTCCTCTCGAAACTCTCTCGACGTCCCCGTCTTGCACGCGAATTCCAACGAATTCCCGCCACGACGCGGGAACGTTAACGCGCCGTAATTCACTCGAACTTTCCTTTTGCTCGATTTAGGACTTCCTTATTAGCTGGACATGGTTTTTGCCGCGGTACGGTAATTAGCTCGTTGCCCGGTGGTTTATTTTAAAGCGAAACGCATTAAGCTGACACTCGATGGGAAGAGCGGCTCGTTCGCGGTAAAAACGCGGAATCCAGCTTAAGTTCAATTACTCCGCTGCACTCCGGCCCAGGCAAATGCGCGCGCGGTCTGCGCTGATTGCGCAATCGATTACGCAGCTACTCGCTCGGCTCGCTCGTTCGCTGGACGCGACCACGGACGAACGAGAAAGCGTTCCGAACTCGTCACTCGGGAGGAAGAGTCAACCTCGTCTTCTCTTCCTATGTTGCAGTTGAAAACGGTGATGGAACGCTGTGAGAAGATCCCGGCGGAGACTTTCGAGTCGCGGAGCAGAACCACCGTGGAGGAGGAGCCGAGATTGTGGCCTCGCGTGGACCGCGAAGGGAAAGCTCTGGGCGACGCGGAGTACGTGGTGCCCTCGCCCCCTGAACGCGAGCAACAAATCGCTCAGACCCTCAGCCACGTCGATTTGGAAGCCTACGTTAGGAGCTATCAAGATCCTCAGGTGTCCCAGGTAACGATCCATCTTTTTCTTCTTTTTTTCTTTTTTTTTTTTGGACGGATCAGTCCACTGATTGGATTGTCCTTTCGCAGGTGGACATTTACAGAGAGGCAACCCTGACGCAAGCGGGTCTTGAAGAGTACACGAGGGTGCAGCATTCTCAGCAAGCTAGCTACGCACAATCCGAAGGTTATCACAGTTACGTTTCCAGCGTTGACTCGACGACCAACACTCCGTTCCTCGACAGGTAGGATATCGAGTAATTACAACGACGCACTTGATAATTATTCGACGATGGTTCGTTTGTCGCGACATTCACGCTCGGATCGATCGATTCAGGTTGAGAAGAGACAGCGAGGCAGTAGCGCAGAGACCAACATCCACCTGGGAGGACACGTCCAGGGAAGGAAGAGACAGCGTGGTGACGACGTCCAGCGGTAGCGCCTCGAGCAGCGAAACTCTGAAATGGCACGGGTCAATGTCGGACGTGAGCGTGTCCAGTGGCTTGCCGGCTCGACAGGGCGCCTCGGATCGCTGGCACCACGGATCGATGTCGGACGTGAGCAGCATGAACGGTGGAATTTTGTCTCAGAAGCCCAACAACGGCTGCCACGACAAGTGGCAAGGATCTATGAGCGACGTCAGCACCAGTGGTCTGTCCCCGACGACCAAGGGCAGACACAGCGAGAAATGGCCGGACAAGTGGCAAGTTTCGATGAATGATCGCAACAAGCAAAGCCAGGGCAGATCCAGTTTGCCTGCTGTGATCAATCATTGCAACGCGTCGACCAACGTGGTGGACGTTTCGTCGAGCGTTCGAGAGAGCAAGTGGCAAGAGTCGAACATCGACGAGGAATCGCTGGTGGATAAGTCTCAGTCGGGATCTCAGTGGGACAATTCGGCGAGGATCGAGGGTGACAAGTACGGTTCGTTGGCTCAACCAATGCCACAGAGTCCGATGCGTCAACACGTCGGTGCCACGACCCCTCAGAGTCCGGAAAATTGGAACCCTATCCACGGATCGATGTCAGACGTTAGCCAGGCTAATGGGCATCCATGTAGCAAACAGTTGATCGCTCACAGTGCCAGAGTTCAGACTCCGCAGAGACATCATTCGGAAAGTGTATTGTACTTGGATCCCGAACGAAACCAACGCAAACTGTATCCTGTTAGCACCACTCAGCCTCAGGAATCTACGCAATCCTCAAGGTACTATTGTCGTTCCGCGTGTTATCATCCCTAGGATTCCTTGTCAAAAGTTCTTTGTTGAATTTATATCTTTTCTTTCAGAATGGCGCCAGCATTGTCGTCTCAGCAGCCACAGATATCAGTGGCGGAGCGCATAAACGAGCTAGAGAAGCAGCAGCAACAGCAGCAGCAACAGCAACAGATGCGTTACACTTATCTGGACCCGGAAAAGCGCCACAGAGTCTCCGACCCAACGTTAAAAGCCATACAGAAGAAAGCTCTACTCTCCTTCTACGAGAGACATCACCAGGCATCCTGGAGATCGGAGCCGCAATTGGCTCAAGGAACAGCGCCAGCGCCTCAAAGTCCTCCGCCTCAACCACCACCTCGCCCTAGACCGCCTTCCTCGAGGCGAGCCAGTTCCGCCTCCGATTACGCCAGTGGCACCTGGCGGGAAAACGGAAACAGAAGTCAGAACCAGGGTAACGGAGAACTGTCGAGTCCGAAGCATCAGCACAGCAACAGCTGCGGTAGTCTTTCCACGGACTTGCTGGGTCCTGTAATAGTTGGGCCAGCTATATCGATCGACGACTGGGTGCCAGAGAGACCACCGAAGAAACCACACTTGAGAAACGTTTACAACGATCGCGTGCCCAGTCCCGATTTACCACCGCCGTCTCCTCCGACAGTGACCGAGAACGAAGTTCACGATTGCGACGATCCGTTGCCGCCTCCTCCGCCTGAGCTCAGCGAAGATTGTTTCACCGAGAATCAGCGCAAGCTCGCTACTGGCAATGCTCACCACCAGTCTGAGGAGACAAAGATTCGCGACAAATCTTGCGACAGACACAAGTTGGAGAGACACTCGGTGAGAAGGTCGAAGCACGGTTCCAAGAGGGATCACGAGAAATCTGGAAAGTCCTCTCCGAATTCACCGGCGAAAACGCCGGTGTCCCAGGAGCAGGACCAACATCAGTTCGTCAGAGCTGCCGTGGCACTGAAGCACGTCGATTCCGAGATGGTGTTGGAGAACGGTGTCTCAGCTGGTTTCGCCACACACAGAATGGTGGCTACCGGTCGTTCCAGTTTGCGATACCCGTCGACGCAGAAGTTGATGGTGAATGGAAGAGTAACGCCAGCCAGGAGAATATCGGAGGAGCGGCCTTTCTCCGGCAGACCACCGGCTCAACTACCTGATCTCATCTCGCAGCGATACAGCGACTCTGGCAACCAGAGACCTGCCCCTCAAGTACCCGTGGAACCGAGAATCATTCGGCAAGAATCGATGCGAGTGGACGGCACGCGAATCGACGTTTCCAGCTTGCTCAGAAACGACTCTGCCCAGAGGTTGGAATCCTCCTCTGGTCAGAGACCTCAGCCACAGGTGCCCAAAAACGTTGACAAAAGTGGCTCGAGCGGCGGACAGTCGAATCAGGCAACGAGACCAAACTATCTGCCCGTTTCCGAGAGTTCCAAATGCGCGTCCAAGTATCTGGAAAGTGGAAGCCACAGTTTTACGATCGGTAGTCCGGTAAAGACGGGCTATGAGGCCAATTCTAAAATGTTCCCGTCGGAATCGAGTCCTCAGAAGTACCACGAGCCGCCGAAATACGTGCCCAATCATCACCAACGTCACGGAGACGTAACACAGAGGAACTACTACGCTCTGCCACCCAAGTACATGGACGCGCCGAAACAGAAGCCTCAACCTCAATGTCCCACGGATAGATACGGCGGCAGTGGATCGCCCAGTTCACCTCCTCCGCCTCTGGCGCCGCGACAGAACACTCCGGGCAGAAAATCGTTGCCACCTCCGCCGCGGCCGGCTCCTCCACACGCGCTGCAAGGGTAAGTTTTATGCTTTCTGTTCTTTTTTTATTTTTTTGCAATGAATCGCGTCATAATTCGTCGCTGTTAACGAGTTTGAAGATGGTTGGTACCGCGCGAAAAGTACCAGACGAACTGCCGCGCTCCTTTTCGTTAATCGTTAATTTTTCGTTGCGTTTCGTAATCGCGAGGATCTCTCGCGGGCCGTTCGTTTTACGGTCGTCAATTAAAGATCTCGAAAGAGAGGGTCGAAACGTCTGTCGACGAAAGAAAGGCACACGGTATGCGATCGTCGAACAGTTTGAGCCACGGAACGCACACGATCCTGTAATTGCGGCGTAATTGAATGGTAAATGGCTGCTGCCGCCGCCGCTTGGCGCTCGTTGGATCCTCGTCTATTATACGTATACCGTACAGTGTCCCATCGTGCGTTTCGCTTATCCTGCGATCGATCAGTTGAATTAGAGGTAACCGCGGGTACACCTTACCCCGTGTGCTGTCGACGGGATGCTTATTAACGGCCCTCGACGATCGATAGATCACTCGTGAACCCGACGCGCCACGTCGCGAAAACTCTCGGTCAAACCCTCCGGTTTGTCGCCGCGTCGTTTCACCGATCAGAGCTACGAACAGGGGGTTTGCTTTCTTTTCTGAAGTCTCACCGCTTCTTTGAGAAAAGACGCGAAAAGATTTTACTGAAATTTCTTTTTTGCTCGAGAACTCGGCGTTCTAATCGCCAGGTCTAACTGCGCGTTAATTTACAAACTTGTGACACAATCTCCGTGAAACTGAGATTTTGCTCGCGAATTCTCAAGCATTAAAGTTAAAAACCAGAAAATTTGCGAACCTTAAGCTTCGAGTGTTCGCGATGTAAAGAAACTAGCTCGTACGAGCGTTGAGCAAGAATTATCGACGGATTATCAACCTACGAAGCCAGACGAGATCCCTCGATGCTCGTTTTTGCGCCGGGTTTAAGTCCGGGAACTCGTAAATCCCCGGGGATCAACGCCGGCGATGCCGATAGTTCGGCGAACTCTCGGCTCGCTCGTTAATTATTTTCTCGTTCGTCCGCTCGACCGAATCGTATGCATTACCATGAGATTATCATTGCAAATCTAACGGTGCCTATTACCGCCGTTGATTTACGAGCGTATGACTTTCCCTGAATCGCTGCTCGGAACTCTTTACTTTATCCCCACTGATTTTAGCCGTCGTGTTCCCCGTAAATTCATCGATCAAGACGTTTGCTCTCCGCGGCGAGAATTTTCTTTGTCTCCGCCGCGTCCTTGACGCAAACTCGTTGCTCGCGAAAGAAGCGGAGAAGCGGTCCATCGAACCGCTTAATTTGCGGATCGGTTGCCCGACAGACGGGAAATCGCGAAACGAAGGAGGTTTCAGCTCCTCGGAACCAGTCGAGGTCGCGAGAAGAAAAAAGTCGTCAGTGGCTTCCTCGCGACGCGAATCCCGGCGTTCTTGAAAAGCAAGAACTCGGGCAAGGTCGATCGCGCACGAAGCTCACTGCCTCATCAGCGGTGGCAGGAACGTGGCAGCGCGTTTCACGGAAGCGACGACTCTTCGTGACCCAGCAGCGCCCCTTTGTCCATCGATCCGTGATTTTTTGGATCTCTGGCCGATCGGAGAATCCAACATTGGGTCGTTGGCCACACGTCGAGAAGGCTCGAACGACTCCGTCGCGATGGAAGAAAGTCAACGACGGACTAATTGCACGGTGGCGAAGATTCACCGGCCAGACAGAGTACGTTTCCTCACGGAGGGCGCAGGATACAGGCTCGATCTCACCGAGCGATAAGTCTTTTCACCTTTCTTTTGTTTCGTTCTCGCTCTGATTGGGTGACCATGTTGGCTTCTGTGACGGTCGAGCGATCGTCCGATTGCCGACGAAGGAGATTTCGACCTCGCGACACGGTTCGAGGAGCAAACGCTTCGCTCCGCTCTGACCTTCGACAGGAAGAGACCAGACAAAGAGAAAGAGAGAGAGAGAGAGATCTTCTCTGTACAACCAGGTTGGCAGGTATACAACGTCGCTGCCGATTCTCCTTGCCTGCCGTCTCTCCCTCTTTCTTTCGTTCGGGGTATTCAAGCGGAGGCTTAACCTTTCGGCTAAACCGAAAGCCACCAGGCAGAAATGTCAGAAAAAAGGTTACCGCGTGGCACCACGCGGGCGTGTTTGCTTGCCTGTTCTTCGGCGCTCGATTATGCTCGCCGTGGCACTGCCTGTGTTCGTTCCACCGCGCGGATGGAAGAGTCGAACGCGTGAGAATTCGTCGACTATTCGGCCTCGTTCAATGAGATGCCCGTGTGCAGCGAGTCAGAACACGACACGGCAATACTCAACGTTCGAATCTTCTCTCAGCTGTGCTTGCACGTTCGGGGAACGGTAGTAGACCATGTTGCACGAGAAATCGCGCGAATTTATTTTTCGCCGATAGCCATCTGGGATAACCGCCGGGAACCGGCGGGAAAAATGTGCTGATTTAGATCGCGCGGATCCCGCTCGAGGCGGGATGTAATCTAATTGCGCGATTGCGTGGCCTCGCGCCACGCTCCTCCAGTGCGTAGAAAATATGTTTTCCTCGCAGGAAACGTCCCTCTCTCGGTTCAATCGCCGCAAATTAAAACAATCCCTGGAACAGATCGACGTTTCACTCGGTACGCGATCGCCGTGTTGGAAGCCGTTGGAAGCCGTTGGAAGGACGTTCTTCGAAAAGGAAAAAAACTCGAGACCACTTTGATCGAGGAATTACGTGACTGCCCACAGCTTAGTTATCGATACTCTTTACGCTGACGGTTTCGCTTTCCGTTGCGAGTTCGATGCTCGAAGAGATTAATGATCACGCCTGTGAATATGCGCGTGTCTGTGCAAATAGACTTTAAGAAAATTATAACGTCTCAGAGGAGAAAGAACAGCGAATTGAAAACTTCAAGAAAAGAACCAGAATTTATTAGAACTAAAGGTAATATCCAAATTACGCGTATTTCTTGGAAACAGTGTGTTACTTCGGAGACGATTCCTCAGATGTGGAACACGATTGATTCACGCGACCGATCTCGCTTTAGCCTCCAATTGTTTTAACGAGCAACGTTTTCATTCTTTAAGCTGCAAACTCGGGCGGAACTCGTCCGGCTAGATGTCACTGCGATCACGGTGTTCGAACCGAGCTCTTCGAATCGTACCTTACTCCCTTTCTTTTCGTCGACGCACGGGCAAAACTCGTTTGATTCTGCACCTGAGGTTGCACGGAGGCAAGACCGCGACCTCGACAGGGTAACCGACGAGTACCGCCAGGTATCGCTTAACACCGGTTACCTGTCGTTGTGTGTTGTCTCCGCTCTTTGCCACGTCGGATGACACCGCGTAAGGGTATAGCCGAGGAAGAAAAAGAAGCCCACGGTGTATCGTATTATCGCGAGCCGAGACCATTCTCTCATTTTGTCGCCATCGCGCTTCGAATCGAATACCTGCTCGCGTCAAGGAAATTGGATTAACTTTTTTTTTTTTTCTCGAACGCTGACACGAGTCTTAAAGTTAAACGAACAGACGTGCAATTATATGGATTTCAATGGCATTGAGGATTTTTTCAAAGAAACTCGATACGATACTGAAACGTGAAATGTAAAAATATTAGCAGAGGGAAGTAACGTGTTCCGATAAGCGCTCGTTATCAAAGTGTGTATTTAACCAACCTTTTTCGCAACGATAAACGATAGATATTCGAGAACGATTTTAAAAGTTCTCATCTTTGACAAATATGAATTATTACGTCACGACTGTAATTTGACCTGTGGCCGCTAAAGAGAGGTCGATCGTGGAAAAATTTATCGCACATTTCCCTTCAATGTATCGTTCGATAAGGGAATTTCGAAACTAGAGAATTTTATTTGCAGCTCGAGCGACGTCGGATTGTGAAATAAAATCACAAAGTTGATTGGTTATCTGCAAAATATCTGTATTTATCAGACGCAGTTACACTTATCGAGTCTCGATCTCGCGAGAAACGCGAAAGCGCATCGTCGTTCGATATACAATGTGTACTTTTAATTAAACGCTCTATCTCCACAGATGTGAAACATAAAGATAATCCATTCGTTCGATAAAATTAATAAAAAAGAAAAAAAGCGCTATGTCGCTGAATGATGTTTTATTATCGACAACTCTTCGAAGCACCATTCGATCATCCATGGAAGAAGGTGCATCGTAAGAGCTCGACGCAATATGTCGTATCTGCTAATTATCGGCAGACAATTGAAATGAGAACGACGCCAGTCTTTTCGTCGAACGAAAAGTCGAGCACGATGATACACTCCTTCGAACCAGCCTGCCACCAACAACTGGTGGTAACGTCCTCCCTTCGTGCGTGGCAAGACTCGTTTGACGACTCGGCGAGGAACGGGGTCAATTGCATGCAATTCTGACTAATTCTAAGCGGGTCTAGGAGCGACAGTGGTAATGCTGGTAGCGTACACGCTTTCGTTAACCAATCGTTTAACATCCGATGAGAAGAAAGTGCTTCGCGTTGTTTCGGGATTTCATAACTGCAATACGTGGCTGTTTGGGCAAAAGTAAGATTCGTACATTGCGTAACGTGCAGGTAGCTTTATTTTTCCTTCGTTTCACTCGACGCAGCTAACCGCATTGCTGGAACGTTATGAAACTTTCATAACGTCTGGTCGGATTGATTTTTTTAAAAGACCAAATTGATATATCTAATCGACGGTGTGCTTTCGCGAAGAACGGAAACGCCTACCGCGCGAGCCTGTTCGACATTTCTCAGATAACTCGTCATACATATTGGAACAGATATACGTACATATACGCTGGTCGTGATATAATGGTTACAGGCTTCTCCGATGGGTCGTTTTATAAGCAGCTTTTACGTGGATAGATATCGATTCGAGCGATTTATTGCGTAACGAGTTTCTTCTTGTTCCCCGTTAACCTCGTTAACCAATCATCGCCTCTTCTACGGGTTTCCCTCGTCTTCCTATATTCTCGAAATTACCAGCATTGCCCTATCTCTTACGCTTGTATTAATTGAGATCGAAAATCTAGTCATTATTAATTAGAAAAAGAAAAAGAAAATAAAAATATATACGAAACGGTAGATGTCACGTAATTCTATTTAGAAATACAACGAGCGTTCTTAAATTAAATATTTCCTTTACTGGTGTTAAACAAAAAGCTGACAGATCATACATATCCATCACGATCGAAACTGTCGAAAATCTAATCTGTCCGCAAAACATAGTTATATAACGTAATTTGCCGCGGACGAGCGTCCACGTTCCGAGCGAAGCGTCGCTGTTCCGTCGTTGACGAGGAAATAGCTGCGCCGGAGAGAGCCCCGGGAGGATAAGGAGCAAGTGACAGGGGACAGAAATGACAACGACGAACGGAGAGACAATGGGCAGCGAGTCGAGACCGACGGACACCGGACACGGAGTCACGGGAGCGTCTCGAGAAACGGTATCTTCACTCGCGACACTTTATCTCACGAGTAAATGGTTAAATTGCTCGACATTATTAACCGAGCTCAATTTACCGTTAGAACACGTGGACCATCCGACGAAATATTCGAGCCTCGATCGAGGCTAATTCCATCGTAAAAAAAAAAAAGAAAAAAAAAAAGAAAAAGGAAAAAGTATCTACGTGTCCCTTGCACCTGGGTAAACACGTGTACCACCTACGTTCCCCGTCGACGAGGCCCGCCTTCCATCGTTCCGTTCAGTCAAGCAGTCCAGTTTCGAGTCGGCGTTCCGTTTAATTGGCTCCTGTTAACATCAATTCACCGTGTCGACGCTCGATAAGGCCCACCGTTACCTCGGAGGTGTTTTGCTTTCTGCAGCTTTCACTGCAGGTTCGCTGATTTTACTTTTTTTTTTTCCCCTCCTGTCCTCCCGGTATATATCCTTTGACTCGGCGTTTATCCTTGCGTTTTCCGTTAACGAAGCTGAATGGAACGTTTATTTAAGCGTGTCTCGCTTATTAAACGACAGCCGCGACTCGAGGGTCAAAATCCGAAGTTTCTTCGCGAGTATCTCAATAGATAGAAAAACCACTTGATTTAATAATTCGTGGATCGAGTCCTCCCCTCTCGAAGCCACGTGTTTCCAACGAAACGGCTTTGTTATTACGATGGATGGTTCAGGAGGAGACCAACGATTGTTCGCGAAGCCACGTGCGGTCAAACTGTTCCGCAATAAAGGCTCCGGATCGTAAAGTTTCTGGCGCGTTCGCCGGAGTCGACCGATCCGGCGATGAACGAGCGATAGAAGGAGCGCATAAACGACCGCCGACGTTTCACCGACCTCTCGGAGGAAATCGTTGACCGCTAATCTCTGAAAAATTGCCCTCGAGGGTCAGTGACATCCGGTGGCCAGGAACATAACCGCGACTGTTGTTGCACCTGCAGGAGAACTAGCCGTCAAACCGCAGAGGGATCACGGGCGCGTCCTCTGCTGGGCTACGGAGACGTTGCTCGTCCTTTCCGCGTCGCAAGAACGAAACGCGCGCGCCGCGATATAAATAGAATGCCGCGATTCCGGAAATTCGAATTCCAGGAGACGAGAATAACGAGAAATGACGTGATTGAACGAAGCTCCGAGGCTGGCGGTCGACTATTTCTCGCGATAGTCTCGATAAAGCTCAGACGTATGTATGTAAAGAAATATATACAATTATACAATTTACACACTTGTATATTTTCGACGTTTATCCAAAAGCGCTAGTTCGTTGGATCTCGATCGGCGCGTCTTTTCCTTTTACCAGATGAGCGATGCCATTCCATCGTTGTGAGTCGCTAATTTGCGTATAACTCATCACTAGTTTATCAAACTAAACCCAAGTGTGAGTCTTATACCACTTCCGATATATAAAGGATATATAAAGATTCGTGGTTCTACGCGGAATTTGCAAGAGTACTTCAGAGTATTCGGGATACGAGTAACAGAGATATGGAAGTGAGTGGGGAACGATAAATTTGTTAGGAGTTTATTCGGGGTAAATTAACCGATGCCGGCGGGGAGAGCTTAAACCAGAGAGATGATAAATTCCTCCGGTTGGAACTTGAGTATTCTCGATCCGAGTGCTCTCGCGAGACAATCTCCAAGTATGATGCAAATCGCGGAACGACCCGCATAAACCCGACCCGAGGGTTGCGGTATTATCGTAATAGAGTTTGCAGCAATCCGTGAGAGTCGAACGTGACGAGGGCTTACGCGTGTTTCCTTCGTTCCGCTGTCTGCGATGTGCAACGTGTTGGACACTCGGCTGTTTGCATTACAATTACCAGCCAGACCCGTGGCTGAACTTGCAGATTTCAGTTCGAGAAATAACACGACGGATATCTCGTCGGCTGAGCCGAACGTTTGGCAAACAGATGGCAGGCAAAAATCATCTGGCGGACAATCTTCGTAAATATGTATCGACGACCTCGACCGAAAGTGGTCAATGGACCAACGAAATGCAGCTCACGATACAAAAAGAAAGAAAAAAAAAAAAAAAAGAGAAAAAAAGAAAGAAAAAAAGCAGATGTGCAAACGTGAATGGAAAGACCCACGGCGAATCGACGAGAGACCAGATGTGTCAGCGACCAGATCGTAAAGTTCGACGCAGATCTCGATCTGATCGACGGCGCGCCGTGGTGAACGTCGCCGCTCCGCGAAATTACACGGCGCCGTCGGTGAATTTGTCAGGCTAAAAATCGGACAAATGAAAGGACGCTTGATAAAATTAATGGACGAGTAATGGACGCTAACGTTCGATTCGCAGTTTGTTTTCCTTTCGGCTGTTCGCCGCCTGTTCGTTAGGCTTCAATAGCAGCTGAAATGGACGATTGAGCCCGCATGCGATGATCCAGGGTCGCGAGTCGACCGGAATAGCGATCGCAACAGCGCGTTACATTAAAAGCATTAGCTAGCAGCGTTCGGAATAGCGAGTGATATCACCGAGCAAAAGTCAGATGGTTTTACCTGTACTCGAGCTGGCTCGAGCTGTATTAGCGGTTCTCTCGATCGAGTGCCTTGCAAATATTCGTACGTCACGTCCATCACGAGGGACGTACGTTTTATCGGCTGAAATTCATTTCGAAAGCGTCATTTTCGACTCGCAAAGATCGGCGAGAGCTGAATAATTTCTATTTTGAAATTGTAAAACGTCGTCGGCGGAGAGAGACATAATTTTTTGTAACGTAACGTCTTTAACGCAATCTCGATTCTCGGCGGATCGAGGAATTTATCTTTTCTGGATGCCTATTAGCGGTTTGCCTCGAGGAGGCAAACTTTCGCCGGAGCGTCCCCGCCTTCGACTATTATGATAAGAAAAATATCTGCGCGAAGAGAGGTAGGCAGCATTGCCCTGGTTCTCGTAATCTGTCATTCCGCTCGCTGCCGAACGAGAGCGAAGTATGAACGCACTTTCTACCGCGTCGTTTTTCCAGCTGCTCGCGGAAGTGCACCGATAACCGCTCCATTGATAAATGGGAACAAGCCTCGCCACTTTGCAATGTGTCGTGCATTTCAACGACTCTGGTTGCCCTCGCGGCTCTTCCCATAACCCTGTGCGCGCAATTTTTGCACGAGCTCTCCACCACCAACGATACATTCGTCGCGTCGAATCGCGAACTACATACCTCTTCGATTTCAGATATTTTGGCTCGCGTCCAGCGTCCGGCTGAATATCAACGTTGAAAATAATACCGATTTCCTCGAAAAACCAGCGAAACTCACGTCGGGGAAAGCTCTCGCTCTGTACCAAGCACGCGCTGGCCTTTATTTATAGAAACGTTGCGCGCAACATTTTTCGGCGTAATAACCGCCCCTTTGTCAAACGTCTCCGCTCGCTCGGGACTGGAATTTGGAAAGTTGCCCGACTATCCGGACAGCCTTCCGTCCGACGTCCGGCGTCGAAACCCACTGGCGCCAAAATAGAATTCCAGACTGGCGTGGCCTGCCGGTTGCCTCTTGGACAAACACACGCGCGTTCGAAAATCGTATCTCGTGGAGTTTCGGGCCGGGGGATTGTGTTCGCGAGAGAAAAGAGGAGAGCGGGATAAAAAGTAACGGTGCACGGTACACACGAGCACACATCTCTCGATATTACTCATCGCGCGCAGCTTTTGGTCAGGACTGACCGTAAAAATCAGGTGAAACTGGCTCGCTTGGGCGCGCTTGTTTCGTTTCTTCACTTCCTTCCTTCTTTTTTGTCTGCCTTCTTTGTCCTTTTCTTTTTCTTTTTTTTTTTGCCCCCTCCCTTCTTTCGTCTTTACCCACGACCCGCTCGTCGTTCACGATGGATCTCGCGATGTTATCGCGGCTCACGTTCCGTCCCCGTGAATTCCATTCGTCATCGAGAGATCGTGGACAGGATGCCAGCCAGCGTGGCTGTATACGCGCGATAAGTGGAAGTCCTTATTTTGACTCGTTCGACTGGCCGAACGTTTCACCCGATCAATCAAATCGGACGCGGACGCGGACGTTCGATGCTTACTCTCTTTGTCTCTTGTTATTTCCATCCGATACGCGCGTTTTTTCTCTGTCTCTCGCGATTCTCGCGGATTCTCGGTTTCGGGTTGAATGGAGAGGGGAGTGGAGAACGAACTAGGAAGAGAGAACGAGGTCTCGTATTTTCGATCGATCGAGCGTGAAAGAGAAGAAACAAGCTGGAAGTGTGCGCACGGTGGTGGAAGGAGAGTAGGTGAGGTGAGGTGAGGTGAGAGAGGTCTTTGCCAAGTATACAACGGCGTTGTGCGTCAAACTCACTTACCTACGACAATCGCCGCGGGCTGTGCCGGTTTTCTGTCTCGGGACGAGCCGCGATCCGCTCGATCTCGTCGGGCAGGCCTGTTATTACACGGGAATGCGAAAAAGGAGGACCGGACCTTCGCAGATCGAGGAAACTGTTAAAAATGTACGGCCGTAGCCTGAACACGCCTGACCGCCCTTCGCTTCTAATAAACGTGGCTAACGTACCGAGGAAGACGCAGACGTGCCGCGTATATAGAAAAGATTCAGCGCGTTGGGAGGCGGCCGAGTCGGACGTCGATGGGAATTAGATCTCGTCTAGCATCGCTAATAGATCAACCTGTTAACCGGCAGAGACAAGTTAACTCGTCGTTCACTTCTTGGACATTGTCGTTTCTTTACAAGCTATTCCATCCCATCATTTTTGTCGAGAAAAAAAGTGTTCCAAGTGATTCTGAATACTTCTGATAACTACCCTATGGATAAGAAAAAAGAGAAAAAACTGCACGACTTTTACGATTCGTCTCGCTGAAAGGCCCAGAAGCGACTGTACTGACTAGGAAATGAAGACGACTTTTTTGCCATAAAATTTTATCGATGTGCAAACATTTGAATCGATGCAAAACAAATTACAGGCGCGATCGCTCGGTACCAGACAACGCCACTCCTACTCGAAGTCTACCCCACGCCCCCTCATGAATCACGTGACCCAAATCGACCAATCGCTAATTTTCGTTGCATCAGCGTTGCACCCGAAGAGGCCCGATTTTCTGGGTTACCCCCGCTAAAATCACTTTCGGTGAAAAGAAAAAAGAAAACGGAAGAAAGTTCCCTTCGTGTTTCTCTATTCGTCCATAAAATTGGTCAGTATCGGCAGCGGCGATCGTCCGTTAGCTCGCCACCCCTTGTCGACGCTCCTCGCGATCTTGTATCATCGGAACGCATTGTCGAAGATCGGAGATTGCACGAGGCTCGTGTAAATTACGAGGCGTGTGCGTGGACCCGACGTGGGCTCGCGTTCGAGCCCGCGTGGATGCCGCGGAGATTTAATCGCGACCTCGAATGAATACCTCGGCCATGTTTATTACGCGAAAAGGATAATCACGCGGCCGGTACAAATCGACGGAGATGACGTTTACAGCGTTCTCTTGCTGGACCGGCAGCGGGGAGAGCCACGGCGTCCCTTTCCGAATCGTCGTAAACTCTCGCTTCGCAACTTTGGCAGTTGTAACATATAAATTACAGCATTCGCGGCTACGGCTTGTGCCCCGCCGTGGCCGTAACTTACGGACGTTGTCCTCCTAGGAAACGAGTTATGATTCGAGATGTTGCAACTTGCGAATCATCGGCCCGTAGCGTGTAATAATCCATGGACCAACCGCCCATTTAAGAATTAATTCGTAAATGCTTGTTGTTCACCGACAAGCTGAACGAGTGTAATGGTACGAACGATGTAAGGTAGCTTCCACGATTTTTCTAACGTTAAAAACCAGTTCGATATATTCGTATATGTATACATAAGAAATTTGACTTTTTGTTAATAGTTTACATACGTGTATTATCGTACAAAGTGTTGACTTGGATTTGGAGCAAACAATACAAATGTATCGACTACTAACGAAAAGTCAAATCGATACATACACACAATATGATACGTGCACGTGTATTGAATATGATACGTGTATGTATATGACAACCAATACGTTAAATTCCGCCATCCCCACTCGAGTACCCTTTCATCCCCGCTCGGAGGAAGATTCGAATTCGAGGCACGGCACGGCCGCGTCATCGCGAAACGAAAGGCAATCGAGAAAAGGGCGAATTACACATCTCCGAGTTTATTAGTCGCTCTCTAGACATCAAATTAAACCGGTTCCCCAGCCAGATACATCTCGTGCCGTTTCCACCGTAGCACGGTAGTGGTCGGGTAGACGCCTGTCAACGGCGTTAATGTGATTCAGGGGTGCGAGCATGAGCGTTCCCCGTACTATTTACATGCGTACAGTTTGCCGGTTCAGATCACAGGGGAAGATAATGAGACACGTTGACCTGTCGCGGCTCGTTCGTCCCTCGTTTGGGCCCCTCGATCGGGGCCCTCGATCCGCTTCGTGCATCTTCGGACCGCGTCGCCTGTTCCGTCCTTGTCCGCCGCTCCGACGCCTTTCTATCTGCCTCTCGCTCGCTCGTCTTTCCCCACTTTGAACGCGGCGTCGACGTTCGCGACCCGTGACTCCCCAGTCATTCCGTTGACAGCGTTCGTGGCGTTTGTGTCGTGTCGTGATCTTTTTCCTTTCGAAAGTCGATGACAGCTGTCAACACTCTCGGCAGAGGGCCAGCGGCATCGTCGATACGTGAACGCGATTCGGTCGTTGTTTGACGGGCGTCGATCGTGGTTTGTACGTCTCGTTCTCGTTGTTCGCCGACTGCTTGCCTTCCTGTTTCAAAACGGAGTGCCCGACGAAAGTGAGGAGGCGATTGATTAAAGGGATGTTGACAAATGTGTGATTGGTTGTACGGTGACGAGGCACAAAGGAAGGCGAAAACGCGAGTGGATAGTATCCCCCCAGCGGGGGAGATGCGATGACCTGAGGTGTTTGTAACGCAGCGACACGAGCACACGGCCGATGGACAGATGTTGAATCTGAACATTTACAACGTCGTGGGCAGTATCGGCACGATGGTCTTCGGGAGCAACAAATTTCGGATACGGAGGTACGTGTCCAAATGTCAGGTTCGGTTCAACGAACCCTTACCAATCTCTCTCGCTGGAAATGTCACGTTCGTGGAGAAAAGAAGAAAATAAAGACGGAGAATACGCAGAGAACAGAGCTGTACGCTGGACGCGTTAACTTGTAATTCCGAGCGAATGCCCTTTGGTCACGTATATCTCTTTGTAAATACAACGTAAGCCCGTCGAACTCAATCTTATCTCAGACTTTGGATTTCATTCTGATTTAACATGCTATCGAATGTCTCATCATCTGTGTCTCTTCCATATCTTTCGATATCGTAAATAGACGTAATCTATAACCGCTCGTGCGTTGGAATTTCGAGATACACAGTTCGCACAGTCATCGGTTTGCACAATCCTCGCGCGATATGATTCGAGTTGGGAAGTGACGGGAAGCGAAATTTTGCCGATTTATCGCGCAAAGGAGACGTAGGTTGCACGTAGGAAGCGAGAGTCGGTTCATTAGAGCGGAATTGGTAATAACCGTGGACTCGATGCTTCGCGTTCGTTCACGGTTCAAGAGACGTCGAAGGGGGTCGTGGGTTCACTCAGGAAGAGCAGTCAAGGAGGCGCGCACCAATAGGGAAAAAAGCAGTTATCGAAGTTATCGCTTCGTCCATTTTCACCTGTTTGATAAAAAAGATACAGAGTGGCTTCACTGATGCGCCTTCTATCGGCGTATTTGCCTGCGTGTATTGTACGATAAGTAGAAAGTTTATCGGCCAACGAGCCTTCCGCTTGACAGTGATGGATGAACGCGTGTACGGTTTTCTTGTCGCGGGCCACGGGGCTTGAGTGATCCAGTCGCAAAAAAGGTCCTCGGAACGAATTAACAGGGGACACGGTTCTCTAGGCGATCAAAGTTCACAATCGATCGCCATCACGACCGATTTTCGACCGTGACCTGAACATGCTCTGCCTAACATGGTACTGCGGGAGGACACGTATCGCAGAAGAAACTGTAAACTCGGGGCCGAGTTCGCAAAACGATTTCTTTGCTTCTGCGATGCTGGCGGAGTTGCAGCAGATCGAAAGTAGAGTCATCGAGAAAATATTCAATGTTTTGCCGGGACAACGCGACAACGAAAGACGAAGCTTTGAGAAAGAACGCGTATACGAATATCGAGGCGTTAGCCGTTCGAAGGCTTCTCGTGTCCACCGCTTCTTCTGGAAGCCTCGCAAACTTGCACGTACCTTCGAACAAAGAGTCATCTACTAGTCGCCGTTCGCTGGAAAATAAAATGTTGATCGTTGCCTCTGACGCAGCAAACCGCTCGGGAATCGTTCCGTTTCTTCTCGACAATGTCCATCAACCGACCGGATAAGCGAAATTAGCGACGCCCATTACACGCTCGAGCCCCGTTGAATTTTAAGTTTCACCGACGACGAGGATAGCTCGCGTGGAAAAACCGTTCGACCCAAGCAAGCCGACTGACGTCTCCGGCTTTCCACGTGTACCCGTTTTAATTAACCCATCCATCGGACGTGCACGTATACGTGTATACAGGCGCTCGATACGGTCCGCAGATAGGTGTACAGGACGGCTAGTTTCAGGGGAATCGGTTTACGTAGCCTAAGAAGTAACCGGGCAAGCGAAGCCTGGGAACTATCCGTTCGATACGGCCGCAATAGGCAAGAAAGAGCGGGCAGAGCGAGCGTGTCTTTCGTTCGCCGACTCTCCTCGCGGGCTCGTACTCTATTTGTCGTGCTTCGTGATTCTTACCTAGAGTATCGCGCAAGGACGCTTTATTTCTCGGACTCGATGATCGAGATTCGTCGCCGGATTTATCGGCGATTCGCGGTCGATCTATGAATAGTCGTATTCACGTTCTAGCTATTCAGCGTATGTATAACGACGCGTGGTCGTCTCGTATCTTTCTTTTTCTCTTCTCTCTTTCGTCCCTACCTCCCCGCGTCCCTATTCACCGCGTACGCGTGTTTCTTTCTTCGTCTCCTCCCCCCCCCCCCCCCCTGCCCTCCCCTTTCTCCAGGACGCGCGCTCTTCCTTCCAATCTCCTAACTACATTGTACGTACGCCATGTGGTAGGTTGTTATTTAACTGCCGGATCAAACGAATATTTAACCGGTTAATTTAACGTTTACACGTTACGACGCGACGGCCGTATTTATTTCCGCTTCTTGCCGCCAGCAACCGGTGCCTCGCGTATTTACGTGTTGCAGTATACGTTAAACGTGTTAAACTCGAACGTGTTTATCATTCCTCCCCTTCTTCCCCTCTTTCATTTTTTTCTTTTTTCTTTTTTTTTTCCTTTGCTCGATCGAAACTTCTCTTTCACTTGGTTCCACAGCCGTTCGATTCACGGCCGAAGCACGGTAAAGGAACTTTACAGGACACGTTTCCATTTCGCTGGATTCGGCTCGAGGTGAATTACTGCAAGAAAGGTGAAATGCCAATGTCCTATCGCGACGTTCGACTTATAATTTCACAACTTCTCTCTTTCTCTCTTATTTCGTCTTATTTCTGCCTATCTCGTGGACACGAAGCACAGCTGCTACGCGCAAATTGCAAACGAACCGGTCGGCGATAAACAATTATCGCCCCTTTTGTGACGATTAGTTTCTTCGAGTTTACACGAGTTTCGGAAAATTTGCTTGAAACTGTTAGATCGGCGGATCGGCGAAAAGATCGGCACTCGATCGTACGATAATAATTTTGTGCCGGTTTCTCGCTTCGACTGGCGACCGATCGGTTTCCTTCAGTCATCCGAATCTCCTCCGTCCTCTCGCAAAGCGCCCCCTTTCTCACGTTCCACTTCGATCGATGAAAACACGGAAAAATTCACGGCATCGGTGCTCTTTCGAGTTGGACTTTTCACCGGGACTTATCTCTAAATCAGCGCCCTCGCGTCTGCGAGAGTTCATTCCAGTCGCCTGCTCGCGATCCGGCCATCGACGATCGCTTTCCCCCGTTGCTGCCAGCATCATCGAGTCTGCTCTCGATCATCGCGTGCGGAGGTTCTAATTGCGCTCGCCGCGAGATTAGCGGAGATTTCGATCCGATCGATTAATAACGGCTGGAAAGGACCGGATGCTGAGCTTGCTATCCGACTCTCCGGCGTCTCGGACTCGAGAGCCGAGGACTCTTCCGGTCCTTCTTCTTGCGACACGCTCCGTTGTGTCTGACATAATGGACCGTTGTTCTCTCACGAACGAGACTTCAGCCTTATAACCGACTCCTAGTCTCCGCTCGTTCTTTCTTCGCTGCAGATTGCGGTAAAATGACCGTGGTAAAATATGTAATGGAGCGATCGTGATTGGACATCTAGTTTGTAACCTTTCTATCGAGTTATCGGCCTCTTGGTTTTTCATTCCGATCCACTAGACCGCGGATTTTTACCGCGTTTGTGAGAGATTGAAAAACGCAAAAAAAAAGAGGAAAGAAAAAGCGGAAATTGCAACTTTAAATTATTTTATACGATTATCTGTTGATACTTTGATGTGGTTGTTCCAGTGTTAACAGACATTTCCGTTTTTTTTTCATTTATATTATTTTTAAATGAATAGATGCGTGTAAAAATATGTAAAACGTAGAAATGCTTATTTTCTAATATATATTATAGAAAGCAACCCGTTCCTTTAAATGCGTTCAGAAAAGTACGAAACTGCGGTTAATGATCCGCGGTTTATGATCTACTAATTACCTTCCTTACCTTTTATTGCAATCGTGTCGCGAATAGAATACGAATCTGTCTTCCGATTAGAGCAATATTTTATTTCATAATTTTCCAAGCATGGTACGTGGTCGTGTAGCTACGTAGGAACGAGAAGATTGATAGACGTTGCCAGCAGGTAGAACTCTATCGCAGGTGAAAACGTAGAAAACAACGGCGATATAAATAGTACAAAGTATGTACCTGCTGGAACGATATCGGCTGGGAAAAAAAAGAAAAGTTCAAATTGCCGCGATATCGCGCGTATCGTGGTGGCCAATCGCGTGTACAATCGCTCGTCTATTAACTCCGTTTCCCGGTGAACGCGCAGACTAATGTGTCATCGGTAAACTCCGTATCTCCGTTTCAATTCCGCGCACAGCTACACCCATTCATTCCGACTGGCTTTCAATCAGGATGCCCCGACCTCTCCTCGGTGCAAGATGAAATATCACCGCTAATGGACTGTTCAATTAAATCGCTCTTCCCGGGAAAATAAATCCATCAGCGAGAGGGACACGCCTCGCGAGCGAGTTTAACGGTAGACTCGGCAGAAAAGTCGTTCGGCGGATGGAATGCGTATTTCACGCGAATTTTCCAGCCGTGGAAAACGAGCGTGT
Source organism: Melipona bicolor (assembly GCA_030673865.1). NCBI lineage: Eukaryota > Metazoa > Arthropoda > Insecta > Hymenoptera > Apidae > Melipona > Melipona bicolor. The sequence continues at coordinate 335,918 of JAHYIQ010000041.1, read as the reverse complement.
CGAAACCGATCCGAAATCTCGATCGAAACTCCCGGAGGGAGTTTTCCATCGCGGCGAATCGGATCAGATATGGACGTACGCGTCGTTAACACGGCAAACAATGCGCGAGGAGGACGCGGCCACACGCATCCGCTGCAGACGCGGTGCTGCACTCACGGGCGTAATGAGCCGTCGCTCGTTTTCCGACGAGATCGCTCCGCGCTGGCTCATTAGCTTTCACGCCGAGCCCGTACGTGTTCCGTGCGCGTACGGCCGCGTATAAACACTCGGGGATACGCTTCCGAGTTAGCATCGCGAAATATTAATTACCACGTGCTGTCTAGCAGCCAGCCTGACACCTGTTCCATCTTCGATCTTCCCATCTCGGCGTGCAAGATTCTACAATGTGTTTCTCGGAAACATTGTTCGTGCTCGGAACGGGATAACAGAAGGCACATTGAAGTGAAAATCGCGATAAGAGTGAATCTCGACTCTCGAGATTCGAAGGCTTTGATAAAAATAGAAATACGCCAAGCGCGTAACTGAGAGGACGGCGGAACATCCCGAGCTTGGTGAATGAGCAAGTATCGCGTCGGTCGATCGAAGGGAACGGAACGGAGCAAGGCTGCTCTGAATTCCTCTGTTGGCTGTTGGCTTCGAGCACGCTCTCGAGTGCGCGACGAACGATCGATAGAATGATTTCGAGGCATTTATATCGGCGCTCGGCGACGATCCGTGTCGGTGAACCCGTGTCACCGGCTGTCAATATTAGCCGAGCGGCCGAAGCGCGCGATCGATTTCTCGAGACGGGCTCGTGACGCGGAGCGACAGGATATCGGCTCGATAAGATCGCGCGGCTGGCTCGATCATCCGTTCGATTTCCTCGGGTTTCCCGCCGTAATTGGAGAAACGATCGAAACAGAGCGGAATTAAGCGGTCGAGAAAAGATCGCGTTCGCGGGATCTGAAGCCAATTAATTAGACGGCGTTCGATCTCCTGCGATCTCCACCGAACGGCGATCGCCCTGATTGCAACAGTACGGAACGAAACGAAGCAGAATTGGAAAATGTCGAAAGAGAGGAGAACGAAAGCGCCGGCGATCGAGGATAATAATTACCTAATCGACGCATTTGTCGTCAGAGTTGAGCAAAACGAATCGTAAGCAAAACGTGCTCCTCAATGAACACAGAATCGCTATAAACCACTCAGTCAAGAGCTTTGACTTTAATCAAAGACTAAAGCGAACCAGAACTATTCCTGCTTTCGCTGAGAGAACGTATTTAGATCTCGGACTTCTCAAGTACGAAGGAGATTGGCGGTGATCAGTCCGAAGATATCGCGACGTTACTGGCACAGAACTATGCACTGGATTATTCTAGCGAGCGAACACAAACGCTTCAGTTGCATCGCAAATATTTACTCGATATACACTTTGTACAGACGCGTGTCTTTTTAGAAAAATCCCCGTTTCATTGGAATTTTATTTCCAAACTATGATCCTTCGTTTCGATATCCCACCATTTCCTAGGTTTCATGCCTCCTCACTATCGATTCTTTAGTTTGTCCTGTAATACCATCTTGAAACACGTGCTTCAAAATGTTGGATCATTTTCCAATTCCAATATCACGGTCGACAATAATAGGAGGCATTTTATGTTAATAATTACAAAAAGTAAGGAATTTTAAAAACAAAAAATTAAGTAGGCTAAGAAGAAACTGGCAAATTGATGACGTTGTTGAAAGAGCCGAAGGCGTGTTTCTGCGTGAGGCTAAATCGACGCTGCGAAAAGAATCGCGTGCACGTGAAACGAAACGGTGATAAAGCCCTGGAGGCGGAAGGTGATGCCGCCGATCTCGTATCTGCGAACGAACGCGGATAGAGACGTCTCGGGATTTACGGTTCCCTCCGGTTCGTCCTATGAGTTGCCGTTTGATTTATGGAGGCTCCGACGATCCCGGGAGCGAGTAATCGATTCAGCGCCGGAAAAGTCGCGACGAGGCCCTTCGCGACGGGAGAAAGCGGACGCGGTTCGGGCGAAAGAGGACGATGATTGATCGTGGCGACGCTGTTAGGAAATTGCGTGCAGTCAAGTTCGGTCAACTTTCTGCTGATCGAGAACGACGGCTCGACGTTTGCACGACGATGGAATCGGCGCGCGAAACGAACGCGTCGAGGTCAAAGTTCAGCCCGCGTTGCCATTATTTTGCTACTATTCAAAAGTGACTTTATTGACTATAAATACTACGACGAGCGCGTTGGGAGTTTTAAACGAGCGTGCGCGTTTCGACACGGCGATGTCGAACCGGCATGTCGTATTGTATGGAATTATTAACAGCCTTCTCCTATACACTAATAAAACACTTTAATGTTGCGAATCTAATGTCACTCGATATATCATCGGACGCTTTTTAATGTGCCACTACACAGACGAGAGATCTTGGTCTCTTGACAAATGCTTTCTACGTGTTTCATTAGTCTTTGTTCCTTTGGTATTAGTCGTTTTTTCAGTCTCTCGGGAAAAAAGGCCACTGATCTCACCATGTTGTTGAGCTCGAATTTCCAGCAAGATGTCGTTTCTGTCGTTTCAGTGCTTGAAAAGGAGAAAACTGCACGACTTATAGCCCAATACGATTCGTCTCACTGAAAGACTAGGAAATGAAGACGACTTTTTTCACCTTAAAATTTTATTGATATGCAAACATTTGAATCGATGCAAAACAAATTACAGGCACGATCTTTCAGTATCAGACAACGCCACTCCTACTCGACGTCTACCCCACGCCCCCTCACGAATCACGTGACCCAAATCAACCAATCGCTAATTTTCGTTGCATCAGCGTTGCACCTGGATTACCCCCGCTAAAATCATTTTCAGTGATAAAACTATAAATGAATTACGAAATGCTTGTCAAGAATTCAAAGACTCTTGTTCGCCGTAATATTCACTCAACGCGATTGTCCACTTTCTAATTATTCTCATCGGTTTAAATTACTCGATCATCGGACCCACTCTTAATGTCATTGACCAAGCAGCTTATTTCTTGTCGTCATTGTCGTGGTCAATTAATCGCGACTCGTCGCCCATCGAGTGGTTATCGTGGCTTGCCACGAGTTATCACAAGGGACAGCACGCGAAGGACACTGGGGACCAGATGAATATCAATATTCTCGTCACGATCTGTACCGTTCTCGAGTGAACCCATCGGAATTTAAAGTCGGTATTTACCTTGAACGAGCCCCGTGTACACGGTAGCCGGACTCGTAGGCGGAAGAAACAACGAGCCCCTTTGTTTGGGCGCTTCTATGACGAGTTCTGAGAAATCGGTCTTCTCGAAACTTCCTTCTCCCTCTCTCTCTCTTTTCCTCTCTGGCTGTGTCTTTTGTCATTACCGTGGAATGTCAGCTGGGAATCATTTACAGTGGTAATTGCTCCGGCAAAATTGAGTTCTCGGACGTCGGGACGGGATTAATCGAAGTCTGCAGTCGTCGAGCGAAGTTCGCCTTTCTGTCATCCAGCGCCGTCTCCTGTTTCGCTCGTACATCTCTACCCACGAATATCCAATGAAAACATCTTTAATCTACCCCTGACGCGTTGAACAAACTAGATTTATTTGTTATTCCTGGCGATCGAAGGCACGGCCCGGCGTTCAGGGGCTGCTGGTAGGCTTTTACGATTCTCGTAGATCGGCTCGTCCAGAGTTTAATGTCACGAACATCCTGTTTTTACTTAATGGTCCAGGTCGACTCGAGTCAGGCCGGTTTTTTTTCGGCCGATCGATTATCATCGTTTACGCGCGTCAGACTGGATCGATGGCGGTGTTTCGCCGACGTTTCTTCCCCCAGTTCGCCTCTCCTACTAGCTATTTCGCGATGCGAAGATAAATAGTTCCGAGGGAGCTTCGTTACCAGCCAGGGAAAGACGTATTTCGTAAAATATAGGAATATTTCATATTCGTCGGAGAAGAATAGTAATGTAGTAAGGAACGATATTGAACTCGGAACGAGTTACACGGAAACAACGTGCAACTCACGCCGAATGGACTTCTGCTCGTCACATGTGGACGATTTGCGACATCTTCGCAATAACTCTCGTAATACCAGTCGGCGGTCGAGACTTCTAAGGCGTTTAACAGTATGCCCTTTCGCAATTCACAACCGTTAACAACATCGAATTCTTTTTTCTCGCTCGACGCCGCTCTTTCCTCGCCTCCTCGTAGTCACTGCACTTCGTAGCCTCCATTAACTTAAGTCTTAAAAATCCCATTTTCCGTTATCCTTTGTCTTCCGCTGACGCTTCGAAATGACTATTTAGTTCCCACCATTCGCCTTCTTTATTTTTGCTTCATTACTTTTCCATCCGCGGTGGTTGGCTCGCAATCTACCTCCCTCATCTATCTTTCTTTCTCCCCGTTCCCTCCTTCGTCTCCTTTCGCTCTCTCTCGCCCGCCCGATTCGTCTCTTTTCAAGCCTTTATAATTACCGCGCCGTCTACTTCTTTCTGCGTTCTCGTTGCTCTCGTTAGTTTTTCGCGTGCGTGCACACCGCCTGTATGCTAACGACGCTCTCAAAGATCGTTCCCGCAATCGCGGGTTCTCCATTGATACGGTCGAACCTTTCGGAACTGGATTTCTCGTTCGAGAGCAACGGCGCAGCAACGTGTTCGAGAAGAACGTTAGCCTAGCCTGTTCCTCGCGGAGAGACGATTCTCGTTAATTTAGCTGCATTGATTAGAATCCCGACTAAAAAGAGAGAAAACAAAAAGAACACGGTCTGATCGATTCGTTTTCTTCTTACGTGTCGAGCTATTGATTATAGCTCGGTTCGCCATCTCAAATGAATCGTATTGCGATAAATTACACACACCAGGCCAACTGTAACCGGCATTACTCCCGACGTGATACTTAATAACAGTCGAAGCGCCACGTTAATTAGCATTCGGTATCAATAACCGATTATCGGATCAACGAGTTAGAATCGGTGGTGTCACGACGGTATCTGGTAACGTTGCAGAAACCATCGATTCAATTCTGTCGGTAGCTGTTTAAATCGACGAAACTAACAATAAGGCGTATTATGCAACAGAACGCGGTAGACGATCTTACGGATGAAATAATAACCGGTCGGTGACGATGGCTGTGCTCAAAGGGGGTTAATCGAGGCCTGCCGCCTCTCGCGATCGTTAATTATCCTCGTGGCAGATATTTTCCGTGAAGCGTGGCGCGACCGCAACAACCGCTCCATCAAATCGACGTTTCCTAATTTGTTCCGAGGAAATCGTTAATAGACGTCGGTCGTCTGGACGCCGGCGGCAGCGGCGGTTGCTACCATTTAATCATCGCGCAAATTCCCACGGATTGGCAGCACCATTTACAATTAGTCTTCGTCATCCAGTTCGGTATTAATTTCTAGAACGAGCGTGCTCGCGCTCCGCGCACCATCGGGCAAGGAGAAGCGTACGCGAGTGGAGGCATCGCAGTGAATTTCATGCCTGTCACCAGCGACCCGGAGACGCTACAATTCCTCGCTGGACAGGGAACACGGCCCTCTTTTATCACCGCGGTTATTTCCGCGTTATCGAGCTTCCGAGCCTTCACATCGCGATTGAATGCTTTGCGCTTTTATCGGCAACGAAATATTTTATCACTGAAAGTGACTTTAGCGGGGATAACCCAGAAAATCGGACCTCTTCAGGTGCAACGAAAATTAGCGATTGGTTGATTTGAGTCACGTGATTCGCGAGGGGGCGTGGCGTAGACCTCGAGTAGGAGTGGCGCTGTCTGGTACTGAGCGCCTGTAATTTGTTTTTTATCGATTCCTAGTCAGGAACAGTTGGGCCTTTCAGCGAGACGAATCGTACTGCTGTACAAGTGCAGTTTTTTTGATTACACAGAGACATGGCATGGAGGAAATGATGAGTCTTTCAGTAGGTGGGATATTTTGGAGCAGACAAGAAAATTACGTCTGTTGATTTTTGCCTGTTTACACTTTCTAACATTCTGTGCTGGATGTTAAATCAAGTTACTTCCTACCAACTCGTAGTTTCACACAACAGAAAAGCAACATCCTTCTCGGAAAAGGACATTCTTGATACGGATTCTTGCTCCCGCCTCCTGTCCCATTATCTCTTATAGTTTCGCAGTCGTACTCGTCTATAAATAACCTCGATCACTTGCCACGTGAGATTGCATCCTGCGACGATGTGATACTCTCACCCGAGCGGTTCGTTCGGTCACGGTTGGATCGTGTCGCGATACACAGCGAGTGGGAGCGAATGGACGAAACGAGGAGACAGCGAGCGCGCGCGAGCCACGGGAAAAGTAAAATTGGAACGCTCGGCACGCGAGGTCTCGAGATTGCCATCTGCGACGTGGGCATGTCGATTTTCGAGCCGTGACAAAACCTCGACCCGTGAACTTCTTCGACGCGAGTGTGTCCAACAATAAGAAATACGGATTCCGTAACTCGATTCCGTCACCGCTCTACTAATGATGGTTTTCTGGCTCTCAACCTTGTTCCCGTTCTCTCAGAATCGGTGTTTGCTCTCTGTCTTATATCAAATATATTTATTATATTTTTGATATTGAAACGTTTCTAGTAGAAGCATTGGAAATGTTTCTACATCGTTGCATAGAAGAAAGAGAGTATCGTTATATTTAATTGCGTACGTCGCCTCGATCGCGCAAGTGAAAATACATTCAAAGAGACAAGTGCAGAGTATGGACGGAACAAAACGTCGGGCTAATGGTTCAATTCTACGCTCAGTCGAACTCACCGCCTCACAGTCACAGATCAGTTGCACTCGCGTACGACGATGGTAGTACTAGCAATTAGCTATTCATCGATCGATCTTTCTCTACTCTTCGAACAACTTCGTTCCCCGCCGTCTCTCTCCGTTTCACCGAGCCGATCGGCGGTCTCGTTCTGCCAACAGCACACGCTCTTCCCCTTTGTATCGTTAGCACGCATCTTCGCGAACCTTTGGAAGACCTTGTCTCCGTCCAGCGAAGCATGGAAAATGAGAGTACTTGTTGCGGAGAGTTCTCGCGGCAGTTTGTTTCGTCGCTTTTTTCAACGTGCCACCGAGAGATCTTGGCCTCTTGACAAATGCTTTCTACGTGTTTCTTTACGCTCCGTTCCTCCGCGTTGGCCGTTGGTTTCTTCGGTTCGGAAAAGAGGCCAATCTGCTGACACTGATCTCCTTGCCACGTTGCCTCGAACCTGAATCTCGCGCTCGTTTCCTTTCCTCGACGTCGTCCATGTCGTCGTTGTTCCTGCATGCCCGATCGATCAAAAAACTCGTGCACTCTGGCAACACCGTTTCCAAAACGTTGCTCCGTTCGGTGGAAATGGTCGTTGCTGCTTCGATTAGCGTGGGCAACAGGTGCGCAAACGTCGAAGGTATCTCTCTTCGACACGTGTCCCGTTGCACCTTCAGCTTCCTGCTGTCACCTCCGGCTACGTAGACGATTCGTGCGAGGTGGATAACCGCCTTAATCGAGCCTGTTATTTCGAACGAACTGTCTCATCCGTCTCAACCGTCACTTTTGTACGATTTCCATAACGCGTCGCGTCCTTTCTCGAACGATTCTTTTAATACGAGAATCGATCTATACACGGTTGAATAGACCGTTCGCTTCCTCTCCCCGACTGGGGACTCTTTATCTTGATCGTTATAATTAAGTAGAGTCTGAAACGAACACGTTCACCTGCCCCGGGCAGGTGAACACGCGACAAGTTTAATCAACAGCCGTTTGGTTTTACGCGCAGCTTGCCCGCTCTGCTTGTCCCCATTAGTTCGCGCTAGCTGATTTACGTTCTCGATGGAGCAAATCGGTTCACTCGGTAACCTCGTAGCTTCGTTCGAGTTTCTCGGCGGAGAGGCTCGGTTCGGACAGAAGCGCGGAATCGAGTGAAATCGATCCGATCGAACAAGTTGAATAATTCGAGAAGCGAGCCGCAGTCGAGCAACGAGCGGCTCGAAACAAACACATCGTCGAATCGTCGAAGAAACTCGAGTCGGCCGACGCGTTTCAAGCAGCTTCGAGCAGATCGAGTTCAATTGGACTAGCTGCTTTTGCAACCAGCACGCTCCAGGCGTCGCTCGAATGACCGGGAAATCGATCTGGATCGATGCGTTTAGCTCGACTTTGATTTCGTATTTTCAAACGTTGTCTCGTACGTTCGTCGATCGTTGAACGACACGTGCTCTCGTCACGCCTCGCGTTTCAGTTGCATCGAAGAGCGCTCTTTGAAGAGCAGTTCGTGAGAAGCAGCCGCTGTTTACGGAAAAATAGAGGAAAAGGTCTCGCGTCGTCTGTTGAGGAACAATTAATCCGACGCGTGGGAAAGCGGACGACCGTCTTTGCAGCCGCGACTTCCGCGATTTCGAAGCGCGGAGGCACGCGTTACGTGTCGTCCACCAATTACGGTGTCCATTACGTATTAATCGGCGTTGAAACCGTTACAATGTACGGGAGCCGCGGGTCGAGGCATGAATCACTGTAGGCACCTCGTTCTCGCAGAACCTGGTAACAGACTTCTCTCCACGACGGTTCGCACCTCTATCAAGGACATCCGACCGATCATCGGCCATCGTTTTACTTACACGCCACTTTGCGCCGACGCAGCGAATTTTCGAGCTGATGAAATTACAGGCAAAAGGTCTCGCGACAGTCGACTAGTGGCCACCACCTTTGTTCTCCTCCTTGTCCTTGGCGTTACTGCGTTGCGTTGAAGCGCTATGACTAATGCATAATTCCAAACGCTGTTGTTTGAATATTATCGAAACATTGGCGACGAGTAAATAGAACGAGCAAAGATAACTGTTCATCGGTGGCTCGATACGATCGAATCGGAACGAATTTTATTTTCCGCGGACTGGTTCTGTTAATAACAGCGCTCTCGAGGTTGATTTTCACGACGGATTCGCAAAGATATTTTGGATTTATCGTGTGGACGATGGACGAATTTGTCCGACGTTTCGCTTTTCGCTTCTCGATTGTGCGCTTCTTCTGCCGAGTTTCAGCTTGCTCGACCGCAGCGTCAACACGTGCGGATCGGCGCGAAAAATCGCTGATCACTGCGGTTCGGTCCGTCTCTAATCTGCAAGAACCTGTGAAAGTCGACTGATAGCCACGCGTTCGTGCGATCGATTCGCAAACGCGTGCTTTTTTTTTTATTACGATGTCGCGCGAGCATCGTAGAATTACGTAAAAAAAAACTGTCTTTGCGTCACGCTACCGTTCAGCGCTATACAGCGAAAACGCAGAGTCTCAGTTAGGCTAACGTCGCTTTTGTAATACGTGTCAAGTGCGCGGTTTGTCGTTTCGGATCGTGTGGCACGAAATTTCAGCATTGCATTATTCGCCGAGACATCGAAAGACGCACAGCGTGTCGGGTTAACATGCTGGCGTCGACTGTTTGACGTTGCATTAGGGATACCCACAACGGATGTCGTTGTTTTTCAAATTTAACAAACATCGCCATTTAGTGACAATAATTTAATATATAACATAACAATATGTTCTAGTTAAATACATTGACATTTAGCATGCTTATTGTTAAATTTTGAAAAAGTTTGAGTGAACCCTCGTACGAATGGAAGAGCAAAATGTGGATAAATTTCATATTAGACATTTTGATGCTTTATGGGTTTCAAAAGCATAACAGTGCCACTGATGCCATTAATTCTGTTTATCCTGGTGCCTTCGATACCAGAATATGTCAGCGTTGGTTTAAAAAATTTAAGAGCAATGATTTCAATCTTTTCGACGGTATAAAATCTGAAAGACCTGTTTATTTTTACTTCGAAATCATTTTTCAAAACGGGAATAGAAAGTTTGTCACAGAGATGAACGAAGATTGTCAATAACTGATTAAAACTGCATTAACTCTTAAATAATAAAAAATCTTGTACAGTATCGAAAAACGACGTTACTTATGGCGCGTTCTAAAGGACAATTTCTACGGGTAATTAGCCCGCAACTTTCAAGGATCATTTTCTTCCTTTCGTTGGTCTCGAACGCGGACAAACGCCTTAATTACCCTCGCGACCAGCTACAAAATCGGTCATCGTGCGATATCGCGCTTTTAATTCACGAGTGTCGCCCGCAGGGTAATTAACGTTGCTTGTACAATTAAAAGAGAGACCCCGACCCGAAGCGGACCCATGTAGCAAACGGCTCCTCTCTTTTTATGGCAACTTCCTGCAAGGATCCTCCGCAGGTTGTGTCAGGGCGTCAAGGACGCGACGTAATTGATCGAGGCCAGAGACGAAAGCGTGAATCGTTGTTGCACGATCTCCCTGTACGTGCAGTTCCTCCTAGGGGAACACGCCACCCAGAGGGGAACTCGGTGCGAATGGTGAAAACGCAACGCGCTTGGAAAGTTGGGACGAAATATATTACCGAGGGCGAGCGATAAGACCACAGGTTAACGCTGTCGTGCGGGCTTGATAACGCCGATAACGCACTTCCCACGCGAAGATACGTGCTTTATCGTCAGTTTTCACCGAAACAAAGGCAATGCTCGTCCTCCAATGAGTGTCACTCCAAAATTACCATTTGAACCGATGCTTTTAAATTTTCTCATTTCCTTCCTACTTTTTTGAACCGGACGCGCTTATCCTGTCTCTGAAATGACAAGTATGGAGTTTCATATATGCAATTCGACATCCTTTTCAATGGATATTTTCGTGAACGATGACGTTTTATTAAAAATTAAAAGTGTCCTGAAATAACGTAATGGCACGTTGATGATGAGAAGAGGCGTCGATGAGGAATCGAGCGATTAACCCGAATTTCCATTGGTTACGAGAACGACGCAACTCCTCTCTCGTTCGCCCGTGCATCATAATAAATGTAGGCTATTAGGAACTGCCGTGCGTTTGTTCGCAGTGTGCATACTGCATTTCATAAACGCGTATGAATCACGGGGACCTTGAATGGAAATAAGCGTCGGCTGACGCGCGAAAGTGAATCCCCCGTTCATACAGCGAGGTTCGCAAGCCGAAACGAAGCATCGGCTTTCATTGATCGTCAGCCAAGAAATTCGCAAGGTTTCTTGCTAAATGCAGAAACGATAACCGCTCGAAATTCGAGTTTAAATTTGTGGAATAGTCGTCGCGCAACTTTCGTGACGCAAATCGACTTAGAAACGTGCTGGACAACGTTCTGCAGTTAAATCGACTGAGAATAGAAATTGAAATGCAGTCGGTAGAAGATGGACGGCGGTGGTGTTCTTCGAGTGATTCACGAATCATTTGCATCTTTTTGTCGTTGGAACGATCGACGGTTGATCACTGGGTGTGGTTGCCAGACCAAACGACAAAAGGGTGATTACGTCTCGAGCGTAATGAGCGATTGGATCGAAGGACACGTCTCGTCGAGGATTCTATTTGTGGTAAAGATGCAGATTCTTTGGAGGCTGGTTGCTTGTTCGTTTAAACTTTAACCTTCGAGTCTCTCGCAATTATTCGAACAGGCCCGTCGTCACGACAAGTTGTTGCCAAAGGCGCGTATCACGGATGATGCTTGGAGGTTTCTCGATTTCTGAAACCAAAGTTGCATCGTTCACCGTTCACCTTTCCCTCGAATACACGAACGGACGTAAATTTGATATCCGTCGCGAATAAATTTCGATCGGCGGCGAAAGGGAAACGTTCGCATAAAGCCACTTCCATTTCCTATTTTTAAATCAACGGGCGCAAATCTTTCCGACAAGATCGCAGGCGCTGATAAACAGCGGCAAAGTAGGATGAAAGCGTGGCAGTGGAAAGTGAGCAGAAACCCACTCTTCAGCTTCCTTTCCTCCTCCTGCTTCTCTTCGCGCCGCTTCTTCCCCATGAAAATTCGATCGTCGCGGCGGAACGTTTTGTTCGCGCTTGACGAAGAACGGGGAGCCAGTTATCCGTCTTAATGCCACGCAGCGCGATTGCGCTACTCAGATTTCGCGTCGAATAGCGTTACAAGTGAACAGTGTTTGATCGCTCAATGTATCGTGTACAGTGTATTGCTCTCGGTTTCGATTGTAGCGCCAATTATTTTCTTTCGTGCATAAATGGGTAAATTTTACTTCATCTACTTTCATTGCATTGCTTGGCATCAAAAGGAAGCGCTATCGCGCCGCGTGATCAACACGATTGATTTTAAATAGCCCGCGGCTATTTTTTTCCACGACGACGACGCGATGACGTAACGCGCTTCTCGCGAGACTGACTCGGAGGATGCGTAAGGTGGTAGTAACGATCGATCCGGTGATAGCCGCGCGCCATGGGAAAATAGCGAAATACCTGGTTGGTCGATGCTCGTGGCGACCCGCCGTTCAGCCTTTCTGCCACTCATAACAGTACTCCACGGTGTCCGGAGCCGAGTAGGAGGAGTGAAGACAGGCAGGCAAGTACGTTGGCCGCAGGCAGGAGAGCGGGTTCCGCGAAGCCGAGGTCGAAAACCGTGGCTCGCGACGCGAGACCAAGGGCAGACGATGAAATTCGAGCGAATCGTGGAAAATTGCTAATTACCGCGGCCGGAGCGACGCGTCGCGCTCTGTGGACGGTCGTTTCATCACGGCGAGGAAAATTGCTCGTTGCGAACAGTTGACGTAACGAGATACCATCTCACGTGTGGAGTATACCATTTCGTCTCTCGCGTTTGTTTCGATTCCACTGTGATCATTGAGCGTCTGGGAGAATCGGGCTGGATCGGATAGGAAACGATTGCGAGATATGGTTTCCTACAAAGATGTTTCAAACATCAGGCCGTGCTCGACGATGATTTCGACAAAGCCGAAGATCGTTTCTTGGAAAAGCGATCCAAGGATCGAAACGACGGGCCGTGAATTTCAATCGGCGAAAAATCGGCCAAACACGGCTCGTGTCCTCGACAGTGTGGTATGGCGACCGGCGCGTTTGCCGGGGCAGCGAGACGCACTTACTTTCATCCGATATCCCGAAAGTCGCGAGGCATTTTTCGAGATCGCCGGCGAACGAAGGTTACCTACTTTTTCAGCAACGCGAACAACACGAGATTTCACTCGCGTCGTCGCCGTCGCGTTCCTCCGACACGACGTCTCTCCATGGGAAATGAAACTGGGCAACCGAAACGAACTCGAGCTCGCTTAATTTCCGTCCACGTCGTCCTCGGTCTACCTGGACGCAGACCTGGACTTTGTTTAAAGTTCCCCGGTGGAGAAAAAGAAACAACACGTTTCGTTTTCGTTTTCTACAACCGACCACGTACGTCTCCATTTAATTCGACGCCTCATATGCCTCATCCGGTGACGTCTTTTTTCTCGAGCGGCTCGAAAGGATAATTGGCTTTTCGTGTTCGAAATTGTCGAAACGAACGTTTGTTAGTTTTTGGCCTCGAAGGGGGCGAAGCACACCGAGCATTTGCACGGCATTTGTACCTGCGTAGATATCACGGCTGAGTTTTGAAACTCTTCAGCCGTCGACGTGTATTCAGTTCACACCTGCGCCGCGCCTGAAACGACGCTCTCGCGGAAACAATAGGCGAGCCGACTGCGTTGCGCTTCGCCTGACGCGGCGAACAAAATTTTTCGACGTAGAAAGCGAGTACCGATCGATACCACGACCGCGATTCCGTGGAGTCGGCCTATAGTCGTTGCTCGTTTTAAGGCTTCGCCGTTCGTTGTTCGACCGTAAACGAAGCCCTCGAGGATAAAGTACGATAACGGACGGATGATAATTCGAAACTTCCGAGCACGTCCGAGCAGGGTTTGATGTAATAATATTGATCGAGGTTTTCGAGCGGATTACGGAACGATGACGGGCATGAAGCGCTCCGTATGGTTTATATTTGATCGGAGTGTATAAGTGGTACGAAAGGGGACAGGTGGTTACGAGTTTACAGAGTGGGATTAAAACGTCGGTCGTCTCTAATGGAATTCGATCGCGAGTGTTTTGTAAATTGGCGACAAAGTGCGCGAAAGGAACAAGCTGGTCGATTGTTCGAATTCCATTATATTTGACTCTGTCGCGATCTTTTATTTCGCTTTCGTTCTTTCGTCGTTGCAAAGCTTCTTTTGACGAAAATATGACAGATTCTTGCTTTTTTGCTCGGGGATTTTATCGTTTTTTCTGACAAATGAAAAAGTATCTCGAAAACCAAATATATAACTGCGTGAATTGACTATAAACAGTTAAATTAGCGGGTTACATTGTTAACCCTCTGTTCTCGGAAGCTTCTTTTATACCATCTACCAACAATTTGTTTAAAAATAAAACAGCATTGGGAATAATCGGTATTCAGCATGAAATTTTGTTGATTATATCTTTTCAATATGTGATACTGTTTAACGTGCATTGCGGACTTACTAAAATAGTTATACTGTATAAGAGTTAATGGTACGTACGATACTTTCAGTTTTCGAAAATTTGTAAAATTCCATAAGAATAAAAGCAATAAAAAGTTTATGGTTTATGTAAATTACTTCGAATGAATGTCAATTGATTCACGATATCAATGCTTCTGCCCTCGGGAATTTCTTCTGCTACTAAGCTACTATTTATCAAGCTACTATAATACGAACGTAACAATACTCTTTATAAAATGAACTAATTTTTTAAATATTTCTTCAAAATGTGATACCACTCGTAACAGTCACTCTTATATATAACAGAATATTGCAAAATGTACTCTACAATGTTTTTGGAAAGTTTCTTTCCACTAGTCATGATTCTTATAAATTTACGATTCTTTGTGCTTGAAAGCCGATTAATAGACTTCCGGTAGATAAAGTGTTAATATATAAACATGATATAATTTCCATTTTTGGACGGGGGTCAGCCGTATAAAAGCAAGTGATATTGGCCGATCACGGATGAGCCAGCATTTCGTAGCGTGAAAACACGCGTCTCGGATGATTCTCTCGAATCGGCGTCCTTTCGCGTCACCGGATGCGACGATGGCCGCCGGCAGCGATCCGTCCGAATGGCTAAACTGTTGCCCCGACGCCCTCATAAATATTAAATTGTTGCACTTCCTTCTTTCACCCGTCCCTCTTTCTCTCCATCTCTCTGGCCGCGCGGCCAGAGGACGTCGTCGTGTCCGCGACGGAGTTACGCGTGATCAAACTCGCCTCGAGTTAATTAGCGAGGTGTCGTAATAATTGTTCGCCGGCTATCGCTATCCGCGCTTGTCTACGTCCACCAACTATAAATCCGCCTTAATGACTTTAATCGGCGAAATCTCGGCGAAACCTGCGCCATCCGCCGTGGGGTTTCGTTCCGTGTTTTACGAGCCTATTGAACGATTGAGTGTTAAAAGTTTCCACTTCGGGGTTTCCAATGTTTCCATCGTGATGCTTGAAATTATCCAGCGATCGCTCTCGGTACAACCGAGCGGTAGACGCCGCTGATCGCGAGATACCCAGCGAGGTAAAAGCTGCCAAAGCGATTTTAATTAATTTTCCGCGAGTTTATGCACTTCGCAGCCACGCCCACGCACGGCACGCACAAACAAGCGATGATAAATAAATCCAGTTGGCTGGCGCTGGCGGACCGCTCGCCAATGAAACTCACGGTGAAAACCACGTTTCTGCCATTTCGCGCGAACTTAATTGGACACGCGTATTGAATTGGGCGAACAATTTCGAGGTCGGTATTTCCGCGATTCGCAGCGAACATTTCAGCGACGCTTATCTCGCAACGCGGCCGATTCGTTCTCGTTCGTGCCTCGATGCGAAACGCGCGCACCATCGGTATTTCCCTGGAATTTCATGTTTTCCGCGTTCGGATCGCGTAAGGACCACACCGATTCACCGGCAATAAAGCGAATCGAGACAAGGAGAACGAGGACTCGCGATCGAAGAAACGCTGCGGCAACGAACTGATAACCGATCAAGGGATATTATAAACGTTAATTGCTGCAGATCGAGAGAAACTTTCGGGAAACGTCGTAGACTGTCTGTAGAAACTCGCGACGAGTTTCAGTCATCGTCGAATATCTATTGCGCGTTCCATATATCGTAGCAATTTACCGCGGCGTGTAAGTGTCACTTCGCGATACACGCGGTATTCGCTCGCTCTTATCGAATACACCGATTTCTACGTGTATAAATGAAACACAGATCGGAGTACAACGCGTGGCTGTGCAGTTTCACGCGTTAACGTTAACGTTCTTAGATCGCTTAACATTCCGCGAAAGCAAATCGGGACCGCGACTCGGTCTGTCGGATCTCGAACGCGTACAGAGAGTTTTTGAAAAAGTCGGAATTAATCATTCGTCTGGTCAACCTTTACTACTTCTTCGTAACGGGTCCACCAACAGCGCGAGCACGTGTATACCAACCAGTTACTGGTAATAACTTCATAAATTTTCCTTTTACCAGAGCGAACATCGAGAGGGGTACGGAGGGACGTACGACGTGAAGTCTTATCGATATCGAGATCGTGGCGCGTGTCAAAGATACACGGTGGAAAAACTGGAGTGGATCACGTTTGCATTGGCATTGCCAGCTTGTCCAGAATCGATATCGTTCGCGGAGATAAACGGCCAAACGGCTCAGCTCACCTGTAGATCGCGGGCGACCGGCCGTGAAACGCGACGCTGACCATCGATTATCGCGATATACTGGCTCTTACCGCGACTACCTGACGAAGGAAGCTCCATCCTGTCGATAATTCGCCGACTTAACTCTCATCTCTCGTATGATCTGGCGCTGTTCTCGTTTGTCCCGGAAATTTTTCGGCTTACGATTTATCGGTAATTTCACCTTAATGATCGAACGAACCGCGCTGCCTTGCGCAACGTTGCTCTTTTTTTATACGTTTTATCGATCGTTTCCTCGAAAAACCGGCTTCTCGATTAGACAATATCGGACGTAATCGGAGAGGAGGGGAAAAAGAGAGAGAGAATGTCGATGGTATTTGGCGACGTTTTTATCCAAGAAATTTACGACAGGGAAATTTCGAGATCCCGCAATACGACTTCCTAATGTTATACAGTTTGGTATTACGGCGAGGTAAAGTGGGGCAATAAAATAAATTTCGACATTGACTGGATTCGTTGAGCAATTCGTAATTCATCGGTTCTAATTGATTTCTGCGTAAAACTCAATGAATCGTTATTTTTAGATACATTCCGCGACTTATCTTTCCATCCTTTCTTCGGAGGAAAAATACAGAAAACGTGAAAAAGCGTACTTCTGCCAGTTTAAAAAAAAAAAAAAAAAGAAAAAAGAAAGAACGTTTTACCACCGTCGTAACAAACTTCTTTCGCGCTCACGCCTACTTAATTAAACTCTTGATCGCCACCAGAACGTAGTACAGACCTGCGGATACACGTTTCGCTAAAAGAGAGAAAAAAGAAGAGACGCAAGCGCGTCGACAGTTTCCTCCTGGTTGCTCGCGTGCGTGCTTTATCCCTGGCGATAATTATCAGCGCCCGCGACGGAAGGAAAAAGAGGAGCCCGGGAGAAACACGTGTCGTGAAAGGGGTCCCGTGCGTGTACCGTCGTTAAGTACGGTCGTTACCGGGAGTAACTTTTAAGCCTGATGTTCGCCAGGTTTACCCGGTGCGATCGGGGCCCCGGGTCGACAAAATGCCTCGTTACTTAGTTTACGGACAAACCTTACCGGTTACCAGTTCTCGTTTTTAAACGCACGCCACTCGCATACATCTCGAGTGGCGTGCAATTTGCAAGATACTTTCGCCGCGGCCCGGGCTTTTCCTTTCCGGGTTCGAACCTTTCCATCAATTCGAGTGCAAATCAGAGAGGAAGGAGCCTGACTCGTTACACAGAATCAATTAAATTTCTTCTCGGCACTGGAGATCGACTCGAGATGCGATCGAAGAAGAGCTCGACGGATGACTCGCGCGATCGGGGCGCCGAACGCAACAGGAAATCGCGGTCTCCGATGTCCGCTCACGTAATCGTGTATCGCTTTTATGAAATTATACATCCGGCGCTATCACGCGTCTCGCTTGCGCAACGCGCCGAGTTGCGCAACTCGGAGCGACTTTACAATGGGATCGTTTACGGTAAGCGGCCGTTTCTGGACGATTAAGCGAAGAGCCGTGGAAAGAAAAAAGAAAGAGGGGGGAAAAAAAAAAGAGGAAGTCGAAGCAGCAACGCCGAATCGGGCGGTTAGCCAGAGGTCGAAGCACCGAAGATACGCCGAGCACGCGCAACGCTCGCGGAAGCGATTCGCGTGCTCGGGGATCCGGGACGGCTGATTTTTCTTCCAGGTTCGTTCTCACGCTGAACTATCGCGCGCTTCGGAAATGACGGAGCCAACGGACCCGCGCCGATCTCTCGCGAGATTCTTCATTTTCTCTTCTTCTTCTTCTTCTTCTTTTTCCTTTTTCGGTTGACCAATTTTCGACTCGTTTTCGTTTTCAAGGATATTTTTGTGCGTGACGTGTAGGTAGTGCGAATTAATGGTATTTGACGCGGGTCTCGCGTGCTCGTGCTTGGAAATTCGCCGGTCATTTTTGTGACCGAACTAATCGCTCGTTTCACTCTTGACACACTTTCTTGGTCAACTGAAGTTATTACTGTTAAAAAACGAGGCGAGCGTCGTTCCGGCGGATAGTCGTAAAGATGGTTCAGAAAGATGGTCGGTGGAAAATTTTTAAAAACCGAGTCGTTTAACCCGTTTCTTCGTTTCTTCTTGTCCTTTGTTGACAAAATTACGACGAGCCGCGGCCGGTTGGTTCAGTCGCGAGGAAATCGTGCCGAGTCGACAACGTGATTAGACTCGAGATGCAAATTTTACTTTCGTCCTTCGGCCGGAGCACCTCGTTACGACAAAAACTTTCTTTTCCGCCGGCAGCCACGCGCGTTCCTAACCAGAACGGGGCAGAAATCCGGCGCGAGATGGTCATGTGAACTGGTAGTCGAGAGAAAAAAGTTCCACGAGGAAAAGTTTCGTTTTTATTTATCTGCGTTGCGTTCCTTTTGCTCGGAACCTTCCGTGAAATTCCGTGTAATCCCCCTGGCAATGTGCCAATTCTTCGAGATTAAGACTTCTAATCATTTAGGTTTTCCGTTTTCTGATTTTATTGACGGGGTATTGACGATCGGATTAATTCAAGAAAGCGACTCGAGGCGTAGCTATTTAACCGTGTTTCGCGCTGCTCTTTCAAGGTACGCGGTATATTCGGGTCGTAAATCCGGCACGCGATGACGATACATTGACAGACGGAGCATGACAATATCAGCCCACATTCGATCGAAACGAGGAAATTAGATATCGTGCCGTGGTAACATCGATCCTCATCGAGGAAATCGTGCTTGCCCATAGCCGGTGCCAATTAATGACAAGTGATCGGAGATATCGTTGATTTCGTCCAAACGACTGTATCACGTGCGAAATATTGCAACATTGCACATGCGACGAAAGCAACGAATCGCTTTAGCTGGATGTTCAGATCCTTCCCCAACTTCTTCTTTGTCCGACGTCTAGGAAATATTACGACATCTTTTCTCTGCTCCAACAAAGAAATTTTCACATGCCAGATCTGGCAACAGACGTTACACTTTCCTTCCGATTACGATGACTTTCGCACGGGACGCGACTTACGTAATTCCGCCAGACTCCGAACGAGCAAAGAGAGCGTTGCTCGTCGTCCGCGGCGTGATCGGATGGATCACTTTCCACGCGCACGCGTCTTCGCGGAAAGTCGCTGAGAAAGGACCGACGGCGTTCCTCGAACCGGAACGCTCGTTGAGATTCACGTAACACGCTCCGACGTCGTATCCGGCCTTCATCGAGCCCCACTCGCATTACAATTTCACCGTCGTAGGGGCGCCTCCGTACCCTCCGTACACGCGAGGACGATAAACGAGAAATCGTTCGCCGATCGATCAATCACGATCCCGCGATTAATCAACGCGGATGCGTTGCGGCCAATGATTTCGCAAGCCAGCCGCCCCGAACAATGGATCACTTTTACTCGCGGCACGCTCGGCAAAGAGCACTTTATGATCCGTTCGGGGAATCGCGAACGAGGGGAATCGCTCGACAAACATCGACGCCAATCCCATTGGCAGCCGTTGGGAATACGGGAATAAATTACGGGAAGAGTAAAAGGGAATAACAGATAACGAGCCGGGCTCGACATTTCGTTCGCGGACGTGGGCAAACGTGGGTTCCGTTTCACTGACTTTGTTGGAACTCGCTGGCGTGTAATTGCGCGTCGATTACGCGAAGAAACGCAAATATCGCGGCGAGCCGGTATTAAATATGGGCGGGGTAGAGAAACGAAATCGGCGAAGAGAATGACGTGCTTTTTTATTCCGCGTGTTCGTGCATGGAGCATCCTCGTTCCGATTCTATCGATGCTCGAAATTCATCACGACGCGATAATTACGCTTACGAATGTAGGTATACACACACACACACATATATATACGTATGCAGATAATTCCTATCAAGTACCGAAGATAGAACAACCAGCCACGATCCCTCTGGCTGAACGTAAACATCGCATTCCGCTCAACTGCCTCGTATTTCAGAAATTATTGCCGGTTGACGACCAGCTCCTGCCACTATCTGCGATACGTCGAAATAAATAATTCCGCAGATCGCGCGGCGAAGGGTCTAAAAGTCTCGGCGGTAATTGCGCGTAATTTTATCCCCCTTGGTCGCTCTCTAGCTCTCGCCGAGAGGAGAACCGAGACAAGAAACCGCGATTCGCACGAGATACAGCATGAAATCTGAATTTCGAGGAAATCGCGTGTTTACGAATCGTCCACTTTTTCTCTGGCCGTCGGCCATGTCTGCTGTCCATCCAGAAAGACGCCGCCTCTCGCGCAGACAGACAGTAGCGAGTTCGTACGGACGAGCTCATCGAAATTCGAACGAACCTGCCTTCGCGAGCAGAACGCGGACTGGAAATTCAAGTGTAACCTTGCGCTTGCGCTCGCCGAGTCGCACGATCAAAGCGAATAGACGTGTAACTATTTGCGTTCTTGCCGTATTGCCGTTCTTGCCGCACACGTGGGTATTTTCCGTGTCGCGACGCTCTATTTTCGCCGGTTTATTCTCGACAACTGAGCAATAACGCAACAAATTTCAAGCGCGGTTTCGTGGATCAGCTTGTAAGCGACGCGAAATTTGCCTTGCTGAACGATGAATCAAAAATATCCCACGACAATAAAAAAAAAAAAAAAAAAGAAAAGAAACGACAAGCGAACCGTAGGAATTTAGGTCAATACGTGTCATTATGTAACCTGGAAATTCCTGAGCATTGCGTCGGCTCTAATCAATAACGTCAATTGTCTCGGTCGTGATAGATTACGCCGCAAATCACACGCTGTGTAGACTTTTCGAATTAGCGGCGTTGGTCAAATAATTACGAGGCAGTCGTTCAAACAACCGGATAACGCGTGACGGAATTCAGAGAAATATAAGATTGGCATTTCGTGAAGTAATACGTCCATCCATTCCTCCCAGCGACTCCTTTATGGTCTTCCAAGTAGTTTTTTACTCGTTCAATTTGTTCATTATCAAAACGAAATTTCGCAACGTCCAGTTCATAAAACCTCGTCTTTTGCTAGAAATACAGATTTCATTCGACGACAAACATTTCCTTTTCCAATCCGATTCTCCCATTTTAATTTTTGTCATCAATCTGTTCTAACGTAAGCGTGAAATCTGCTGGTTCTAGGAGCCAATCGAAGGCCTCTTACCTGGCGTATCGCCGAGAACGAGGAGCGCCCGACACCGAGGGCAGTTACAAGCGAACCATGTCACCGACGTCTCGGCTAGAGGACTGGCCACCGCCGCGGGATCACGACGATCCGGTTCTTCTGCGCGTCACGCCTCATCATCCGTTGCAGCACCATCACCATCACAACAATCACCATTCGCAGCAGCCGGAACTTTCCAAGTCTCACAGCGTGGACGCTCTTCATCATCGTTTGGAGGAACGGTCCACGCAGCAGCAGCAGCAGCAGCAGCAGCAGCAGCAGCAGCAACAGCAACAGCAGCAGCAGCAACAACAGCAACAACAGCAGCAGCAGCAGCAGCAGCAACAACACTCGACAGAAGTGATCGGGAAATTGTCGCACGATTTGAACAAGAAACTGCAGGCAAGCGAGGCGAGATCGCGAACCAGCGAGAATAATAATAACGATAACCTGGAGGATCGACATCAGCAGCAGCATCACCACCACCACCACCACCACCATCATCATCATCATCAGGAGAAGAGGCAGCAGGAGAAGAGGCACGATTATGAGCAACGTAGGGAACGGCTGTCGCCCCAGAGCGTCGAGGTCCTTAACGACAGGAACCGACAGCTGGAACGCGAACGCAGGAAGCTGGCGGCCAGTTGCGAACCCCTACCTCACAACAGAGAGGTAATATTTCTTTTCGGTCGTTTGGCACGTATTCTGCCGGTAGGTGACTTTCCTCCTCGCTGCAGTAGGTTACCTCAGTGTAGCAGCACCGAATTATCGATACGCGCAGCGAGTAGCGGTGTTTTTCTTGATATGTTACACTTGTTGTTGAAAATAGAAAAGTATTGTCTGTAGTTTTAAATTTGAATTTTCTGCAGGCAGCAGTTTAGCAATTATCCGTTAAAATATCCGAGTCTAGCTGCAAAAGCTTTCGCTATTGCGTTTTAATCGACTAAATATAAATAAGACTAATCGAGTTGAATTGCAATTAGAAACAGAGTCGGAGCATGGACGTGTCCTCGTCTTCGGTCGAAGAGGACTTCTTCCGCGAACGAAGCGCCACCATCGAAATGACCTCGCAGAACATCGAGCTGCTTAATCGGCGTAACGAGAAGAGAACGAACGCCACGTCGACGTCGACCAACGCGATCGCTGCCTACATCACCACGTCGTCGGCCTCTGCGACAATGGCGATCACGGCGGACAGCTGTTGGCCACGAGGTTACGAGGTTCACAGTTCCATCGAGGCATCGCCCGTGTCGGACAGGCCTCCAGCGCCGACCAATTCGCCGCCGAGGACGCCGGATCAGATCGAGGGAGACAGCTCGAGAGGCGCGGTGCGCAGACGATCCGGAAGCTGTTCCAGCTCCTCGTCCGGTAGATCGTCGGATCCTCGAGTTTCACCGCGAATCCTATCCAAAAGTTTCTCCAAGACCGAGAGCTCTTCTCCCAGCAACAGAAAGGTCTCCAGTCCCACTCAAACCGACAACACCGGTTCCTCGAACCGAGGATCCAGCTCGCCCATTCGTTCGAGCCAAACGAACGAGATTGAGCTGAGAGTGGACAGGACTTCCAAGTCGAGATCCGGTGGCAGGTCCTCGACCTCCTCGATCTCGAGCGCGTCGAAGGCTTCCTCGTCATCGTCGTCGTCGTCGTCGTCGTCGTCGTCGTCGTCACCGTCGTCGAGGAATTCCCCGGTCGAGGAAGACAGGCCTTCTCCGCCGGTGTCGCCGTGCATGTCGCCTCAGCCGGGAATCGAGGGGCTGACTTTGCTGCAACGTACGGAGGTTGTCCTTCGAGTGAACGCCGCCACCAGCGACGCTGCCTCGCAGACCGACATGTTGGATCAAACGGAGCTCGAAGCACCGGCCAAGACTCAGGAAATTCCTCCCTCCAGGAAGAAACTGCCAGAAGAAATCGAGTGCGAGGAACTCGGCAAGGACTTGGCGAGCCAGCTGAGTCCGAACGACAAGCTGGTACCTCTCCTAGGTGAGCCGATATCACGTCGACATCTCGTCGATCGAACGAAACACCGTTGGTTTACGATCCAACGTCAAGTCGTTTAGGTTACGTCTCGCATCTGACACGTCCCACACGTTTTCATCAGGCGAGAACTTTGATCCCGGATTACTCACGTCCGATGCGATTACGTCGAATAAGAAGCAAGCAGACACCGACGTTAACGTTCGCTTCCATCAAAAGCTTATCGAGCGAATTTACCTCGGTTAATGTCATTGTCAATGTTTCGATTTGCTTGTCCAGACTTTTGTTTGTTACTCGTGCGGCAATCGCGAGCGCGCCGATAAGAGATATATATATATATGCTACAACCGGCTTGTAGTTGTACGCGTACCACGCGTCCGTTGACGCGCTGCTGCGTCATCCGCGACGAGGTGGAGCCCCGACTGGCCGGGCCGACGACCTTTTATTTTAATAAGCGTTGAACCAATCGACCAGTCAACCGTGTTATTCAATTACGCGTCGTTGTTTCCCGCTGGATCTTTGTTCCTCGTCGTGCACGTAGGCTTCCACGTGGATTCCAGGCGCGCAGAAATCTACCGAACAGAGGAATCAAGCCGTGTAACGATTTGTTCGTATCAGTTCCAGCGCCGGAGCACAAAAAGCCTACCGACTACGTTACCGGTCTGTTCAGGATGGAGGCGACCTTGCAGCCGCGACCTAGGCGCCGACTCTCCCTCGAGGAACCAACGACCCCGTGCTCCGACAGCGGAGACGACGAGAAAAAGTGAGTATTATTATTGTAATTCGAGTAATTGCGGGGTTCTTTGGAAACTGGTTATCAAGGAGATTCCCGCGTGTGTTGTACCAAGGAAGGTTACTTCTCCCATGAATGCTATACAACGGATAGACTATCCTATGTTCAAGTTGAAAATGTTAAATCTACACGGTGCAAAATCCGTGTGTTTATCGTTCTAAATAATAACGATAACCCAGACGATATCGCCGAGTCGTAGAGAAAGAATCGTACTTGGCCGACAATGAAAATTGAAGGAGATCCTTTTAATCGGCATTTCACCTGATAGATTATTACTCGAACGCACGTAGCGAACGACGTTCTACAAGTGTAAAATCCCTGTAATTTCCACAACTCTGAAACTATCGTTTGCGTGTTTTCTCGGCTGACCGCGCGCCGTTTCCTCTCATTATCGTTACATAAATGTTAACCGATCGTCCCGGACGATACGCGACGTCGATATTTCATATAGGCTGCTTGCTCCGCGCGTGTACCTGCGACTGCCACTTTCACCAAACACCTCGACCACGCGGGATCGATCAATCGAGCCGTGCCTTCGATCGCCAAAGTGGTCGCGATACCAGCGCGAGTCTTCGCGAATTTTCGCGAAATCGGCCACCGAGATTTCAGGAACGGTGTCAAGGGGATTTCCCCTTTTTCACGGTACACCGCGAACGAGATCCTCGGCTAAAGAGGTCGTCGTTCACGGTGAGGTCCTTTATTGGTCGACGAGCAACGTTTACGTGGGCGTGACCGCGAGATTCCTAGCGAGGCATCGTTAAACGAGCTCCATTAGCGTCGGGATATAATTGTCGCTCTTCGAGTGGACGGCTTACGAGTCGATGACACGGACGGATCGCCTGCAACATTCGTACGGTGTACAATTACCTAATCGTTTGCATTTGTCGTGTTTTTCTTCTTCCGTGTTTCTTGTTCCGTATGCCTGCTTGTTGTACGAGATCGCGGCAGATGGTGACCGTCCCGCGCTGTTGTTGCCTTTGGAATTTTTACGTTTCGATCGAGAGAGAGAGAGAGAGAAGCGGAAGATATCTCTGTTACGATCAAGTTGGAAAAAATCACGGAAAAATAGGCCGTGAGCGGTTGCACGGTGCCGATGGGATTTTTCCCTTTCCCTCGCCAGGAAAGGAACCACCCGGTCAACCGAGGACAATATTTCCGCCGGCACGCGCCGGGAGAAAGTACCAGAGGCGCAAGACGGTTACGTAACTAGCCATAAATGATATTGTTAGGTTAGCTACTTGGTGGTCTACGCATCATTTCGTTCGCCAGTCTAGCACGGACAAGCGGTGACATCGTTTCGCTCGATCTCAGTCCCCGCCAAGAGACTATCGGTTGTCGCTGCACTCTCCGCATCGCGCGAACGCGTCCGCCATGGAGACCAAAGACACATCGGAGAAGTAACGTCGCAACTCGTGTTCGATTACTTTCGCAATACCCGTTCCTATTGCGATCTCCACTAATCCCTAATTCCCCGAGTTGAGGAAAGCCTCCGAGAGAGTCGTTCATCGCGCCGGCTAACTGAACTACACGCCCTAGAGTCGTTCCGCCCAACTAACTTGCTTCCCCGTAGGCTAGGAACTCCACTTTATTTCACGTTTGCTTCGTTAACCGTACGGAGAACTCGAGCAGCTTCCTACCACACCCCACGAAGCAGAAACGCTTTTGAAAGTGGTCACGGGTGGCTTCTTGGAGCAGAGCGCGCGAGATCAGCCGCGTGCCGGTCATACTCGCTGCATCATCCACTTCCGCTTTTCATTAATTGCCTCCGAGTCCAGCGAGTCGCCGGCTCGAGCGTAATAGTTGCGGCTAATCAAACGCGGTCTTGCTCTTCGAACTGCGCCGCAAACCGCGGCCGTTTCCTTTCTTTCGTCACTTTCTCCTGTTTTGCAAAGTACGATTAACACCCCTGACCGTGCGAATTTTCTAGCATTCGCCGCTGTGCATTTCTGTCGAATAGAAAGTTGATTAAACCAGGGGATTTGGGAACGAGAATTGCAAGTGTCGCGCGATATTACAAAGCAAAGGGTTAATGTTCAATGAACGCCAGTATCGTCTGCTGTTCTCTACAAACTTGAAAAATCCCTCAAACACTGACACGAGAATACATCACGGGGAAACACGCGCGACGAGGGATGCGTTTGCATCAGGGCACTAAATCATCGTCGTATCGTATTACGACGTTCCCGGTTCTACGAATCGTGCCGATCGATTCGATCGTGAGTCATACCACGGCAATGGTGCAATCGTCCATGATCACGAGCCGCACTCGAGGATTTTTGCGTCCCGCGATCGCCAAGATTACGTCGAGACTAGCCGCCCGAGCGAATGATTTAGACGAGATGGAAACTACGTTTGTTGCAGGCACGAGACGATACCCTCGACTCCGGTCACTCCGTTATCGGCGGACTCGGCCAGTCCTCTGTCCCCGACGTCGGCCTACTTCACCACGTCCGAGGGCAAAGCGAGGTTCCTCACGAGATACTCGCGCGAAGTGACGGTCGAGGGATTGACGCGGCAGGAAGACTCGCCGCCTGTCATTCCCACCGACAGCCTTGATCTCAGGCAGAAAAAGGTAAGGAATTTCTCGTGCGAGAGAATACGTCAACAGTCGGTCTTTTATTCCTTTCTAGAACGACGCTACGTCTTTTAGACGGATCAGTCGGTAGTGGCATATCTGGTGAAAATGATAAATACATAGCTGTCGAGTATGTTTAATAATCTGTTTGAACATGAAGAAACAAAGTTCTTCGTGAATCATTCGTGTTCGTGGTTAAGCACGTGGTTCAATCACGGAAACTTTCCTTGAAATTACCGGCTGCTAGCGTATTAATTTGTACCAACGATTCCCGGAACCACGGCTCTTCTTTACCTTTTACGCAATCATCCTACACCTTCTCCCACACTGAAACATCCGCTACCATCCCTTGCTTTCCCTTTCGCGCCGAGTCATCAGGACTCGAACTCCTCTGTCGCCTAATGTCGCGTAATGCCTCTTCATCGATCAAGCCACACAGCTGTTTTAAAAATGACTTCGACGACGGATCGCTTCCGTCGTACTTCGTCGCACACGTTCGAGAAGGAAAAGGCTCCGTGAAACGTTCGGCGATTTTCTTCGCAGGAGGAGCTGATGATGAGGCTGGACAAGAAGTTGGTGGTCCTAAGAGCCGAGCAGGAAGCGGTGCGCGAGGAGGGAGAGGTGAACGAGACGTTAGGGGCGCGAGTTGCCACGAGAATCTCCGCTGTCGCGAGACCAGCGGAAGCTTCCAAGTATCGACTCCACGTGGAGGAAGTGGGCAAGATCACGAGTCTTCTTCTTGGCCTGAGCGGCAGGTTGGCTCGTGCTGAGAACGCTCTTTACGGAATGCCGGCTGATCACGCGGAAAGGGTGAGTGGAAATCTTTATTAACATTATCGATTTTTAATTCTTTAAGTGGATCAGTATTGGTACAAGTATCTGGGCCACTGTGGTTTCATCTAACTTTAAACTAAAAATTTAGTAATTCAGATAATAAAAGATAATTTATACAATCCTGTCTTCCATTACATTTCAAATACTTGAGAGGAAAGTTAATTTTAATTCGGTGTAAATTTTATTCTTAACGCTGGGACCATCAATCTTTAATCCTTAAGTGGATCAGTATTGTATATATGGTAGACATGTTTAGAATATAACTTTAAACGAATAATTCAATAATTCAGACGATGGAAGATAATTTATATAATCCTCCGTCTTATTACATTTCAAACACTTTGGAGGGAAATGAATTTCTGTTCTGACTAGGAAATATGCAAACATTTGAATCGATAGAAAACAAATTACAGGCGCGATCGCTCGGTACCAGACAACGCCACGCCCCCTCACGAATCACGTGACCCAAATCAACCAATCGCTAATTTGCGTTGCATCTGAAGAGGCCCAATTTTCTGGGTTATCTCCGCTATAAAAAATTGACCACTTAAAAGTTATTATTTACTTAAATATTTCACGTATAGTCAATTACAGTTGAGGCAATAAAATAATTACTAAACTTCAATATTACTTGTATATTTTTATCCAGCTTGACAGCTTTAATGTTAAACGAGAATCGAGAAACGATGGAAAACAATTCAATCACGCTCGTGAATATCAATATTCAATTTTGTTTGTGGAAATGAACACGTGATTTATTAACCGGGCAGGACGCAAGGTCGTTTACGATCGATCGAAGCAAGCGATTTGTCATCGAAGCAAGATATTTCAAACAAAACGTAAAGCTCGCTGAAACGAATATGCGTTTATTGAAAATTTACCGGACGTCCTTGCGTTGTCGTCGACTCGCGGTGTTACGTGTCGCAAGATGATTTGTAATTGTTGAAGAGGAAGGCCGGGGAAGCGCGGGCGCGATTACTCATGTGACTGACAGCAAGTCGTCTCGATTTATCGGCGAAATCTTGCGCAATACGTTTCATTGCGCGATTGGTAGGAAATTTCAAAGTAAATATAACACGTTTATTGGAACGAAACTTTAATCGGTACCAAGATTAGTTTCATTACGTGAACGGGAAAATTATGTACGTGTTGCGATTAAACAGACTTGGTATCGTAAGCCTTCGCATTTAAAAAATTCAAAGATAACGAAGAACGTTCCATTTTATCGTTTGCAGAAAATCCTGGAGGGCAAGAGGGACAAGTTGCTGGATCAGCTGGAGGAGGCGAAAATTCTGAAGAGCAACATCGACAAGCGTAGCGTGAACGTATCGACCATCTTGTCGAAGTACCTGAACGAAGAGGAGTTCGCGGATTATCAACACTTCATCAACATGAAGGCAAAACTGATCGTGGACGGCCGTGAGATCCAGGACAAAGTGAAGCTCGGCGAGGAGCAGCTAGCCGCGCTGAGGGAGGCGATCGACTAGTCGTGAAACGAAACGCGAGCCCTCAGATCGCGATCTGAGCAGGGACGCGTGATTATGCCTGGTAAACGCGTGTTCCCTCGAGCATGATGTGTGGTTTCTTTTTACGATAAGAAGGGGCAGATCCAGCGGATCTTGCAACCATCGAATTTTGTAAACGATCCTGCGAACGCGCGTGTTCGAATCGATGAACGGAACGCGATATTCCTAGCGTGTAGGTGTATCGGTAGCTTGAAATCGTTCTTTTTCTTTCTCCTTGGTAGCACGCGTGTTCGTTGTACATATCCTTCGAGTCCTAGCCGGACCGAACGTCGAGGAAACGTGTTTTCGTCGGTGCGGGAATACCTTTGTGCAGAAATCGAGTCGATGATGGCACGACGACGGATGATCTTGAAGATTCAGAGACGGCCTCGAGTGGCTAGTCGTTTGCTAAACTCTCTCTCTCACATTGACCGTATCGCGTGGCGAAGGTTGAGAATCGAAATACAGGTGCCACGAATGGGTATACACGTTGCGTTGATAAAGCAACGAACTGAAAGTAAAGATTTGTTTCTTTTTTTTTTTTTTTTTCGTGTGTGTATTTCTTTTTCTTTTTTACGTAAAATTATGTGATACAAAATTGATCGTTAACGATCAAATTTATTCGATCCGAGTGTAATTTCCGGTTAACGTGGGTTCTTTTTTTTTTTTTTTGTGATTCGTACGCTAGATATATTGGGAAATTTTAATATATTGCAATTATACGTAATTTCTCGGTGATAGAATTATTACAGAGTGTGTCGAAGAAAACAGAAGCTCGAGGAGCGGGTCGCTCTGCAACACATCTAGACATGTTCCGTTCGTGGTAAAGCTTGGACGAACGCCACTGAAAGCAAACACAGTGTACAGTTTACGGACATTTCCATTGCCTGGTTTATATTTAACGTCAGCGGCGACCAAGCCACGGAAACATTCTCGACCTAGAATTACTTCTGGTGCCTTCTTATATACGATATGTGATATAAAGGGTAAGGAATCACGTGCTCGTCACACACACACACATATAACTATATTCGAAGAGTACAGGCAAACCGATCGACGTTGTAACGTGTATATAATTATAAGAGATGAAACAAGCTAGCGTTTAAGTGTTACATTGTAGGAAACGCAAACACACACACACACACACACACACAAACACAAACAAACACAAACACGGAGGAAAGTTTACGCGATGAGACAGGTGCGCGAACGTGCGCAAAGTATGCATTCACGATCATTCTACGTACTATATACATGCTCACGTATACAACGATTACTATTTTTTATGTTTTTGTTCTAACCCCAGAGACTCCCGTGAGAGCCTCTATGACGCTTGTGATTTTACTTACTTCCGTACGACCGTACCAAGGACTCTCGAAAGCGAACGTGTCAAAAGTGTGAATGATTTCGAGCCTCCATGGTGGTCTTGCGAAAAATTTTATGCCTCGGTCGTTCTCCAGAAGCTATTCGTCGCTCCTCCTCCCGCCTTGCCGCCCCCCCCCTTTTTCTCTTATCCTTCCTTTTAACCTCCCCCCGTTCTTGCGTACGCTCCTAGCCTTCTTCGTTTCGACGAATCCTCGAGAACGAAGAAGACGCGACGGAGAATCCAACGTAGAGGATCCTCCGGTTTTTTGAGCTCGGTAATGAGATATTTACTGTTGGACTCAAAGATCCCGAGATGGAATCTGTCTCCTGTTGCTCGTTCCAGCGAAAGGTTCGCCGTGCGATTGATCAGTTTTGAGATTGAAGTAAATGAAATGCATACACTGGGATATTTTAAATTATCTGACAGTGGTAGTGGAGTGAAAACCGAGATTAAGCTCGAATAAAAATCGTCCACTGCTATCTCGCAACACGAGACCACCAACTGCAGAGTAGTCTGTAACACTTTCGGATCGTTAAATCTACCAACGACTGTTGCAACTGTTGCCTTAATTTCTAACGATCGAGCACGTTGGAATTCCGCTCGATGGAAAAAAAAGAAACCAGCGCGGATTAACCCAACGTCGAACAAATTGAAAAGAGATTGTAAATTAGAAAGTGATCAGCAGTCGATCGAATCGTTTCGCGCGGAACGAGAAGGACGAGCAAAAAGCGAAATTGTAAGCGCACGCGAAAGACTGAGCACAGGGCATAAAATTTTGCGACAACGTTATAGTCAGTTTCTGTTCCTCGTTTGTTTCTCGATTGTTCGCAAGATATCGCGCCGACACGACACGGTGATATTTGTAATCTGTCCGAGCGACCGGAAACCAGCCACATTTTGTAATGTGCGTTACAGCGTCGCGATTCATCGTGGTGGCTCGCGACTGCGACGCGGTAAATTGTACATAAGAAATCGAGTTGATTCAAAGATAAAGAAAAGAAAATGAGAATAGGAAAAAGACGGAGAAGAAGGAGAAAAAGGAAATGGAAAAAAGCAAAAGAAGAAAAAGAAGGAAGACGTTGACGATGAAGACGACGAAGATGAAGAAACCATGGTGCTTTGCATAATCTATTTTTTACGAGAAAAAACGTTCCATTACTGCGTAGGATATACTTGTACGCTAAGTTCATTGAATATTTAATAGTGTCCCCCCCCCTTTCCTCTTTTGTGTAAATATTCTTTACAAGCATAAACAACACTAGTTTTTAACGTGATGCGAGGAAGAATCGTTTGATGAAACAGTTTACACGCTGCATACACACTGATACGCGCGTCACATACACGTAATCGGCGACGCTAGGTCGTTGTGTTAGTCTGACAATATTATCGCATATTTCGAATATATTACGAAATCATTACGATAACTATCTTTCCCAAACTCGCTTGCAATAAATAATACGTTGGAAATTGACGTGAGCCGTTTATTTTACAATACGACCATGCAAACTGTTCCAATTGTAAGTGTTGAGTTATCCTGACTCCGCAAGTGAAACTGTTTTTTCAGTACAGAGCTGCGACCATAAACTTTTGAATTCCCGCGAAAATTTTAAATCCAAGCACCGGCGGCACGTGGGTATACATTATCGACAGAGGGTATACATTCAGTCTACTTCCTCTATCGTTGGACCGTTCGAGGAACTGTTCGTTTGTCCTCCGGCGCTATAAAATTTCGTAATGATGGGTTTGCAAATCTGAAAAAGTAAATTTTTACGAGTAAAATTAGAGTAACTACTCGATAAAAACGACAATCACGGAGTTAGTTATCGACAGATGATAATCACTTTGGAGGAAAATA
The DNA here is from genome assembly GCA_030673865.1 of Melipona bicolor. NCBI lineage: Eukaryota > Metazoa > Arthropoda > Insecta > Hymenoptera > Apidae > Melipona > Melipona bicolor. Next base: position 303,382 of record JAHYIQ010000041.1, on the reverse strand, counting down.
AATATATCGTCAGTTGGTTAGATAGAAAACTAAAAACTACTCGTTGGTACCGTTCGTAGATAATTAGGGACCAGCAGATGATAATACTCCAAGTTCATCGATTTCTTTCAGTTCTCAATTCAAACACCAATAGCGTTTTGACTTTATAAGGAGAAAAAAAAAAAAGTAGCACGCTTTTTCGTTCACTCACGTGTAACGCGTAATACGCAACGAAAGTACATTTTTGAAAAAATCATACTTTTTCAGCGTCTTTCAGTTTATGCTCGAACTGCTCCTTAGTGGCGGAGTTATTGGTATCGAGCCACTTGATAATTTCGTTGCACTTGTCGGCTATGCGTTTCCGGTCTCCTTCCGCGATCTTCTCCTTCACTGTTCCGTCCTCGATGGTACTCTTCATGTTGAAGCAGTACGACTCGAGGTTGTTCTTCGCCGTGATCCTCTCCTTCTGCGACTCGTCCTCCGCGTGGTATCTTTCCGCTTCGTTCACCATTCGTTCTATGTCCTCCTTAGTGAGCCGTCCCTTGTCGTTGGTTATCGTTATCTTGTTCTCCTTGTGCGTCGACTTCTCCACGGCGGACACGTTCAAGATACCATTCGCGTCGACGTCGAAGGTCACCTGAGGAGCAGTCGAATAAAAGAAGGCTGAAACGGCGATGGAAAAGAAAGAAAAACGGCACTTTCGCCGTTTCGTTTTGTTGCGCGCTGTGCAGACTCCATCTCCGTTCCTTCGGGCCGTTCCGCCACTTCCGCGTTTGCTTTCCGTCCCGATACTTATCCGGACAGCCTGACAATCCCAATAGAGTGCCGTCCGACTCGCGTGCACCGGTGGCAACAGGCAGAAAAGAAATCTCGAGACGCGGGATCGTCTGGAAAGGATCTTTCAACCCTGTCCAGTCGCAACCCTAACCCTCGACCTCTGGATGGGGACTACGTGTATATCCTCTTGCCAAGGATTCACTTTACCGACGCAATTGCTGCATCTCTCCAGCCATCGGCAGTCCGATTCTCTCTGGGATTGTTTTCTTATCTCCGACCTTGAATCTACGAAGCGTTTGTCGTCGATCTTGCTTATCGAACTGACCCGCTCTGTTTCTAATATTCGATGACCAGGTCGGTGACTGTCACCGACTCGTGCGCGTCAATCGCAAACGTTTAATCGTTTAATCGGAAGGAAAAGATTCGATAACTCATCGGAGATGAAAAGACTTCACCCACTTCGATCTGCGGTACGCCTCGATGCGCTGGTGGAATCCCAGAAAGCTCGAATTTTCCCAGGAGGTTGTTGTCCTTGGTCATCGCCCTCTGCCCCTCGTAAACCTGGATCAGAACGCTCGGCTGATTGTCCGAATAGGTAGTGAAAGTTTGCGTCTGCTTGGTCGGGATCGTGGTGTTGCGTTTGATGAGGGCGGTCATCACGCCGCCGGCGGTCTCTATCCCGAGGGACAGCGGAGTCACGTCCAGCAACAGTAGATCCTGTACGGTCTCGGACTTGTCGCCCTGCAATATGGCCGCCTGCACGGCCGCCCCGTACGCCACGGCTTCGTCCGCGTTTATCGATTTGTTAAGGTCCTTTCCGTTGAAAAGATCCTGTTGGAGAAACGAAGAAAGAAGTTGGAATTTGCTCGTTTTTATTTAACGCCGGTACGTTTATTTCCATCGAGAGTGCTCATCGAAATAAAACAGGCAAATTCCAGTGTTAATAGAAAAGAAAAAACTCGTTAAAAGATTTAATGGTCTGCAAAAATTCGTGCTAATTTTAAGAGCAGAGGCGTCAATAATTGATACGCAGAAGCGTATTTACGTGTTCGATTTATGGTTTATTTAAAGATTTTCTAATCTGTGGATCCACGTCAAACTGTGGACCGGTTGCATTAGGTTAATCAGTTCCAACTGGAAGAGGCGAGCAATAAAGAGGCGAGCTCGATCAAATTAGAATTTATCGCGGCGATCACTGTGACCTCCGGCACTCTAATTCGATTACGATTATTGGTGTCCGAACGATAAAAGTCGAAGCCCTTCGCCCCGTCAAACGCTATAAATATATTCGGACAGGCCGTACGTTTAATGGCACCGGCAACGCGGCGACTACGCCGAAAAGGGTCGAAAAACGCGGGTGTTGACTTTGTCATCGAGCTCATTAATTCTGTAACGTTCGTTCCGAGGGAGCTGCCCCACCCCCTCCTCCCCCTCTGTTGTTCGTGATCGTACCCTCGTCCAGAGTTTTCGAACGCGCCGACTTAAAACGCCGGGCTCGCGCCGCTAGGAAACGTAATCGAATTTTAATGCGTTTTATTATCGAACCTGCCCTATATCATCCTAACTTCGTTTTAGAGAACCGACACGTGACTTTCAGAGGCGTTTCTCTCGGACAGTCCCTCCGTTCTTTTTTCTTTTCTTTTTTTTGTTAGCAGATTGATCAAACAGATCTTCAGACTCGGAGCAACAGAAGGATAATGCTAGATATTGTATTTACAGGTAAAAAGTGAAGAGCATAATTGTTGATAATTCAAATGATTATAACTTTGTAACGATTCAGTTGATCAAATTTCAACTTGGTCAATTGAGTTTATTTTTTCAGATGATATTTTGGAAAAAAGAGGGGTATTTTATTGAAATCGTTAACAATTTTTTTCATAAATTAATGATTGACAACGACCCCTTAGAACTTGCTGTACGATTTCTTTTCGTCATGACGTCGAACTTTAAATATCAAGATGTCTCGAATTTTTGTCGTTTAACTCTGATATTCGACGTTCGACAAAATGGTAAAAGAATACTGTACAGCAAGTTTTAAAGGATCGTTGTAAAAAGGATTTTTTAAATCAACGTTTTCACGAGCGTTTGAATTTTGACAACTTTCGAGAAAGAGGTATCTTTATTTTTCCAACACCGTCGCATCACGTGAAATCATTTTTGAGAAACAGAAACCTCACGCTATAAAATGAAACCGAGTAGATTGTTCTGTATGACGTTCTATTACAAAGTTACAACAATTTTTCATCGTTATTGGTTCAATTATGCCCACGCATGTAGGTTGAATTCATCTCTTCACCATTGCGAAATACAAGTACAATATTATAATTTAATTATAAATATAATCTATAATCTATAATCTCGAAGTACTATAATCTATGATTTTATTCTCCTGTACATACATACATATATATATACATATATGTATATATTCTTTTATGAGTCAAAGGGTTTATCCAGCGAATGAATAAATAAATGAAGCAAAGAAACCTGAAGGAGCGTCTGGATTCGCGGGATTCTAGTGGAGCCACCGACGAGGACGATGTCGTGAATCTGTGATTTGTCCATCTTGGCGTCGCGCAAAGCTTCCTCGACCGGCTGCAACGTACTCTTGAAGAGATCTTGGTTGAGCTCCTCGAAACGGGCGCGCGTGATAGACGTGTAAAAGTCGATGCCATCGAGCAGGGAATCGATTTCGATGTTGGCCTGTGTCGACGAGGACAGGGTTCTCTTGGCACGCTCGCACGCCGTTCTCAATCGACGGATCGCCCGTTTGTTCGTCGTCAGGTCCTTCTTGAACTTCCTCGAGAACTCTTCCGCGAAGTGTATCACCATGCGGCTGTCGAAGTCTTCGCCACCGAGATGGGTGTCGCCGGCTGTCGCTTTTACCTAAATCGCATTACACGCGCGCGCACGTTACGTCGCGTTATATAGTTATACTCTGCTGGAAATCGTAATTTTAACGCTTTAGACTTATCGAAGCTGTCGTAACTTTGCCGTGAATTGGCCTCGATATTTCTAGAAATTCTAATTATAACGCATAACCTAGATGCAGTTACTCTCAAAGTTACTCGCGACTTTACGGCTAGAACCAGAGCGAGTTAAAAATCGCGTTCCCGCGAGAATGTCAAGAGTCTATTTTAACTCTCGGCGCGTTCGCGGTGCAACGTTCAAGCGCGCGAGAATTCAAAATCTTCAGCGTCAAACGGTCACGCGTTGAGACGTTTCACGGGTACGTCTACCAACTAATCAAGAAATCAGTTGACGCTGTTCTTCAACTCCGAATCCGACTAACCTGACGGAGGGTAAAATCGAAAAACGTCGCGCTGCGTTAAAATTGCAAACGCTGCGGACTTAGCTGCCGGTATTTCTACGCAAGTTCCAAAACCACGAGGTATTAAAGCGGCGGCTTTATTTAAAAACTTCCCACGGGGCACTTAGCACAGCGATGTCCCGAGAAAGACAGACGAGGTTCGAGAAAGGAAGCGCGTAGACAGTCGGACGGCGAGGGCTCACCTCGAATATGCCGTCGTTGATAGTGAGTATCGATACGTCGAAAGTGCCACCGCCGAGATCGAAGATCAGAACGTTCCTTTCACCGCGTCCCTTTTTGTCGAGGCCGTAAGCAATAGCCGCGGCAGTCGGCTCGTTAATGATCCTCAGGACATTCAGGCCGGAGATAGTACCGGCGTCCTTGGTCGCCTGCCGCTGGGAGTCGTTGAAGTACGCCGGTACCGTAATCACCGCGTTCGTGACGGACTTGCCCAAATAAGCTTCCGCCGTTTCCTTCATCTTCGTCAGAACCATCGACGAGATCTCCTCTGGAAAGAAGGACTTTGCCTCGCTCTGTAATCGATACCGGCCGGGTCCCCGGCCGAAAAGTTCAACTTTGCTTTTCTCTCGAGAGATTGGCTCGCAGCGCAAACAATGTGAAAAACTCTGTGCCCTATCGTTGCGAAAAGATATATTCTTGCATTTGACGCGTAATTTCTCGAAGAATTTCTCGAATCGGCAAAAGTGAGAGATAGAGGGAAAGAGAGAGAGAGAGAGAGAGAGCGTAGGAAAATACGGGGTTAAGGATCGGTCTGCAGTTTGACAGACGCTTGTCTACGAAAAGGGGATTATCGATCATGCGAGATGTAGGCCACTGGCCATAAGGCAGCAACGTTGATATCACCGAGAGAGAGGGGGGGGGGGAGAGGGAGAGAGAGAGAGAGAGAAATCAAACGGAATCGTAATTAAATTCCTCGTCAAACCTCGTGGATGTTCACGCGGTTGGACGTCAAGCCACGTTAAACGTTGGCCAGCTCACCTTGTATCGGACTCGGATTTTCGGTTTTCCTTCGTCGTTAACCACGGCGAACGGCCACTGTTTCATGTCAGCCTGCACTGATGGATCGTCATAACGTCTGCCAATCAGCCTCTTCGCGTCTGTCGGACGATTTCATTTACCTACCCTGCCTGCCTTAGTCATCGATCCGAGCGATCGTGCAATTGGCGCACGATCGAGAGACGGAAAGGATCGCGAGAACGATCCCGTTATCGCACGGCAGCGAAACTTCTCGAGCGAATTTCTCGATGCAGCGCTGGAATTCCGAGCTCGTCCGCACCGACGCTGTACATCGACTATAGATCCCGAAACGGTAAGTCGATTTGGCAGCCACGAAACGAGAGCGTTCTCGACGTTGAACTGGTTTCCGGCCGCGTTTCTTTCCGCGGGCCAGCTACTGCAGCCGGAAACCAGCACCGAAACCCGGAAATGACGGTGATTCTTGGGATCCTAGCTACGCTGCCAGCTCGGCGGACCCTGCCAGCGTGATTATCAAAAATTCAACTCGCGTACGTTTTTGATTTTCCCTTCCCCGACCCACCGAGAAATATCTCTTAATTCTTAAATCTTCTGCTTTTTTTTTTGCTTTTTTAAAAAGAGAGATGGAACTGGATCGTTGTAATTTCGTTACTTCGAAGCTTCGACATTTGAGTAGCCGTGAGTCAGTGAGCAGTCGCGAGGATCGTGAGAATGACAGAAACGAGAGATCGGGGATTAAATTCTCGCATGATTGTTGCGTAACAAGCCTACCAAAGATCGTGTTCGTGGGGTTCATAGCTACTTGGTTCTTGGCCGCGTCGCCGATTAACCTCTCCGCGTCGTTGAACGCCACGTAGCTCGGCGTGGTCCGATTTCCTTGGTCGTTGGCAATGATCTCGACCTTTCCATTGAGAAACACGCCAACGCACGAATAGGTGGTCCCCAGGTCAATCCCTACCGCCGGTGCTGTCATCGTGGATCCGATGGAATTTGAAGGAACGAGCCGTGACGTAAAAAGCCTGGACGAAAACAGCGGCGTGGGGACAATAATCGTTGCTCGACTGTCTTCGCGGCCGCGTACGATCGAGCCGAGTTCCGGAAAAAATGTCCCCTGGTTGTAGGGGCGCTTGAGTTACGCCAATAGCGCCGGCAAAGTGACACGGAAAGAAACCGTGCCGTTCATCGAGAGGCTTGTAAAAGTGTACTCTAGACGCCATTTTCGTCTTGTATCTTTTATACAATGCGACATTAACGGAACCTTCTTCGCCAGGGTGTCTTCTCTGTTTTACGACGATGGCGTTCGTGTGCTTTCAAAATCGCCTGAAATATTCAGCGAAGATTGGCGATGTTGAGAAAGAACCGATTTATCGATAATCTTCGTTACGAATCACCTTTGTGCCTCTCTCGCGCGCGATGACTCAATTATCGAGCAACGAAGAGCAGTTTTTAGCAATTTTATATCGTACATCGTCCGACGTTGTATCGAGTCAGGGATAGTATCTAGATTCGTCCAAACCTTCTCTGGGTTTTTCTCCTTAATCTCGACGGTGTTTGGAATCTCCAACTTGGAAAGGGAGACTCGTTCGGCCCGATATGATCGTGCAATTACACGAGCGGGGAGAGATCGATCGCTCGGTTCGTAAATTTTCACGCGTTCGATAGCGACACGTCGATTCTCATCCACGAGGCGGGCAGACGATACAGCGATTCGTGACTAGAGTATCGAATCGACCCCCGAGTCTGTGCCGCGCACAAAGGGTCACGCCATATGGGATACAGCCTATCCCATTTACGGTTCCGTAATAAACTTTCCGTCGCAGGTATCCGCCGTGAATCGAAACGACGATCGCAAGAGAATTTCGACGCAGTTACTCGACGAGTGTCTCTCGACGATTCGGCTGGAGAAAGAGAGAGAGAGAGAGAGAGAGAGAGAGAGAACGCTTGCTGAAAATTAAAAAAGGCTTCGCGATTTCGTTTCGAGAGGGAAATATTGGAAAATATATAGAGGAAGAAAATTGATGGTGAGAATTAATTAAGCGACGCGGGCTCTTATCGGGACCGGAACACGGGCATACGAGCAAGTTCCGCCCCAAGCTGGTCCAGCGTCGTCGAGGAGGAGCTTCCGCCACAGCTCGGTAAATTTATCCCGAAGGGGAGTCCCAAACGCAGGATGTGACGCGTTAATTTGCTTATCCTTTCTCCGACGGGAGGACGATGTCATAATTAATGACCACTCCTCGCGACCCAGCTAAGAAGGTTTACCAGATAATCCCGTATTACCTATAATCTTCAACGTAGAACAGAACAGAGCCAAAGAAATTTTAAAGCGATTCGGCGGAATACCCTGATGGATGGAAACTACTCTCTAGAACTGAGAAAAAGACTGTTTCTCTACGCGTCAGAATCAACCCTTTGAGTTACAATATCGAGTTACACTCGTGGCAGAAGTGACGATTTGAAGGGGAAAGCAAATTGAATTTTCACTGTTAATTCTTCAAACTCCAGATTGATAAATATAGATTATACGTAATGCCTTCCACGCTTTAAATTCGACACGGTGTTTTCACTAAAGACTGAGAGAATAATCGTAAAGCAAGGGTTAAACATACTACGACCAAAAGCGAAGCATTAAAGCGAAACATCTAGCGAAGCGAGTCTAATCGAACTTTCTCTCAGCTACGAGCAACAGCGAAAGCTTCAACCGAAGAAAATCAAAACTCGAAAGATGAAGCAGAGACGCGACGAAGGAAGAGGAGAAATCAAACCGAGGAATCAAAGGGAGAGCACGACGGTTTGAAGAAGGACGTAGGATGGCGCGAAAGGGGGGGGGGGGTAGGGTGACGCGAATATCGAGATTGGATCGGGGCGGAGGTGTGCGTGAGCCTCATAAATACGTCGTCGGGCCGGTAAACAAGACACGCGAAGTCGGTACAAGAGGATACGTCCGTTCACGACGCCGTGTACACTTGCTGTGTTGTGTTGCGGCCGCGGTCGTGCAGAGATGGTCGGCCCCGCGACTGGGATTTAAAGCCGGGAAATTTATCGTTCCGCGAGTAGGCGGACAGAAGCGACGAAAGGGATGAAGCCAGCGCTGCGAGGAGATGCAGAGGAGACTAGGGATTGAGAGAGAGAGAGAGGGATACACACGAATGGATGCGGCGAGAACGCGAAGAGGGTGAAGGAGGAACCGAGCGAAACTAGCCAGAGGATGGAGGGAAGACCTCGCGTACGGTGAAAACTCTCTGGCAGACTACCGAAAACCAGTCGTCTCGAACCGTGCCCTCCCTCCCACGATCTGGCCGCGATTCAACGACCGTTCCGTCGGCTCTTTTCACCTTGGCTACCGCGTTCTCCCTAGCCCCCAATGGAAACCGCGATTTTCACCCCCCGATTACGACTCTCGGGTGAAAAAAAAAAAACCGCCGATCAGCCGCGATTCTCTTTGCCTTCGACTTTCATTTTTTTTTTTTTTTTTGTAGTACAACGAGTATCTCGTGCTCGTTACGCTATACGCGTGACGTGTACAGTTTTAAAAGGAAAGGGGAGAACTAGTCGATGCGTATTTCTATTTATGGAGGAACGATTCTGCTTCCAATATCCATCCAGGAGGCAAGGCGCGCGAGAGAGCCACCTCGATATATATCGTGGAGCCGAGTATATCAAAGTGACGGCCGTTCCACTTTATTTCAATTCGCGATACACTTCCGCGGGCTAAACCGCAATAACTCGGCAAGGAGCGAAACTGGTACAGCACGTGGCCACCGGCCGAAGGCAGCGTCCGTCGTAAAGCGACTCCGCGAGGAGGGCCGGTAATCTACCGCGACAAGCGGCGTCGGTTGTCATATTTCTCGCCGGATAATACGTGCCGTAAATAACGAGGCTGATATTGAATGAGAGGAAAGTGGGAAACCGGTTACGATATTTTCGGCGCGTCGGCTCGAGTCGATCGGCGTTGGCTGGAAGAGAGGCGGCGCGCGGCGGGCGAGCGAGCGGATCCGGGGGCTGGAGGGCAGCGACGAGCTGCAACATTTCGAATATAAGTTAGCCGGATATTGTTCGGCGCGGGGCGAATGGCAAGGGGCTTAGCAACTCCGAAGCAGCGGCCAATATGGTGGTTACACGAGGATGAAACGATATAAATCCCGAAACGCTTACAGTTATTGCAGATCCAGCGTAATATCCACTCGAGCGGCGACCCGGCTGCCGGATGGTGGCCGGTTTACGCGGTAATTCGCCGATGACAGCGTCGCGATAAAATGAAATCGGTACGCTGCTTTTGTAACGACCGCGACGCGCTAATCCCTTCGCCGGCGAGGCTGACGCGCGCCACGTTCGAAGTGACGTAGCGGTGCGTGAACGAGGTGTGCACGCCGTGAGCTCTTTGTTTTCACAAAGAAAGGAAATGTGTACCATTTCATGGTGGATACATAGATGTACAAACGAAGTTGAGATTACCGTAGAAAAAGGAGAGGTTAATCAAGTTTCCCTTGCTTGGTTAAAATTTAAATTGACCAAGTTTGGTGGGATGCTTGATGGAAGGACGAATGGACTTGGGGTATTGAATGGGAGAAGAAAATGGTTGATGGCGTTTCGTCTCGGAGTCACTGCCTAGACCTCTCATCAGTGGGGGCTGATGGCAGCGATTCCTTACCCCATACTATTGTAACTACCGCTAAGCTGGATGGTCACCCTCCTAGCGGTGTTTCGCACACTGCTTGCTTAACGTCAGAGATCGGTAGGACTTCGCCGCTAGGCGCGCAGCCACTTGCGGCTTGTGCTAGTCAGTGTTCGAAACTCGTAGTTGAGGAATCCTAGGCCGCTACAGCCTCGCTTCATTTCCTGAATAGTTGGCGAAAAATGGGAGACCTTGCCGCCAAAAGTTGCTACGTCGATGGAAGACACGAGTTAAAAAACAGCCTCGGAAATCGAGGTCCCAGATCGTGTTTCTTCCCGATCCAGAGCCAGCCGTTATTTTCTCATCTCGGCCTCGGTAACTCGTAAATAATATGCGACGATCAAATTTTCGCCACGGTTTCGGGCCACGTCCGACTTGTAAAAATCCACCGGCTTGACGTTTCGATCATCCGGGCGAGATCGTATCGGGTGTCGCGCCGAGGAAGACGCGCGCGTTCTGACAAATCTCATACGGTATTCATGAAAACTGCGTATTCATCAGCGAGATGATCGTCGGATTCTGGATAAAAGTCCGGCACGACCGGCGAGCGCGGCACTTCCACTTCCGCTTGCTCTTATCTCGCTCCATCCTCTGTCGTCAGACTCGAGAGAGGTTGCCCTTGTCTGCCGGAATATCCGAGCTCGCGAGAAAGAACGTTTCTGTCAGGAGTGGTGCGGCGTGCAGGAGTACGTGGGTGTACGCGGCTCGGCGTGTGCGTTATTTGAGTTATTTCACACATGGCGGCCGATCGATAGACATCGCATTGCATTCGGGTGACTCTGTCGTCTCTGCGCTTCTCTCTCTCTCTCTCTCTCTCTCTCTCTCTCTCGTTTCTGCCCAGGTACTTCCACCATCGTGCAAGAGACTCGCGCGATAGATAGCGTGTCTTTCTGACTGGATACCAGCGCTTATCATACCGCGTGTCGTTGGACCTAAGAGACAAGAGTCGGAATCACGCGTCGTCTTTCGTCCGGCGCGGCGAGGGAAACCAAAGGAAAGGAGAGAGGAATCATTTTCGGAGAGTCGAGGAACAACGTTGAGTTCTGCGATCCCGAAATTGACGATGCTCGTTTAATTTCGCAACTAACCGCGTCCCGTCGTCTCTGAAACGTTGTTCGTAACATCAGGAGAGAACCTGGCGGATCGTTTCCGTTTAAATTTCACGTCGCGTTGTTATCGCAATGCCTCTGTTGGTAAAATGAATCGTAAAATGACGTTGAATTACACTTTACGGCAGGCGGAGATTTAAATATTCGCGTTGCATTTCAAATTTTACGATGCCACGCTTCCGTGGATCTCGATGAAATCCCCGGGTACCATAAAACTCGTTTCATTTTTCTTTAATCCAGTTACTCACAGGCTCCTAATCAACCGATCCAATTTTCATTTTGTCGAGGATCACGTATACAGCGGGCGCGTGCGCGGGGGCCCCTCGATGATTCGCGAACGATGTTTCGTACGACCGGATCCGCGATCCGTGGCCGCGGCGCGGCGCGGCTGCGGTCGCGTCGTCAGCTTCGGCGGAATGAAAATACGACGGCTGTCGTTTACAGACACGTCGGACGTCCACCTAGACGCGATACCGGCCCGCGGTATAATTAATCCTTGGAGCGAGCAAAGCGCGTGTTATTGTGCGCCCGGTAAGTTGTGACAGTAAATAACTCGTCAGGTCTAGCGAAGAGCAAACATTTCTCTCTCCGCCGTTTCACTCTACTGGCTATTCCGCGACGCGGCGGGATCGGAATTACTTGCATCCGCGCGACCGCGAAACGAACGCTGCGGGTTAATAAAACGTCAGCCGGCCAGGCTAGTACGTAGTATTAAACAGTAAACAGTGTCGTGCGCTGGTTAAGATTCCTCCTCTCCTCTGGCCAGGCCAGCGAATGTCATTTTCCCGATTTTCTTCTTTTTCCTCTCCCGTGGCCAGTTTCACGGGGGATGCGGTTGCAGAGGCAAGAGATACAGATACAAAGAACGGCGTGTAATTGTGAATAAAATAACTGGAAAGTAAGCGGGATTCGTCATTTGAACTGACGATGAAACCAGTTCCGATTATGCTTTTCACGTGTGTACTCTGAAAGAAAAAAAAACATTCTCCGTCGAACGTTGCGATAAACTGCTCGCGAAATCTCGTTAAATATTCAGCGGTTCGTTCGGGCGGAACTGCCGTCTCGTGGAATTAGCCCCGATCGGTTCGACGTAATAAAATCCTCTCGATAACCGTGGCTTTATCCACATCGGCGGATCACTGGTTAATTAAGCATTTGCTTAACGGTGATTCCGCAAGGAAAGGATTCCCCGCAAGAAAGCTTCTGCCGTGCTGGCTCTCGGTCTGCTCCCGGGGAAACGCGAATCGCGAGAGGGAGTCGTTCCGATTCGATCCAATTTTCTTCTATCTTGCCGCGGCAATCTACAGGTAAGCGAATCCATCAGACGTGAGGAAGCATGTCGATCCATTAATTCGTGCATCGAATGCAGAAGCCCGTGCGATCCGCAGTCGTTCACCAGTGGCCATCCCTTAATGGAGGGAGCGAGCTATCGGTGAAATTTCCAATAAGACTCGGCCCCGGCGAATCATCCTGCCACTCTCGAGCCGGCACGTACACCCGACACAGGCGTGAGACGAGCTCTCGCCGCCGCCGCCGCCGCCGCCACCGCCACCGCGCCGGAAGACGGTTTTGACGCTTGCTTACAGTGGCGAGGCGCGGCGAACGTAATGTGCCAATAAAAATGCAAAGTGCGCCGCTCCTTCGGCTTCTTCTTCTCTTTTCTGCAGGTGTGCACACCCTCCCCCCCGAGGAGTGAGAGACCGGCTGCCTCTCTGCGCGCTTCTCTCACCGATTCAATGCTCCTCTCGCGACGACGAGCCGCTCGAGAGACGCTCCGCGAGAGTGGCTGCGAAATAAGCATCACGAGTGGCCCGACAATGCGGCTCGCAGTTTTTTCCCCCGGCGCGGGGATCTCACGCGTTCCAGAAGGGTGAAGTCGTCGGGAAATTTTTATGGACCCCTGTGTCGCGTGGCGTCGTGTCGCGTCGTGTCGTACAGACAGATGGAAATACGACGTCCCGTTTGCTGGTGATTGTCAGATTTCGATGAGATTGGATCGTCTGTGCGAGGAAGAGGAGCGAAAAAATCATTTTGGGAATTTGTCGTTTGCTCGATCAACCCTCCATCGAGATTTATTATTTGTTATTCCAGTACCATGCAGCGCGATCGCGTTGTTCAGCTCTCATTTGTCCGTGATATCATAGATGAAATTCTACGCCTTCGATTTGAAAGAGATACATGTAAAGAATTTGCCGCAAAATTGACCTTGAATTTCAAACAAACTAAACCTAAACCACATAAATGTGCATGAATAGACAATTTTATCACTGAGAGTGATTTTAGCGGGGGTAAGCCAGAAAATTGGACCTCTTTAGGTGCAACGCTGATGCAACGAAAATTAGCGATTGGTTGATTCGCGAGGGGGCGTGGCGTAGACCTCGAGTAGGAGTGGCGTTGTCTGGTATTGGTAATTTGTTTTGTATCGATTCAAATGTTTGCGTATCAATAAAATTTTATGGCAAAAAAGTCAGAACAGTGAGACGAATCGTACTGTGATACAAGTCGTGCATTTTTTTACTTTATCTATTTTTATTGCGTTGCTTGACACTTTTAGTTACACCAAAGAAGCGCTATCGCGCCGCATGGTACTATCCTACAAGGATATTTTATTTTTACAGCCCCTGTCACTGAAACGGTTAAATATCGAAGGTGTCTCCCCATTGAATCAAGGAGGACTCTGTGATCGTGTTCCTCGTAAACGCGGCGAATTATATTCGAAGACGGTCGTTCGAATCCACGCTGCATGCGAACATCAACAACATTTTCAGCGCTGGTTGGCCAGGTTCGGACGGTTACGCGCGCACTCGTGCGCCAGGCTCTCTCGTTATTTCCAGAACCGCGATCAAAGAAACTCAGCGACATTATTTTTACGGTAAATAAACCGACGCTAACGAAGTGTCTCCGGACACGAGCACGGCGCGCCGCGGCCTGCGTAAACGTAGAAACGCTAAAAATGTTCCCCATCGCTCGGGCCTCGGCCCGTCGCGTCGCGTCGATGAAACCGATCAAATGGTAATCGTGCCGCGCAACGATTCGCCCGGAAGATAATACATCAGTCAGCGGTTCAATTAGCCGCAAAACCGGAATATGGTTATCTGCGAGCGATTATCCCGCCGCTTCTGTTAACGATCCGGTTCAACGTAGGTCAGAACGAACTGATTGGCTCGTTGAATGTAACATTGTAACTGAAAGAAAAGATGGAAAGAGAAAGATGGAATCTGCGTTCACAACGTTTGGTATGGCGTTTTTATAATCCTCGCAAGATGTGAAAATGGCCAAGGACTGCGCGATTGCAAGTCGAAGAGAATGTAATTAACGCCGCGTCTGCTTCACCGCCGGCTGGCATCGAACTGTCGCGATTCCGCGCAAAAGTTACACATTTCGTACGCGCGTTCGGAGCGAGGTCGAATGTTCCAGGAAATTTTCAGTCCACCAAATTTTCCGATCGAGTTGACTCGATTATCAACTTTCATTAGGTTTTGAAGAAAAGTGGAAGATCGAAAGTATCGCGTGACTTGGAATTTATTTACAGATCGTTGCAATTCTATATTACGCGTGAAAATACGGAAAATACCTGCGAAACGTCTTCCCGTATCTCCAGACTAACCAGCGTGTACTCGCTTTAGGTGGCCTGCCAAGTCCCCCCCCCCCCAAACAAAAATCTCAAGTTGCCGAAACGATTTTGCTTTTACTTACCGTCGAAACGAATGGTCGTTTGCGGGCAAGATATCGAGCGTTTCGTTCATAAAACAAGCGGGTAAACGCGAGGCCTCCTCGATAAAAAGTGAAATTGATTCTCACCGGGGACACGCCTGTTTAATTACCTCAAAGTTAAAACTCGGTGGTACGATTTCACGGTTGGTGGTCTGAGGGGACTTTCGCCCGGGCCGGCGTACATACCACCGTCCGCCGGTGCAATAGAATCGCATCGGAAACGGCCGCATAGTTGCATGAATCAAAGCAATTATCGTTTGCCTCGGCTCGTACAGCATCGACGATTCGCGTACGCTCCGCGCCGCGCCGCGCCGCGCCAGGCCGTTTCAGCCGCGAGAATCCGTGGCTCTGCCGTGCTCTTATATTATTAGCCCGGCTCGTTACACGCCGCCATAACGAACCGCGCTGGCAAAGGCACCGCCGTAAAGAGAGTAATCAAACAAGGGCGGAAGGAACCGCGAGAAAAAAGACCGTTGGCGAGGGGCGCACGCTGGCAGACGATGTTCACGGAGGACGATGAATGCGCACGGTGGCGTACACGCCTTAATCGCGTTACGGTCCTGCCTCGCTCTTAATTAGCCTCGATTTCACGGGAAGATCGAATTGTTCGAGCACCTTGTCAAGAACTCATCCCTTGATTTTCCAAGGCCCTGATGCGGCGCGCAGCTGCGAAAATCAGGTTACAAGAAGCACACACACACACACACACACATATGTACGCCTTTAGCTCTAAAACTCGCGTGCTTCTAGAACCTCGTCTTCGAGAAGATTAAATTTGTAAACTCGTCTATCCGAATCGTTTTCTATTGCTTTCTTCTTTTCTTCTCCTCTCCTTCTTTCCTCAGAGCAGGCGTTTCTGGCAGGCGTTTGAACATTTCAGCAAATACACGCAGGATTCTCGAGGTAGATATCGACGTAGACATCTCACAAAGTGGGAGAACGCCCACTGTCCGGCTGTTATCTTTGCTCGAGAGGCACGCGTCTTTTAAATTCCACGTCGCCTCTGCGTCTATAAAAATATCCTCCTGCGTAAACTAGCGAAAAGAGGGCGTTATAATGAGGGCTTATTCAGATCCCCCGGCTTGAATTCATTCGTATACCCGCGCGACTACAGGATTATCCCGAGTGGACTACGCCGCCTTCTGTGGCCAACAACGGATTTATAACTCTAATACCGGCAATAGAGAAGCATTAGCCGCGACGCTGGCTAAACTGTTTCTCCGCCGCGCCGCTCGACAATTTTACGCAAGCGTTAAATCGACGGGGGCCAGACGTCGCGCGTTTGCGTTTGTTCCTTGTTCGTTGTTCGACATTTTTCAGCTTGATCGAACGTCGGAGAGTGGCGGAAGCTCCGAGGGTACGTGTGCAAGCGACAAGTCGCGACGGTCGATGCCGTGCCGTGATTAGAATGCAACTGGCATTTCGTCGTTATGCATAATCGATCGCAAGACCGTCTTCTGTTCCGATATTAACCAACGGTTACGCGTTTCACTGTCGTGTGCATGACTCTCTGCGCTCGCCATTTGCATCTTCGTCGATGTCGTTTGAATCGCGAACGATCGATTTTCACAGCGATCGATTCTGCGTCGGTTTAGGTTAGGTTTTGAGGGAGGACGAAGATTTTGTTTTTTTATTTCGTTGGATTCGCGAGAGAATAGAAGATTTATTCGGAAGGCGAAGATGTAGTTAGTTTCTGTAATTAGGCGAGCCGAATGTTGAAACGCGTCACTCGTCACAGTTACGATCTTTCGGAAAGTATCGCGGGCGAGCGTGAAGTTGCCGGGGCTCGTCGCTCGTGGAACAAGCGGAGCAGACGCATTTCTGTGCGGGACAAGTTACAAAACGTTCACGTGCACGCATGCATACTCGCATATACTCGCGGTTGTACGTGCGCGAACGTCACACGAATGTAATTAATTACACGGCTCCTCCGCCGACGACGTATAACGGCGAGCTTCGCGTCTTATCGAATTTTCCGTCGCATAAATTAAAATGCCGTTTGTAAAAAGTCACGGAACGCGAATTACGAACGCAAATTACGCTGGAGCGGATAAAGATAACGGAGCTGAAAAGACGCGAATAATCAATTCCACGGGGCACCGATACGGATGATTAACTCGTTTACGCGTGGGTCGGGTAATTTAGACTCGGATTTTCGATGGGAAGTGACAAAACGGGAGGATAATTTTTCTTTGCGGGTCGATAATCACACGTACGTACCGTGCGTACGCGTTCTACCGTACTTGCGTTGGTCGTTGCTTTCGCGCACAGAGAATTGAAAAGGCCGCTCGTCGAACAACGTAGCGGACTTTCGTCGACAAAGAGCTCGCCTGTTGAGATGTCCCATTGTACGTATATTTGTACTATCTGGTTACAACCGATCCATTGTCCGGCCTTGATTGGTGAAATTAACAAAGACAGATGAGCTCTTTCCAGCGTTGGCGATGAAACGCGAAGTCGAATTCCGACGGTGGCGCAGTCTAATTCAATTTAACCCATTTAAAACCCGCTTTCGACGCGTACCCACGAAGGTATTCGCCGAACGAGAATAAAGTTGCGCCAGTTTCAACGAGCCCTTGCACACCAATTTAACGCGATCTGTTAACGACGTTTCTGCCACGGTTCCGAGAACCGCGGTACCGCGGATTCGTGGCACGATCGCGAAACACGTCCAACATTTCCTGTAAATTTCCCGATTGTGCTGAATAATCAACAGCAGAAATATCATACCGCATACTGAAACTACGTGGGATAATTTTGGATATTTTGTTTTTGCAATTCCGACGAACAAGTTCGAGTCGATTCTATCCATAGAATCGCGCTTTTTTACTCTACTCTTCGAAGAATCGGAAATTTCGAAATAAACTTTGACAAATAACGTTTATCGTACGGCCGCTCCATTTAATTTTATGAAATTCATTAGCGTCGAGAATATCGTTTCATTACAATTGTCGAACTACAGGTGATCGATAAAAAAAGAACGGTGTAGAATTGGCGCAAATTGGCGAGTGAAATATTTTGAAAATTATTTCAGAGTGAAGGAAAACACAATATGTACATATTTGTCAACGTCAGTCTTCATCCCTCGCGACAGTCAGCGACTTTTTGATCCTACTCAGATACGTCTTCAATACCAAACTTTTCGATGGATCGAAAATTCCAAAACCTAAAGTTTTAAAAAATTACATTTAAAATTGTTTAGCGATTATTAGTCGGAGCGACTTAAAAATATATTATTTTGTTATAATCGACGAAACGCAACCGACGAAAGAATCGATATAAAATTGGCGCGAATTGACGAACAGACGGTGCCTGAACTATTTCTGAAGGTATTGGAAATGAAGACAATTTGCACGTGTTTGTGACGTTTACGTACGGCGCGATGTATAATAAACGGTCATTCTCCATCTTCATCCCCCACGGAAAATATGAAAATGCCAGCGACTTTTCAATCCTAGTCAGACACGCGTTCAACACTGAACTTCTCAAAGGATGAGAAATTCCAAAATGAACGTTAGAAAATATTTTTTAAAGTTGATTGCTGATTATTAGTCGAAGCGATTGAAAAATATCGTTTTATTATAATTGACAAAGTACGAGCGCGAATTGACGAACAGACGGTGCCTGAACTATTATTTCCAAAGGTGTCTGAAGACGCAGTTGTGTACACGTTTGTCAATGTTTATGCAGTAGCCGGTGCGACGGAAAAACGGTCGTCCTCTGTCTTCATCCCCCGCGGGGACTACGAAAAAGAGCGACGGCCCAACGAGTGGTCGTAAAAGACGGATAAACCCCGGTGTACGAGCCGTTGAAATAAATGTCAGGAGTTAGTTACTGCCCGTAAAGTGCACCGCACTCGTTGTTCAGCGTGCCGCGAACTTAGCGGTCCTCGTTATTCATCTTTTTCTCCGTGCCCCCGCCGCGGCTCCGTTTCGTAATTTATGTCGCGTTTAACGTGGATTTTTACGTGGACCGGCCGGCAACACCTGCGTAATTGAACTCAAACGCCAAGCCACCGACGTTTCATCTCGACGTCCTACTCGTTCGCAATTAGAAATCGTCGAACGCAACCGTTGCGACAATCCTCGCCGTGCCGTTCTTGGGAAAGCGCGGCATTGGAATTTCATTCCGCGCGATGCTGCGCATGTAAACGCGCAAAATTTTGCCGAGAAGCTCGACACTGCGCGAAAGCGACACTCCTCGACTTCCAATTGGACCAATATTATCAACAGCTATTGAATCAAACAGTTTCAAAATTCAAAGCGGAGAAAGAAGGAACAGAGACGAACGAGGAGTAGAAATAAAAATCGCTCGAGCGAAAATGAAGATCGTAAATTGTCAGCGATGCTCGCCCGATGGAATCGGAGGAAATGAAGTAATCTGGGGGGACGGTCCCCCGGACAAAGGGGGGACAAAACACGGTAGTTTTCCCGGCGAACAAAAAACGTTGTAGTTACGCTACGACAGGTAGAGAACCGAAATTTAATTTAGCCGTAATGCGTGACGTTTAACGAAACGGACGCTGTACCAAGTCCGTTGTAACAATCCCGCGACACGAACGAAACCCGTAATGACACGTTGCGTCGAAGTGACACGCCGGTGAACGGAATTCCTTTGCGCGCGGCTGCTCCCGGAAGCGGGGGATGCAGCTCGCTCCTCCCACGTTGCTTCCCGCCGCCGCTTGTGCTCACGTCCTCTCTAGCTCACGCTCTTGACACCGGACTCCCGATGCGTGCAACAACGAACTCGGTTGCCGCTTTCAACCGAGACAACTGACCAACGCGTTGAGAGATCCACGAATTCCTCTTTGGATCTCCGTTTCGCGTTTCAAGCTTCCTGGGTCCCGGCTCGAGGCAAGCCAGCCTCGACCTCGACCTTTCACACACTCGAAGACGTGGGAAATCGCTTCACCGTTACCGCGAGTATTAATTCGTTGCCGTAAATATCGATCGTTTCCGCTGGATTCGCGGACTGGCAGGCTCGTAAAAAATTCATCCATCCACGCGGACTCGAGTTGGACGAGGTTGCTCTTTAACTTGGCGAACGCGAGCCGGTAATTAGGGGGAAATGTGATTGCACGTTTCTAGCCGGTCGATTAGCATACTGCGTTGCGTAGCAGTGATTATTAAAAGGTATTAAACGGGAGAGGAACGAAACTGTGTTTAATGAGAGTCGGGTATTTGCAAGTTACCCCCATTTTCTTTTTATTTCTTGCGCATCTTTTTTACCTCTCCGCCGCTGCGTTCTACAATATCCACGCAGCCGAGCATGCCGAAGGTGTGGTGTATCGCAAGCTGAATTATTGTTGCACACAGCGTCGGCTTAACGAACCAAGCACATCCCCCATTAAGTATTCTTCGAATCAAAGTGAAACACACAAATGGCTCGTCTGCGCGGCGGCTAATTAATCGTAATGGACAGAATGGATGTTGCGACCCCCCGAGTATCGCGGCCGGAACGTGCTAACTCCTAAATTAATTAAAATTACGCGGCTCTCGCGCTGCGTTCCGCCGATAATAAGACGCGCTTTAGGATATACACACTCTGCGGCAAAAATTTTTTCCCCGTAGCTGCGTTTTCTTCGAAATTACGCGAGACTGAACGTTCGAGCAAACCGGTCGAGCTACCGGCAGATTATTCTCTCTCTCTCTCTCTCTCTGCTACCGGTTTCAACGTTAATTCAAACCAGCCGAACGCAACGAGAATTTGATTAAAATTACGCCGTGTACCGTTCGCGCAACTCACGTTCAAATATAGTTCGATTTAATTCTCGTGCTCTCTTCCGAGATGTGCATACATATTTTAAACGCCAATGATAACTCCGAGCGTACAAATCAAACACGCAGCTCGCTGCTAACTCGTTAAAAGCGTCGGCCTCGGGATCTCGGGATTCCCGCGAATGGAAACCGCAAACGCGCGGAATGAAACAGTACACGGTACGTCGTGTATTTTCAGCCAGAGGGAGGGGGGGGGGAGGGGAATATCGGCGATAATCGTCGCGAAGTGATGCGACCTTTGGATTACATAAGGCTGGCCCGCGCAAGATCAATACGAGGGCATCGGCGAGAGCCAATATTAACGATCTCCGAAATATGCCGGTAAATATTTGCACGTCACACAGGCCTTGGTCTACTCAAGGATATCGTGTGTGCGTCGACGGGGTTGTACAGGCGCGCCCTCTACGCCGGTATTTGTACGCGCCACGCGAATCGGCGCTTTCGGCGTCAAGGCGGCGGATGTCGCCGCCCGATCCCAGCCCGCCGAAATATGCCAGAAGCGATTTCGAGCGGGCTTCCACGTCGTAATTGATTCCCAAGCGGTTATGTCACGTCAATGAGGAAACTGGTTGCTGCTCGCTTGGCCGCTCGTTCGCTCGAGGATCGCCCGATCCGCCGACTTTGTTCCTCTTTCCAGTTGTCCAACGCGTTGCACAACCTGTCGCGCGGATTTTCCACTCTTCCGTTTCTCGAGTTTCGGAGCTGACACGCCGAGCAACAAGAATTTTTTTAACAGTCGGTGAATCGAAGTTGATTGAAGACGAAGGAACTAACGGAATGAATATATATAACCTTGGATAATACACGTTGGATAAAGAAATAGCACGTCAAAGCCGATTTTACGTTTTAAAAAACAGGCTGCAATGGCGATCTCTCTACTTTATCACGCGTGATCGTCTCGAGAAGCACACCTTGCGTCATGCTTGATATCAACTACTCGAAACTCCCGTAAACCTCGATTTTACTCGCGTGTTTCTAGACTGACAATGTCGAGTAGTAAGAATAAAAGTTACCTGGAGAGTCTTGGCTGTAAACTTCGAAGCACGCAATCGAGGATTATCGGTCGACCCACGCACCGAACCTCGGTCGTAGAGCGGCGCGCGTGAGCGATCGCGCCGAGGAGTGACATCATTCTCGCCAATGAGAGGGGACCGCGTTTCCTGAGTGCCGTTGCTGTCGAGGATGAATGTAGGGAAAAATAATGCAAATGGGTTCTAGCCTACGTGGTTTAAAATATAAATATAAATATAAATAGTGTTTATTAATTTAGGAATTAAAAGATATTGGAAAAGTCCCAATACAGCGACGACAAAAGATACCAAGACTCCCACGCTATCATTCTCTACTCTCCGACGTCTCAGGTTTCCTCATCCCATATAAATGGCAATCAGGAGTCGTCGAATCGACTCCGAAGAGGACGAAATAAAAACGTACGTACGCCGATTGGCGAAGCGCGATCGTTTTCACTTCTTCCCGGCGGAGAAACATGAATGAAACTTGGGTTACGTAAACACGAGCTGCGCGATGGTGTTGCGCGATTAGTAAGAAGTGTGTCGAGCCGTGCAATTAAGGGGCAACTGGTGCGGTTATCGCGACGAGGGCTCCGCGCGCGTCGCGTTGGTTCACTTTCAAAGAAATCACCTCCGGCTGAGAGCGGCGGATAAGGTCACGAGAAGCCGCGGCGAAATAAAAACACGCAATTTTCTGACGAACGCGAGCGAGAGTTCAGACTCGACGCCACTCGGACGCTTTGCTCGACCTGTCGTTTTAAAACGTGTTCGTCTTTGAACGTGTAGGCGAATTATGGTAACTCTCGCTATCAACGCAGGAAATGTTCGTTTGTAACATTACCCGCGAATCTTGTTTTTTATCATTCTTTTGACTCTTTCTCTTTAATGTTTACTAGACCAAGACTCAAAAGTATATCTGCGTAGATCAAGACAATCGCTGTCTATTATATTTAGTCTTCTAGAAACAGTTGCTATCACTCTATCGATGCTTTAATTTCACCGTTTCTGGATGACTTACGGCAGGGCAATCAAACGACCCGTAGTTTCGAGTGATTGACTGGGTCGAACTGGCTCGCCCATTCAACATCAAAATCATCAAAAATTCCACCGAATGAACTTTGACATAAAGAATCTCCAGAAACTGCCTCAAATAAATCAGCAAAAAAAAAAGAACTTCGATAGATTTCAACAAGTAGTCACGCAGATAAGGAGCAAGTAGTCTCACCGAACAAGTAAAATTTATCACGCGCAATTAGACAAGACTAGTCTGTAGTTCATTGCAATAAAAATAAGTCTCATTTTTGGGAATGCCCATCAAGTTCAAACTCGAGATACTTGAAGAGGGATACTCCGACGATGGTTAATTCTTGATCAACTTCTTCCTTTCGTTTCGTCGTCTCGATCGCAAACCGCATCGAGTCGAACAATAGCCTCGACATACTCGTGGAACTGAACGTTTTTGCTTATCGATCGAAACGTAAGAAGTGCACGGGACCTTTCGATAACGTGCGCGATTCCTCGAGCTCGTTCTGCCTGCCTGTTCGTGGAATAACCATAAGAAAAAAAAAAAAAAAAAAAAAAGAATTGCGAGCACAGCACGGCGAGCGGTAACGCGAACTGCGAGCGAGTTACTGGTTGCGTAATCGCGCTCGAGCGTTTTCTCGAGCGATTATCGTTCGCAAGGACGCCACGTGCGTAACTCCTGTAGATCGCGAATTACGTACGAGCAAGGGGAACTGCGCGTGTCCCAGTTCGCGTCGTTGAAACGCTCGAACACTCGAGACTCCGGCTCCGGAGCTCCGTCTCCCGAAATTTCTCGGATCGCGTTAATCTCTGACAATTTCTCAACGCTGCTCGCCCGCGAGTCGCGAACGCGAATTAAGACGGTGTAAACTTCTGATCTCCGGCTTCGGTGCCCGCGTGGCTCCGTTCCGAGGTGTCTCCTCTGTGAAAATTTGCAAGACGCGAAGAAAGGAGCGACGCGAGAACTGACGGAGAGAGAACAAGATGATTTTCGCGGGAATTTATTATTACAGTTTCCGGGCGATTCGATGAAATTTTAAAGGAGGGTGTTCCCCACCTCCCGACGTCGTTACCGCGAATTTCCATCGTATTACTGTCGGCGGCGGTGTAAACGTAGGTACTTACCTAATATCACGACCGACTATTCGGGCTATTAGCAATTACGGATAATCTCCTAGGCGATCGCTTTAACAGGCCGGAGTATTATTGCTGGAAATCCTTGCAAAGGACGAGGGAACCGATGCCGCTGGATTCGCTACCGACCTTATTGGATTATCGTAAACGCGTCGACACAGATGCACTTATTTGGAAAATGATTCTTTGTTGCTCCCCTCTCTGTGCAACGGGGATTTTTAGGATAAGAACATCGATTCGAGGACAAGGAAAATTGACACGATTGCAGTTCTCTGTGTAAATGAACTAATTTATTTAAATTATACTGACTACAGCTCGATATGTGTGTGTGTGTGTGTGTGATAAAGTGACAGAATACGATCAACTCTACATCCGAATATAAGATAATGTGACAATGATGTTTCTAAATATTGTCGAATTCTTTGATCCTCGAGACAAATTATCGTAAAATATCTACTTAACCGTGAGATTTAGGACCAATGTAGTTTGATACTTTTTTACTTGGAATTAATATTCTTTCGATTTACGACAGAAAAAATATATGGTCCAGTTAAGACCTTGAAAATTTCGAAACCCACAAACAATTGATACGCCATATTTCGCCTCCCTTAAAATCATACAACTTTGGTATCAAACAATCTTTCATTGGACGCATAATTGGAAGGTTACTTCAGGTGTGAATCATCCTGTGTAGTAGCAACTAGAACTCGTACAGTAATCGCGAAATTTTCAACGCTACTAAAGAACATCGCACAAGTATCGCCCGCCAAGTGGAAGAAAACTTTTAACTAACAAACTGGCAGCAGCTGATTTCTTTCTTTCTTTTTTAATTTTCTTTTAGCAAAAATAACGAATCGGTCGGTCGGTCGGTCGGTAACCAATGAAATTTCGTTTCGCGAACAAACAGAGAGCAACGGGGCGTGCAGGGGCTCATTACCGAGCCCTGTGTCCGCGCGTAGAGTGCTCAATATTTAACGAAGTATCGGTAACAGCCCTTCTCGCGCGGCGCCCTTTAAACCCGTGACACACAATGATCCTCTCGGCAGCTCCCGGCGGAAACTGGAAAATCCAATTTCTGAGCGAAACGGCCGGTAAAATCAGATCCGAATTGAAATCAATGATCGATGCATCATCCGCGGAGGGGTGAATACTTGAGCGTGACCGCGAGGAGAGGCGAGCGAGCGCGCACGCACGCACGCACGCTCCGCTATGTATGTCCGACGACTAATTAGTATTTTGACGTGGACGCTCGCGAGATGGATCCCACGTATCGTCCACGGGCTCACGCGTCACGCGGATCCGATGCGACGCCGATCAACCCTCTCTCTCTACCTCCCTCCCCCCCCCCCCCCCCCCCCCCGCGCGCGTGCCTACGCTGTCGAACCTATTTGCAAATTGCTTTCACCCCGACGCACGGGTGGACGAGCGCGTTTGTCTGATTGCAACTACGAAATCCCGGTATTCGTGAGACAGAATCGATGAACAAGACGAGGGGATAGTGTCGCGAGGGTTCGTCAACCCTTGTCACGTTACACGGCTTTGAAATTTCGACAAACATTCAAAATCCATTTGGACAGCGGAATGCACGGGCGCATGGCTCCCCGGCGAGCCCCGTTCCTAAGAAGCGAATTTTTGTTCAGTCATCGCTTAATATCGAACGTTCGAATCGTTCTCTTTAATGTTTACTAAATCAGGAGTCGGAAGCGTGGGTCGGTTGCTGGTATGCATAGTGTCCTCTAGAAAACGATTTGCATCGATGCTTGAACCCTTTGCGCTCGACTATCCCCTGCACTTAAATTTAGCCAACAGCTACAGTTGTAAAATTTTTTACAATTGCCGATAATTGTAACAAACTACAGAGAGTAGCAATCATTCGCGTTGCGCGAACAACGTTCCCATTTAAATTGTGTTTCTTCGAGGATACAAGCACGCCGCCTCGTGCCCTGCCTTCCGTCAGCGTTGTCAGAACCTCGCGTATATCGACACGCTCCGATCGCTGCCCTTTTTTCAATTTAAGCGCTTTATACGTGCCTTATATCACCCGCGTCTCGCGTCGCGCAAGATCGAACGCCTAAACTCGCACACGCGCCGCGTATCGTGTCGCAGTCGAGAGCATCTATTTATTAGAGCGATGCGCGACGGCGGGCGCACGTGTTGCGAGCAGCGAGGCGATATCTCCCGGTGATCGTAGCGAACGAGTTCGTGTTTCCTCTCGTACGACACGTGAAACACCTCCGACCGTCTCGCTTTTTAAATTGAAGGGAGAGAAGGGAGAGAACAAAGTTCCGAGATAAGTCCTCGATTAACAGAATTCGGCGATCTCAGATAAGATCAGAGACTCACTGAAAACGCGGCTCGTCAATTACCAGTTATCGTCGTCGCGTTGACGAAGGAAGAAACAATTCAATTGAACACAGCAAACGCGGCAGTTTTTTCTCGTGGCGTCGCGAGACGATCAGAGTTCGATTGAAAACAAGGAGGAATGCGCGAGCAATGAATCAGTCAATGAAGCAGGCGAGTCGCGCGTATGATGTCATCCGGTGCTTCGTCATTCGCGACGGAGTTTGAAAAAAAAAAAAAAAAAAAAGAGAAAAAAAGTCGTTCAAGGAACAGCGCGAAACGCCTCTCCTCTCGTAAATAAGGTGACGGCTCGTGACTTTTTAATTCATTCATCGTGGCAGAAACAGGATACGGAGCGTCGAGAGTGATTAGGTGTTTGCGCGTTCCTCGAATCGTTTTCGATCGACGGGCAGAGGAGGAAGGAGAAACGAGCCGTGAAATATGACATCATTGCTGGATTATCTGAAAGAAAACAACGAGAGAAACGTAAAAAGAGAAAAAAAAAAAAAAAAAAAAAAAAGGGAAAAAAGAACAAAACCAGTCGCTACGACGCAAGATTCTCCGCGATATACAAGGAGGCCGTGTCGAACAATTCCGTGTGCGCGCGGGGAGAGGGACAGGTTTCTATAGGTCATTCAGAAAATGCGTGCCTGCTTGATATGAATCATCTTTACTACACAGCGCCAAGTGTTACACAACCGGTTTCAGCGCGCAACCTTCTCCGCGTCTTTTTATCGCTTCTTAATCGCGCATCGAGCGTGCGATTTATAAAGCAGACTTTTCTCACTTGATTACCATAAACCTGTATCGGTCCGATGAACACGATGTTCCTGTATCGCGCACACGTGTTTAAATGCCAACGTGCTCGGGTACGAAGTGCTCGGACGTCGGCCGGTGAAATCGAGTCCCGAGAACGAGTCCATCCGAATTCGCACGGGCGATGACTCGCTCGTTATCGTTTGGTCGCATCGCGCGATGAAAATTGGACGCCACGGTTGCGTAGAATACGAACGCGCTCGGCTTGTAACGGTACGGCGAATAAATTCCATATAATGGCGGTCGTAACGCATGGTCGTAACACGCGGCGGGCATAGCCGGGCCGGTGCGACTACGCTCGTCAAAGAAATCTGCGTAATATTCAAACGTCAGCCGTTCGTAGTCGTATAAATCGGCGCGAGAACTGTGTATGTGTGTGTGTGAACCTTACGTTTACGATCCTCGAATTCCACGGGGGCAGAAATGGGCGCGCGTTTCGCCGCAACTCCCTTCTTTCTCTCAGCGACTCTCTTTCCCTTTGTATCTCGCGTCTGTCTGCGCATCATCCGCGAGAGTGTAAGTTGTGCAAGCGCAAGTATACCGGACGAAAATCTGGAATACCTAGACGTCGTCGACGAGAAATCTCCGCGTCTCTCGGAGGCCGCGCAACGTTTTCAACCTGCGCTGGTCTTAATGATAACCGCGCAGGTATTGCCACGAGAGTGTCGTTATCTTTATAACGCGTGCACACAATCGCCGTAACAGTTCCGACCTCTTTTTCCATTCTCTCGGCGCATTGCGCGCCACCGTTTCTGGAACGAGCGCCCGTGGATCCGCGGACTCGCGAGCTCGCCTCCGCATTCTTCTCGCGTTCGAGCGAGCTGGATAAACCTGGGGGGGGGGGGGTAGGAAGGTTTTGAAGGAACGGTGAAAAGAAAAATGCACCCACCGGCCACGTCAGCGCCCGCAGGCTTCTTCGAAAAAAATTCCCCGGTAAACTGAAACCGGGTATCGAGAGAAACTTCGCCGCGTTTCCGCGTACGTACGTACGTACGTACGTATGTACGTGTATAGTCTGGCCTTTCGCTCTAAAGAAGAACGAGAGCGTCTTGAGCGCTTGGAATTGCCGTTGCAATTCGAAGAAGAATTTCGCGAGAATTTCCCCTCTGCGAGAGAAAACACGCTTCTTGCGCTCGGCGAGCAAGCAGCTACGATGGAACGAGTTCATCTTCGATGGGATCAATCTCGACGAACGTCGATCGAACACGGATTTTCGATTGAAAAACATTTCGATTCGCGTCGGAGCGGCCGTTTTTTCCAGGCTGGCTGCCGCGAAACCGCATTCCACCGTGTGCATTCAGGTGCACCAGCTGAGACAATCGCGCCGTTTGATAATCGTAAACATTTCGTGTCTTATCGCGCGGTACTTGACACGTACCGCGGCGAGATTGCATTGCCTCGCGAGGAGTCGTCGCGCGGAACGTGAAAACAGCGCGGATATTACCCGGTGGCTGGGCCACTTTTGTCCGCCGTGATCCTCGCCGGCCGGGTATCGACTTTTTTCCAGCCTACTTCTAACTTCGAAATTCACGCCGCTCGCCTCGCGACGTCGACCGGTTGCTCCTCGAGTTTCGGGCGACGTTCGGCGGAGGATATGCGTGTGAAATTCCCTGGAAAAATAATTCACCGCGGCGATTATTTTTAAACGGACTGTTTCGTTATTTCGCCCGGCGAAAAACACCGCCGGGTCAATTTATGAATATTTACACGGCGTAGAAATCCATGAATATTCACTTAGGCGCAGAAAACGGCAAAGTGAATTTCGCGCGGACAAAGAGTCGCGAAGCCGTTGCACGCCGCGCGCTCCTCGGCTGCGATTTCTGTGTAAATATTTCCTACGATTCGGTGTCGTCTTTCGCAAACGTGTAACCATCGTTCGCTCGAGCCGGAAGTTCTCCGTGCAGTTTCGTCGAGGCTACGCACGCGGCGGATGTGGCTCCATGCCACGTATTAGGAATCTCAATGCCGCGATTATCTTTCAAAACAGACGGGTCTACTCGTTTCGCTGTGCTCGTTTTGTAGCCATCGCTCGACACGATGATGATATTCGTAGGGGAGAGCACGACACCGCTCTCATCGATTAGAACGTCCGCGAGGCCGACGTCGGAAGTCGCAGGGAAGAAAATATTTTCCCACGTGTCGTGTAGTGCTTCGTTTAACGATCGGCGAGCAATATCGTCGAATTCATCGATGCAGAAAGATTGCTTGAAAACGTACGATCCGTACGGGAAACGTTTTACATTTAAATAATCGAGAGAGACGGCAGGTATTCCTGCATCCCGTTCCGCTGGCGACTAGCGGAATTAATACCGCCGTTGCACGCTTGAAATCACTTATCATCTAATTCGTGCTTACGAAACACGCTAACGGATACACGAGCCGTTCCAACTTCCGTCATTTCCCACGATTCGAAGCTGGTGGTCATCGATGCAACCGGTCGCTCGCGTCACTGCAGCCGCAGTCAGACCGTGAAAACTGTCCGCCAACTTCTGCGTTTCTGCGGCACTGCGTGCGAGGTTGCAACTGCGCGGGAAAACAGCGCGCAAGAAATCTGGATCGGAGCGAGGTTCCGACCGTGGCAGATTGTCCATCGCGTGTATACGTATTTACGTATGTATATCAATCGCGCGTAACTTTCCGTGAGTTCAGCGAAGCGTATCGCCATCGCGGAGCCTGCATCCTCTGTTTCTTCTTATCGCGGCACGATAAACCGCAGAGAGTCACGTGTGCGACTCTCGAAAGAACGGAAAAAGGGGGAAAAAAAAAGATCGACCACGGTTTTTCACAACGAGTTGAAATCGAGCCGACAGCATTAATAGTTTATCGTGGCTCTCGTGGAAATAGGTTTCACTTTTTCCACGACCAAGTGGAAAAATTCAGTCTTCTGCTCTGGTTGATTCGTACATTTCACGTGCTTTGCTTCTTTTTTTCTTTTTTTTTTTTTCCCTCTTCTTTTTGCGCCATTCGCTGACAATGAACGTAGCCGTCCGCTCTTTCTTTTTTTTTTTTTTCACTGCTCATTCGTTAATTGGTTTCCCTTCTGGGGTAAATATTGAAGCGCCGCTGTTATCGAGCGCGGCGAAACAATCGCGCCGAAAAAGTTCCGTTAGTAGGTCGACGTGAAAGCATTACTCGATTTACGGGCGATCAAACGGTTAGCCGCCGTCCCGTTCCTTGTCCTGTGCACGCGATATATACCTGCGATCGAACGGATCGTTTGAGTGTGTTTGCGTGTGTGTGTGTGTGTGCACAACGTTACGATTGCTTTATTATCCTTCTGCTCTCGCCCACCTACCGCGTCCGTCTCGTTCTTCGTGGCACATGATCGATTACGATATTCGCAACGATTCGCTGCGAATATCGACTTCCTTCGAGAGATGCGAACGTTGAATCGAATCAACGTTCGCAGCAAAGCCACCGACGATCGCGATTATGCGTCCTTTGTACGTGGATTCAGGATTCAATACCTACAACGTGGGATTTCTATTTTTTTACCATTCTAATCTCGAAATTTACGAGATTTACTGAAACATTGAGTCTCGCTTTTTCCATTCACGAAACCGCTAAATTTGCAATTTAAAACAACAATCTTTTTTTCGCAAGATGACAAACTTTCCACGCGCCGAAATAACGTTTCGACTCGTCGTCGACTATCGGTCTCTCGCGTTCTTATCGTCAGCCTGGTTATTCCTGCGCGGAGTGCAGATAATCTACCACCCACGTCAGTGTAAAATCATCTGTCCCCGGCGCAACCTCCCAGAATTCCATTTGTCAATCATTTCAACGATCGGATGAACGACGCGCGAGCATCCCTCGATCTCTCGAGCGGGGAGAATCTTTTATTCTTCTTTTTTGTCTTCTTTTTCTCTCTGGCGTGCAACAACTCTCCTCGGCACGGGAGAACGCGGCGCGCTGGCTGACCACGCGCGCATACCGACGCATCTAAAATTACTCACCGGATGCTACGCGCGCCACCGCCGGTTGCGCAATCGGCCAGTGCGTGTACGTACGTGCGCGCGATCGCCCGCGCAGCTCTCCTCTCTCTCTCTCTCTCTCTCTCTCTCTCTCTATCTCTATCTCGACGTGTCCTGACCATGCTTGTCATCGCGTCGGCCCCCTTTCGGTTCTCCCCGCCGCGCGACCATCGCGATCGTGACTCAATCGCGAAGGCACGACTAATTGCTCGTTTGCATGAGAAAAAGAGGTTTCCGGTGCTGCGACCGACCGATGCGAATCGAATTCGCCGGTTTGTCGCGGTGAACGCGGCAAAAGACCCGGCAAGGTTCCGCTCGCTTATTAATACGTAATTGTTCTTTTTGTCCCTGGCTCGCTGGCAAAAATGCCACGGTTTGTTGGCGGTTTCCACGGCTGGAACAGCCGCCATCGACCGGCAGAGAGAGAGAGAGAGAGAGAGAGAGAGAGAGAGAGAGTTTTTTAATCCGGCGAGCCGAGTCTTTGCCGCGCGGAACGCCTCGCTTTCGAAAGAGCTGCTGCGGGGCTCCATTTTCCCGTAATGGGGATAATTTTTGCCGCGTGCGTGCAACGTCCCCGGCTTTTCGTCCCGCTCTCTTCCCTCTTCCGGCTTTTGGCTCTCGCCGACGGACTCTCGTGCAGGAGTGCGCAACGCGCCGTGCGTGGAACGGCGACGATGGATCCGATGGAATCCAGCCGAGGCTTTCGCGGGTACGAGTCCGGTTTGCAACGACCGGACGAATGAAAAGAAGCTGGATA
Organism: Melipona bicolor; assembly: GCA_030673865.1. NCBI lineage: Eukaryota > Metazoa > Arthropoda > Insecta > Hymenoptera > Apidae > Melipona > Melipona bicolor. Next base: position 271,991 of record JAHYIQ010000041.1, on the reverse strand, counting down.
AAAGGGGACGCGCTTCAACGCGGGACACAATACCGGATAGAAACGAACGCTCGTTATTCGTTGCTGTCATTGACGTGGGAGAAACAATCGGACAGTTGTACATTGTACGCGTGGAAGAGATCAATGGTTGTGTAACCAAGGACGTTTAAGGCAACGGACAAAGAGGAGGAAAAGACGAGGCCTTCTAAATCTGTCCTCTGCTAAAGAACTGGAAAGAGCGGCGAGGAGAAGGGCGGGGAATAACTTTTGAAAACGCGAAACGACGAAACGCAACGCGAGGCAAATTGGCAGCGGCGAAAGAAACGCGGAGAGTCGAATCAATCGGTTGTCCGAATCCGTCCGTTTCCTCGCTGAGCAATTGTCGAGCGTAGCCGTCTCTCGCATGTATTGCGTTTCGCTCTTGCTGTTTCATATTCAACGTTGTTACGCGACCGGTATCCCCGGCGTTACTTTCACGCGTGAAATAATCACGCAGTCGAGCAAGCGCTTCGTTCGCAGTTGCATAATTCGGCGCGCGAGCGACCCACGCTCGTAATCCTTTGGACGGGCGCGCGGCGACGAGGCCGTGGGACAGAGAGACGGGAGAGAAAAGGACGAAAAGAAAAGACGACGAGAAAGTCGGCGGGCAGGATTTAAACGGTCGGAGCCGGGCGGGGGGGGGGGGGAGATTGGGGCACAATGGGATGGAAACGGTTGCACGCGGAGAACGAGGTCGAGTGACCTACACGCGACGAGGACGCAGCGATCGGAGCCAGGCAGAGTCGAAATCGCGGATCATAAAGTTTCGCGCGCTCGGCAAAGCTCGGTACTTATGAGCGAGCCGTGTGTGTGTCATCTCTTGCTTGCAAAACAGGAAAACACGTCACGTCAGCTGACGCTAATGTGATTTGCAAGAGTCGCTCGAAGAGACACGCGTGCGAGCAGAAAAAGAAATTCCTGCTATTATTATCATCGAACAGGCGACAACTGTGCGGAGGGAACGAAGGAGAGAGGAGCGTAGCAAGGACACGGTTGAATTTTAGCACGATGCCGCATCTTCCGGGCCGCTGGTCGAAAACAGACGCCACATTGTCTCGGAAGGATACGCGAAGCAAAGCGGAAGGGGGGTGAAAAGTGTGTCTTTCCGAACGGCATGGCATCGCGAAGCGATTACGAGTTAGCCTCGATTTGCTCTCGAGCGACGCGAACGAGCAGAAAAAAAGGAACCATCGGAGCAACAGAGAGGAAGAGAGATTGCGAAAAAGAGAGAAAACGACAGGAAGAGAATGAATTTTCTGCCGTAACGCGAGAGGTACGCGGCAACTATGATCGACCATACGGCGCGCATGCGGTGGTTGGCTGAGGGCACGTGCACTGAGGGCTGCGAAGGTTTTTCGTTGGTTGACCCGCGTATGCACAAAACTCGCCGTTAACCGGTGCCAGCTTCGATATACTCCGCACGTACCGGCGATGTATCGTCCGATCGTGTTCCAAAAGCGGAGAGGAAACTTTTCACCGTCGGGACTTCATCCCTGGAACTACCACCCTGTCGTTCACCTCACGCGGAAAGTCACGAGCCTGCTCGCTAGCCTCTATCCAACGAAATCTCCAGTTTTTCCCTTGGAAACACAGCGGACTGTGTACCGATTCCACGGGCAAACTTCCACCTGCGCTGGATTACGGGGAATTTTGGTCGAAAATTTAACCCCCTCTGGCGCGGATTTATCTACGAGTGTGATAATGTCGGACGACTGCTGTATCTCTGCCCTATCCTCGCGGAGATACGTTGTTTTAGAACAGCAGTGAGACCTGAAGTTTCGCCTTTATTTTTCATTTTTTATATAAAAACATGCATACATACGGCAAAGGGAGAGGAAGAGAGAGAGAGAGAGAGAGAGAGAGAGAGAGGGAGAGGGAACAATCAAGTCGAGGAAGGAGGACGATCGCGGCGGGAAACTTTGAAACACGATCCATTAATAAAACCACGAGGAAAACGTTGCGCTCTCAGCAGGCGATAACGACCGCTCGCGTATTCCTCGCGCGATGAAAAATGAACGAGGCTGCAAACCGGCGTGTGTCTCTCGGAGCGACCCTTGGAGGATTTACGCGAGAAGATCTGGCAGCTTCGCCGGCATACGAGACGGGAGTGCGAAATCTGCCGGAACCGGAAAGCGTGTCATCGTCTGCATATCAACGAATGCCGCGCGCGTCGTCGCCGGGAAGGATGCGAGGGATGCGCTTTAATAGCGGTGCATTTCCAAGCAGACGGTGTTGCGCTGCGACGACGTCGAGATGGCTGTACACGCTATAATAAACATACGTGTTCGCGAGGCGAGCAGGCGCCCAACATCCATCGGCAATCGGCTTGTCGCCCGCTTCGCCAGAGTGCTCCTCTTTTATTTAATATCGCGACGTTTCTCCACCCTTCGAATTCGCGAGGCTTCGAAGCACAGAGATACAGTATACCTTGCTCGAGCGCGAATCGCCGCTCTCGAGAGAATTCGTACCGATTGCATTCCATTTGTACCGAGAGGAACCGAGCGACTTTTATTATTTACGGACTTTGTGGCCGACAGAGGTTTTCAAACAGCAGGCAGAGTACGTCAGAGACAATCGATCTTACTCGAGCGAATGAATTATGAATTTGGACGGAAGCCTTACGCCTGTCAAACTAATCGATCGCTCGCAAATATTTGCAAATATTTTCTCAATCCCACTATGCTCGAACGCACGATCGAACAGTTTCGGGCAATCCACTTTCACAGTGGAGTTTCGTAATAGATCTCAGAGTACATTACCTACCCCCCCCCCACCCTGGGCGAGTTGTACTTTTCAGAAAAATATTCCTCCAAAGTTAATCACCCAACTAATCGCCCACCGCGCTCTCGCGTTGTCTTCAACGATTCTCGTCAGACGTTCCATCACCGGTTCAACGTACAACGCGAGACAGTCATCCTCTCGGCTCTCCGTTCCAACAACGATTAATCTATCACGGAGAAGCGAAGCGTCTGAAGGGAAGACTTGTTCGCGCAGTCGAGCCGAATTACATACACGGTTGTTCCCGCAGACGTGGCGGAGTCGCTCGCGTTACGAGCGAATCTCTGGCTAAAACGCGAGGAAATCGGTGTTTCGTTGCCGCGAATGTTGCGCCGGTCGATTTTTATTGGCGCTGCTCGGCGCATTCGTGGCCCCGTTTCAGCAAGCGCGCTCCCTATTGCTATTGTTAAGTAGATTTATACGATGCGGGAGGGGATGACTATCGGGAAGCGCTTTCGCCTTGCCGTCCCTCGTCTCTCCGACTCCCATCATCACGGAGAGATCCCCCTGTCCTCGCTCATTTTCTCTCATTTTCTCATCTTTACATTTTCCCCGAAGATGGCGTCCCATTTCGACCGCGCCACTGTCCCTCGTTTACTCTCTCTGGCTGGCCACCATTTTTCCCAGGTCCGTCGTCGATCCGCGTGGCGCACGAGCCACGTTTCGCCAGGCACGCGGGGCAGCGTGAAATTTGAATGGAAAATTCGTGTTTTTGCCCGGTTGTCCGTCGCGCCGCCGCGCAAGTTCGGCAGCACGGAAGATTTACATACCCGTTTTTAGGCGTCACTCTGTTTCCAGCTATGGATCAGCTTATCAAACCGCGCGTCACCCGCCGCATTCGTAATGCATTTGTTTCGACGCTGCTTTCCCGGTTACCTCGTACGTTGCAAAGCGTATAGACACACTGTCGATAGAATTACGCCCCGATGCGACGTGTCACATAGTAAACAGTTGTTTTGCAACGACGCGCCGTGGCTAAAAATGTCTCTTTTATTTTCGTCGGGTTGTTTTTCCTCTCCCACCCATCCCCGGCCACTTTCGAGCGTGCGTCGCGCAATGGATCCGTCCGATCGTGCGAGAGACGCACGAGGAGTTTCAATTTTCTTCGCGCGAATACCTGAGAATCGGCACGTGTCGAGCATCCTTCGTGCTATTGACGAGGCAACCGCGGTAAAAACAGCCACGCCAGAATAATCCCGGATCGTGACACGATGGTTTCGTAACCTTATATCGTTGACTCGCGAGCAGCTTGCAGGAGAAACGACTGAGCACACACACACACACACACACACGGTGATTTACTCCGTTGCGCAACTCTGCGATTCGTTCTCTTAATTTCACGACTTGCGCCGTTGTCAACGGCGGGATCTCTGCGTCTCGAGAAAAAGTTGACACGCTTGTTTGCAGAGACAGAGAGAGAGAGAGAGAATAGCCAGGCAATCGATAAAAAGGACGCGAGAGTACGACGAGAGTAGGAGCAATAAAAATATGATTCGATCCACGGGTTCAAAGTACAACGAAACTGTAAAAGTTGAAACGGAAACTCGCGGAATTCGCAACGTTCGCGCAAACAGTATCGTTTGGGGAGCAGCGCGACTTACGAGGACAAAGGACAACGTCCCCGCGGAGCCTCTGCAGTGTGTACCGTAAGTTTGGCAACTAACAATTTCTCCGTCGTGCACCCGACTGCAATAAGAATGATTCGCCCGTCCCCTTTTCCCCCTCGTTGGGATTCCGCGTTCATCGTTTGCCGATATTTCGAAAGTAAACTTCGGCGAAGCATCGTTCGCTGAATCTAATGAGACTCGCCGCTTTCGCGCTCGCTCGGTTCTCTTCGCGGTTCGATTCCTCGAACCGACTTGGACGTCACGGGCCGTCATCCTAGTCTCATCTTCCGTCGCGCTACTTTGTTCGTTCGTGCAGCTCGAACGATATTGAGATAATTCGATTAGATTGATCGTTTTATTAAGTGAGAAAAAACGAGACCCGCGAAGTTTGAAATTACCGTAGCTTCTTTGTGGAAGCTTGATTCGACACACGGTGCGGTGGGAACTAAAATTACGCCGTCTGTACAACTGATTAATTCGTCACGGTTGAAGCTGAAATAGCTAATTCCGTGAAAATAGAAGCACACCGTGTTCCGTGTAAATAGTACCTCGACCGTATGAAACTTGCTCCCACACCGACATTGATAATTCAATAATCCGAGGAAAGATTATCCCGCGACTGGCGATTATTTTCACGCGGTAACTAATTACTCGAAACGAAGAGTACGATTTCGAGGAGAGAGAAATACGTTCTGCAGACCCGACACGGAGACGAATAATTTTTAAATAAATTCTCCTCTTCCTCGCGGGAAGACACGCGCCGTGAACGAGCAATTAAACTCGACCGCTGAGCACCTCGCTTCAATTCCTCGAAGGGGGGTCCGCGTCTTTTCGGCGCGTGGGCCATCTTTTAATCCAAATTAATGCTTTTAGCGAAATTGCACGAGAACGGCTGAAACGCGGCTGTCCTTTCGACGCGCTCTTATCTCCGCCTCCTTTGCACGTTCCCCTTTGCTCCTTCCGCCTCTTTCCCGTTTCGCCTTCTGTTTGCGCCTGGCGATCCATAATTTTATTCCACGCCGTATTCGCGGTCGACTGAATTTACTCGGTTTGCGGATCGACTTACGTCCCAATTTCATCGGAAAGTGGGAGAGAACTCTGAATCTTTTGCCTCTGTTTTGCTGGCGTTCGAGATCCCCAACGTTTAACATCATTCTCTTTCTTTACGAGGGATCAACGCGTCGAAGCTTAGCTCGCTACCGATCGATCCTTTTACTTTGCTTCTTTCGTCGACGAAATGCCCGCGGAACCGAGTGCAAAGTCCATTTCATCGGACAGATTTCACCGACAACTTGATAACAGGATGGAACAAAAAAAAAAAAAGAAAAGTCGCATCCTTTAATTCCCTTGCTGGCCGCCACTGAACGCCAACTTGTTCCGCGTAGAAGGGACAGAAATTGCGATCATAGAATGGTTTCGTGCTCGATGCAACGGGCATGCAATAGAACGTTGGATCGTTCTACAACCTTCGCCGTGCTTATCAGCGTGCCAGCAGCGGCTCCGAAAGGAGTGGGACGAAGAATTCATTGAACTCTAACTGGCACTAGAATGGAGCGATTTAGCGCGGTCGCGTACACGGCCAGACCGACCCGATGCGGTTGCAGTCGAAACGAGAGTACGGAGCAAGAAGGAGAAAGAGCAAGAGAGACAAAAACAGAGAGAGAGAGAGAGAGAGAGAGAGAGAGAGGCTGTCATTCCCTTCGATCAAGAGACCGTGCTTTCATCCAGCTCATTCCGGAGATCGTTCGTTTGGTCGTCCCTAATGCCGGAGCAATGACCTTGCAGCATTTCACCGTGCAAACTGCAATTCGTGCGGCCGTCTCTTTCCTCCGCGCGCTCTCTGCCTGTTCCTCCCTCTCCGTCCGGCTCTTTGGCCGGCTTACGGCTACCCTCGCGCAGCCACGGAGATACACTGCCACGGTCTCTCGTGCAATCTGCAACCGTTGCAACGACCACTCGAGTGTGAACGCAACGGGGATCGGACTTGATCGTTATAAAGATGGAGAGACGGGCTTAAAGAGGATATGCCGGATTTGCTCCGCGGTGCGTTCCTTTCGGAGAGTTTCGCAGAGAGAGAGAGAGAGAGAGAATTTATAATTGCCCCGGCTCTCGCTCTCGACCGGCGATCGGCTCCCGAGTTCTTTCTGCAGACTCGCGCGAGACGCGCTTCTCTCTGCTGCTTATGATCTCTCGGGTAATTAGGCTCGCGAAGCTGACGGGATCGCCGATTTATTTCCCCGCGCCGAGCTCTCCAGACAAGTACACGAGAAGCCACTTTCTCGCGTGACCGAGCGCCGAAATCGTCGGCCCGCGAAGGTTGTCGTCCGTCAGGCAGACTTACACGCCAGAAGAACAACCGAACGGAAGAACACGGTCGGCCGTTTTTAATCAGGCTTGCCTTTCCGATGGAGGGAAACGGAGTTCGCCTTATCCGGGCTGGGAACGTTACAAGGAACAGCCGCGTTCGCCGCGTTTCGACGTTTCGTCTCGACCGGGCGGCGCGAGGGGCCGAGTAATCGGCCGATTATTTGCGGAACCGCGCGACTTGATGAATACGAATTCCAGGGGATCGCGAGCAATTTCCGCGGCGCGCGGCAAAACAGAGATTGCGATGCCGGCGTGAATCATCGAGCGTGAGCCGCGGGGCCGTAACTTATCGAACCACGTGCTAGCGGGGATTGCATTCCAGCGGGCCAAGAGTGAGAGAGAGAGAGAGAGAGAGAGAGACGTGGTTTTTGCCCCGAGTCGGCCAGAACTCGTTGAATAGGGTTGAACGGGTCGCGCCGGGATACCTGGGCCGAGCGACGCGTCCTCTCTCGTATTCGCCAATCGAGCTTCTTGTCGTCGACCACGTTCCCCGGCACTCGTCACCTGATTACGAAAGCGACGGAAACAAAAAAAGAGCCGCGCGCTTGCTATCGGCTCGAAGGCGAGGTAAAAAGCACGCAGGGGAGTCGGCTGAGAAGGAGGGCAGCAGCGAACAAAGGGAGAGTCCGGTGGTGTCGGTCGGGTCGGAGCAGCGCGCACAGCGGTCAGAGAGAGGATCCGTGGCTCTGGACGGTTCCTCGGCCTGATCCTTAACGAACCTTTAATGCCCCCGCTGGCACGGTGACGATCCCGTGGCCGCGCCGCCCGAAAGCGACACCGAATTCCCCGGCATTTAACCCGGTGCGTTAACCTTTCTGAAACCGAAGCAATTGCACTCATTGTGGCGAGGGGAGAGGAGAGTGACGCTCGAGTCTTGAAGTTGTTACTTGGGGTTAGGAATGGAAAGAGGGAAGAGGGAGACGGGTGATTCAACTTGGTTTAATTGGACGTGTAGTTTTTTACCAGGCGGCTCCGTGGTTCCGTGCAGCGGGCGAGCGAGCGTGGGTGCCGACGACGGCGCAGGGCGCTAGGAAAGAAAGAAAGGACGCGGACTGTTGACCGGAGCGGAGACAAGGATCACGCGTGACATTTTCCTCACCCTTCTCGCACTCGCATCTCGACCCGCAGAGCGAGAATCTGCACCCGGTAGGTATGCGTGTCACGCGGCACCCGCGGAAGGTTAACAAAACACGGTCACCGCTAATTGACTTTTTAACCGCTAATTAAGCCCGCGACCGGCACGGCCGCAGCAAGACGTTGCGTCACTGCACGCTGGAGGATTACAGCGCTGGAACTGGCTTTCGAGCCCGTGAACTTTTTCAACGGGTTTCGAGTAACTAGGACGAACGTTCGGGACAATGACGCGCGCGAGAGCCACTTTCACTGTCGTCGTCGTCGTCGTCGTCGTCGCTGCGTAGACACCGTAGCATTCGGGACGGGTTCCTTCAGTCGGGATTCGAAATTACCCGCAGAGCCGCTCTCGGCACGGAACGACGCCGAGAGCGACGCTCGAGGTGCTCCTGGCTGCGTCTCGTTACGGAATTAACGATGGCGTCATCGGCCGTGCCTTCCCTCCGGAGTCAACCGGTCGATAAATATCGATGTCCGCCGGCTGCTCGATCGTGGCCAATGACACGTGGCTACACTTTCGATCCGTGCGCGAGCTCCGTACTACTTGAGAATGTGGGTTAATGGACGCGGGTCGAGATCCAGCCGTGCGTCGTGTCGTGTCGTTTTTCGGGACGGGGGAAAAAAGTTCGCACGGTCCAGTTGTCTCAAGGCGAGCCTCGAGGCGGCCAGCGCGACGACGCATCGCACAGGTGCACGCCGAGAATACGCAGAGCCGGGGGAACGCAGCGGGACCTGACCCCGTTAACCGGGCCCCTCCTCCACCGTGTGTGTGTGTGTGTGTGTGCGTGCAAGCGCGAAACCGTGTTCACGCGTCGGCTGTGTGGAATTAGCCGCGTTACGGAGGGAAATCGAGCGAGCGACTTCTTTGCGAGACTTGTCCGGTATCGTGACGTTGCTGTATCCGCGGACGCGAGCAACAAATTTCACGATACGCAGAATCCCGTCTACCGTTACGTAAAAACTTCTCCTTCGAAATCAGGTTACCGTAACCGCGATTCGCACCGTGTACGACGAGTCTTTAAATCGCGCGCCAACTTTCATTGACGAATCCGCAGAGCGGAATTTTTCACGTACTGTAAGCCCGCGACGGTTTCATATTTTGTGGTATTTGGTCCACGAAAAGGCATAAAAAAAGTCAGTTTAACGCTTATATCAAGTCAGAAATATTGTAACATTTAAGAGAGAAATCATTTTTGAAAAGACGTCTTAGTACTGATTAGGCTCTCGAGTACTTGCACCGAGGAGTTGGAAAAAATGACTCTTGCATTGTAAATTATGTTGAAATGATGTAAATTATTATTTTAATACGAAATATGTAGATTTTGACTTTTTTGAATGACAAGATATACATTATAAAAATTATAAAACTTCAATCTGGACAAATCCGGAATCAAACAGAAATCTCTGCCGAATGTAAAGAGATCGAAAAGAGTCGTCAATAAAGTCGTGTAATCGTACAAAAATTACTGAATTATTAACGATCTACAAATATTGGTAATAACATAAATTCGCCTAAATTTAACTATTCACGGATGTATAAAGGTTCAGTACCTCAAACTCCTCGAACGTTCGACAACTTTGAAGAACAAAAACTCGTCTTGGCTCGTATAAAATTGTTCTCGGCTTGCAGAGCCAGATAGCCTCGGCTGCGCAACGGTTGAATCGGTGCACCCTGGTATTCGACGTAATGGAACACGGAGAAGTGATTAATTAAGGCTGGCCGTTCCCAATTCGTCGTTGTCCGATTTACCGTGGCCTCTTCCTTCGACCATATTGCGCAATTAGCCTTTGGTTGGTTCGTGCGGGCGAGGTAAGAAACGATCCGAAGCAAGTCCAGGGTGGATCGACGACGAGCGGTGAGTCAGCCTATCCGTGCCGGGCCCTGTTTAACCCTGGGTCGCGCAGCTCGCAATCGTTACACACCGAAATTAATAATTACGCTTGCACGCTCGTGCCGCTCCGCCTCCGCGAGGAGCGCGGTAGGAAACTCGATGGTGGGCAACGTGACACGGCCCGCGACCCTTTTACTTTCGAGGAGCTAGCTTCGCTCCTCCTAATTGTTTCAATTCGGGTCGTTTCCCATCCGAGCGAGCCCCGGGCTGCACGTAATTCCGACAAAGTGAGTAGCCGGGGCTACGTGAGCCCTGTGTTTTCACTTTGCACGCGGCGATGTTCCTTAATAATCGACGAGCTTCTAAACGCCGCCACGCCGCGGCGATTTCGCGTTTCCGATGGCCGGCACGTGGCCCGGACTTCGAAATCGACCGGCACACGCCACCCGTGAGCGGAGCTAACGAGCGTTTCAGTCGAGAATCCAGATCATTCGGAATTCGACGATCGAAACGTATCGGAGATAGGATCGAGAGCGTGAATCTAAAACAGGCGACTGGCTGTTAGTTGGGCTCTTGTCTGTGCCATACGTACGTGTGTACTTATATACGTTCGTCGCGGTGCGGTATCGCGCAAAATTGTGGCCGGTGGCTTTATCGTGCGCCGAAATCGCGGACACTGTATACACACACACAGTCGAGGAGGGGATAAAAAGACCGAGTTTCACCCGGTCGAGGGTAGCGGGCAGGTCTGAGAGTTAGGCTAAGTGGTAAAATGAGATTCGCGTGTACGCTTTCTTCTTCTTATCTGGCGTGCTGGACGCGGGATAAGACTTCTGGACAAGAGGGTGGAAGAGACGAGCACCAGAAGAAACGTCCGCGTATTCGCGAAACCGTAAAATATCTCGGGATACGTCCCGCTTCGTAGACCGTTGTTTTCGATTCCGAGGAAAGGAAAAGTGAGTGGCTTGACCAGGACAGGCGGGGGCGAGAGACGACGGCGAAACGTGCGGAACGGATGGAGAGCGTGGCGCGGAAGAGGCGAGGGAGAGAGAGAGAGAGAGAGAAAGGAAAGAGAGACAACGTCTGGAGAATACTGAATTGGTCGTAACATAAAGAAGCGGAAGGTACGAGGATGGCAACCCTCGTGAAGGGGAACCCATGATAACGTGCTTCGGATATAAGTACCGCGGGGAGTAGGAACGTAACTTCTTGTCCTTGCACGGCTGCGTAAGTGTTCGTTCTCGCGACTCCCTGCCAAGGATATACGAACCACCGCGTCGTCGGAACGTTCAGTCTCCGCGCATTCGCATTTCCGCGGCTGAAACTTTATCTTACTTTACGGCGAATCAAAAGCTCCGCTTTATCATCATCCTCGACCCCCCTATCCTTTATACAACCGGGCCAACTTTGCCTGCATTGTACCCAGACCGCGGAATGCTTCGCTCCGCGTTTTTCTCCTCTCCTCAAGACCGAGCAGGTAACGAGTTGTACAAAGATTCCGCTCGTCCTTGCCTTTTCTTTTTCCTCCCTCTTACGTCGCCAAGTACCTCTACCCACTGTGTACGCGCCTAGCGTACTACCAACAGCTCGGTGACTGCAGAACGTTCGAGCAGTCTTAACAAGAGTCGCAGTCTCCACTTAGCGAAATTAGATGTTCCGTTCCCGCGAGCGCCGTTCTTGGTCTCGTTGGCGATCGCGTCGCGTCGCGCAAAGGAGATGGAATCTGCGCTAATCGTAATCGCGCACCTCGAAGCGTGCCCTCGAGGGCAGCTCACTTCGAGCAAAAACCGCGCGCGTAATTTTTGGACTCGATGACGAGAGAGAGAGAGAGAGAGCTGAGAATCCCTGCAAGAGCGGAGGCCACTCGACCCAACCTCGGAGAGGCATGCACTCAGCCCGAATTTACGTGCGAGTGTTTACGAAGCAAGATGGCGCCAGGTTGCCACCCTTACGTGCATTAACGCCGTTCCGGCAGATAGTGCGCGCACACCCCCGGCCTCTCTAGACAATGGAGACGATACCGTGCCCGGCAACGATCCTCGTTACGTTACCGTAATACCGGGAACCGAGAGAACGAGTCGACGCGTTGAAAGGGAACAAGGGGAGTGGTCGTCGGCGACGAGAACGTACAAACCCCCTCTCTTGGAATCACCTGCGATTCACGGGCGCGAACCAACGTTCCTCGGACTTTATATCGTGGCAATCACGCCGCTGGAATCTGACGTTTTCTGATACGGTGGATAGCCCGCCGGGATTTTTCGAGCATTTATCTCCGAGCGGCGGCGATCCAAGTCGGTGAAATATGGACGCGGGGAAAACAGTTTCCACGAACGGGAAAGGAGGGGGTAGGGGGTCTGGTCGATTGATGATGCTTAGCCGCGGGATGGATTACGCGCTGCATTTGCGATGAATAATAGTCGGCGACGGTGCGCGACGTACTCCGCAGAGTTGCCCGCGTCCGAAAATAAAGGGAGGAGAGTAATTTCGCGAAAGGTGGAACGCGAAAGCTTGCGACGTTACGAAATTACGCGTTAAAGGGACCGAGTCGCGGTATACACGTGGTGTAGTTGTTTCGTAAAAGTCGAGTCGATTTCAGCGCGTAATTGCTGCAGTTGGAGTTTAAAAGCGGGTCGATTAACAGCGGCGGAGCGATTACGCGCTGCAGGGATCTTCGTTGTGCTGCACACGCGTGTGCACCGCTGGGCTGGTCGTATAAATCGTGGCCAATAAGTCGTTGGCTGTCGCGCGTCAACGTACATCCTCCGGTCGCCATAATCCGTCGAATGGACTGCATAATTCATTCCCGCCGTCATCGGCAGACCTCGAAGTCCGATGACTCGTTAGACCGTGGCGCACGAGCTACGACCGTCGAATAGTAATGGCGCTGGCTCGCATACTTTGGCGGTTAACTTTGGCGCGTAACTCGTCGCGGACGACGGTCGTTGAGTGACGTTCGGCCGCAATTAGCTTGCCCGATTTGTCGTCCGATTTCCATCGCTCGCGGCTGCTACGACGACGCTGCTCGCCACTTCCCTCCGCTTTTAATCAAGCGCGAGCGCTATCGATGTCGCGCCTCGATCTTAAATTCGTTCTCGAAGCGTTCATCTCGCTGGAATTACCAAACCCTCGCAATGCTGTCGGTGCATGCGAGTTTAAGGGTATTAACCGGCCGTGCTCGCGTGCATCGAAATTACGAGCGCGTACAGCCGCTTTTCGAGTGACGTTAATTCAATTTCCTGGGAAAATTGAAGCAGCGCGATAAAATCGGTTCGGTTCGAGAGCGCCACGGCCGGCCCTTTCGCCCCTCCGCTCTAGCGTCGACGTCGCGTTTACAGTCACGCGTTCGAAAGTCAACGTGCGGATCCACGGCGTCAGATTCTGTCGTTCATCGACGTTCCAGTTTACATTGGTAACGGCAAACACTTGAAACAACCCTGTTGAAAAATAATTACCGTCGTTGACGGTAATCTCTCGAAACTCGGGCCGATTTCTCAGCCAAGTTTCGCAACTTTAGATTCTCTACTCGTACAAGCAATGCTCGATCTATCTCTTACGTCCGTCATCCACTTTGCGGCCTTGCGTTGCGTCATTTCACCGACATCTCGTCCGCATAATCACAGTTCCACACGACCTATGCGTTGCGCGTCCTATTCTTTCGCGTCTCGTTCGCTTTATTCTTGCCAGACGCTACGCTACATCCACGAAGCAAATACAATCTTGCAGTCGACGACGGATGGGATGCTTGCATTTTACGATCGATTCGCAACAAGGATTACGCGTCTTGCCAGGCGTACACACATCGGCATCGTCGAAGCGGATGCTCGATGCTTTCTAGCTCTCGTATCCGCGAGATATAATATGCGCCATTCGGCTAACGTACCCCGGCGAGAGCAGACTCCTTTCAGTCGCGGGATCTCTCATTCGACCGTAGTCGCAATTTTCTCAAACAGTCGATACTGCCGCTGCCAATCTTCGCGCGGCAGGTTTACCTTTAATCCTGCTCGAGGCACGCGAGACGTCGGGCGGAAACGAAGTTCGAAATTTCACGTGTAGGTACATAGGTGACACGCCGCTTCCTGGAATAATTTCGGAACGCAAGCGACGAAACGCTGAGACTGAAAGCCCCGAAACGTTGCTCTCGTCTCGATAATCGAAATCCTTTCAACGATACGTCTACCGTACGTACCGTCCACGTTCCCACCGTGCTCTCTTCTTTTTTCTTCTTCTTCTTCTTCTTCTTCTTCTTTTTCCCCCCTACGTGCCGCTACGTTTCCCATTTTCTCCTCCTGTTCCTTTCATTCAGAACATTCGACAAAATCGTTAGGCGGGCGTTGAAAATGCCGGCTGCATATGCGAGTGGATATGATGCGCATCCCATCCTGTATGAGGTACGTATCCGCGTGCTTGCGTACGACGTATCCGCACGAAGAAGAATTTGCGTACGCTCGGCGAGTAGCGGTGCGCGCGCGTGCTTGTGTGTGTATATATATATATGTATATATCACGTATATTTGTATGTATGTATATACGTGAATGCGTGTGTACACTGCGGCTTGGTACAACACACGTCGGTGCGGCACGGCATCCTCGAGGGTGCTTCCCTCGAGGATCGGAATGCTTTGCCGCCCTCCGCGACCTCCCTCCGGCTTCTGCCAACCCACCTCCGCAGCATCTCGCCAGAAAATCCAAACATTCTTTCGGGTTTATCAACTTTGCGTTTAATTCACGAGATTCCAGCCAGAGAAGAGTCAGCCGGAGCTCTGGCTTGCCGTCCTAAGAGGCCACGAGTTGTGGCTGGGAAACAGCGGGTACGAACAAGGCCAGACCGTCGCGTAAATATTGCTTTATAATAAACGAGGGATCGCGCACCAAGAGAGTACAGCAGCGTACGTCCGGCGTTCTTGGAGAATTGTCGCAGCCGCTCCGTAATCCCTCCCTCTTCCCGGGCTACCATCCACCACTTTCTCTCTGCCGGCTGCGTCAGTTTGTTTGCGTTACGTTTACGTGGAAATTCGGCGAGTGGCCTCGCGAGATTAAAAAATTGCGGCTCGTGAAAAAGACACTTTTACTCGGGTGGAAAAGGTTGCAGTTGGCGGCAAGTTCGACGAGGATGGTTTCGATAGAACAGGAGTCGATTTCACGGGTCCGATCGTTTTAAAATACATCCCTTTTTCGATACTTTCTCATTTTTCGTCAGCGTCTTCGACTTTTCGTTTTCTTTTTTGTATCTTTTTCTGTTTTTTTTTTTTTTTTTTGCTTTTTTCATACTTTTTTTAACGAGAATATTCAGCAGCGCGAAACTGAAGGAACAACGGGTGAGGCTCCGTTTCCTCCTATTATCCTTATTATCGGTTTCAAGTGAAACAAAGTTCGCAAACTTGGGAATCCGGGCTGCCCGGCTTCGTTCCGCTTTATCTGCACCAACCAAACGACCGCCTAACCCAACTTACCAATTCTCGACATCCTAATCTTGCCGGGATACTAGTGGCTAACGTACTTTCCGACTCGATAAAGACCGCATCTTCCGCGAGATAAAGAGCCTCCGCCATCCGTTAGCTGGTGTTTGTACGTTGGTACATGCCTCGAGAAAAAAAACTGCACGACTTGTACCGCAGTACGATTCGTCTCACTGAAAGGAGACTCAAAAGCAACTGTTCTGACTGGGAAATAAAGACGACTTTTTTGCCATAAAATTTTATCGATGTGCAAACATTTGAATCGATACGAAACAAATTACAGACGCGATTGCTACCAGACTGGTCAATCACGTGACCCAAATCAACCAATCGCTAATTTTCGTTGCATCAGCGTTGCATCTGAAGAGGCCCGATTTTCTTTATCGGGTTACTGATAAAAAAAAACGTTTCACGTTCCGATGGATATCTCGCATCGGATGACGAATAGTGGAACGTGGCGACGAACGAATCATCGATCTTCGACGAGAGTCCGCGCTCCACGAGATACACAAATGAGAGAGATCTGAGCGCGGTTGAGGGTGGTTTCAAGCGTCGCGGGACGCGACTGTTGTCTGCGGCAATCGGTGGTCGCAAGCCGCAGCATTTTCTAGCTTCCAGACGAAGAACTTTCCCCGCTTATCTGCTATTCACAGCCACTTCGTTCGAATTACCTCGCGTCGAGCGCCAGGACGATTTTCGAGGATGTCCGTTTTCCCTGGCGCATCCGCGTGAATCGTCGTTACCGCTTTCAACGTCCTAGATATCGTGCCTGCCAGAAATTTACTCCCGCCTTGAGTGAAAGTTCACGTGCAAATCGTTGCTCGTGCTCGAAGGACGAGCTTGTCGGTGACACGAACGAGATACGTGTTGGTTCGGAAGGATAGTTCTGGAGGATTAATGACCCACGCGGCGGAGGGTTATTATTTTTCACGAGCGACGGATTCAAAGTTGTTTTTCTGACGCGACGAAGAGTTGGATTAGGTTCGTCGAGAGCAGGGGTGCCTGCGTGCTTGTGACACGCTCGTCGCGCGTTGTATCGATTGGATTAATCGATAGCAGTCGAAATGCGGCGAGAGGAGAAATAGATTTCCCTTGGTGTACCCGTGCGAGCTCTCGTACTCTGCGGATAAGAGAGCCGCAGGTGAACGAACGGGGATGAAATGGATTTGTACGAAGCAGCCGAACATTTTTCAGGAGATCATAAGAGCGAGCGAATCTCAAAGATGGCGGCGGCGGCGGTGGCGGAGGAGGAGGGCAGAGAAAGGGGAGATCGACCGCAGGATATGACAGGCTCGCGAACGTAGGCTTCCTCGTTCCGTGTAACGACAAATGTGTGCTAGCAGGATCAATTGAACGTCTCGTGGGACGTGGCTTAGGACATAATGGGAAATCGATATCATCTCGAAAATGTCTCCTTTTCGAACGGAGCGTGCATGTCCCGCGTGCTGCTGCGTTTGAAAAGGAAAATTGGAACGAAATGTTGTTCCAAGAGATTGCCAATCGTATTTGTATCAATCGTCGTCGTTCGCCGTAGAGTTTCGGTAACTCGTGAACACGTTGTTTGATTCTCCTTTTCCTCTCTAGGAATACCGAAGCGATCAATTTAGTAGCGTGATGCGCCGCTTCGGACTGTTCAACGATCAGGAACACAGAGAGAAGGACGAGCGTTGAGCACAGTACCGCGTCGGGTTACACTTATATCCCTGAAACTTCACGAGGAATGAAAGAGACATTTCTTGGCAAGCTACCAAGAGAAATATCCACCGAGGAAGCGCGTGTGGAGCTTTTATGACGGCGTGGAATATGGATGAATACTCTTCCGTTGAAAGCGGCTACTCTTCAAACAGAAAAATTATCGGCGCTGCAACTTCTCTGGGTTATTAATCGGCTCGCGATTTAACCGCAACTTGATGTTGCGAGCTCGCTCACAAAGGAATTGCCACGAAACACTTTTCGCTGTAATCTTTCGCTGTAAATACTTTGGAAATTAATCGAATATCGTACGTTTCGTTGTACGTTGAAAATGAATCGAAGGTCTAGGTTTGTAAATTCACGATACGGTTCAGTCGAGAGGGAAGAACCCGGCGGGAACAATGCACGGACGAATAAAGATACAGCGCACTTCAGCAGTATGTTTCCCTGGCCAATAATACAGCGGATCGACGAACACGTGGCAATAAAAATATTTTCAACACTGCTCGGTTCACCGCCGTTGGCAATACGAGCCGACGAGGC
Organism: Melipona bicolor; assembly: GCA_030673865.1. Lineage (NCBI taxonomy): Eukaryota > Metazoa > Arthropoda > Insecta > Hymenoptera > Apidae > Melipona > Melipona bicolor. The sequence continues at coordinate 254,567 of JAHYIQ010000041.1, read as the reverse complement.
TAAAGCCTGGCGAAGCATTCGATGTAGAAAATATTGGGATTGCGATCTTCGTGCCTTGTTGGTGCACGTAGCGCTAGGCCCGAACGGGGATGAATTTAATGCTCGCCCCATCACTGCCTTGCCCGGAGTCAAATCCCGGGCACCAGAGGTCCAACAGGATTATCGTAATGGTCCGCTAAGGTTCGGCAACGGCTTTCGACCTCCGCTGCCGTTCAAAACCCTGGAACGGCTTGGCGCACGAATTTCACGTAGTGAACTCTCACGTAGTGAACTATCGGGTACAAAAGCGGAGACAATCCTTCAGTTATCAAAGTTATATACACACACAGAGAGAGAGAGAGGGAAAGGTTATTCGCCAGTTACGAAAATTGTTCCACGACACAACGGAGCTATTTCCCATGTTTCCACGTGTGTCGCGATTTAGTTTCGACGAGCTCGACTCGTAACTCGAAGAAAATTAGTTCGAGGCGATTTTCGACCGACGTGGATAATCGCGAGTGCCGCTAATGTATTTTTACGACGTCACTTTGCTTTAAAATTAGGACGGCAACGGGACGTCGGTTAATGGAGAAATAATGGCACGGCGATTAGAATTTTACTTCCCTCCGTAGAATTTCCATTACCGATGCGATCGACGTGAAACGATCGGTCGCTGCCTGTGGAAATTTCCCCGGCGTCTGCCACGACGTCGGCCGCTGTTGGAAAATTCACCGCGACGCGCTATTCAGATTATACGCAATTAACGGTGGAACAGGCTTTCGCATAATGCATCGCGAAGTTTCCGCGACGGGGATAACAATTCGCGCGTACAGCCTGGCCCCGGCAGCCCCGCTGGAAACATTTGTCCGTTCGTTTTCACGCCAGGGGCCAGGTGTAGTTTTTCTCTCGTCAGCTTCATTATCTCCGCGAGACACGTTCCCCGTCCGATGCAATGAGATTGCCGGATATAGAAGAGAGACAAGAGAGGCTAAGGAGGACACAGGGAAGAAAAGGACTCGCCGTCTCGTCGGTTTCTGTTTCCAGAAACGTGGAACGGGGGAGGGAGGGGGGTGGAGTGAACTGAGAAACGGCGGGTCAGCACGTAGCAAACTCGTTCCTCTCTCCCTCCGTTTGTTCTCTTCTTTTGCTCGCACCGCTCGTCACCGCCGTTCCTCCCTCGTTTCTTCCTCCCCTCCCTTCGGCTTTTCTTTCTCTCCGCGTTCGTTTCTTTATTTCCTTCCCCGCTGCAGTCTCCTGTCTCCGGTTAACGTCGCGAGTCACGTCGTGTCGAGAAGGGTTTTGCGAGCCACCGGATGACTGACGCCGGGTGATACGTCGCTTTCTCGCGTGACGTCAGCCGCCCTCCCTCGCGAGAGAAAAGAAGCTGATAGTGTCGGTGGCGTTGCAGAGACGGGAGGAACAGAGGCGGGGGTGGAGGAGGGAAGAGGTGGCAGGGTCACCGCCGCGAAAAGCTCCTTTGGATACGCCAGAGGGGTTGAGCGTTACAAATGACCGCGGTGCTATGCATATCCAACCAGACCCGAACTGCGACAACCGAGCAGAGAGAACCCACTCCCATCCCCCACAGTTGAGAAACATCTCTCGTTCTCTAATATGTCACTGACGAACTTCCTGTTCCATCTTACGGCTCTCTTCCTTTTCCCACGTTTTCGCCTCTCCTTCTTCTTCTTCTTCTTCTTCTTCCTCTCCTTTTTCTTCTTCTTCTTTTTCTTTCCAGTGTACTCGCGACAGGCGCCGTTATTGGAAAATTTGTTTTCGTCGTCTCGCGAAATTACGAAAAATTTCAGCCGGCGTTCCGTGTTCCGCTCGTCGAAAATTCTCGATTCGAGCCAGCGCTGCCGTAATTTTTCCGGCAGGAACACCGTAGTTTTTCCCCGAGGCAGGAACTTTGATCGTCGTATCGACGAGTGGCGATTAAAGTCACGGACGCGTTCGTCCGGTTATTAAAATCCCAGCCGCTTTGTGAATTGTTCGAGGCTCGTGCGTTCCTCGCCGCTCGCGCGCACTTTTGCGCTCTTTCACGGATACTTGGGCGAGAAACCTCGGGCCTGAAAGGAATTTTTACATAAATTTGTAAGCGACAGGGAGGGAAATCACGCGCGATGCATCGCGCTCGCCGTCTGGTAACGCGCCCCTTATTGTTCTTTATAGGACGGTTCTTCTCCGCCGCCGACGCGACGAAATGGATTACGCGCCGATGGATACAGCCCGATAATTCCTGATCAACGCGCTTCGCTTTAAGATTTATCGGCCCGACGCCTATTTCGCGTAACGTGAAAATAAATGGAGACGATTTCCCTCCGTATACCGTGAACGGATCTCGTCGCACCCCAAAACCTGTTGATACGTCGCTGAATGGCGTGTATAGGAGAACAAATATACGGAAAGTGGCATTGCAATTGTGACCGTGCTTTATACACGGGCGGCTGTTTTTTTCCATCTTTGCGCGTTCCGTACCCCCCCGCCCCATCTCCGTACTCTCGTATCCAGTGGCGGCCGCAAAAAGCACAAAAGAGAAAAATATGAGAAGAGGGATGATGTGCCAGCGAGGAGAAAAGAATCGCAGAATCCGACACGAATGCAGAGAGAGAGAGAGAGCAGTATATAGCGCGATGGAGGAAGATGGATAGGAAGTGGCAGGCAAAGGAAGAGGGCCAATTCCTACAGAGAGACGGAAATGTAGGGTTGAAAAGGGTGCGGAGGAGAACGGAGGAAATGTGGAACGAAAGACGCAACGCGTTGACCTTCGCAGGAAGGGAAGCAAGGGAGGGAAACGTGGAAGGCGATCACGTTTGCATGCAAATGTTGCGCGCCGCGCGCGGTAAATGTTTCTGCACGATAAAAGTCTTGTAGCGACGCGGCAGCCATAGCGCGAATTTACGTACTCCTCCGCCAACCCCGCCAACCCTTCTACTTCCAGGATGTTCGGCTTATACGGTCGCTAAGTGTCTGCAGATATATGTACACAGAGGGGGCCAGGCGAGGCACTTCGGTGCATCCGAATTATTAAGAGCCCCTAAGCCACTCTTACCACCCTCCTACACTCTCCGCCCTCGGGCCACATTCTGTGTCATGTCCATGCTACATTATCAAAGACGAACCTTGTATCCGTATCAGTACAGGTGTCTACACAACGAGTTCTTAAAGCTGTGTGTACGTGCGCCGCTTCTTTCGGTTCTTCCTCCGGTTTTACGCCACCGTGTCGATACACGGAGGTAACAGAAGAAGTAACAGAAAGATGGAAGAAATTGACGAAAGTCACACGTGGCAATAAGTTTCGTTGCAAATGTTGCCGCTTCGCAAGTTACGCGGGAGCATTACGCGGGATCAATTTGTTCGAGAGGACAATTTAGAGGGATGATGCATGGCAAATAGAATGTTTCGTAAAGGAGGTTACCGAGACAAATCGCTCCTCCCTCAACCCTCCGCCGTGTGGTTTTAGCCGGTTTCCGTTAATTTCTCCCGCTAGGAAAATCCTAATTAATGAGGGTGCATTACACGACGTGGAAGTTGTTTCCATACGGAGGTGGAACGGAGGTTAGGACGGGGTTGAAAATTGGGCCAGATTGGTCGAGATTCGCCGAAGGAGAAAGATGCGGTACAGAGGGACAGGGGGAGAATGCGGAGGCGAGGGGAGTGCACCAACTAATCGGGTAATTTTTCCGACATCAGTCGGTGAATATCAACGCCGCCGTTGAGCCCCTGTGGCGTTAAGAACGACAAACGATCGCCGATCCATCTGGCTCAACGCGACTTCGTACCATCAACCACTCGTTCCCCACTCCGACTCCCTTTTTGAACCTGTCCTTCTTTCCCGGGGATTCGAATCCCTCCTCCGGCAGGGTGAAACGATCGCGCCCTACTCACCCTTCCAGACGTGTTTTTCGAGTGCGGAACTTGCACGCGCGCGAGCGCACGTACACGTACAGGCGTAAGTACAGGCACGTCACAGGAAGCCAATAGGGACAGAAACGACACGCGGGATCGCCGTTTCGCACCCCTCGAAGCGATCCTTCCTCAAGCGTGTCGAGATAATTGCCAGTCAGAGGGTGCACGAGCACGCGTGCTTGAACCTGCTGAAGGGAGCATTGTTGTAATCGGAAAGCAGGTTAGATAGCATCGGCGGAGTTCAATCGCGCGGAAAATGTAGGTCTAGGAAATTGTCGCGGTATTTTCGTCGATTTTCTTTTTGTTTGCCATCGCTCCGTCTCTCTCTCTCTCTCTTTCACGCGCGCTGCGCCGTTAGCGTTAGCACCCGTGAGTTTAATCTCCGGCGAAACGGATTTCACTATCGGAAGAACTACTGTCGCCCGAGTAGATCCCGAGGCGATGGGACGTGGACGTTATCAAGTGAGTTGCAACATGGGAAAAAGTTCGAGTATCTGCGAACAAGAGGAAATCGTGTCGCGAGAGAAAAGAGTAACCGCTTCTACCGTGCGGTTAACCGGAAACGGAAAAGGTCAAATCGCGTCTGCGGGCAAGCTCGGGTGATCGACGAAGAACCGCGATAATTGGAACAAAGAGACTTAGTTCCAAGGGCCAGGACGAATCCCCATCCCTGATTTGCCCTTTCTTTTTCACCTATCTTGTCCTATCCTCTGTTCTTTCTCTCTCTCTCTTTCCTTCCTTTTTTTTACTAGCCATAAGTTCAACTCTTTCGAACTCTGTTAGAGCGGCAACACTACTTCCCTTGCGCCAGGAAAAATTCCCTTTATCTCGTCCCTCATTTTCCCCCCTTTGCTTCGCACTCGTTTCCACTTTCTCGTTCTTCTATCTTTCGTTTCGCCACGGTCGTAAACCCACTTCGAGATCAATCTGAATTGCTATTTCGTTCTGCGAAACACGAGCGTCCGTTCGAAGGAAAGTAGTGCGCTAACGAAACGTCGGGTCGATCGATCGACCTTGCATTTACGACTAATGGTTGTAATATTAGTTCCCCATCCAAACGACCGATGAATCATCCTCTTGCATCGGAACGACAATAAACGAGAGTCACGCTGCAAAGACGTGCACCGTCGTTCGATCGTTGCTCGCTGCGTGAATTCTTAGGTTCGGTTTCCCGGTTCAGATCGTGGATTCACGTCATTCGCGTAATGGAAATCCGAAGCGTAATTTTCGCGATCTCGAGCTACCGCTTAGAGACACAAGTGCGAGACGCGAGAAAGACAAAAGCGAGCGAATGAGGACACAACTGCGGGCAATGTATTTTCGAGCGTCCCCAAGGAGGAAACCTCGGGTTTCCACGCTAAACCTGTTGTTCGAGTTTCCTTCGGCGCCCTCTAAGTGTCGTTCAATCACTGTCCGTAGAATACCTATTTCGCGACTAAATGAAGTTAGTCTCTTCCTTCTTGTGTTTTTTCCCCGACGGATGTAGCCCGTCGCAATCGCAAGGGAGAAAACGCGAAATCGCACGAGAGAGAACGAGAGAGAGAGAGAGAGAGAGAGAGAGAGAGGAGGACGGCTGATGTAGTTGGCTCGTAACACGCCAGCCGGGGGCTGCATGACGTGATCGGTGTTGTTTCAACGTGGACCGAGAAGAATTCTCGACAAGAGGGAAGTATCGAACGGGGAAGGAGCACGGAGGGAATATAAGGCGGAAGCAATATTGCTCCATGTGGCTGGAAACTCGTTTCGTCCATTAAAGCGCGGTTTCTTGCAGGCCTGTTTTTTACCCTTGAAAGGATCAACGAAGCTCTACCCGACTCTTGGCCCCGGCAGATCGTCGAAATATACATGAGAAACACAACGTATACGTCTAACGGAGCTTGTCTTTATATCGCTCTGGGATACTCGCAGTGACTCAGCCGTGCAAGTCACTCTTCCCCGGACAAAAGCCTAAGTGAAATTTCGTGCCCTCGCTTTTTTCTCTCTCTCTCTCTCTCTCTCTCTCCGTCTGTTTCTTTTCCTCTACCCGTTACCACGCTGGCTGCACACGCCGCTCCTCCGTGTCTTCGCGACAAATCGAAATAAAAGATTCTCCTTGGCCTCGCAAGACGTCTCAAACCGCGGCCGTTTCAAAATTTCCCTATCCCCGTGGTTCTTCGACGAGGTAAAATCCTCGCAGGCTTCGACAAAAACCATCAGAGCACGGACTGGAACGTTGTTCGAGAAATTAGTTCCCGGAATGCTTAAACGTGGATAGATATTTCTCGCGGCGTTTCGCGATGAGATACTTTCGAGATGCTCGATAAAGTATTTCAGCGAGATGCAGTTTGAATAAAAAGCCAGGAACGACGGATTATCGGGCGAAAGTAGAACAAATTGATTTGCAACTAACGATGGAATCTCGCGTTTATCGAAAGGTAGAGCGAAAGAACGTTAAAGGGAAGTTTAAAGGAATTCGTAAGGTAGCGTCGAAAGAAACAAAAATAACAAGGGGGAAACATTTCCTATTGATTAACGACTTTTTCAGAAGCTGTTTACTGTAGATTCGAGCTGTAACTAGAGGTACGAACGATCCTGAAATACCACGGGTATATCGCCGGTGAAAAACCGAGCACGTCCTGCGTGACGAAGGCTTTTGCGGTAGGCGAAGTGTATACCTACGCGTGCCACGACTCGAATAAAGGGGATAAGGTTCGGGGCCAGGAATATCGTTGATATATTGCTCGAACTCCATATCTTCGTATTAACGCACACAAAAATAGACAGCCCTCGTTTTTCACGAGTAATAACCAAATACTACATCCGAACTAGTTGTAGCTACGTCTATCACGCTGATAAATCCCGTGCATCTTGCGTGCTCAGCCGCTAAATAACTTTAGTCAACCGCGATAATTTCGCTTGTTAGCGCATTTTCTTTTATCGATGTGATTTCGTCGGTACTAATCCCCTACTAATAATCTAATAATGTCACAGTTCTCGAAGCTATTCTAGAAAAGGATCAAAAGTTGCGTACACCTGTCAAATGTTTTAATGGAGACGCCATTATGGAGAACCGGCGTAGAAAAGTCGTAACCAGGGAATAAATCCCCGCCACGGGTGATTTTACCTCGGTGATTTTAATTCGAGTCTAACCTGCATCGGGTTATCAGCTGCAGAGATTACGGAAGGGTAGTTTTTTGCGAGATCTCGATCCCTAAAAAGAGGGGAGGACCTGTGAGATAGGAAATTTGTCGGGGTTATGCAGAGGACAGGGTTGTTCGTTACGCGTAAAGAGGGGTTTACCTGGCAAACTTAATAAGTGAGCCAAGTTTTCTAATTATTGAAGGCAATCAAGTTTCCAAATTATTCAAATAACGTCCTGCGGTATTTAATATTGCAGATTTTAATATTTGGCCGGTTCTTACTCGAAGCTTGCTCCATTTGCTCGTACGTTTACGTAATTGTAAATCGTATTACTGGACGATCTCGTGTTCGTCGAACGGTGTTATTAAATATTTGAAATAATTCACTTAATTGGAGGTAAGTTAAAATTCAAATTACACGTGTGCGCGTACTTGCACCCGGCGTTAATATTTTCCTGGAATTTACCAGAACGTACGGTCGCCCCGTCATCGCGGCTCGTTAGTATAAATTAATATTACAACGTATAATATTTGCTGTACGTAGCCCTAATTATTCAGTATTCGCACGGAGAACAAATCTTTTCCGATAATTTCATTTCTCTGCCCGCTGAACTTTGCCAAGTTTTCTCGAGCACAGTCAAAATCTGAAAGCGCACCGTCCCAGATAGCATGATTTTGTGGTTCGCGACGATCGTCTCTCTCTTCCCCGGGCTTTAATGGACCATCGGAACGAAGTCACGAGGGCAGGATGCGCGCCCTCGAGAAATGACATGAAATCGCGGTTAACCAGTCGATTTTGCACATACGCCAGCTGCTGAGAGCGAAAATTCGATTCTTCCTTAGGCACCATTAGACTTTGGGTGAACGTGCTAGCACGCTAGAGTCTGTCAATCGGTGTAAATTGAACGAGGTGAAGTAAAACGATTATATTCTTTCGGTCTCTGACCAGAGGCCGCTAACGCGCCAAAGCGGTTCGTAATAAATTTTCATCTCATAAATTCAGAAATTCCTCTTCACTGCGAGAAAAACGTGTGAGAATATGTATAGAATATCACAAGGAAAGAGAGGGTTTTTAAATCGTCATCTTTTGTCCCACTTGCGTCCTGTAACGTGAGAGCGTGGAAGTCGTTCTCGTTACGCTAGCCCACCGATGCCCTTTCATAAAATTTTACCCAATGACATTTCTCAACAGCTATAAAAATTTTCTGCTTCCAGAAACATTCGGTGGAACAGATACAGTTCATTTTCAGTCCCCATCCGTTGAAATGGCTTTCCCCGTGTCGCACGGTTCAACGCGACGGAGACTGTGAAACTGACGTGTCAGTGCTTCGAATCGCAATAAGTACACAGAAGGAGCGTGGTTTAGGACAGGAACTGTAATCCCCGTGGAAAGTTCCGTCAAGTCAAATACGCTGTTAGCCAGCAACTGAATGCGCGGCGACGGTATCAAACAGGCGGCAGCTACGCGACTTTCATGCACACTACACTGCGTGCCTGCTCATTAGTAAGTAAGCGAACTTTCTACCATATTTCGGCAGCGTTTGTCAAAATTTATTTTTCGTTGAGAGTACCGGAGGCACGAGACGTGATTCAGGCACTGCCGCCGATTTCTTTTCTCAGCGTGCACCAATCGAAACTCTATGAGATACAGAGAGCTGTATGTTGGCAAGACGTTGGATGATCAACGCGTACGTATTTTGTTGTTCGTTGAACTCTCTGTCGCTACCGAAAGAGATCGTCAGCGCTAGCCGTGCATACGACCGTGCGTCCTCGTCCCATAAATTCCAGTGTTTAAGGATGCGAGCGGCCGACGGGGACCATTCGAGGAGTAACAGTTGACACGAATAGTTGCGACGCGGTGCGCGCGTGTTTTGCCGCGGTATTATGCAACGTGCACGTTACGTCACGCTTACGGTGTTTCTTGCGCTCCGTGCACGATCGTGAAAATCGTGAGCAAAGAAAAGACGGTTCACCTTGGAACCAGAAACGCGGGTGGAAGCGGGCAACTCGGGATAATTGCATTCTGGACAAATGCAACTAACATTATAATGTAAATTAATGTTTCTTCGTTAAGAGAAGAAAGAGAGGAATTGGAGAATTACGTTCCGTCAATTTTTTACGCGCCTAGATAATTGTACGATTATTTCAAGCGAGCAGATATGATGCGATATAATAAAGCAATAACAGCAGTGAGCCAAGTTGAAGAAGCGTTTTGCGCGATAATGTAGCGAAGGAGGATAGAGAAGTCCGCTGCGTTCTCGGTTATTGCACCCCGGTGACACCAGACGGTCGAAAAAGGGTTAACGATCAGGTCATTGTACCCACAGATGACCTTCCTAGTGGCGTTGGATCCGTTGACCAAAAATACTCGTAACGAGCAAACGCCGCTATATACGGGCATTGACAAAACGACTCTAAAGGGGTTAACAGTCGTAACGGACAATCCTGTGTAAGATATCATCGGAAATAGACGATGCGCGCTCGGTTTCTGATCTTCTGCGAACGATACGATCCGTGATTCGGGCGATTCTCGTGCCAACCGAGAAAGAAACGGCTGCCATCGAAACGAGAAAACGTTGAACTCGTCAGCGTGCATTCGCGGCTTTGCGAGTACACCAGCTCGATAGAATATATACTTTCCGTACGTGTGGACGCAGCGAGAAGAGAAGAAGAATGGAATTAACGGGGGGCGATACCGGCGATGGTGGTCGTTTTGCACGCTGATGTTCACCAAACAACTATTTTCTAAACTAACAAACGTCCTGTCGGTCTGCTCCATAACTAACAGCAAAAATCGACGATCCAATGTATCTCGGTGTACAAGAAAGCTTTCGAGGGCTGGGCTTGGATCCAACAACAACCGCCATATTTATGGTGCCGGGCCGTCTTAACCCACTGAGAGAACCGAATGTATCCGAGAAACCGAGTCGAAGTTGAGAGGTTACGAGAGGTCAGGTTCCAGCGCTACGTAACATCCAGAATTCATCAAGAGCGTATTAGCATTATCTGAAAGTCAACGCGATCGTTTCTCACAGTCGATCGATATTATTTAATGCGTATCGTGCGCGCAACCTTTCCCCCGTTTCTTACTAGTTTTCTTGCAAACACTCGGCATGTTCTCGCTGAAAATATACCGAGAATGTTTGCGTACGCGCGTCCCAGTAACACGAATACCAACGCCGTTGCATCGAAAATACGTACGACCGTAAAAGGGTGACGTACGGGTAAAAAAGGAAAAAACGAGTCTGTGGATCCGGTGGTTATCCTCCCTACGCTGTGGGGCGATAGCTCGGCAACGATAGCTCGGACGGAAACGAGGTGCAGGTTTGATAAGTGGAGCCGGTCTTCTAATTCCATTCGCCATAAATGCCGCTTACGTATCTAATCTGGCATTCCTGAGCGCTGTAGCAGCGTCTACAAAACAGCTTTTAACGAACGCGCAGAATTCATGAATCACGTCCAGCGACACAACGCGTTCATCTCTCTCTCTCTCTCTCTTTTTTCCCCGCTTGTTGACTCACGACCGATTATTCATTTTTTCGTATAATTCTTCGTTCGTAATCGACATCGAAATGTCGGATAATGTTTGCGAACACAAAGTTTGTAAGAGCGATAAATTTAACGTGAAATCACGTATAGATTTGAATTCGTAAGTATAAACAATGTAAGTGACACAGTTTCTCCGATTTACATATATCAAGCGGTAGTCTCGAAAATGTCCGCAGTGTTGTTCCTGCGTGGAGATTCGCAGATGTTGGTTGCAGAGACAAGATGACAATCACAGTTTGAAAATAGTTGAATGTATACGATATTAGGAATGATCATCGGGCTGAAGTTCGGCCAGTCTATTCGAGTTTTGGCTCAAAGAACAGAGAGTGTAATTGACGCCGTAATTTACTACCACTCAAACGGGAACTAATCGTTTCTCTCGTGCCAATGCTGGACTGTTGGATACCACTAAAAAGGATCCGTAATTACAGTACGGTACAAAAAAGAGCACGGACATAACGATCCTTCGCCAAACTTGTCTACAAATTAGTCCTCGTATATTAATAAACGTAACCCATTATTCTCGTATTCGGCCCTTGGAATGTACTAACAACAAGTAAAAGTAAAAGAGAAAAAGAAGAGAGAAGGGATGGCACAGTTTGCATTGCTGCGTATAAAGCAGTTCCGTTTATCGGAAGCCGTCGCAATCTCGGTCGCATCATTGAAGGATATTTTGGAAGAAAATGGTACGCGAGTCGAAGATGATTCGCCGAACGAGAAATAGAGAGAGAGAGAGAGAGAGAGAGAGAGAAAGGAAAACGGCGTCGCGACGCCACCGAGCAGTGCTGCCACGACGCGAAACGGTCGCCGGCCGCGATAGCGCGTCGCCGGCAGCGAGCGCGCGCTCGGTATTGCTCGGCCGAGTTCGGCCCTCCTCGCGTACAGTTATGGCAAGGGAACGTCAGTCACTCTTCGGCGCTCGCGCGGAAGAGTCTGTACGCATTAAGCGTTGGGGACGTCGTTGCTCCTTGCGGAGTGTCAAATATCTCGTAGATGTTTCTTCGTTGTTCATCCCCGGCGACGTGTACCTAGCCCGTGATCGTTGTGATCGACGCGATCGAGTACAGTGACACGAGTACGCCACGTTCGCAAGTGTCGCGGGAAAAAAGCCGGTAGGTGACGGCTGAACCGCGTGTGTTCCTCGCCAGAGAGTATATGTATATGAGTTGCCGGAGCAAGACGAACGGAACGAGGGGAATGCCAGTGAAGATAGAACGTCAACAGTGATTGCGCTCCAATTTTGCATCGTAGTGAGAACGAAAGAGAGAGAGAGAGAGAGAGAGAGAGAGAGCGAGAGAGAGCGAGAGCGAGAGAGAGCGAGAGCGAGAGAGAGAGAGAGAAAGAGAGAGAAAGAATCGACAGAGAGTCGTCAAGAATCAGAGCACAGTGAGTGAGGAGAGAGAGAGAGAAAGAGAGGGAGAGAAAGAGAGAGAGAGAGAGAGAGAGAGAGAGAGAGAGAGAGTATTAAAGCAAAAAGCCGAATGATTTGAACAGATACCGGGTCGTGACTCGTGCCGGCGTTTTGACGTTTCGTCTTTCGTATAGTTACGAGGTTCCCCGTTCTCACGTTCCACGTATGATGGATGCTGTCGCGCGTGTCTCGTGTACGCGACGCTATCGAGAACAGACAGAGCGTCGATTCAACAGCATCGCAGTGAGTTGTTAGCCTGGCTGCAAAAGTCGTGCAGTGCGTCGCGTGCCGCTGTCTTCTCAACGACTGTACCAACGCCGCGCCGTGGTGGCAGCAACAGTAAAACGCCGGTAGTGCGATCAGATATTCCTCTCGCAGAATATACGAGTCACCAGGGTTTCGTTGGTGTTTGTGCGGGCGCGGAAAAAGGAAGCGGTTAACCGGTCTTCTTTCTCTCATCCCGATCGACCAGAGAGTGGTCGATCTTGTGAACCTCTTTTCTCTTACTCCGTGTCTCGGTCTCTGTTGGTCATCCTGCTACGGTGACGTCGTCCACCATCGGTGCTTCTTCGATGATAAGCACGTGTGCGTGCCACTACCTGCTGCGTGTACGTGCGTGCGTTAAAGTCGCGAGCTCCGTATCGGCGTGCAGTTAGTGACCGGGGCTGCGTTACCATCCAAGTCCTCCGTATACGAGGCAAAGCGAGGCAAAGTTTTGTTGTTTGTTTATATATCGTCCTGTTGGTTTAATTTGGCTCGAACGAGTCGGTTTCATTTATCTGTGTCGAAGTCAGTTACGAACGGATCACCGGCGTAACCATGGATATCCTGCCGAGTGGGAACATATTTAGGGAGTTGCAAGACATACACGACACCGGATACTTTTCGGCCCAGCCGTCGCTCGAGGATCATTGGCAACAGGTAAGAATGCATCTACATTTGAATTCGTACCACCTGGCACGCCTGTCGTCCCGTCGTGGACGCCAGTTTCCACTTTCTCGTTTCGACAGAACGGGAGTAATAAGTCAAACCGGGAGCGTCTAGCGTGCTACGTCGCGCGTACGAGGAAGTTCAAACGGCGGCCGTGAATTTCAAACGCGAAAAGGCGCTCGTAACCTCGACCGCCATATTTGAATTTCTAACGGTCAACGTAGTAACGCGTGACGTTGTCTATCGAGTTCATTGACGCGCGCGAATTCAATTGCCCGTGAAACGTGGCAGGAGCTCTGCAAAACGTTCGAGTCTCTAAAAGTTTTTAAATCCCAATAAATTCGTTCGTCGACGATCACGTCGATTACTTTTCTTTTCTTTTCTCTCTCTCTCTCTCTCTCTCTCTCTCTCTCTCTCTCTCTCTCTCTCTCTCGCGAAAATTCGAATTTACGATCAGTCGCGAAGAAGTTGGTTTTTTCTCGCAATTTTTCGGTCGGAGTCCGTTTAAATCGATTATCGATATGCAGCGGGCTATTATGACGGGGCGACCTTGAGCCGTAGTATTAGATCGGTGTGTGTTCAGTGACGCGGCCGAGCGTACTATAGACGGCGCATCCTGTTTGTTTACGAGTGTGCAATGACCTTCCACAGTGCAGTGGTCGAGGAAGGTAGGAGGGACGTGTAGTACTTACTTGTTCCCCATTCAATATCTCAACCGGAGTACAACAGTTTCCTCGCTTCGTTAAAATAGTACGCGTGACGTCACTGGTAGCGCCGTGAGCCCATGTTGCGTGCTGCCTTAACGGTTCGCTGCCATCGCGATTCCCTGGAATTTCCGACCTTTTCTTTTTGCTGTCTCTTTTTAAATTGCCGTTGTACAGACTGCATCAAAATATACGCACAACTATGTCGAAGGAAAGAAAATTCCAATGGAGATATGCTCGCGAATACGCTAACGAATAAAAATAGCTACATCATGTACACATGCATCGTCGACGTTATATAATTTTTTTTTGTTATCACAGTTGATCAAAATTCTTGACATTTCTAAAATATTCATTCGCTAAATAATATGTATCTCTTAACTTTTGATATGTAATAAAATATTCAATATTCAATATTTAATGAAACTGCGAACACGCGTCGTGTATCTTTGTCAGAAAATTTGTGACATTGTAAAATCTATCGAAATCAATGTTCCATCGAGAAAAGTTGGAGAAAATTTTCGACTGTTCGTTTTCTTCTTTCGGTTAGTTTCCATCGTATCGTCATATCTTTCGTATCATTTCACCTATCTTTCGATTTTATTCCTGGTTGTTTACGTAATAGATATCAATTATCGCTCTTTTAATTATCAATGGCTTATCAGACGGTTAGATCGCGCGTGGCGAAATTTATGGCGAGGAAATCTCGGTTTGTCGCTCGGTACTCGACATTTGACCTGCGCAACATTGTTGGGTCGGGCTTGGTTTGGCGCGGTGCCTAATTGAACGTCTCGAAGGGTTTCCAACGGAAAACCGACCGGCACTTTGGTCGCTTTCTTTTCTTTCTCGTTAATTACCCGTACGATCGAGCGTTTTTTATCGTCGGCCAAGAAACATCGTCACAGGCTGGCTAGATTCTAACGGGCAATATCGTCCTGTTGCCGTGATCGGTATTGGCTGCATCACCGGATGCCCGTTGTCCTCCTCAATTACGATCTTTCTGATTGCATTAATTTACCTCGTGTTTCGTCCCTTTTACCGCGACGTCGTTCGCCTCGCCGCTGGAATCGAATTTGTCGGAAGCGGCCACTATTTTTAAATGGAATTTCTCCGGCTTTCTACGCTCCGCGGTGTCTCTCGTGTTTGGAGAGTAAGCCAAACGTCGGCCAAAGAAAGAAATACCGTCTGTTTAATCGTGCTTCAGAGTCTTTCGGTCTCTGGCTCTATTTCTACGTTCGACAATACTTGGACAGGCTTTGAAGTTGCCTCGCTTATCCATTTTATCGAACGGACCGAGGATAGAATGCATGCAGATTAGCTGGTTGTTCTGGCAGTTGATCTCGATACTCCCGGACGTTGCGTTCGCTCTTTGTTTTATTAACCAGAATTGCGTCTCTCTCTTGGTGGTCGTGCCGTACGTAAATACTAGTCGGTTTGAAACTTGGTCTGGTCACGATATTTGCCGAAACGCTAGTTTTACCGTGGGCACCGTTTTCACGAGGTACGCGCTGATGTACAGCGACAGCGTCATTCGATAGGCGAACAGATGGTTGGGTCACATCGACAACGCGACAGCGTTGGTCGCGTGACCGATAATGCGATTCGACAGGTGCTCTGTTGTATATTCTTGTATTCCGAACTTTACACGATCCAGTTTCGCCAGCAATTATCGTCGTTGGCGAGGGAACGAGGCTTTGATGCGCGTCGCCGTTAGAACCGATGTAACTCGGCCGATTTTCGGCGCGAATCAGACGACCAAGGAATTTCGCGACGACAACGCCTGTCTGCGCGAAAATTCAACTGCATCGCACTCTGGAGTTACACGTTCGATTATGCGTATTTTTCTGAATCCCTGATTTCAAATTGCCTCGTAATTAACGTGACTAGTGGCTTGCAGTTACTACAAAGGAGTAGGTTTAGGTCACCACACAAAAGATTCGCTGTGCGCGTACAAGCATCGAACGAAACAAAAGAGAAATGTTTAGTATTTCTCCACGAGAGAAATAGATCAAAAATTGAACTTGGGATTAGCGTGGATATTTAAAATCCTTGATACTTGAATATATTTCAACGCCGTATAATTCGTAGTAGTATGTCGTTTTATGCATCTAATTACGATAATTGCTCAGGTAATACAACAACGAGTCTGAAAAAAGGAACTGACGACAAAAGTAGCGTCAAACGACCTTGCTGAAGTTTCCTTTCATCTGACACCTGATGTAATTACTGAAATACATTCTACGTACCATGCCGGCGATGAATTATTCATTGCCGATACGCTAAGCGGATCCAAAGTCCTCTAATATGCCAATTCCCGTTTATGAGCCAACCAACCATTCTCCCGCCGCATCTTTTCGCGCAACGGGCGAATACGTGAAAATATTTTTTCGTAAATAATTCAGCGGATTGAATAATTGATCGTCGGACGGATCGTATCCATGGTCGTGCGTGCAAATATTTTCGCAGCAGCAGTGTTGCTCTCTCTCTCTCTCTCCCTCTCATCCTCGATTAATACGTGATACGATATTGACGTGCGTGAATCAAAATCGCGAGTTAAAATTTCCTGCCGGGTAGCGGCTGCGCTTGTAATATTTTCGATTGAATTTTACATCGTTCCGAATTGCTTCGATTGGATCTCTCTCTCTCTCTCTCTCTCTCGTTTTTTTATATTTTTTTTATTTCGTTACGATGCACGCGGAACTGGTTTGGTGCACCAGTTTTTCCTCGTCTCGGCACGCTTGTTTACCGAAATACGTACGAAAAATCGTCGGTTTCGTAACGACGTCGTCGAGGGGCTTCGTGTTTTACGACACGCGCGTGAAAGCTCGAACGATCGGCGCGAGTCGCGGAACTTTTGCTCGGATGAATTATACGCTCGTGACAGTGGCGGCGCGGCATCGGTGACATTTTTTTGTTTTCTCCTTGTACATAGGTCGGCGCTTCCACTTCATGTCGCATATTACGACACACTTGACTCAACGCGATATTTTACGGCGTGTGTATCCGTACACATACGTTTCACAATCGGGCATCGTGTGTCGTGTGCATTGCCGACGACAATCTCGCTCCGTTTCTCTTTTCCACTCTCTTCCCCTCCTCCCCCGCCCCCACCCCCCTCCCTTCCCCTTGGTTTCTGTTCCTCCCCGTCTCTCGGTTGCATTCGCTTATCTATCGAGAATTTCGTGAGAGTTTCTTTTGCACGACTTTCACCCGGACGTGTATCGCTTCCCTCGCGAGCTTCGAATTTTACAGACGAGCGCATATATAACGGAGCGCCGTAGCGTTGCTACACACGCGAGATTGAAAATTTGTTGAATCTCTTCTCGAGTTATTGTGAGCATTGAATGGACGGTGGAGCACGTCGAGGAAGAAATTCGTCGTGCGCTTTGCCGTGTAATAATAAACGTTTCGGTGAATCATCGCGATAAATAATCGTGCGTCGAAATGACGTTACACTTGCTACTTTGTCGCTACGTCGCTTTTTGTAGGTGTGTTTCTTTCCTCTTTTTTTTTTTTTCTTTTAAATCGAGAGACACGCGGATGATTCATTTTCTGTTTGAAATCACGAACGTTCGATGCCGATCGTAAAAAGGAACAGAGGAAGCGTGTCCTCGTGTGTGATGTGTTTGTTAATAAGCTTTGTTAACGAGAACTCGAAACGCATGGAAATCAATGAAATGTTCGCTACGTTCGCCACGGTGCTCGCTGCATGATCGTAGCAATACTATAATGAGCAACGCTTTGTGGAAATCCATTAATTTTGTATCCCATCGCGGTTTCATCTTTCTCCT
Source organism: Melipona bicolor (assembly GCA_030673865.1). Classification (NCBI taxonomy): domain Eukaryota; kingdom Metazoa; phylum Arthropoda; class Insecta; order Hymenoptera; family Apidae; genus Melipona; species Melipona bicolor. The sequence goes on along the minus strand of JAHYIQ010000041.1, from coordinate 237,175 downwards.
TTATTTTCTTATTTTTTTCTTTTTGCACAGCGTTTAATACCGTTTCGATTTTTCCGTGGCAGCCAGTAATTGCGAGAAACCTGAGGCGGACTAGTCGCTTTGTAACCGACGAGTCGCGTTTCCATCGCGAGAGCAGGTACGATAAGGTCGACCGAATCGAGGCAACTGCAGAGCAGGGAAATGGTTCTGCATATTTATTTCGCGCTTATCGTTCGAGCGAAATTCAAAAACTCGGTACGCGCTTACGTGTACGTGTGTACGCGGCCGTGCGCGCACACACTCGTACGCGCGTGTGTATATATTTTTTTTTAATAGAAAGGGGCGAAATCCCCGGACGAAATGGAACGATACGCGAGTCGGTTTCATCGGTAAACAGTAGATTTTTCAAACGCGTTTCTCGTTGGTCGAGAACAGGGGGATCGGGTAATGCTTCGCACCCTTTCATCCCTCTCCCCCTATGCCCCCCGCGGGGGTTGGGTGCCGCGCGCGCGATATATTCCCGGACGGACGGAGAAAAGAGCAGGTCCTCTCCGAGTGGCTTTAAACGGCACACGACTCGGTGACTTGACCGAGTGTCGGTGTATACCGATCCTCCTCCCGCGGCGTCTCCTCTCTGTTCCGTTTTCTCTTGTTGGCATTGAAATAAGAATATCTGGACGCACAAAGGCGTTTTGGGTGAATGGGCCTGACGTAACTCTTTTGTCTCGAACACGGGCCGTTGGTACGCGAGTCTATCCCGTTCGTGTTCCAACCCCGCCGCCCCCGTTTCCACCCTCGATCTCTTTCCCCTCACCCCCCTGACGCCGCCGCCACCGCCTCCTCCTCCTCCTCCTCTCCCTTTAGGCCACCGATGCGCGCAATGGGACGAGAAACAATGGTTTCCCCGGTACAATGGCTCGCAATGTGAGTGATGCGAAAGATGCCATTGTAGCCGTGGCTACGGAACGTGGCATTGTTAACCTTCGATGGCGCAACCTCCTTTTCCAACCACGCTACCTGCTTGCGTTTTCTTCGAACCCGAACGGCGTCGCTTGCCAAACTATCGTAATTTCCACCTCCCCCCGCTGTCCCTTGCCGTTCGATAATTCATTCGAGGGAATCGCTTCGCGCGCGAGTTCACCCAGTCGGTTCGATATCTCCTCTCTCTCTCTCTCTCCGAGAGTTTGTCGCAAGTTCACCTACATTCGAGATTCGCGCGGCCAGGCGCGTTATCGAGGAAACTCAACCGGCCGAAAAACACGATCCAAGTTCTGGAAGCGTTTAGTCGCGGAACACGAACGTTCCCAGAGGATCGAGGGGCGAAACTTGATCTAGCTGCTCGCGACGCGACGGGAAATATCGACGCGCCCCGTGAAAACCTCGAGCGCAGGATGTTCTCGCGGTAGTTACGGTACAATCGCGCGCGCTTATCCCTTCTCGTTCTCCTTCTCCTTCTCGTTCTCGTTCTCGTTCTCGTTCTCGTTCCCGTTTCGTTTCGAGAGGGGGACAGCTCGCGGCTCGAGCGCGTTTCATTTCCAACGAACAAGCTCGCGGATAAAGCGGGGAACAGCGCCGGTTTATTTCTGAGTTTCTGCCGGTGCGCTCACCGCGATGGCACGCCGCGCGCGTTTCGTTCGTTTCCCCTCTCGCATACCAGAACGAACGAATCCTGTCGTGGAACTTCTAATCGCGTTTTTAGAGTATCTCTCTCTCTCTCTTAGCGTCCGTTAAGTCTCATTAACGACCGTGTGTTGTCCGGTCCAGGTTCCGCTAATTTTATCGCGGGTCACCGCGAGGTTAATCGAACTCTACCTGTGCAACTTATTACTGGGGCGGTAGATGCGTTGCGCGATATTTTCCGGTGGAAAATGGACGGAGAGAAAGGCCGTTGCGGCGAGACGAGAGGGAGCAGGAGAGATTCGTTCGCGTTTAATCTCGCGATCCGGGTCGCGGAGGTCAGCGGCAAAGCGCTGGAAACCGGAAACGCGGGAAGGGAATCGCGCGTATACGGGACGAGCACGCGAGTTCGTTTGTAGAGAGTAGATTGCAGCCGAGAGGAGAAAGAGACGCGAGAGAAACGCTTGGGAAAGCCGACAGAAAAAGGCGACGCAGCCGATCAAACCGGTCGGTACATACACACGGCACGAAGCGGCAGTAGACGAGACGCGCGGTGGAAGGACGTTAGCCGCGCCTCGGAAACCTACGCCTCGCGTTTCTGGTCGAGATGCGTGCGTAGCTTTGCGTAACTCGCCGTGTCCTTCGAGGCGGGGTGAGCGCACAGCTCACTTGGAGCTTGATCGTATCTTCCGTCGATCGTTTCTTCGAGAACGATGGGCGATGGAAGTGGCGCACCATCTGTCTGACTCTAGTTTAGTTCGTCGATCGCAAATCAGATGCAATGTTGTACAAAACGATCGGCTGGGAGACAGGCGCAGTCTCGCCGTGTGTCAACAGTTGACCACGTCGCGTCAAAGGCACAATCGGTGGAGAAAAATTCGCGTAGATAGTCACGGTCGAATTAACGTACTTTCCGCGAACCGGCGCTCTTGTATCGGACTGCTGCGAACTAAATCGACGAGGGTCGAGGGTGGAAAAGAGGAGAAGAGGATGGGAACAGAGGTAGGGCGGGGGTAGGGAGAAACAAAGGACCGATAAAAACAAATTGGTCTTCCTCTCCTCGCCCCTTTATCCGTCATTCGGTCCGCCGGTTTGATCGGTCGGACAAATTTTGTGGCCGTTTTGCTCGACGGGCGCGTACATTTGGGGAGAAAAGACGTGTAATCGTATTAAAATTTATCAAAGCTCTCGCTCGAAACGTTCGACATTAACGCGTCGATGGAAATGAGAGAGAGAGAGAGAGAGAAAAAATACGAATCGCGCCGATTGCCATTACTCGTTCTCCTCGTCGAATGGTACGATAAATTATCGAATCTTAATTACGTCTCTTACATAAAAAGTCTGCTTCCGATAAAGTTGCGATACAACGGTCTCGTCTTGTCGATAAAATTTTCGAAGCTCGCGTAACGCGAGTCACTGACGTGACGACTTGGCAAAGTGCGATTTACTGTTTCGATCAATTAAGGTTGGTCTTCGAAGACGGCGATTAGATAAGATAAGAACTTCGTGACAACGAAGGCGATTATCTTTACCGTTCGCGTTTATACGTCGCGATTTTTTCTCGCCGCGATATCGCCGTGATATTCCCGTTGCAAAAACAGCTTTTTCACATTTTTTCCCCCGCGGCTTCTTCGCTCGGCTCGGTGGTGGTCGCCGAGCCACTTGCACGGTCGCGCGATTAGCCCCGTGAAATCAATCGTCGCGGAGATATCTGCGGAAAAGCTCTCCATTCCCGTGGTAGCTGGAAAGCGGTATATCCTGCACAGTGGTTACGATCATTGCCTCGCCGCGTTCCATTGTTATATTGTCCCAGCCTCACTGTCCTCTTACGCGTCGAACGGTAGACAACAATGCCGCGTGACAATCCCGCATGCACAGGACTCTCATCGTTTTATAGTTATTTTTCAACCGTTTGTTTCGCCGTCGTTTAAACCCGCCTGACAGCTGTTGATCGTTACAAACGTTGGAAACGTCGGCGCGCGGCCGGCTATCACTCGCGATAAAACGCGAGACGCGATCGATGCTCAGGCATTTTTGGCATCTTACGTCAGTACTGGCGTGCACCGGCGGTGATAAAATTTGTAGACGAGAATCGTCAGAGACTAACCTATACTCGAGTGTATATTTACAAAATTGCAAATGCAATTTTAATTTTGTAATATAGTTTAACAATAAGCGATGTTTTAAGTAGAATATAGGTCATTTTGTTGTCACTAGTCGGCAATGTTTATTAAATTTGAAAAAAACGAAATTACTCTTACGTGGGTGTCTCGAATAATTAGGCGGAGCCTCGTAGAACAAATCGACGTCCGCGTAATTATATTTGAAAACGTTGACGTCGAAGGTCTCGCTCGTTCGACGTACACCGCGTGCAAACATCGCGATTCGACAGCGGGCGTTAAGAGACTCGTTTCAGAGAAAAAAGGAAATATCGGTTTGCGCGTTGTAAGTAAACGTTATTAGAATCACTCTGCTAGTCGATTAGCCGTCGGTCGCAAATTACCCGGGGAAACAGAACGAATTAGACGCGCTGGCTTTACGTACGGACGATGCATTAAAACCGACACCGATTTCCACTCTCGATTCTCTCCTCGGTTTCTTTTTTCCCTTTTTTTTTTTTTTTTTTCTTGGCGTCGTTAATGCCGCTCGTTGCGGGAAACCGGCCATCTAGTCGACGGCCAAACGGAAGAAACGCTCGATTTTGGGGGTTGGTGTACGATTTCTTGTTTACCCGAGTTATCCCACGTTAATTCTCGATCCCGGGGAATGTAACAGATGGCGTTCCGTCTAAAGGGCAAGTTGTCAGGGTGACGGACAATGCTCGACTTTCTGAACTCCCCGATGGGAGTTACGGCGGGAGTGAAACGTTACAAGTTCAATATTTACCGTTTTGCATGTAACCGGGGATTATGAGATCAGGGATGTCGAGTAGGGTAACGCGGTATGAAATATAACGCACGCCGAATATATATAGACGAGTATATAGACTGTTTGACTGAGCTAGGAAAAAGAAGTGGCCGCGACGAAATCGCCGAATTGCTAGAATCTGGCAACGCTCGACCCTCCGTGCGGAGCGTACGCGCTCGCAGTTGGAGCGCGGCAACGTTCAGCTTCGGAACATGTCAGATGGTCTTTGTTTGTTTACAGGACGACACGGTAAAGTTATTCTTAGAGCTCGGAGAACAGCGACTCGTCTAACTTTAGAGTGGCGCCTTCGAACCGTGTTTCTAAACGCGTCGTTTGCGAGTCTAGGCGGAATAATTGAAATTTCCCGCGGATAACGTCGTCCTCCCTCCGAGTTATCGAGCGTGAAACGCGTTCGGGGTCGTACGGTTCACTTCAAAAACGAGAAAAAAAAAAAAAAAAAAAAAGAAGAAGGAACAGGATGGGGGGGGGGGGGGGGGGGGGATTTAAAAAAAGGAAAACGCGATAAACGTTTCATTGGTTCGTCGTACGTTTCTGTCGTCGTCGATTGCTCGATGGTTGTCCCTGTTAATTCGAGAGTTAACTTTTTCGCTCGTAATTCCCGTGAGTATTAACGACCGAAACGTCGCCGAGACTAATTGGATATCCGGTGCTGGTGATAAATGAAAGACGAACGTGGTCGCGTTTTAAATTTGATCTTAGCGGCAACACCTGCATGCCCAACCTTTTCCCCAATTGAACGGCCAAGTGCTTCGACGAGCTGCTCGTCGTCCTTTGCTAATTTTAGTCGATTACGTTCGAAATAAATGGATTCGCTCGATAAGCTCGTCCGCCTGTGTGTATTTCGACTTTGCAATCATTTTCTTTCCCCCCCCCCCCCCCCCCTGTTCGCTGGAATCACTCGCCGCAACCGGTTGCTCCCTTATATAATCCGCGACGACGACACGATTTCACGATAAATTTGCCATCGAGGATCGATTCGAGCGGGCGTATATCGATAACTCGGATGGCGCGCCGAGCCGAGTGAAAATATAAATAGGAAGATGCCAGTGTACGAAACGGGCGATACCGTGCGCGAAGGTTTGATTGATGGACCGTGCTACGTGTAACTGGTATGATTGATAGACTCGTCTTCGTTTACCCCGAATTTTTATGATTCATCGATAAGCATTATATACGGTATACGATATATCGATCGATCGTTTAATTTGCGCCGGATGAATCAGCATCGAGGATGATCATCTTTGCTCGGATTTACACTGTTCGTTACGGCATCGAGCGATTTGTATTTCACGCGAAAAATATCACTCTGCAAATAGACACTCGCTGTTTCCCTGATAATACTCGCGCTCGTAACAGCAGCTCGTAGCTGACTCGAACGAGCAAAGTCGTACGCGTATCCGTGCACCTTCCTTACTTTCGCCGTTGTTATTTTCACCTTCGTTGCGTAATCTGTCGAAACTCGATTCAATGTAATATCAAGATCATGAATATTGATGCGCCGCGACGACCGATATTTCGATTCCAGGAAATTTCGCGCGGCTACCGGGGATTAAACCCTCCCGCTTCGATTCCCTTTTATTTCTTCCCCCTTCGATTTCCTTCGCCATCTCGCCCGTGTCCCTTGATCGCGGCTCTATCCATCTCTGTCGCGCCGGTTAAGCGGATCCGCAGCAGCGCGACATTTGCATCACGATCTTACTCGTGAAATTTCGTCGTCGATCGGCCAGTAAGCGGATCGACGTGAAAATCCGGACGTCAAACGACAAACACACTGGAAGGGAGAGTGAGCGCGCGCGCTCGCGAGAGAGAGAGAGAGAGAGGTGGTTGGTTCGATCGTTAGTCCCGTCTTAAGCTGTACAGAGGAACGTAACGGCGTTCTCACGGCCGGAAGCGAAACGATAAGTCGGCTGCTCGTTCAGACAACCAACCAGCCAGCCAGCCAGCCAGCCAGCGAGCTACGCCGTTAACAACTGGCAGACACGCGTTAATGGGTTTCAGCTCTGTAAATACATTAAGGTTGCTCGCTACGCCGTGAATCGTCGTTACAACGCCGTGCACGCATTCCGCTCGTGGATTCGCTCGCGGGCCGTGTACCCTGTCGTCGCGAAAAAGATCGACGGCCGTCCTGCAAGTTTCAAAGATCTCCGACCCGAAGTTTAGACGGGGTCGTCTAAAAATTGCGCATCGGCCGGAGCTACGATTTTTCTTCCGCGTCGCGGCAGCTGTACCGGTTAACGCGCGGCGCACCTCTCCACCTCGCTTCCTCGTAAGACGCATTACCTAGATTTAGACGTTCGAGCTTCGAGTTTGCTCGTCGTACAAACGATCGCGTAAGATTCGGAGAAACGATTCCGACAACTGCGCGTTGACACTCGCGTCTGGCGCGACGTTTGAAAAATCGGGTATTTCTGCCGGGTTCGACAAAGTATTTACAACACGTTGCCGCGTCAATTAATATTCGACGGCGGACGCGGGCGCGAGTTGAACGAACCTGCTCGAGGCAGTCGTTCTCGAACGTTCGCTTCAAGCTCGCCGACAGCGAACGCAGTTTCGCCCACGCGAACGTCCGTTTCTACCAAACGAAGAAGAAGTTTAGGATTTTCGGAGTAGCATCTGTTAGCAATATTCCACGGCGGCCGGCGTGCTAACAGTTTCTCAACCGTTTCGCCGCTCAGCGTAAAAAGAGAAAAAAAAAAAAAAAAAAAAGCGGCCGGGAGAAAAAGCCCGGCGGAATACATATTTCAAAGTTGTCTAAATATCCGCGCAAGCAGCCGATTCCCTTCCCCGTGATCGTCGAGCGTTTCCCGCGCGGCGGCCAGCCGAGCCAGTACGACGCTTCGCCTCGAAATAATTGCCAATAAATTTGTTTCTCGATCGGGTTCGAGCTATTTGATCCATTAACCTTAAATCGACCGCGATCGATCGAACGAGCGAGCGAGTTGCGTCGCTCGCGCCAGCATGGTGGACGTTCTCGAGGAAAAACTCGATCCGACCGATCGATTTCGTATCTAATACTTGAATTTCCGTGGCGGCCACGTAACCGGCGCTGATTGGTCGACCGATGCGGCGCATGAGCGCCACTGGCCGCTCTCGAGCCGCGCGACTGCGTTGTAACGGAGCATCATTGATGTTAATGAGCTAGATTGGAAAGCTGTCTTGCGTTTGAAAGTTATTGAGCTCGGAACGATCGGCTACCTCTTCTCTTGTACGTGCGCAGCGATGGCGATGGCGATGGCGATGGCGATGGCGACGGCGATGATGCCGCCAATGCCAGTGATATGGTGGTGGTCGAAGACTCGCAGTGTGTGTACTCGCGTGCACGTTCCGTGGACCCGGAGCGCGTCCACATGCCCGGAGAAGCGTAATTTCATGAATGAAATCTGAATAAATCAGCGCGCCGTGTTATTACGGGGCGTAGCGCGCTCGATAAATCCCGCTAATAAACAATGACGGCGAGCGAGAGGATGCTCGATGGTGACGATCGCGCGAGATGACTGTTAATCTCGGCGAGGAATGTCCCGTTTTTTTTCTTTTTCTGGATTCCATTCGCCTCGTTATCCCAAAGAGAATGTATTCACGAGTTAAATTTTTTTTAACCGTGACTGGTAGCGAGAAACCATCTTTTTGTTCGTTTTTCAAGTATAAATCCTCGGGCCAGTCGAGGGAAACAACAAAGAACGAGTCGGTTCCTTACAGTTTGAGAGCCACTGGCACGCGTGTGCTTAGCCAACGCAAACAACACATTTGTCGGAGCGTTATTGGATCGATCTTGTCGCGGCGCAATTCAGTCGAGCCTCGATGTCCTGGAACGATCCTGCGTAACCAGTTCCACTGTACGATCGCGCGCACGTAGCAATGATTTCTCTTGTCACGCGAGATGATGGACAGCATTGTGGACTTACAACCACGAGACGAGTCTGGCTATCGTGTTAAATCGTTCGACAACAGTCTCGCGGCCGGTTAGACGTCGTGTCGGTGACTCGTCCCAGCGAATAAATTAAGTTTCACCAGAGTCTATTAATATTTCATAAGCGCAGGCCAAATTGGGTGAAACTCGGATGAGTAATCGTTGGTCTCGTTCGCGAGACGTAAGCGAGTATCGATGTCTGCGCGTTCGCCTCCACGGAGAGCGCGAGCTATTGGCGCGAGTATATCTCTCTCCTCCCTCTCTCCTCTCTCTCTCTTTCAGGTGTGCTCCGATACCATCTTTAAAATCGTGACGCCGTCGTGTTTCGCCGTTGGTCAGCTCCTTTTGCGTGGATCGTTGCGTAGGCTCGTCTCGCGTTGATACACGATACGCAGCCACGAAGAGAATCGACGGGCGATTATTTACGCTCGCGTTGCCTTTCGCGATGCGACGAGAAAGAAAAAAGGGAAATTTATTGTTCCGTGCGTGCCACTTTCCCCGTCTGTCTGTAATACAGATGGTAGGTGTTAAGCGGACTGATGGCGTTACCGATCCGAAACGTCGGATCTACCGGCCGCGTTATTTACAGCCGACGCGATACGCCGAGCCGATCGTTAGAGCCGAACTTTAGCCGAGGCTGGTATCTCGCGGGTTGATGATCTTCTCTTCGGTCGACTTCTTTCTCGTCCCGAGACTGTGTTTCGTCGGGGATATAGAAAACAGGATCGCCGGGCGTAGGGGGGCGAAGGGGGAGAAGGTTGCACGGTTCGCGATTACCCTCGTTACTTTCAACGGTCGAGCAGTTACGCGTTGTTCCACCGCGTGGCTCGCGTTATCGAGGTCGAACGTCATTTCTTCGAATGGATTCGATTTTTCCCATCGAAAGTTACGTCGTTGCGAGATACTGGCCGGGGTCACTCACTGGCGGCACGCGCGTGTGTCGGTGAGCGCGCGGCGATGGTTGCGGAGCGACCATCATAGAGTGGCTGGAATCGAAACGAGAAGTTGGAAAACAGATATTGATCGCCTGCCGTGTGTACAATTCGCGAGTACTACCGCTGCCGCTCCGCGAGTAGTAGTACACGTGCGCGTTTTCAGTGACGTAAGGATTTTCCGGCGCGCATCGCGCGAGCCAGCTGCCGGAATCGAGCCGGATCGATTCTTTTCGTGCTCGCCGCGCCGAGCGAATGGAACGAGAGAGAGAAAGAGAGAGAGAGAGAGAGAGAGAGAGAGAGAGAGAGGAGGATACGCAACGCCGAGCACTACAGTTTTACGCAGCAACGATTTCTCAACGCGGCTCGAAGCAACAACGCGGTTCCGTCGGCCGACGAATGAAAAAAAACGTGTGGCGGTTCGAGCTCGATTTTGGTCGATTCGTTAACGATACGCGGCGGTGGTTCGCGCCAATGGGACGCGTTTAGTTTGCGGAACGGCTGACGATCGAAAGGGTAGATTGCACGAGACGCGTTTTATCTCGGCGCACGCTGGGGGTCTCTCGCAGTAAAGTAAAATGGAAGCAACGTGGAAACAGCCGTGTGGCGCGCTGCTACCGAGAGACAAAACAGCTGTAACGCGAGAGGGAAGGCACTCGAGGTTTAGTTTGGCGTGCACACGATGTTGGGCTTGAAACACGACAAGCGTGCGTGCGACCGTGTATCGTTATCCCTTACGAAATTCGATACAAGCGAGATATCGATACCAGCATGCGCGGGCAGAATGTTTTCGTTGCAACGCGCGGCTATCTTCTCGTTACCGCGTTGCGTTTTTCCTGCTCGAAAATTACCGTGAAAGGGTTATGCGCCTGCGAGTTTACGCGCTCTTCTTGCGAGTGCACGTGCAAAAGAAACGGATGAATGAAGGCTTGTATATATACATATATATTCAAAGATATACGTATATAAAGCGAGAAGCGCACGAACGCGCGTAGGATGTCTGGCATTTAACAAGTTACATTGCCGGTGCATATTCGACACGTACACACGTACACACGTACAGGCGTATATTAATTAATGCGAAAAGATCGCTATAGGCTCGTCGGCTCGGCCCTATTATCAGGTAATTCGCTGTCGCGCCGGCTGATCGCGTGCTGTTCTCCATCGCTCTTCCCGACTGTCCTACTATCGACACCGTATCCTGGGACCCTCGAATGCTTCGCCGTGATATCGTAATCGACGCGTCGGTGCAAACTGTAAATTACGGCCAGGTTGCGACGATTCGGAGCGATTGCGGCAATATATCGATATTTCTTCGTTTGACAGGTCACCATCGCATTTACAACACGTGTAAATGAACAATAAGAATTTTTAAATCGATTTTTACTTTGCTTTACCTCGAACGAGACGCGATCGGCTTTGTAAAAAATTCCTAAAACGGAAGCGCGTACCTTGCCCGTCTCATTGACCAAATTTAAACAGAGCAACCAAGAGTGTGCCACGTGAAATACGTTACGTTCATTCAGAGTTACGACCACGACTGCGAATACTCGTACAAATTGTCGGGTCGATCGTAAAAATCAGAGGTTGATCCGAAAGAGGACGGGTGGTTGGTAATTACGCGTGTACGCCAGAGAAGAGCGGCGCGACTTCCGTTCGATATTTTTCCATTTTCCTCGGCGGCGGTGGTCGCGGCGGCTGCGTTTTTCGACGGTCCTCTCGTTTTCTTTCGCGAGATCAATAAATCGCGGAACTGTGGAGGCTGCACGGTCGTTCCTCCGCGTCTGCACCACCCCTTTGCCTCCTCCTCGCTCGCCATCGCCGCTGCCGCTCTGCCTCTGCCTCTGCCGCCTCCGTCCTCGGTCCTCGTCTCTTTCTCCTCCCGCCTCCTCCGTCTAACAGTCCCGTGGATCTCCCAGGAGCATTCGAAGCCGACCGACCGAGCGATAATAAAATAATTCTCCGCCACAATAGACAATGCTCGTGCCGGGATGGTAGTAATTCAAACCGGATGGAGGAAAAAGAGGCCAGTCGTTTTCCGTAGTTCCGCCGGCTGCGCGCGGACGCACCACCGTCGCGTTCTTCCTCTTTCACTTTCTCCTTCTTTTTTTCCTCTCCCTTTCTTCCCTTTCGTCTCTCCTCCGTTTGCGCGTTCGTCCCATCTCGTTCCCTTTCCACCATTCCGCGCTTCCTCCGTTTACGCTGCGGCTCTTTCACCTGCCACCCCCGACTCTTCTCCGTTTCCCCTGCGACCGTCGGTCGCATCCTTTCTTCTTTCCACGTGAAATTTGTCACCAAAGTGAAATAATAGCTCCGCTCCGCTCCGCACCGCGCGGCGCGCTGTCCTCGCTATCCTAATTCACGTGAAAAGGCCGGCACACACGCGCTTCAAGGGTGGATGGGGTGTCCTCGAGTGTGTTCGAGACGGCCGGGGAAATTCCGTGGAAAAAGGAATTCTCGTGGAAGATCGATCGCGGTACTTCTTGCCACCTGTCACGGTGACGGGTGATCGCTAACAAGCATCGGCTGAATCGGCTTTCCGCGGTATATAATGTTTTCGTGCGACGTAACGAGATTTCGACGGATATCGGTCGGAAACGAACACGAACGATCGATGTTTCCAAAATTCGTAGAAAGGGGAACGTTGCGTTAAACGTCTGCTGGCTGTTCCTCCTCGCCGGATTTGACGATGACCGGTGATAAAGCGCATCTCGGCGACCGAGTGTCTCTCGTTGCCGTAATTACTTGGTCGTCGCTCGGTTCACGGTCTTTGCTCCGGAGAGGCGAGCAACGAGAGAGAGTTTCTCTCTACCCTTTTCCCTTTTCTTTCCGCATCTCGTTTCCCTCCCAACTGTTCCGTGCCATTTCGAGGCGTACTCGCCCGCCTTTGCTCTGCAAGCTCGCCGAGCGAGTTTTAACGAGAAATTAATATCTCGAGTAAGTCGTCGACTCCTTCAGAAGGAGGAGTCTTCGTCTTTTTCTTCGTCCGCTTGTATCGTTTGCCGTTGAGTTTCGCTCTTATCTCGTCTTCTGTCTCGCCCCCCCCCCCGCCTCTCCCCCCGTTGCGCCTCCCCCACGCCGTGCTTCAAGCTTCTTCTCCGTGTTTCTTCCGCTTTTCGCTTCTTTTTAATCTCGTCGAATTACTCGTCACTTAACCGCGAATACACGACGTCGAAAATACAGCGTTGTATCGTGGTTTCAATCGGCTCGTCGTTGCGCCGAATCGTGGTTTTTAAAGACCTCTCTCGTGCCTCTCGAACGCTTCCTACGCACGACTGCGCCTCCTGGCTTATTCCCGGAGGTGTACTACTCGCTCGGGGCTTAATTAACCGCGTGTTTCGGTCAATTAGCTAATTAACGTCGGCGGGAGGTGTAAGAATCGCGAAAGAGAAACAGCCTCGCCCCTTTCTCGTAACTGGGTTACCGGCGCGTTTCGACGCCACGCCGTTTGAATTTCCGGGAATACCGGCTGGCTCTTTGCAAATCCATTCACTCCGTCTCGAGTCGAGTGTTTACGTCATTTTTAAGTCGATCGCGATCCAGCTTTTGTCGAATTCGCGACTCTGTCCCTAGCATCTCGCGCGTGTATGGAGAAAGGTATACACATTTTGTCCCAAATTGAAAGAAGTTTGTTTTCGGTGATGCTTTACAATTTCACACGAGTATTTATTTGAACGAGACTTCCACTTTGGAACTTACAAATGGAAAAATACTACTCGTAGCTACTAGCTTGTACTTGCTGCAACGCCAAACTGTTTCTGTCCGTGGACCCTTTCTCCCGCGTTTGTATATCCTTTCCTACTCGTGCTTAGGTTCCTTGTCAAAGTACCGTAGGACGACTGATTCCCAACAACGTTACGAGCCGCGACGAAGAGTGATTACACGATTTCCCGGAAGACGCTGCTGCTTTCTTTCCCGATAGTTTCGCTCACCTTGCCTACCTATCTCACTCGTCGGCCGGTTAATACCAGCTGTCGCTCAGTCATCGACTTCCGAGCTGCACCGGGCCTCTCTGGTTAGTTCGCCGCGTACATATCCGAAACACGGCTTTGGCAGACATCTGGCAAGCATCCACGCCGGATACTCGAAAAGCCTCGCCGCTCTCGTACACCTACATATATACACACCGCACGCCACCAGCTGCTGGATGGCTAGAAAGCTAGATCTAGGTATTTCTGGGGGCGAAACTGCGCAGTTTTCCGCGCCTTTTCACGCCACCGGCCGTTTCCCCGTAGCGAAAAATGTACGAAATATATCTCCTCGAGTTCAAACTCGTCGTCGTACCGCGTCGCAAAACGAAGAATTGTATTTTTGTATTTTTCAGAGAGCAACCTCGAGTTTTTTCAGACTCGGGGTTGGAACGGTCCGCGCGTTGAAAGCCCGATGTCGGTGGATTTCGATCGAGCCCCGGCCGTTCCGGTCGCTACGCTTTAATCCACGAGGAACGCGACGCCAGCTGCTAATGAATTTACACCGTCGCGTCTCCTCTAACGTCGTTAGTGTCTTCGTCACGGTAAACAGAGCCCCGTTCTGTCCCCCCCTCCCCCACCTCCCTTTCGTCGAGCAGATACGCACGATCGTTGAAAAAGATTCCGGTCGAAAAAAGACGTTCGCTCGCGAACGGCTCTGTGTGGTGCTCGTAAAACTCGTCTGGCACGATCGTCGTTTGCAGCGTGTTTGTCGCAAATCGAGCCGCGGGACAACCTCCGAGACACGTGTGCCCCAGAGCACGGCGGACGATTCTACGTAACGGCGACGTCTTTGTAAATAAATTTCCTTTTGGCCGCGAGTTGCACAATCGTCGGTCGCGCGACTTACGGTCGTTTAGATCGACGATTCCATCGATCGCCACGGTGGAAATTTATGTCGTTCTCTCTCGTTCGAGGTGTGGAGAATTTGTTACACGGGGCGCGCGTAGCGGTTATAATTGCGATAATGGCGTCGCTCCAGCAGGATGGCGTTCGGAGAAGGATCGCAGCGGCGTCGAACGATCGTTGATCCGTTGGCTGTGGAGCGGCGTCGAGCAGCGTCGATCGATCGAGCAATTTCGTGGAAACAGTGAAACGGCTGGTATACCTCCGTGTTTAGCCTTCTGCCGAGTCGTTTGTTCTCCCGCTGTTGCGGAACAGGCTTGCAGCGATATTCGATATGTATTTAAAGCGAGTCGTGACTGCGGTTTCCGAAGGCTCCTCGCGAATCGTTGCCGGCGAACAAACGGGAAAGTTGCCGTTGGAACATCGAATCTCGGGATTGATCGTGTATGAAACGCGTCTCTGTGTTTTCGCGCGATGTTCCCGATAGCCGCTTTCGCTACGTTCCGATTCGAGATGATCGAGCGCTTTCCCGAGGCGTTAAAATATTGCTCGCGAGGAGAAGCGGGGCCAAAGGTCACCGAATCGATATTTCCAACGATGAAATTTCATCGCAGACACGATGTAACTGTCAGGATCGTGTCAGGACCTTTGCTGAAAATTCTTGTCCGATGGCCGAACGATCTTTGCCGGTCGTTTCCACGCATTCTATGGATTTCCCCCCCCCCCCTTGGTTGCTGGTCCGGGAGACTCGCTCCTTCGAGGAAAAGCACGTGACGACCGTGAGTGGCGAAGAAGAACGTTTTCGCCTAGAGGCCGTGGCCGCGGAGGGGGTAAATCCGCTTTAATTTTAGCCATGCTCTTCCAGCCGTGCCGTGGGCAGGCCATGGTATGCACGGTGGTGCTCTCGGCAGCAGCCTTGGCATCGCAGACGCATTATTCATACCTTAATGAATTCTCTGCCGCTCCCCTCGTCCCGCCGCCGATCTCCGTCGCTCGCCCTCGCCGCGTCCGCGCTTCCACCCTCGCTAAGAAGCCACGAAAGTCTCTCTATTTTTGCGATAACATCCCCCCCGTGCTCCCTCTCTCGTCTCGCGGCGTTCCTTCCGCTCGTCGCGCGATTTCGCAAGCGTTCCTTCTCTTTATTTCGTTTTTTTTTTTTTTCGTTCTTTTTTCTCTTCCACGGTTCATCGTTCACCGTGCCGCTTCCTCCCGCCCCTCCCTTGGTTCCGTGCCGCGGCAACAAGGGACGTTTGCTATCGCGAGATGAAAAGTCCCGGAATGTTTGCTAGTCGTCGTTCTCGTTCCCGTTTCTGCGTCCCCGCCATTGCGCTTGGAGATAATATATTTCAAAAGGGCTCGAATATTCTGGAGTATATTTACGTTTTACGCGGAGCTGCGCGTCGCTTCGAATTTATTTCCCTCTCCCTCCCCCCCCCCTCTCCGAAAAGTAATATCGGTTCATGCGTTAGAGTGTATCGGGTTATACGCGACGCGATATTATATTCAGGGACGCTACATCACCGTTAATGCCGCCTCGTGGATCCCACGATGCTATACGTCACGCGACCGCCGCGCCGGCAACCAGGAGGCACGATCATCTCCGCTTTCTGTTTCCCCTGTTTCTGCTAACTCAAGTTCAACGTATTGATCACGCCGACGGCGCTAGACGCTAGTCACCGTCGGCTTCATTGACTTTCGCCTTCCAAATGTATATCCATGCGCTCTCCCGCGCTCCCCAAAGTGCCACCTCGATTCGCGATCTCGCGAATCGAAGATAACGCGAATGGTAAACACGCGGATGGGGGAAAGTTGCTCGAGGAACGCTTTAACGCGATAAAAATTCCATTATCGTCCGCTTAACAAGCGATCCGTCTTCCTTTCGGACGCGTTCCTTTCCTTTTTTCCCCCGCGATTATTCCCACGCCGCACTCGACCGTTTAATTGCAGCAACCCCTCGAATCCCCGAAACTTTTAATTGCCGCTTCCGAATATTTTTCCACGCGCGAACTTTCGACGCGAGGCTGGCTTCGCGCAACGTGTGCCCCGCGGGGTCCGCCGCTCCGTTTTCCGCGTACGACACGCCACGTGCTACGTAAATAGACGCCGCTATTAGTTCTCGTATCTCGCGGTAATTTTCGTACACGAAGAAGTCTTCCTCGTTCTTCCTGAATTTCAAATTTTATCGTTTCCTCCCTGATCGTCGCATTGTTCCCAGCTTCGCGTCCCAGCTTTTGTTGTCCGTGGTTCCGCGGCGGGTTAACTCGGTCGCAGGACACGCAAGGACGACGCCTGGAATATGCATTTAATTACGTGTACTTGGTCTTGAGACAGAGTGGAAGTCGTACCGGTCCACTTTGTTAATTTGTCGTTGGTTTTTGGGACGTTTGCTCTTTTTCTCGCACCTCTTATTCAGTCTGGAAATATTATTTTCATCCTGTCAAATTTTTGTAATCGTACGATGGTACTACTGAACAATACGAACGATCAACTTTTACGCACTTTAGTGATTTGGAATCGATACTTAGAATTCATTGACTGAAAATGATTTAAATTAATTTAATCCGTATTCTTTGGAAAACTTTAAACGTTGCTCTAATATAATAAAAATTGATCGTAGCGTTAACACTGGATTCCAAGAAATTACCTTGGGAGGGAGAATAACCTGCCATAATTGTGATGTGAAAAAATATCTATCAACTAAAGTAATTACATCTTGTAACAGTCAACAGCGTGTATCGAATATCGAACGTAACAAGTCGTAATCTGATCAATGTTATTAAAAAAAAAAAAGAAAAAGATTCAAATTGACAGAAAATTAAAAATTTCACTTTGTTCGCAACGATCTGATAGAATGTAATTTGGAAAGAAGGAGGTAGTGGGAGCACCGTATGGCACATTGAGAATGATGCATCGCGCGATAACCATAAAAGGGAAAGGTGGCAACGGGGGACAGGTAGATTGCTCACCGACCTAGTTAGTGCTCAAGACACACACAGACACACAGAGAGAGAGAGAGATGCGTATTAAAATTGTTCGAATAAAGACCGGTCGAAAAATGTCGGCCTCCCTGGCGAGATACCGCCAAACGATGTTTACGAAACAATGCGTCGACCGCTTGCTGCCTCTATCTTCGTCCTCTTCTCCCAGTCGTCGTTCCACGCCGCGTATAGATACCGCCGCGTCGGACATTGTCGGAGCACGCGGGCTGCATTGTGTTGGTACAGTCTACGATGCAGCCGGTTGGCGCATCCCCAGCCGGCGAACCGACGTTCGAACGCGCCCCGTTACGATGCATTTATGCGGCCAAGGCTGCAGATAAGGAATGACACCGCTCTTCCACCGCCAGCTCCAATCTTCTTGCCATCTCCGCGCCGTTCCACGGGCTTTTACGTTACGATAAGATTTGCATAAAAGCACCCCGGGTCCGTGCCTGGCCCTTCGCCGATCCCTCTGCTCCACCTTTCGATCGTAATGACGATTTACATACACGTGCTCTCGTCGTCTCTGCTTCTTGCGCTCGAGCCTCCCTCCATTTATCTAGCGAATGGCTGTTTCGTTCGTTGTTAACGAGCTGGCCGAGCGTTACGGCTTGTTGTGCTAATTTCGGCCGCGGCGGAGGAGTCGAGAGAGCGTTCGACCGTTTGGACGACATTTTCTGACTACATGTGTCGTGTGATTGCATAAAATTACGAAAGCGCGACAAGTTTTTGTTAATATCGTCCACGGACAAGTGTCGCTTCGAAGGGAATTTGAACTTTGAACGAGGGAGAAGGAGATGCTCCCGCGGGGCACGTGGATTCTGTTTCCCGCGGTGGAAGAATCGTTCGATAGACGAATGCCCGGCAGAGGAGGAGGGAGAGTTCGGCTCGAGAAATGAATTACTTAACCTTCAGGCATACTTACCATTCAACTGTCAGTTCGCGTCTGAGCATATTTTCATCTGCCGCGGGCTGCTCAACGTCCCGCATTAAAGAGATGACATCACCGATGAGGGGGGAGAGAGAGAGAGAGAGAGAGAGGAACAACCGCTCGTCTCGGTACGACGAGATCGAGAAGTTGTAGCGGGCTCCTTGACCGAGATGGAGAGAGAATCGAGTTAAATCGATCTCTAAAAGGCGATCCGTTATCGAACCTTTTACCGCGGACCGCCGGCGCACGCATAATGCCCGGCGAACAGCGTTTGAACTGTAAATGCAAACGTCGATATCTTTGCTCTTCGCGGATGCGCGAGAATCGAGAACAATGTCGACGCATTAACTCTCGCGTTTCTTCTTTTTTTTTTCCTTTTTTTTTTACTTCTATCCTTACGTTTCTGTATTTCCTTTGGAACGAATCGGCGAACACGAGTCTTTCATTTGTCTGCTAACGTACCGCGGATAAATGGAGACGGTCGTAGGGAAATAATCGAAGCCGGCGCGAAAACGCCACGTTCTCTGCTCTGTGTAACTTTATTACGTGGCTACATTGGTAGTCTCTCGAACATGCAGTTATCGCGATATTTACACAATCGGTCAATTTCTTGACGCGTATTTTCGATTCGCCGACTCGTCGTTGTTTGATAATCCGACGGTTGAGCAACGTTCCACTAGGTTCGTGACTCACGAGCTCTCGCGCTTCTCACCTTTGACTCGTCTTTGCTCGGAATTCGCGGACGATGGCGATCGAAACTCGTAGGATTCGTGTTTCCGGCAACTCGATTCGAGCCGGTCGAAGAATCGTCAGAGAGAAAGAGAGGAATACACAGAGACTAGCTGGAAGAGCGTGGAACCGCGAACCAAGGGAGAAGGAAAAGAAAATCTTTTCTTGTCACCAGAGAAAGAGAGAGAGAGAGAGAGAGAGAGAGAGAGGACTGAAAATCGAGATATTTTCGCGGCGTGGAAACCAAAGATTTATGATCCGGCTCTTTGGAGATTCTCTTTGGCGCGAGCTGGTGATTCGTTGTTGGAAAAGAGAGGGCGAAACGGTTTCTCGAGGAAGAACGGAGCTGGAACGTGGCGCGGCGCGACGCGGCGCGTGTATTTAGGTCGCGCGAGCCCTTGGGCTGGTTCGTCGCGCGGAAAGACGAATGCGTGCACACACATGCTCGCGGGTTCTTTTTGCACGCGTGCGATAGCTCGAGCCCGCCCCTTTTCTCTCTCGCCCTAGCTGTAAATTTCCAAGCGGCGCGCGCTTGTCGTTTTGCTTTTCCGGCTGGCTCCTGCTGCCACGCGTTCCTTTTGTTCCCGCCGCGCCATCTTTCCAACGGAAAGGGGAGACGGGCGAACAAAATACGTCCTAAATTATTCTTACCGGAGCCGGTGCAGCGTTGAGATTATTCAGCTCGGCTCGCAGCTCGTGCTCCGCCCGAGAATAAACGACGTCGCGAGAACGTCCCGGGTGTCCCCCGGCTGCTCGTCGCGATTAATCGCCGATGATGAGTCAATGGGTCGCCGCGCCGCGCCGCGCCACGCCGCGCCGCCGTGATTCATCGGCCGTGCAAGTACAACATATCGGCACACTCATTTCCGGTGCGACGCTACCGCCTTTAATTACCAGTTTCCTCGACGATGCCCGAGTATTACTCACGTATGTACCAGGAAGTGATTTGTACGGACGAACCGTAAAAACGTTAACGAATCGTCCGATCTCGCGAGCCATTTATCGCGGCCATTTTTGTGTCATCAGCTGGCAACAATCCGTGCGTTGAATTGAACTCTTCTCGGTCGATCCGAAACGATCGTCCGATGAATTTTTACGTACGTAAAAATTTGCACGTGTAACTCTTTTCGTCTTTTCGTTTTTCAGGTAAGCCTCCAGTCGGATCTCGTAATTCATCGCGTGCCGATCGAAACACTCGTGAAAATACACTGTTCAAGTCGAAGACTCAACAGTCCAGTCTCGCGACTGATTCGAAGGAAACCAGGTACGTTTGGAGTAAAATTAAAAAATTAGACTCGGCGTTCCAGCGGACAATTATCCACGTGTCCTCGATCTCTAGCGGCGAGCACGGTGCGTTCCCCTCGCGGGTAGCTTTCAAACGGCTCGTCGCGTTCGCTTATCGCGATCTCCGGACGCCGGGCTCGTTGGACCGCGACGAACTTTTCACCCGGGAGTATCGGCGCTGGGAAACGAGAACGGCCTGCTCCTGCAGGCTCCGCTTTCCTCGAGTTATGCGGAAACGCGCGCGACCACTTTGACTCGCCTTGCTCGCTCGCGTTGTACTTTCCTCGAATGATAATCGGACCGCCAGACGGTCATAGCTCGAACAAAAATAGCCCGTGGAATTTCGCGCGTAGGAATTGGCTGGAAATGCGGGAACTAAATGCGTGGAAATAAATGGATATGGGAGCTGGCAGAGGGAATGGACTGGCAAGTAAGTCTGGAGTAAAACTTGGAAGGAAAAGGGTACTACTCGCGGCGAATGAGAGGAGTTGATATTAATGGCAACGAACGGTGACCGAGAAAGGGGCAAGAGAGAGAGAGAGAGGTGGAGTGTAGTACGGGGGTAGGAAAAAATAACAGCGACGGGGTGAATCGAGCGAAAAGGAAAGGATCGAGGTGGAGCAGCTAAAGCTGTTGGGCTGGCTAGCAGGATTGCCGGTGGTGGTTGCAGAGGCTGCGGGAGGTGACGCGAGCGAAACGCGGGAGAGGGAGGGCCTGCACAGGACGGAGAATCGTGTGGCATTATCATCGCTAATGAATATTCAGTCCTGCTTGGTTCGGCCATTGGCGGGCTCAGGTCGATGTCGTGACTTTAGCTGCAGGTTCCGTGACGATTATCGCGATTACTCACGGTAATCGTCCCGCTCGTTCTACTACCCATCCCCCCCCCCCGCACAGCTCAAAATTTCCTCTCAGTTCTCGCTCTCTCCTTCAAACATTCACTCTCTCTCTCTCGTGACACGTTTCGTTCCCTTCCATTCGATCGTTATCCTCGTCATTTTCACTCTGTGCGATCCTGTCGAGTGTCGCGATGCTGTGATCCTCTTCTCCCTTTGTGCCTCTTATTCGAGGAGCGAGAAAAAGAAGAAAAACAAAAAATTGTGAAAATTCGAGGCAGGAGCAATTACCTTTTCGGAAAGGGTGGCAACTCGCGACTGCTGAAATTGCGTCTCGTAATTAAGCTTAATTATCGGCCGGCTCGATCGGTCGTCACCGCGCACAGCGCGAACGAACGAGCAGCCTGAGCGAGTGAGTGAATGTTTCGCGAGAGAATTAGGCCGAGCTCTCTCTCTCATTTTACATAATATTTTTTTCCCCTGCTTCTTCAGGTCGTAATTACAAGCGCGTTGTTGCACTCTCGAGTCCCAGTTGCGTAATCTCGATCGAACGGTAGCGTCTAATCACGAAGAAACTCGAGTTTTAATTAATAATCGACGCTGACGATTCAGTTTCGTGCAACGATCTACGTTCTACTGTCGAAAAAGCGCGGAACACCCATTTGTTCGACACGAAAACAATTGTTGGATTATCAACATTGGCTCAGTAATAGTTCTTCTAAAGTGACCTGCAATCGATCGTCTACGCTCCTTTCGATTTGCCAAAAGACGCGGATGAGGAAGAGGAAGCAACTCTGTTTCATCGACAAGACTAGAGACACAATCTTTAACCACAATTGCACGTGGAGCAGTCTAGAAACCACAAGTGCAGTTTCTTTATGAGGAAAGAAGTTCGACGCAAAATTATGCGCTGGAATTCGGCAAACGACCGTCCTGGAAAACTTTATTACCCGACTGCCGTCGAGTCGTTACTCCTGATTTGCATTTGTTATTATAATTGGGAATAATCGATGCTCCCCGCAGCCTTCGCAACGAGCAGAGCCGGCGTTACCACCGGAAATGGATCGGGACAATTACTGCCGGAGGAACGAGCCAGCTCGACATTCGACAAAGTTTTCCTCAAACTTTGCAAACGTCTTCCTTTTATCGTCCTCTATCCTCATTCGTCGCTCGTCTCTCTATTCGCGCGTCCTCGATTCAGTTTCCCCCGTCGAAAATCGTTCCGCGATTTCGGGCGCGAACTGTATTCCCCCGCAAGCGTAACGCTTTTATCGACTGTAATAAATCGAGAAGATAATTGCGATAATAACCGGAGATGCGATCGCGTTGGATCGGGCTCGTCGATCATTTGTATAACGCTGTGCAAATTGTTTGCGTCTGCGATACGGTAGATTGCTCCGCGCGATACCGCCGAGTGTTATCTGTTTGATGTACGATTAAATTTTTAGCGAAAGAGGCTCGGAAAACTTGGAATACTCGAAGAGGAATTTAAAAAGGAAGAGAAAAAGATAGACACGGTGAATCGAATTGCAAGCAATGACGAGGATGAGATGGATGGTTCCTCTCGCGTACCTTCTTTTCGACGTTGTTTCTTCGTTTCGCGAGCAAAAGGAGGGCGCGTCTGACGAAGCGATAGCTGGAACAGCCATTAGTCACGAGTTGCACGATACGTTCGTCGCTGTCTCTCACGTACGTGGCGTTACTTACCGTTATTAAGAGATGGCTCTTGTTAGATGGCGTGTGCTCGCGACGCGGCCCCGTACGATCCCCCATTATCCACGGCGACGACGACGACGACGACGACGACAACGAGCGGATAAGAGCTCCGTCTATATTTATAAATGGATAAACCACGTGCACGTGGCTCGTTTATCCATTCGATCGACCGCGAAATCGACGAAACTCGTTGGCCGACTCTGGCGACTCTGTCGACGAATTTCGAGGCATCGCCTGTTTCGACGTTTCCCTCGACAATATCGGCCGATCGACGACAACGACGAGAGCGGCAAGAAAGGGAACGAGAAGGACGGCGTGGACACTGTGTCGACACTCGGCTAGACTAATTCCACGGGTGGGAATTGATCGGGCAACGGACCCCCTTTAAAGCGGAATTTCACCGACAGCAATAACCCGATTGCTCGCTCGTGCACGGCTTTCATCTTCTTTAGGGCTGCCAATGTGGCTCGGTTAATCACCGCGCTGGATATAGACGCGCGTACACGGCCGGAGTAACGAGAAGAGGAGCACTCGTGTACGTGGTGTAGGTGTTGTTAGTACGCCGATACAGCGGATGGCGGAGAAGCAAGGAGCCCGGAGGGCGGTTGCTCCAGTTAACGCGGCCGAGCACTTATCGGAAATTATCAGCGAGACGTAACCTCCATTACGTAGCGAACTACAGCTCGTTAGGGCCTATCTTCGATGCAGGTTAACCGCGTACACCGTGTCTCCGTGTCTCCGTGTCTCCGTGTCTTGGCACTCGCAGGCTACCGTTGCACACCGACCGGAGCGTTGATCGTCCGAAGACTATTCCATCTTGCTCTTTCTCCGGCAATCAGACGCCGTCACCGGACTCTCTCTCTCGCGCGTTCCTCTTTGCTCTTCTTCCGCGGAGATCGACAAAAGTGTCGTTGATGCCGCCAGGTGATCAACGACGCGCAGCTCCAGTCACGACGGCGAAGGATGTTGCTCTTTTAACGAGAAAGTCGCGCCATTTTTACCCCGATAGATCGATGGCTGCAAAAAAAAAAAAAAAAACAAAAAGGCCAAGAAGGGAACTGCTAGTGTTCCGTGGTGAACAATTAGTAGCGAGAGCTCCTCCGACGTCCGTTCCACGATCCTTTGATCGAGACGACTGTCGGGAATTGTCGGATCTCGCGTCTCTCGCGGCGATCTTTTTGGCCCGCGGATGAAAATTTTCTGAAAGGCCGGCGGATGGCCAGGGATAAGCCAGGATAAGCAGCCAACAGGTTCAACGTTCAAGCGTATTATAATCTCTGTGGACACAGCGTTAACCGAGCGAACTCTGGTAAATATGGGATTGTGTTTACCGTTTTCTACCAACTGGCCGGCCAGCCTAAGAATACACTCAACTCGAACCGGTTGATATTCAGCCGCCAGCACACTCGGTGACTCGTGTTATTTTCATTATCGTCGCCGTATAGTACCCTTCCCGGGTCACCTCGGAGAGTTCGCCGTGGTTTTCCCCAAAGGCCGAGACCTTGAAGAACAATCGCACCGGACCGTTTCACGGATCGAAAGACATCTTTCCCGACAAATTGCCCGATAAGTCGCGACGCTTGCGTCGACAGGTTCGTTCCCGCGGAGAGAGAGAGCGAGAGAGAGAGAGAGCTTCTTGCTCCAGTGATCCGCACTCGGCTGATTCAGGCAGGTGCGTTAATTGTAAAGTTAAGTGTCAGGAAGCCGGCGAGTGTGGGAAAACACGAGTTCACGCGCCAACTCGGGTAATTCGACGTCGGAGAACGGCGTCACGGATGGATGTTCTCGTTTCGTGCGACCCGTTTTTCCCGCTTACTTATGACAAGTACTCGCGCAGTGCAGGTGCCCGGGTACTCGAGGGAAAAGCGACACTCGGCCGCACACTACCACAGGTAGGCTGCTCGGTGAGTATGAATTTTTCTCCGTTCACGCGCGCGCTTGGAGGCTTTCGACCCGCTCGATTAGAAAAGAAAAAAAGGAAGAAAGCAGAGAGAGAGAGAAATTGGCAGCGACGGTGGTCGATCGAAACGATCAAAGACTGGCTGTCGGCGGTCTGGCGCGTGGCCGATTGCGGCGCGCGACTCATTAACGTCGTTAACGCGCCGCAATGAAAATGGCCGAGGGAAGCCGACTCTCCTTCTATTTTCTACGCGAACCGCCGTCGTACTCGTGCGCGCCAACTCCTCCGGCGCTCCGGCGATCGATAAAAATAGCGTGGTGACGCGTGAAGGAAAGATACCGAAGGAAAGTATGTCATCGTTCGAAAGCAGTTCGGACCAGACGGTCTGTCGGTGGTTGCGTGAGCCCACCAAGCCACCGATGGGTATTACACCGTATTATTCCGCAATCAACTTGTCCCGTGTCGGTTAACTTCGATAACTGGATTGCGTCGTAATAAACGGTGCTCGGTTAGGACCGACGAGGCAAGTTTCGTTCGCCTCCCTGCTCATTGTTATTCCGTTGCGCGTGCCGGCCCGTTCGCATTGTTGTTCCAAGTGTCTGCTCGAAAATTTGCATCCGTCCGAGTCTGCGTTTCGTTATTTTCCGAAATCGGTCGTGCCAGCTCGACGACAACGCCGGAGAGACGACAACGTTCCCTGCTCTTTCGAAATTTCGAAACTCTCCAGTCTGTTTCGTCTGTTTTGACTTGCGTTTCAAAATATTGTCTCGCAGAGACATCTGTTTTCTTTTCTTTTCTTTTTTTCTTCTTCTTCGTAATTTTAACAGAAAGTCTTAGGGAAGGGAAGAGTATCGCGTTTTCAGCAATGTCCGCTTCTCGGATTCGAGGATCTCTCGTTAAACACGATCTCTCGTTGCGAGAGAGTAACGAGCGGAAAACTATGAAGTGTGAGAGATAAAACACTCTCCTCTGTGTGCTGCATCCAACGCCGTTTCCGTGTTCCCCCCTTTGTTCTTCCAAGAACAACTGCAACCTCGTAAATCGACGGTAAACCAGTTATAGGCTACCGAGGGAAGCGAAATGTTAGTTACGCCAGTAATGTTGAGTAACGTTCGACAGGGTGGGCCGGGTGTAACGGCCGCTGCCAGGACAGATATTCCTTCTACTTTTAGTACATCGGTGGATCCCTCGGTCTCTAATGTATCTGGATATGCCGCCGGATCGATACGTCTCAACCCGGCGAACTTAAATCTAGTTGAACGTCGAATTATTTTCGAGCGCGTCGTGGAATTAGCAGAATTAGCAGTCGAGGCGAGTATTTCGTGATAATTACCATTTCTGCGCGAGTCGGCGTAAAAACTCCCTTCTCGTCAGAAAATACGTATAGTTTTGCATAATTTACACCGACAGAGAAGGTTGGCAGATATTTTTTTCTGCGATTCGAGCTTTCGTGTAAAACGCCGACGACGGTAATTAAAAAAAACTGCACGACTCGTACCCCAGTACGATTCGTCTCACTGAAGTGCCAGAAGGAAACGAAGATGACTTTTTTGCCATCGATACAAAGCAAATTACAGGCGCGATCGCTCAGTACCAGACTGGTCTCTCTACTCCACGCCCCCTCGCGAATCACGTGACCCAAATCAACCAATCGCTAATTTTCGTTGCATCAGCGTTGCACCTTAAGGGGCCCGATTTTCTGGGTTACCGCGGCTGATATTGGTAAACGCGTCACGGTGAGATAAACTCACGTGGCGGAGCAGAAGGTGGAAAGGCGTCGTCTCTCTCTCTCGAAATTGATAAAAGTTTCAACGCGACAGAATTCTCGTCGTCGTCGTCGTCGTCGTCGTCGGTGGCCATAAAACCGTGGTAGCCCGCGTACAGATTTTATCCGATACGAGCGCAGCGTGCGACCGAGGGCCGAGGTAGTGGCTGGCAGGACTAAATAGAGGTCGAAGAATCTCGCAGGGAAGGTCGTGTGGAGAATCGCGTTGGTTTGATGGATGACCCACGGTTTCGAACTATTTTGCCTCGTCCGAGGCTTCGGGCAAAAAGCGTTATGGATCGAGTCTAAAGGTATCGAAGTTGGCTGAGGGATAAGTTGAGAGCCGTCGTTGGGTTAGGGGTGAGCGAGGACGGCGGCTGTGGTAGTGGCGTTGGCGGTGATGGCGCGGTGGTTGGAGGTGAGAGTTCGACGAGCGATCGCAAGAAACTCTCAAAGAGAGGCTGAGGCGGACTATCGATTTTCTTCACCGTAGTCGTTGTCGTTGTCGTCGTCGTCGTCGTCGTCGTCTACGTCGCCGTTGTACCTCCCGAGGAAGAAGGTGCACTCGTCGTGCTTCGATTCGTAAAATTCTCTTTGCCTTCCCTCCGCTAGCTTCGAGCGACGAGAGGGTGGCAAGGTAGAAAAGCGGCTGGCAGAAAGGAGGAGGAAACAGAACTAAATTTACGGTGCCACGCGTTCTGCAGGGCTCGTCCGTTTTCCCGCTTCTGACGGGGTAACTCTTCGCTCCCTTTTCTCTCTCTCTCTCTCTCTCTCTCTCTCTCTCTCTCTCTCTTTCTATTTCTCTCCTTTTCTCTTTTCTTGGCAGCGAACAGTGACTAAAGAGAGATTATAAGAATCTCGCTCTCGTCGAGGTTTGATCGAGCCGCGTAACAATCGAGGGTTGACGCACGCCGTTGCGAAGAATACATTTTTCATTTCAACTTCGAAACGATTCCCATCTTCGAAGCGAGTCCCTTTCATTTAGACGCAGGTGTCTGCGTTTCGACGTGTTTCCAGCGAAACGGTAAGGGCACCTAAGCGGCCACCAGCGGCGGATATGATAAAAAGAAACGTATCGAACCGTTACGACGTCTCTGGGAGTTTCCAAGGACAAGTTCCCCGCCACGCGGGAATCTTACAGGGGTATAATGCATTCGGCTCGCGTTTCCACTCCTCTTTACGAGTGTACGAACGCGATAAAAATGTGTTATCAATAAAATATCGAGACGTTCCTGGTCGGCGAGATACCGCAGCTCGCTTCACTAAATGTTATCGACATCGTTCCAGGAGTATTTATCGATGTTACGATAAGTGCGTGTTACCGACGATTACAACTGCTCCGCGATATCAACCCGCTCGCGATTTCTTCGTCAATGCGCTGTGAACGTGGACGCGTATCGCGTATTCACGACGTACATATTTTTATGGGGCGAGTATATCTCGAGAGCTTCGAGTCAAGAGTTGAAAACAACGCGGAAAAAAATAAACGCGCGGACTCGTCTCTGCGTTTTCCATGCGACTTCTTTCCCCCTCTTTCTACGTCTCTTTCTCTCTCTCTCGAATCGCGGTTCGTCCGGCACACGGCGCGCTTCTTTTTCCTTCCTCGAGCCGTTTCCGAGCCCTCCAGTGTCATAATACGATATTCCCCGCGAGTTCAGGGGTTGCCTAATGGAGTTTGCGTGTAAGAATGAGACAAGCTCGAACCCGGAGTCGAGCGAGAGACGGCAACGGAGACGCCGAGGGAACCGGCGCGACGCGGCGCGGGCCCGGCATAGCGGAGCAGACGACGGAGCTGCCGAGCGAAAAGGGCGGAGGAAGGCTCGACGTTGCTAACAGACACGGACCGAGAAAGACAGCGAGCGGCACCCTTCCGTTTTTTCTTCCTGCTGCCGCTGCTTCTCGTCTTTTCGCGAGAAGACAGGCCCGGCTATATAAAACGCGGCGAAGGTTAATTTTATTTTGCTTCGGCGGGAGTTTGCAGCAGAAAGCTGCCGCTGTCTTCCCTCCCTTTTTTCCTTTCCCTCCTGTTTCTCGGGCTTGCCTGTTCCCTTCGTTTCTCATCTTCTTATCGCGAGGCGACGTAGAAGAAAACAATTGGCAAAAGCAATGGCAACCTTCTCGTTCGTCACGGACGTCTGTATTTTATTTTCGCGTAGATAGGCTTTGCTAGATAGGTATCGAAGAGGAAGAGTGGAGGGAGAGAGAGAGAGAGAGAGAGACAAAGTGGCGATATTAACACCTTGGAGCGAACAAAACGAATTACTGAGCGAGCGAGCGCGCGGAGGCGGAGGGTAGAAAGTGAGAAGCGGTAGGTCGCGTCTGTCGTCTGTCGGGAGCATAAAAGAGCACGATGTACGTGGCGTGGGTTGGATTGCGAAAAGGACAGAAGAGAGCTACGTCGAACGAGAAGAGCATCGCACCTTCGCGCCATCTTAACCTCTCCCCTTTTTCCACGTCCTCCTTGATCCGATGGCGAAAAGCACGTCTGAATAATCGTGCCGGCCGTCCCTATTGCGAATATCCAATTCCTTTCTTCTCGTCTGCAAGCACGTGAGACGCTGCCTCCCGTGACTATCGGCTTGCCGCGCTTCAACGGCACATCCTTTGACGCAGTTCCTCTCTGTTCTTTGTGCATTTTCGACCCCGGTGGAACCCGGTGGTACGCAACAGCTCGACGCGCTCGCTATATCGAGTATATACGATTTCTCTACGTACGTTTCGCCCTATGTATGTCTCTCGTTCGCGTCGCGTCGCGTCGCGTCGGCGAACGATGTGAAAAATCGCGAAAATCACTTATCGATTTCTCCCCCTCCCCCGCCCGCTGTTTCTCCTGCGGCGCTCGCTCACGGGGCAGCGGGGAGAAAAATGTCGTGGAAAAGTCGCGTCGAATGAGAAACGGAACAACGTGAGAGATGGCCGGAGTGGTTTATCGGTAATCCGAGAACGATAATGCGACTACGCTGTTCAAAGCTCGAGCGCGGTATTTGTTACGCGATAAGTAAGGCGAAAGAAATAGCGAAACGATTTATCAAAGATCCGGCGCCGATATCGAGCGACGCCGAACCGCAGCGAAAACATAACGATGTACGTTGCCGATAAGTGCGCGGATAATAACGTTTACGATAATTCTCGCCGAGAGCGAACAGAGTCGAATTAGCCGATCGTAATTTCGCGATCGTGAAAAGCACGATCCGCAGTCCGGAGGGGGGGGGGGGATTGCAGTTTCGTCCGAGTTTCTCCCTCGGTCGAGGGAGCAGAGCGCGAGATCGTACGTCAAGCCACGTGCGCTAGAAGCCAAGCAGAAGTTCGGCCCGCCGTCCTCCTCCCTCTGCCAAAAGTCCTTCCTCCGCGTCGTTCGTCTCTTTAATGCGCTGGATGCGCGTTAAAAAGAAATTTATGTGTAATTCGGCGGAGCATCGCGGAGCGTGCCCGATTTTTTATCAGATCAAATGGACTGCAACGACTGGTGCTCGCCGCCGTTACAACCATCGGCAAATCGTCGCTGCGTTCCGTTTGACATCCGGCCGCGTTCTTCGGAAGCCGGTTAAACGAACTTTTCACCCATCGATTCGCGAACAGATCTACGTACTTGTACCCGCGTGGATTAACAGCGTCGTTTCGCAGTTCTTCATCTTTGTCGCAACCAGGATTACATTCGCGATCGATCCAACCTGCCAACATTCGCAGATGCTCCGCACGAATTTCTCGTTTCTCTTTTCACGAAATTCTAGTCGCCTTGGCGTGTTTCAGCTTCCTTTCTGTCAGGCGACCGTTTTCCTCCGTCGCCCGAATTTCCACCGATCGCGTGACCCACAAGTAAGGTCTCCTCAAGCTTGGTCGGTCTCTGTGCGCCGATATTTTTACGGGCAAGTGGACGACGTTTCCTAAAGCGGCGGTTACCGTCGCATGCAACGCACTCGTCCGACGCTCCTGTAGCCAACGGGTTTGAATTACGGCAGCCGTAAAACGTTGATTCGCGGAAAATCGACGCGAGAACGGCCGTCTCGCGAACGCAAGAAATTTAAGACTGCCCGCCAGCGTCGTTCCGCCAGATCGAATCCTCGCTGCGAGATCAGCCATTTTCGATTCTCCACGGCTACGATCCGTCGCGACGTTCCCCTGTCGCGATATTCTCCGATTTACAGACACTGCTCCGTGAAATTCGATTTCGATCTCGTTTCGAGGAGATACGACGTTCCGCTGTCGCGTGACGCTTCCGCGACGCGAAGGAAAAATGCCGCAAAGTCGTACGGATTCGAAAGTTTCGGAAACTGGCTCACCGAAACTGCGAAAAGCCAATACCGCGTGTCCAGATTCCAGGCGTTATTTGCTCGAGAGCAAAAGAGCAGCAAGATCGACGATCTTGTCCGAATTTTATCTCACGCTTACGCGAGTTACGAGCTACGCGCCGTGCTCGTGTCGATGAAATTATCGAGCTGCGATCAGAGGGAAGGAATTTCGGGATTATCGACCGGAAAGTCGTAATCTGTGTGGCAAACAGAGGGAACGAACGAACGAACTCGGCGTGCATAATCTAGCCGGTTGATCCATCTTGGCAGCGATTGGTGCGCCTTCTTGACAGCGCACGTCCGTCCGAACGGGGATAAATAAATAAAATATTCGTTTCTCGTCACGGGCTCCCCGTACGGTAAATCCTCGTCGCCCACGTTTCGTGTAGTCACGCTCGAAATCGGATATTCGACACACGTGTGTACGTGTGTACGTTATTCGTGCCAGGTAAAACCTGGGGGGGGAAGCTGGCCGCCAGTGATTCGGCACGGCCAGAGGGACGATCGGGCCTCGGGATGACTCGGAAGGCCCTCGGGGCCGAGCGCTACTTATCGGTCACGATGGGTCGTGCCTCACACACACACACACACACACACGTGCTCGTCCTCCTTTCTTTTCTACGTCGGCCGTGTCTACGTTCTTGGTAAATACGAACGGTGTACACGAGGTTCCGATAGAAGGTATATACGACGAGCGTGACGCAACGACGGCTGTTTGCGTAAAGAGATACAGGTTGCCTCGAGTGGAAGCCACCGGCTCTCCTCTCTCTCTCTCTCTCTGTCTCTCTTTTTCTCGAAGACTCGTGGTTTTCCAGGGAAAATTGGAAGTGAAGAAACTTGCAAGTCTCACGCTGGATTTCTTCTCGCAAGATGAATTAATCTCGCATTTTTCAGACTTGGCGAAATTTCTAATTTACAGTACGACGAATCGTGAAAAGAGTGTATTTTTATTCGTAAACCGTCGTCCGTCTTCGCACTCGAATCTGATTCTCGATCTATGGAAAATTCCTAATTCCGTAGAATCAGCTCGATTACTTTCCCCTCCGATTTTTGATTTCGATCAACGACGATTTTCCGACGAGCAAAGTTCAAGTTACGTTTAAAGGAAACGTCTATCGGTAACAAACGAGCAGTTCCAGTTGGATTCCGCCTTCCACGAGCTGAACTCAGCACGCGAAAGGGAATTTTTGGCCGAGTTGGCGTCTTCCGTGTTTTCCTCGGGACGGAAGAGTTCGCGCGAGGGTACCAGGAACGGGGACGAGGACTTCCGGAGCGAGACGGAGGTGAGGTATATCGAACATGGAAAATGTTTCGAGTCGCTCGTTTCGCGAGTACGAACACGGGGTTCTCTCTGATAACATCGACGGGGCGAACGTGCGTCTGCGTGATAAGCATAAGCGCCGGGTCTAACGAGAACGCGGGCGTTGATTTTGCAAAACAGCAGATAACATCTGCGGAAAAGTGGAACGCCTTCGACTCGGAGTTGCACGCGCCACGTGATTGCTCCACGTCTCTCGATTTTTTTCTACGAAACGTCCGACCACAATTCACGGTGCAATCTTCCAAAGTTTGTTTGTGTCACAGAGAAGCTACTCGCGACTGTGTATTTCGACACTATCGTAAAATTTTCATAAAAATAAAGAAAAAGATAGCTGCAGCTTAAAATCCCTCAGCTTACCCCGTAGTTCGTTCCATTCGGGATCGAATCCTCACCGGAAGTCGGAGGAAAAATTTGAAACGACAGGTCGACGCGAGCCCTATTATCATCGTCGAGATTTATACGCGTCGCGATGGCATCGTTCACGACATGTCAAAGTGTTTGAGCCGCGAAGCGTAATCGCGTGGCCGCGAGAGGACTCGACTCGGCGAATAAATGGAAACGCGGGAGGGTACGCCCGAGGGAGATGGGACGGACGCGCGGCCATCTTCTCGCGCAATTTTATTTACGAGGCCGTAAAGATCGGCGTGCTTCTTGATTGCGTCACATCGCGACGCGTACGCGTGTTCGTAGTCAAATGTTTATTTCTGATAAAAGAGCGGGGACGTCGCTCGTAAAACTGTTGGTGAATAGGCGTCGACGTGTAGCCCCGGTAGCCCTCACGGAACGCGAGTATCTCTCTGTCCCGACCAGCGGTGTACTATCGGGTGTTGCACGCCCGACGGAAAATCGATAACTTTACGGTTGATTTTTCAATCATCTCCTCTGACTGCGCGGATAGAACTAATAACCGAAAGTAGCGTAGTTCCTCGCTCTCTCTCTCTTTTTTTTTATCAGATAGCTTCATCGTGACGGTTTTACGCTTTGCATGCAAAAATCATGGCCCCATCTAGCTGGAACCACGAGCGGAGCGCGCGCTTCTCAAATTCTTTTTTGCAAGGGCAGACCAGAGTCCTGGTTCCATAAACCGACATCCTGCCTCGGTTTTATGGATTCCTTCGAAACGGAAGCCCGGTAGGCTTCCGCGGAACTTGTAGCGGTTCGTGCTGCGAAATTTTTACGTTCTCGTTACCCTTGAAAGAGAACTTTAATGAAAAAAGAAAGGCAACAACCGAGTTTTCCCAGGTTACTAAACTCGCGTTGATTCACATTTGATCTTCGCTTTATTGCACGCTGACGCGCGACAGATATTTGTTTAACAGGCTCGACGTTTGCTCTCGACTGCTTCTTTTTCTTTCTCCAGACAGATAATTTCCGTCCTCGACTCGTTTTTTCTCTTCGTCCACCTGTGACTCACCGAATTTTTCCAACTTGGATCGCCAGCTCGGTCAAGACGATCGTACTATCGGGCCAGTCGTAAAGATACGATCGTTCGTTCGAAGTACGACGAACGCGGATGTCGCGGGGAAACGGAGAGAGGTTTCGATTCTCTTCGAGAGAATCACTCTCTTGCCGAGTGATCCGTCAAACGGGGCGGACGACTATCCCGTCAGACAGGAATGACCGTAAAACAGTCGGGGATCGCGTTCGAAAGAAGCAACAACCACGGGGGAGTTTTTCCCGTACTTGAGTCTTTTTTACACTCGCGGGGGCGACAGACAGCGAAAGGGGGCGGAGGAGGTTGTTCAATCGCGCGGAGGAACGGCGCGCCGCGCCACGGATCGAAGAAGGGCCGCCCGTGTGTTCCTTGGTTCGAGACGAAAAGTCGCTTATGGAAATTACGACGGTCGCGATGAAAACACGACGGGCGGCGCGGGTCGAGTCGTTCGAGGTTCCGCGAGTGTCAGATGCGAAAAATCACTCTGGCTTCTCCAACGCGTGTATCGCCGTTCATTTACCTCCCGCACGTAGCCTGTTGTGCGGCGGCGTTCAAGCTCGTCCCCGAGAGCTTCTTCTTCGGCGGCGGCGATCTTCGACCGTCGTCGTTCTCGCCTTCTTGGCACTCGCGCGCTGCCAGCGGACGCTTAATTAGTCACGCCGTGAGCGTTCGATGAAATTTTAACGAGGCGCGCGGTGCGCACGGTACGTTTCTTCCTCGAGTTCCCTCTCGCGCGTTGATTCACGAGCGACAGGACGGAGTCGGTGGGAAGGTAGGTCGGTTCCTCGGGACGCGTGATTTCCACCGCTTTGAAGCGTTACACCCTCGACTGGGTCGCACCCTCCAGCTCGATCGTGGCTCGATTCACTCCTTTTTCGTTGGCCGAACAGGCGGAATCGACGATGCATTTGCGGCGGTATGATTAACGACAAGTGGAGAACCGAGTGGGTAGGACGTAAAAGTGAGAGGACTAGGGTGGGTAGAGGTGGTGGCGGGTGGTGGAAGTCGGAGGGTTGCCGAACGTTATCCAAGCATCCGACAGTGACACCGCGTAAACAAAGAGCGAAGAAAGTGGACGGAAAAGAGCGGAGAAAGTCGAGGTCGAGTCTCTCTCTTTCTCTGTCTGTCTTTCTGTGTGCTCGGTTATATACAGAGAAACTAGCGAACAACCCCCCCCAAGTAGTCACATCAAAGGCGTGCTGGAAAAGCTGCAAATGCGCGAAAGAATGGGTTAAAAACCTGAGGCGGCAGCGGGCGTCGTCGTCGTCGTCGTCGTCGTCGTCGGTGGTGGTGGTGGTGGTGGTGGTCGACGTGCCGCGCCGCGCCGGTGTGGTTGGTGTTTGGGAGACTCTCGAGGGGATGAGGCAGTGCAGCAGAGAAAAGAAACAGGAAGGGGCTTCCAGTGGAAAGGCTCTGAAGGACGCTGGAGGACCTTAAAATGAAAACATTCCGCCCTCAAAGCGTCCCTTCACCGACACGCCAAACTCTCTCTCCTCTTTTCTCGTCTTCTCTTTCCTTCTACTCCCGTCTCTCTCTCTCTCTCTCTCTCTCTCTCTGTCGATTACCGCACCCCCCTTTGCAACCCCGTGTCGTCGTGTCGCTCTTCTTTTTGAATGGCGCGGCTCCATTGGCGGTTGCGAGACGGAAGCACGGCGGCCGGCCTTGATGAGCACTGATTCGTCGCGTACGCGCAAGCTGCAAAGCTCGTTTCACGTCGGCGGAGGTGTCGCAAGCGTGTGCGCGCGTTGGAAAAAATTGCTCCACTTCCTTTGTACGTTCTCGCCACGAGGACTCAATGACGCGCGGCTCTTTTCACCGTCGCTTACGAGGATTCTTGATGCGACGTCCTCCCCGCTTCGTCCCGGCGACGGTTTCGGGCGGGACTCTCGTCCGGGCGTCACGGCGCGTTCGTTTCTTCGTTAATATCGCTCGACGAGGGAACTGGCGGCGTTGTTACTTGGAACGATTCTCGCGTTTCTCGCCTAACAAACTCTGACAGCTAATATCGCCGCTCCGCGAGGAACGTTTCTCTCATCCGCCTTATCGGCGCTGACGTGCCGTAAATGCGGAGATCGGATAAGGGCCACGCAGAGCCACTTACGATTGCTCTTTTAAAATTCACGGCGCAGTGGAAAGTTTGGGGTCGAGGAAAGAGAAACCTTGAAAGTGGCTGAAATTTAGAGATCGATTCGACCGGATCGTTGAACGGACATCTTTATCGATGTCTCTCCCCCGGTGCAGTGGGACTCTCTGATAATTGTCGAGGAACTTATCCCACTCGTCTTGTAAATCGCAGCGTGATTACGTCCGAGTTTCGAGGAAACGGTTTTTAAACGAGCGGCGGAGAACCAGGGATTCTTCTCCATTAAAGTTGCGCCCGTACGGGGTTCCGCGTAACGGAATACCTACCCCGGCGATTATTCCGTCGGTCGACGAGTCAACGATCCGCCTCGCGACGGCACGGCGTGATCGATCGCTCTCCCTTCTTCCTGTTTCATCGTCAAAGTCCCAAAGGAATCGACAGGGCTGTCCGCCGTTCGATGCTCGCCGAGCATGACGCTGGACACGATACGTCGTTAATCTTTCGCGTTGCGGTCTCTCCGGCGCAACCGGAAGTCGATCGAGAGGCCGATGTCGCGCTGCCAGTCGTCATCGTTCGTCGTCTCTCGATGCAATCTTTGAAATTGCACCGGGACCGCGATCGCCTCTGCGATCTTTGAAATCCACTCGATTCCTGTCCGATTCGTCGGCCTCTGTGTCTCTCGTTCGTTTGCCTCTCGCGCTCGCGTCTCTCTTGACGCTTAATTTTCGCTTGGAGAACGACGGTGTCGTAAAGACGTTGGCGAAAAGACGAGTAACGCGTTTAACGTTTCGAAAGAAGACGACGGGGGGGGGGGGAAAGAAGGAAAGAGAAAAAATAGAGGAAAACCACGAAAAGTACGGGACGCGGACAGACGCGGGGGAATATTTAAATTGCGGTGTGTAAACCGCGTTATACAACCGAGCCGCGCGAGAGATAAGTTGCGCGATATGGCAGGTACGATTGTGCAACGCGTCGGTGAGAACACGTGGAGACACATATCGATTGCGGGGGAAGAAAGGTGGGCGCTTGTTATTTATCTTCCGGTGGACGTGATCTTTGAACGCTTTTCCATACTCGTCCGCGAGTCAACGCGTAATAATCCAGGAGATACAGGTACGGATGACTCTTTCGGAGATTCGGTGATTGATTCGGATTAAAGTGTCATTACTCTGCGCTGGGAGCCGCAGACGTCGAGTCAGCTCGAACGGTGAATCGCAACGGGGTTAATCGATCAGGCAAAGAAACGGCTCGGAGACGGGGATGGACGAGCGACGATATTTCCGGCGATATTTCCAACGGGGAACGTCGGGGGAAAATCGGGGGGCAGCGACTGTACGGACGCACATACGTACCCTCGTTGGGTGACGTATCCTCGTGGCGTTTCTATCGCGTGTTTACCTATCGCATCGATACCACCAGACGCGGCGCAGAAGTTGGAGCGAAGCGAAGCGAAGAGAGAGAGAGAGAGAGAGAGAGAGCCAGCCGAGAGTTTCGGCTTGCGGCCGAACGACGCTGGTGGCCGATCTCTCCTCGTTTTTCATCGGTTCCAGTCAATAAAGCTCGTGGTTGTTGTTTTGCCTTCGGCTGACCACGCCAGCGCGGTTCCGTTCTTGCGCTCCGCAACTATCTCCGTCGGTTTTTCTCATTCCATCCGATTTCCTTCTTCCCTTTCGTCCTTTCTCCGCGTAATCCCCCACGATCCTTCTCCCCGTATATTTTTGGGAAAAAATTCCCCGCGTTATTTACCGTTCTCCCGGGCAAAGAAATTGGATTTCCACGCAAAAAGGGGTTTCCGCGCTGTCGACTCGCGTCTCTCGCTCGATCCCTTTGCTTTCGTGTTTCTTTTCTTTCTCGTTTTTCCTTTTTTTTTTTTTTTTTTTTTTTTTTGTCGCAGTCGCGTCGATAAGTATCCGGAATTTATCCGGATACTCGTCCGGTAATAAATTAAGGGACGACTCGGGATGCTGAAATTTTGAAACGTTTCGAGTTGTAAGAGAGGAAAGCGCGCTACGGTACTCGGACGCACGAGCACTACAGTTAGCTGGTCCAAGTGTGTCTCGGGAGAGGGTCAACGAACCTTCGTCGACAATTTCCAGGTAGAATTTAAATCTCGCGTGTCCCGAGGATCGTGAGGAAAGCGTTCACGGGACAAAGTCGCGGACCGTGTTTTCGCGTTACGAGCAGGAAGAGCGGTGTGTACACCGGGACTGCTACCGGATTCACAGTCGCTGCCCCCGATACAAAGGTGGCTCGTCGTCGGCCAAACGACCACCGCGCCCTGTCTCTCTGCTTCTCTCCCCCTACCCCCCCCCTCCTCCCCTTTCCCTGCTCGAAAACCGTGCTCGAAAACGGACGAAAGCCCGCGCTCTGCGCCACGTCTGTCGAGAATATCGGGCGCAGTCGCCTCGGTGCTAACGTTTATAACCAGTTCCTCCGCGGAGGAAACGGAGTTGGGGAGCAAGAAGAAAAATAGGGGAGACTGGATCGAGGAAAAGGAGTTGGCCCTTTGGTCGGGAGAAACGTACGCGCGTGTGTGGTCGTTGCTGCAAATTGACGAAGCGACGGAGAGTGGTTGAATTAACGCAAAAGAGGAGCGCAG
Source organism: Melipona bicolor (assembly GCA_030673865.1). Taxonomy (NCBI): domain Eukaryota; kingdom Metazoa; phylum Arthropoda; class Insecta; order Hymenoptera; family Apidae; genus Melipona; species Melipona bicolor. The sequence goes on along the minus strand of JAHYIQ010000041.1, from coordinate 199,132 downwards.
TAAAAAGTCGGCGGTGTAATAAAATTCACATTAAAGGACAAGCATAAAACGGGCAGAAGAACTTGCGAAATCCCAAGAAGAAATGATTCTGTACGAACGAGTCAGATAAACGTCGAATTGCACAAGTGTAAAAAAAAAATTTGCTGGAAATTGTCATCGACGTCGATCGAGACGGCAGTCTCCCTTCTGTTTATAACGTTTGAAACGCAGACGCGGAGATGGCGGATCGTAGGAAGCAGCAGCAGAAATTTACGGGGAACTGCGTGGCGTGCGCGGATAACTGGTCGTTGGACGGAGAAAAGGAAGCGGACTCGGCGACTTTCTCCCGTCTCGCTCTCTCCCGATTTGTCTGGAGAGTTGTCGTTGCAGGAGAGCTGTCGCAATGACTGATCGGCCGACTTCTATCTCGCCGGGAACAGACGAGAGGAACACGACGGTGTGTCTTGTCACCCTCGCCGGGGGCGCTCGATTTATTTGCGCCGGGGACCCGGAGGAGTCGCGGCTGGCAAGGCTGGTAGGCTCGGAGCACGGTTGATCGAATGACTCCGGATCCGGAGAGCAGTGATAATGAAATTGCCGTGAAAAACGAGCAAGACACACCGGTAGCCGGCGTCACGGTACAAATGCACTTCCTAGGCTGTGACAGCTTATAATTCAATACGCACCGCCGCGCCGCCGTGCAACAACCCGCCGCGTAGACCCTGCAAAAATCGAATTACGATCTCTTCGACGTACACGTACACGCGCGAGGATTAAATTCCAATTGGACGTCGAAACGCCGCGGAGACAGGAGGCGGGAAAATGTAGCGATTCGAAATGTTTCGCGATTTTAATTGCGCGCCATCTTTGATCGAGGAAAATACTCGAATCACGCCGGCGTTCTCAAAATCCACGAATCTGGAGGGAACGGAGGCAGCAGCGAGAGGGAAATTGCGCCCTAAACGTCGCACGGACGCGCGAACCATCAGGGGGAAAGATTCCCCCGTCCCCGTGTTCCCTCATCGGCGATGGAAGGACGGAAAAAAAGGATCGAGGCGAGATCTCGTGCGATCGTACGGGTACCTGCCAGGACGTAGGATAAGGGAAGATTAAACGAAACCTTAAGCGACCGGGTCGTTTTTAGCTTATACGGGGGATGGCGAGGTTTTGGGGGATGGCGGCGCGTTCGAGCGTCCTGCCGCACGGGGGGGGGGAGGTTAAGGGCCTCGAGCGCTCGGAGAGAGAGATACTTCCAGCAGGGGGGTGTTCTCCTGCCTCCGCTGCCGCGTATTGGTGCCTACGGGCACGTGTACGCACGAGCCCCGTGACTCTGTGAGCGTTCTGTGTAAAATACGAGCGTACCGGAGTTAAGCCGGCCATAGATCGTGGAAAGCGGAGAGTGAAAGAGAAAGAGTGTGAAAGCGACGGACGAGCAGGAAGGGACGGGCGGCGGGGGGTCGAGGGGGAGGGGTAGGGGCTTTCAACCTCACCTTTCGCGCCAGCTACTACAGGAGTCTGCTCTTTCCACTCTGGAATCTTCTTACCTCCGTTTCTCTGCCTCCGATTGTCTCTCTCCTCCATCTTCGATTTCCCTCCTCTCCTAACCTCGCGCCGCGTCGATCGCACCGTCGATGGAAGATTTCTGAAAACGCCGCGACGATCGACGTTCGCGCGTATTTCCCACTCAGTTTGCAGAAACGATTTCCCGGCGCTCTTGTCGCTTCGAACAGTTCGAAACGGACGGGATCGCTGCGAAAGTTTCCCAATTAACCCATCAAATTTGCATACGGAGTCGCACGGAATCGACCAACGGAACGGTCAATTGAACGGGCTACATTTTCGCGAGAGTGTGTCGAAGAAATTGAGCGGCTGAACGGCTGGATTTTGCTGCGACACCGGTGACTCCACCGGTTGTTGATCGCCACCCCACCGTCGCGTGCACCTTGACGACCCGGTTAAATATATATATACGCGGGTGCAACGGGGACCGTGACAGTCCCTCGTGCATCCGTCTCTGCTAAAAGTGGATATTAATGCACTGAGCGCCGGGGTGCGACCTAACCTTAAATCCCGGTTTATGAATGCGTAATGACCAACGCGCGATGCAACCAACCCCTGAATGCATCCCCGGGCGTCTAACGGGCGAAGCGGGGAAAATGGAGTCAATGTTGCCATCGTGATTTAGGTAGCTTTGGTTGCATTGCCGAAACAATGGGGGGTGGTTGCGTTTCGAAAGGTCGTACGTCGGTGGAATTTAATCGAGTCCGCGATATATTTTGAATTAATAAAGTCGGCGTCGATGAAATCCTCTTTTTTCCTTCTCTCTCTCTCTCTTCGCCGAAGAATTGTACTTTATTATCGAGCGAATTTCGCTTCGGACGCTGACAAACAGGACGGCAAAGAGCTTCCTTGCTGGAATTAGTTTCACCGACACCTCGAGCGAATAACGAGTCGTTACACGACGACGTGGAAATTCACGAAACTTGCGAGTCCTCTCCGGTGACCACGGATCGAACGAACGTGATATTTACGCGATGCGATACCGCGGAACGATTATATCGGACGCAATTTTCAGAGCCGCTTGAAAAATCGAGAGATATTGAATTTCAAGCGGGTATAACGGCCGGCAGGAATAATGAAATATTTTTAATTGACTCCGCGTCCGCCGCGAGCGGAGCTCGATTATTGCGGCCGCGTTTATGCGAACGTGCGTTGAAACTGCCGTTTCCAAACCCCCCCCCCATCCCCCTCTCGCCGACGCTCACCGTTTCCTCCGTTCTTTGTGTGTCCTGAAATGGGGAAAGCGGTCTCGCGTCACAGTCGAGTTTATCACTTTATTCCGAGAATTTTGATTCGGGTTCGAGCGACGTTTCGGTGAAATAGCAAACGCCCCGATGAACGTGCTCCGTCGTAAGAACAACACCGTATCGCCTGTTGTAAAACGGGCAGGATTATAAATTCGACGGTAGGTTTGTCACGAACGCAACCAGCTTCGAGTCGTAGGAAATTTACGCGAACCATTGTTCCCGCTGAAGACGATCCTGTCGCCGATCCGAGGTATGACGACGCGTAACTTTCCAGGCTGTGGACGACGCTGCGCGCCGCTGCTGAAAGGAGAGGCGCGAAGGCGAACGGAAAGAGAGGAGGGACGAGGGATTACGCCGTTCCGAGCGGCGAACAAACACGCGGAATATCATTATCGTACCGAGCCACACACGCGAGCGTGTGCATACTTCGGCATTGAATTTCAGCGCGCGTGCACACCGTTGCATCGGCGATATCGCCGCGGCTAGACTCTTTTGCCCGCGTGTGCATTCCGAGAGAGCGTGCCGCGCACGCACGTGAACACGCGTGGAAACCCCGTCGTAGAAAATTCGACGACCAAGATGCGCCTCCTCCTCCGGCCGGAGGGGGGGGGGGCTTAACGAGCGTGCGTTCCTCGCACGATCGCGCATCTTCCTCTCGAAAATAAAAGGGCCGAGTGAAATTACAGACGGGTCTCCAAAATGGTGGAGTTTCAGTTCAGGGCCGGTCTCGAACAGCCACGACCTTTTACGGCGTTTTCGAGACAGGGAACGGCTCTGTTATTAAGAGAATCTCTCTCGGTGGAACGCGTGTTTGAAATGACCTTAATGGCGGTGTCCTTGCGGATTTTAATCACGGCATTACTCGATATTACGCGGAGAATCTCCCGTAACTGATGTTTAATCCGCCGCGTTTCCAGAATTCTCCCTCTCCCACGGGGTTTTCGTCGATGGTTTCACATTTTCTTTCTTGGATCGTTTAGATTGGTTACCTAGAGTTACGCGAGGGTGAATTCGCGGCTAGAAAAAAATTTTCCTCCTTTCTCGCGTATTGTATAAATGGCAGGTATTGTCCGCCGAACTGTGAACCCGATGTGTTTGGAAACGTATCGGTAGAAATACGTTCCCGGAGAACGTTGATTTTATCGCGAAACTTTCCTTACTCGGAGTAATCGAATATCGAATATCGCAGATTGCGTGTCGCGATACTCGGACGTTATCGTCTAATTTTTTCTGAATCACCGCGAGTTTTCCCTCTCCGAATTTCTTTCGCCAGAGTCGACGATTTTACGGCCGCACACGGAGATTATCGCAGTGACGATAATGCGTGGCCCTCCATTAGCAGGATTAATCGGTAACGTTCGCGTAACGCGCAACGATTTCGGAAATTGTAGGAAAAATTGCTTTTGCCGGCTCTGTTCGGAGCGATAACGCGGCGATTCCCAGAAGAAACATCTCCCTTCCGTAATTGCTTCTTCTTCTTTTTCTTCCGTGTTTGTGAATTGGATCGGCTCGCTCCGCGTTACGTCAATTCCGATAGATATCGAAATATCTAGTCTATGCTCTGTCGATCGATCTCGAACTGACAGTTTTAAACGAAAGTCTCCTCTTGCAGGAACCTGCATCACGGAGCGATTGGCCTCGAATTAACTCCGAACGCCGAACGAAACACGTTTTTATCTCTTATTCCCGATTGAACGAAGACGCACGATTAATTACCGGCCGGGATAAAGTTTGAATAGCGCTGCTTTCGGAAGATTCTTGTTTTCTCTCTTTTCTTTTTTTTTTTTCTTTTTCTCTCTCATCCCCCGGGCTCTCGTTTCCTTTTCTTCCTTCACTTTTCCCCTCTCGCGAGGCGCGGTTATGTGTCTTTAACGGAGCTGGCAGCGGGGGTAACTGCCTCAAACGGATAACAGGAGTGGAGTAACCAGATCTACCATCCCTCCTTGCGTAGCAATTCACTCGCTCGCCAGCCCGCTTCATCCGACCATCCACCCGTCCGTCTTTTTGGTCTTATCGACCGCAGCCTCCTATTACGCCGTCGCTCGCGTCGAGTCGCGCTCCCGAGCCGACCTCCCTCGCGTTTCCACGTTTCTCCCCTTTATTCCCCCTTTTTTTTTTCCTTTCTTTCTTTACTTTCGCTTTCTTTCTTTTCGACCGCCCCCCCCCCCTCCCGTCGCCCTCGTCCTCGATCGGCGGTGTGATTCATCGCGAACGCAGCCGACCAACTTGTCGAATTTGTTGTTTCCCTCGCTTTATCGCCCTTTCACGGTCGTTCGCCGTACGAGCGTGTTCTCTCTGCGTTAAAAACACGCGCCAGTTTCCTTCTATTCGCCGGAGGTACGTTAACCCTGTTTTCTCGAAAGTTCGTTTGGAATACAAAGTTGATTTACGACCGGCAAAGTACGAGCTCGACTCGCTCGCGTCGGCGAAGGCTGCGAGTTTCGATACCCGCGGTCGTAAACCCGCGGGAGGCGAGTTAGGATTTCTTGGATTTTCCACGGATAGCGAAAAGTTGAGAGGCTGCGTCTCGCCCTTGGAGAAATCTCTGTTTCGAACAGACAAATTGAACCGTGTGTGTCCCCTTTCCGACGAGGAGAGAAAAAAGAAACGATCTCGTATGTAATTCAATCTCTTAAAAAATGATCTTGGATCTGTCCGGCTGCCGAGCCGAAGAAATATCGAAGAAAATGGACGTGCAGGAATAACCTACGCGAGTCGGTCGATAATCGTCGAACGAGCACGCGATTGCCTGTCGATTACAGCGCTGACAAACGAGAAAATCTCGCGGGTAAGGTTGGCGAGTCATCGATAACGAAACCGTTGATCATTGGCAGCTACGTTTGCTCGATCGAGTCTTCTTTCGCGCTGCTCTCGGACGAGAGAAAGAGAGAAAGAGAGAGAGAATATCCTCGACCCAAAGTACATTACGATCCCCCGGACGAAAGGGTAGTAGTTTTCATTTCAGAAATAGCCGTAGCCTCTTTTCTTTCAGTTTGCCGTTGCGACGAAAATAATATTATCCCGGTCGAACGGATAGAAGATTTCAAGGGTCGACCGGTCTCGATTCGCAGGTCAATCTATTTAGCCGGAGAGGATCGGGTATCGAAGGATCAGCCACAGGCTGGGACACCGACCATGGTGGATACGGTTGGTCTCTCGCCGTGGCGTTCGCTGTCTCTTGGAAATCCCTTTTACGGCGTGTCCTTCGACCCTTGGCTGCCTGTAAACCTCACAAATTACGTCCCAGAGGGCGAGGCTAGAAACTCGACGGGGAGCAGGTGCGTGAATTCCTCACACGCGCGCGCCCACATTCACCTACACGCATATTATTACCTCGGCCGCTCTTTCCATCCCTTTCGACTCGCCTTGCCCTCTTCCTTCCACCGTCTTTGTCTATCCGCAGCGCGAACGGCCGTTGCCATTGCCGGCGCGCAGGACGAGAAGACTATCGTATTGGCATAAATAATATCGGCGCCCGATGCTTTCGAATCCACATTGCCCGGCAGACTCGCGGCGAATTTTACGCGACCGCCGAAAAACCGCTATTTACGGCGGTCGCGCGCCAGCCAAGTTTTCACCGTCGCGAAACAACGCCGCGCGTGTACACCCGCTCAACCTCCGTTCCCTCGTTACGACGTCTCGCCCGCGTGCGTGCACAGAGTGGAGCGAGGATGGGAAGAGTCGCGTGTTCAGCGGCGATTCCTCCTTCCCGACGAAACGAGACTCTGCGATCTACGCTCTCGTTGTAGAAATTTTCGGACGGATAGAGATCCGAAGCATCGCTCCCTCTCCCCTTAGAGTGCTCTTGCTCTCTGCTCCGTCTGATTTATTCGATCGAACCTTGTATCGCCGAAAGAGGAGAAACGTCGCTTGCGTTTGCTCGTTTGATCGACGATCGATTCGACGCGACTGAATGGCAGTCGAACGTAAACCAGCTTTTCGGTTGCTCGACCTCGGGAAGAAGATCTGTCCACCAGCGATTCTCCTTTCCCTCGTAAACCACGAGCTCGCGCTTTTTGCCAAGACAGCTACGACCACCGCAACTGATGACCAGGCATCGTTGGGTGGCTCGGTGGGAACGTCGCAGGAACGAGCGATATTTTACGCGAATCGGCCGACGCTAATTCGCGAAAGTTGCGTGAATCCAGCGGATCGTTCTCGGTAAATGGCCAACCGGTATCGGGCAGGACGACGCGCTTGCGCGTGCGCGACGTAGGAAGTCGTTGGTCTCTGAATCTTTCTCTCTCGTCGGCGGGGGAAATTGCACGGTTCCCCGGGTTCCGGCGCGACGGTATTTATATATTTATTATTCAACGCCGGCGGAGGAGGAGCGGATTGCAACGGCGGTCGTGGTACGCGCGGAATGTTGCAAGATTACCGGGGGAAACGCGGAGGTTTTGCTGATCGGACCGTTATTGTAGCTGCGGCAGCGATTGTCGACGTGTCATTCACCTTGCGCCGGCTGTTTTCTACCTAGCGCGACGTATCGACGTTTTTCTCTCGTTCCTTGGTTTCGCCGCGACGCGCCCGTTTTCGACACGTTCATCGATTAATTTCAATATCGCTTTACCCCGGGCCCGCGCTCTCTCGTTCCCTCCCGATCGATATAAATCCGCGTTTCGTTCGGCCGATGCGCGCCGTACACGCGCCTCCGTCAGCCTGGTCCATTCCCTCGCTCGGTATCCGTCCGCAATAAACGTGTTTATTAACCGTCGCGCGGACAAAAAGGAAGAAAAAGTAAAAAAAAAAAAAAAAAACCGAGTGGGCCGAGCCGCGCGTGAATTTCAACGCTTCTGCCCCGTTCCTCGATACACGCGGTCGCCTATCTTTGCCGCGCCCACACGCGCCCGGCTTTACGGCTGCACTTCCGTCGCGACCCATATCCGGAACCGGCGAGTATTTGGCCACAGCGCCGCTGTTTGCAATCGCGACGACCGGACCTTCGTCTTCCTTTGGCCACAGATCGTAAACCTTTCTCTTAATCGGGAACGACGGCCACGTCCGACGAGACGTAATTTACACAGACTGCAATTATAGAATTATAGTCGCGCGTAACGCGAAATTCTTCGTTTACCATTCGGCCGATTAATCAACAGACAAATTCGAATTCGGTTGAAACGCTCGAGGGGGGCAGGCAGAGAAACCGCGCAACGCGAATTCCTGGGGTACAGCGCGGAGGGGGGGTGCTGGTCGTTTCACCGAGCTCGACCCGAAACGCCGTAATTCTCCTTTTCCGCGGGGGGGCCATATCGACGAAATAACACGCTTATCAATTACAACTTAATTACCTGGCCATTTCGGCCTGTGCATTACGAAACAACAAGGAGGACCGAGTGGACAGGCGACGGGGGTGAAAGCGCGGGGAAGGGGGCACGAGCGCGCGCGTGCGCTCGCGCAGCGACAAACAGCGTCGTTTCATTAGCCAAATTGGATTGCCTGAAATCGAGTAAATTTAAATCCAGCGTCACGATCGCGCGATAAAACGTTTTGCGATCCCACGATTCCAACAGTTTTTTTTTCCCCCCTTCCGCGCCGCCCGACGCCCCCCCCTGCCCCCTTCAACCCCATCCCCCCGCGGTCAAACGTAACGTTCAATCGCTTTAAATGGATTTCCACGTGAAATTACAGCGCGATTCTCGCGTGAGTTGCCCGTGTTCGTCGTTCTGCGAAGATGACTGCCGTCGTTGCGAGCTTGTTTGGTTTACGCCGATGCACGCGACACGACGATTCTCTTTTAACTGTTCTCTCGAGAAAGAAGACGCGCGTTCGGATCGAGACAGCATCGAAATTACGTCAAACACGCTGATCGTGAGCGGAAACGTCGCGCTGCGAGCGTGCGAGGAAAGGCAGAGACCCGGGCGAGCTCTGCGGCGAATGACAAAATTCGAACGTTAATCAGAATCTTGTTTCCACGTTGGGGACGACGATCTCTCTAACGAGGGACCGTCGGCCATTGTACCATTTACACAATTACACGTTCCCATTCCCCGCGGACGTTCCCCGCGTTTATATATCGGCGCCGGTGGCCAGGTGGGTGGTGTGTACGTTTCTGTACGTGTAATTTCTGCGTGCGCGATCGCGTGTCTTGGTGTACGCGCGCGCGTCAGCCAGCCAACGCGCGGGGAATTGCTTCGTGTCTGACGATGAACGAGCAAGAGCAAGAGCAAGAGCAAGTGTAAAAGGAGGAGGAAGAGCGCGAGAACGTGGATCGAGCGTAGAGAGAGAGAACGAGAAGGATAGAAGACACACAGAGAGAGAGAGAGAGAGAGAGAGAGAGAGACGGAGAGCTTTGGACGGAGAGGGATGGTTGGCGAGGGCGGTGATCGCGGTGGTGGTGGCGACGGTGGTCGTGGCGCGGTGGTTGTGGATCGGTTGGGGTGCTGCCGGCACACCGGTGTTGAATGTAAAAGTGCGTGCGGCGGTGTGTGTCGGTGCGTACACACGTGTTATTGATCGCGTCGAGCGTTCGTTCGTTCGTTCGTTCGTTCGCTCGCTCGCTCGTTCGTTCCTCGCCGCTGGCTCTGCCTCTGCCTGGCTGCCTACACCGGCGCCCCCTCCCCCCTTCCTCACCTCCGGCACCAACCTAGCTGAAACGGCAACCGCATTTTCCCGCTAACTCCATTCTCTTAGAAACCACTTTGCGCGGACCCGTGCGCGGGTGAACGGAGAGCGGCCCCGGCCGGCGCGCGGTTCCCGCGTTTTCTTTGTCTGCCGCGTGCACACCGCTCCGCCAGCCTCCAGACTTGGTCGCGGTAATTTGCCGATCGCTACGCGCTGCTCTCTCGTTATGGAAAATTCGTCGCAAGAGTCGTTCGTTAAAGAGCGGTTCGTCGTCGCGCGCCACCTTTTCCATCGACGCTCTCTCCACACTCCTTTCTGACTTTCGGCTATCGAACGGTTGACGTTAACGTCGACAACGTGTTTGCACGTTGGAACGGAACGCAATTGTACAGCTTAGGGGAGAACGAACGGTTAAACATCATCGAACGCACGTTACACATTTTACGCGGACGTCACCGTGCACACATTACGGCGAGTGTGGGGAGGGGGGAGGCAGCGGTGGGGGGGGTATGTTAAATATCAACGAACGCACGTCACACGCAGAACGGGACCGACGGTCGAGAGAGAAAGCGGCTGAATAATACCCGAATAATACGAAAGTTTACGCACCGAAAAATTATAGCAATTTATCAGCGAAGTTAACCTCTTTAACCGACGCGAATTCCCATCGCGAGCTCGCTAATTGCAATTAACATTTTTTACGACGTTTCATTTTACGAAGTAGCTTCGGGAAAAAAAATGGCCAGAGAGAGAGAGAGAGAGAGAGAGAGAGAGAGAGAGAGAGTCACAAGCGGGGTGAATTTAAGGATCGGCGGTGTACGGTGTTGCGTCCGCCGTCGAGGTAAATACGTAGATTGCCTGCGAGCCCATCGAATATGGGGGAATTATACGAAATAGTCGGATTTACACGGACACTGTAACCGGAGCAATTATTCGTATTACTGTTCGATTCGCGAATTTTCAGGCAGTGCGTCGCGGCTCCCGTATCTCTCTCTCTCTCTCTCTCTCTCTCCCGCTCGCTCTCTGTTTGTAATATTTCCATATTTGTAATGTTCGGGCTGCAGGTAAATCCGCGGAATCCGAATAATACGAATATCCGCAACCAGTCGGCAACATCCGTGTTAGTCGAATAATGCGAATATTCGTATAAGCCGGATCATACGGATGTCCGCCGATTTATAAATTCGCATTGTCGCGCGGCTGTATGCAAATTCTATTTCGGCGAAAATAAACGCGCTCGGATTTTCACGCTTTTTAGTTAACGTCCCCTGCTTCTTATCGATTCCAAGTCGATCGATCGCTGTCTCGCGTCGAATTCTCGCGTCTGAACAGAAGAGGAGCCGCGAGTGAAGATCAGTCGCTCGTCAGTTGCTTGGAAAACCTGCATCGGGATTTCCACGTTCCAGGATCGTTTCTCCGCGCGTCGATGGATCGCTTCTTTCCTTTCAGAAACGTTCTTCTCGAATTTACGCCACTCGAACCTTCAACGTGCGTCGTTAACATTCGTTCTACCAAATTAAAAAATCTCCGCGAGAGAGATACAGCTACGCGCGCGCGAATCGGCAATTTTTCGCGTCGGAGGAAACAAAACGTCGCCTTATCGGAGGCCCCGTCCGTCTGCAGTTAATCCGGCTTTAACTTGCATGGAATTCGATGGGAACCGGGCGTGAGGATTCCCCGCCGCCACGCATCTGTCTTTCCCGCAATCGCATTTTCTCTCCCGCGTCGATAAAGGGCGCGACGGCGTCGCGCGCCCGCTCTCTCCGTCTGGAAGCCGTCCCGATTCGGCCGCCGCGCGCCACCGAAATCGCGCTTTTCCTTTGTGCGTCCGCATTTTTCCCCACCCCTTTCCCCATCTCTCCGCCCCGAGACCCGAAGCGTTGTTTCCGTTCCGTTGTTCGATCGCCGCGCGATTAACCGACGTGTCCCTTTTCAACCCCCCGACTGAATTTTATTGCTCCCCCCTCCTCCCCACTCCCCACTCCCCACTCCCGCTGCTGCGTTGCGTTCTCGTTTTACAAACGCGATTTACAAAGCTACTTTGTAGCGAGATTCTCTCCGCTGCATTTTCGTCCGTGCTGCAACGAGCCGCTGCCGTGCCGAGAGTCGAGTGGATACTGACGGACGAATCGACCGAGAGGAACCGAGAGAGAGAGAGAGAGAGAAAGAGACGAGAAAGCTGTTGCCGGTGGATCCGCGATGTCGCGATACCGTGACGAGGCGTTGTAGGACAATAAGGGACCCTTTGACCCTCTGCGATCGACCTCGCCTTCGTACCTTATCGCCCTTCGGGGAGCGTAGCGCCGGCTACCGTGTACCCGATCGAAAGGAAATGGAGCCTTTTGCGTGATTCACGGGTTTCAGGCGTAGCACGCAATACGTGTGTGTAATATAATATACATCGGCGAGAGAGAGAGAGAGAAGCCGGAGGAAAAGTTTGCGATCGATTGCGCAGTTCTGAAACTCTCGCGTCTCGAATCTTTCTGCCACACCGGCCGTTCGAAAATTCAACTCGAGCGAACGATTTTATTCGATTCGCCTCGCCGGCCGAGCCGTTGCGTTACCGACACGCGATCGCAATTTCAATTTTCCCTTGTTTACCTTGATCGAAGATTACGCGGTGTCGAGGCGTGGGACGCGCAGGACGCGACCCCGTGTACGATTACAAGGCGCGACGCGGGAAAAGTTGGCAGCCGGCGGGTAGCTGGGGCGCGAGGGGCGGCTGGTTTCCCTGGAAGTCGCGTGATTCGGTCTCCGTCGCCTCTCTGTCCCGATGCACGCACAGAGCGTGGCGGTCATTAAGGGCAGCAACCGGGTCTGTCTGTCTTTTCTGCCGGCCGGCCTATCTGTTTCCCTCGCTCTCTCTCTCTCTCTCTCTCTCTCTCTCTCTCTCTCTCTCTCTCTCGCGTTCGCCAGGAAGTCGGACGGGCGGTAATTACAGGGGCTTCAAAGGGTCTGCTTTTGGCTTCGACGGACAGCTTCGTGGGAATTCAAAGCGACTCGGAGAGTGCTCGCGCGAGAGAGGGGCCCACCCTCTCCCCGTCGCGTCTAAACTCGCAAGAAACGTGATTCGAAAGAGCCCGTCTCGGCCCGACAATTGCGCCAAAAACGCGTCCTCTCTGTCCAAACCGCACAAACGCCACATCTCACCCGACGGGAGAGCCCGTCTCTTTTCTTTCTTTCTTTCTTTTCTTTTGCGCCCGCGCGACGGTTAATTACACGGGGTTAATTTTCCTTTTCGCGCGAATTTCGTCCCCATGAAACTCCCAATAAACGCGAATCGAAGTCGACGGAGCAGGCTCGAATCGAAATCTGTTCGAGCAAATTAGTCGGTCTCCCCAGTCCTTCTTCATTCGTCGCGGTCGGACGAGAAGAAACAATGACCAACAATAAGAAGAACGTCGATTCGAATGAGTCGTCGGAACAAGGCGCGACAGATCGCGACGACTCAATTCTTCCCTCCCGTCTTTAAATCACCGTTAAAGACTAAAGGGTGAAGCCTTTGCTTCTTTCCGGCGTTCTTTCGCAAGTCAAGTCTCAGAACGCGTGGCCGTTGAATTTCATCTCCCGGAGTTTAAAATAGAAACCATTAGCGACGGTAATTGCTATTAGACGGACGCTTTCGGTGTTTTTGCTAGGATACTCAGACACCGCGGCGCTAACTCGAGCGTTGATTAGTTATTTACGACTCGGCTCGAACGTTCGTTTCCTTTCACCGGGCGAGAAACGACCCGGAGGATGCCTGAAGGAACCGCGCGTTTTCCCATGGCCGTGCGATCGATTGGATTTTTCCCAACGCCGAACTGCGCGGAGTCGGTTCGTCAGAGTTTTCGCACCGCGAATAAACACACGAGGGGGTGGAGGACACGCACGATGCGTAACAAGATCGAAGAAAGATATATCCCGGAGCTCCGTTCGGATCGTGTCTCCTTTCGAGTTTGGCCGAAAGTGAGCGTTTTTCGCAGCGCCGCGAGGCCACCGCCGCTCGTTCCCATGCAAATACGCCTGCCATTTCGCGACTCTCGTTCGGACTTGTTTTCCGGGGAAAAACACGACGGACGTCGTTACCAGGCCCAATAACGTCGCGCGCAATAAACGTACGCGCGTCGTTAACGCCTATCGCCGCGTGCACGCGGACGCGAATTACCTCGGCTCAGCGCGCGTGCGTTCCTTACGTACCTATTTTATCGCGAGTCGAACAACGTTAATTGCACCTCGATACAACAGGCGACAATGTCGAATTCGACGATCGACAGTTATTCGATGACGTCAATCATTGGAATTTTGATATTTGTAGCTTTTACAGCAAAACGCCTACGTTCCGATCCTTCGCAAGCAGAAGATTCTCCTGTTCGTTCCGCTTTAAGATGGACCCTCTCTCTCTCTGTCTCTCTTCGAATAGGGGAAAAAAATCAGGAGAGAAAGGCCGATGAAACGCGTGGACGCAATAATACGGCGATAGGATTGTCGTGGTTTACCGTGGACGAATCGTATATTCGATAAACGGCCGACTGTCCCGGCGTACACGCGCGCGATTTATTAATGAGATTTCGAGCTATTTGTCGTTTAGATATTACCGACGGCTTTACGCGCGCTCGTGTTCGACACCGGCGAATTGCTAATGAGATTTGCCGGGGCGATCGAGCACGGTTTCGCCGCGCGACCGGCAAAAATCGCGACGCGACCCGGCCACGCGGAACGCTCTTGGTTACCAGGGGATATTTTTTAACGAACCACGAGCCGAGCGGATAGTTGAAAGCTGCGCCGAGGTACACCGAGCGGCGAACATTAAGCGACGATATCGATACTTGCGACGTGGTTTCTCTCTCGCGGTTTCTCTCGCTCGGTCCCGACCGACCGACCGACCGATCGTAACTTCAGCCGCGTTTATCATCGCGCGTGTATGAACGTTGACCGAGTTCCGGGTCGATTCCACCGAGGATATAGAACGAAGACAAAGTTGCTTGGAAGTTTGCTCCTAATTGTAATAACGCGAGGCAGAATCGGCAAAGTAGGTTGAACAATAAACGCTGTCAGTCGGGAGAAAACAAACCAGTAACTCTTCCGCCGAGCGCCTTATCGATTATTCGCGTCAAGGTTACTCGCTCGCTACCGCTGCCTCGTGTAGTACCTCTTGGAAAACGTTGCCTCCGATTGCCAGCGTCTTCGCCACGCGGAAATATTTTCGCCGGGACGAGAGCTAGGGGACAGGCCTCTGACAACAGGCGTATAAGCCGGTTGCTGTTCGAGGTCGATCGTGCAACCGCGCAGCGGCGGAGGCGCGTTCGTTTGTTCGTTCACGCACACGAGTGTTTATACGCGCGCGGCGTACAAAGCAGCCCGCTCGAGTCGCCGCGCAGTCCGTTCTCGCGCGTTAAATTAATTACGGGCGCCGCTATCATTTATTTTCATTTCCCCCGCGGCGAATCGCCCCCTGCCCTCGTTCTCGTGTACGTACGTCCACGTCCACACGTAGGTCGCCGCCGGCTTTCTCCTCCCTGCGACCCTCGCCTGCGTGCCCTGGCCTACGCCGCCACCACCACCACCACCACCACCACCGCCATCACCACCACTACCACTACCACTACCACTACCACTACCACTACCACTACCACTACCACTACCACCACTGTCCTTCGTCGCGCGTTGTCCATAGAGCCCAGGCCTGTTAGCCTACGCTGAACGCAACCTGCAGACTGCTTATACGAGCCGCGACTATTACCGACCGAATTATCGCCATCTGACCCCTAGCCGGCTTCTGCCTTAAATGAAAATAGACACCTCGCTAATGCCCCCGGATGCATTCTCGCTTTTAGCCGCAATTCGAGCCCGGCTGCGCCCCCACCTCCGCCCTCGGCTTCCCTCGCACGCCCATCAGCCCCCGCGCCGTGATTTCAGGGGATGCGACTACCCGGGATGCCCTTTGCCTCTAAATTTCCCGGGGAATCGAGCCTCCGTGCCGAGCCGACCGTGCAACTCACGGAATATCGTCGACGGTACCTGATGAATGGACCGCCCGTGTGAAACACAGGCTGCTTCTTAGAATTTACTGCTACACTTTCCGTGTACAGAGATTGGGAATGGAGCTGCATCACGTTCGGTTGATGCGCCGGCTCGTTGCATCTTTCGTTCAATCGCCGAGAATACGCGCGGTTACGGCGGTTCCGGAGATTAAAAGTCAACAACAAGAGACACTGATACGTCGATTTCGCCAAATTCTTATCAGATAAACGGAACCGAGTTGATTACTCGGAATTCACTCTGATTACGGTGGGTATCGTCGGAGCGTCATCAAAACGCGGATACTTATATTAACAACACATTGCAAGAATTTACAAACTCGAGAGCGTCACTCGTCACTTTGACGCGTTATTCGTACATCGATCGAGTGTAGGATTTAGAAATTTCAGTGTCGATTTTAAAGGTCGAAAGATTCGTTTTCCCGTTTTCTTCCAATTTTGGAGAGATTCCACTCGATCACACGCGAGCGAGCAAACACGACGAAACAGAGTTTCCTGCAATCAGGCTCTTTCCCTTTAACTTGAGGTTGCGCGATTTGCACGTTCCACACGTACGTCGTTCGCAAGACGAGGCGTTTTCGTCGTTCTCGACGAGAACGCTCGAATGCCCGAATCGTAACGCGTCTTCCACTGAACTTCGCCGGATGACAATGGCCGCGTTGACGTTGCTTCCAGGAGCTACTCTTCTTTGAGACGCTGGTACGTCGTTTCGTGCCTTTGTAACGAGACCTCGACGGCGCGTGATCGTCTCGACCGCGTTCTCGCGACGCAACGGCAATCAGAGATGCACCTACGTATTCTTGCGTTGCGACACGATGTAATTGGAACGTCGTTGGAGGTCTTGGAAGATCGGAAGTTGACTTTGATACGTAAACGCGCGACCGTCGGGAAAGTTGGAGTTTCAGCGCGTTGGAGTTGGCGATGTTGAACCATGTTGACGTACGTATGTACGTACCGTCGTGCGCGTACATGTGTATCTACTTGTACGGATGAAATGAACGGAAGACAAGTGGCCGTAAGGGCGGCGAGCGTGTTGCGGGAGCGCAGCGAAGTTTAGAGAGGATGACCAGCGGGACAACTGTCCGGCGAATTTGGAGAGGGCCAGCTTCAGGATTACCGCCGGACTGTTACGTTTGTATTTATTTTGCTGTTGGCGTTTTACCGTGGACGTACGAGCGACTGCAGCGGACATGTCGATTACTATTATCACCGCCTCGGAAGGTATTTTTAACGATCTTCAACGCGGAGCGATTAATTGAAGCTACCAAGCCAAATTTAACGCTGTAATGTTTCAAGTTTACAAAGTTTCTCAGTGTAAGTAATTTGTCGATGGAACGGAAAATGGAACAAAAGTACGCGAAATATGTGTGGTCATCGTTAAATGATCTTGCCTCGTTTACATACGCTTAAATTATAAATATTTCGTTTTTACCCAGCGAATGTCTAGTAATTTTCAAGTAAGAAACATCTCGATTCTCCGTTGGTGACGATTTATTCCCAGAGTAACGGTCCGGGACGGGTTTTTGCCTGGAGAAGATGAAGCCGTCGCGTAATTACGGGCCTCGTTAAGCGGACGCGGTGTCAGTGCGACTCGTATTTAATTAGCGTTATCGTTCCGCCGCGGCCAGCAGCAGCAATGACGACGACGACGACGACGACGACGACGACGACGACTACGACTACGACTACGGCGACGGTTGCAGCGGTGGCGGTGACGATGGCGATGGGTGCACGCGTCGCGACGCGAGAAAAGTCGGCGCGCTTGCTCGAAACTTTCGCCGTTCTCACGATGGAAAGTTGAGCGACGGCGTGACGCGCGTTCCTGAATGCATATTTTATCGCACGCCAAGCACACTTTGCCGCGATTTCGCGAACTCGGCCAAGACAGCCGGCCAATTACCAGCCGGCTATAATTTCCCCCCCTATACCCCCACCCACCCCCCACCACCCGGTTCGTGCCGTTTTCCTAATTGCGTTCCGCCGCCACGTGTTCCCCCCGAGCCGAAGGGGAATTTTCCAATTGAACGCCACGCAGCCAGCAATGTAATTAGTCCGTTTTCTTTTTTCCTTTTTCTTTCTTTCTTTCTTTCTTTCTTTCTTTCTTTTGTTGATTTCCCGAGATATCGTGCTACAAAAAGAAACGAACGGTATCAATTTAGATGCAATTAATATCAGACCGGATGAGCGATGTTTCAAGCGTTCAAGTGGAGAAGAGAAAATTGAAAGAAAAGAAGGCCTTCAACGTTATTTTTTGAAAAAGACGGGAAATATAACTCGCCGTTTTTTTTTTTTTTTCACGCTCGTCTCGAAGCTTCTCGATGCGCCGCGACTCTCCGGGAAAACCATCGACGCATCTCGAGTTTCCGCGAAACGAGTGGAAACCGCTGGTTGCGGCTTCTCTCGATAAGGTATCTGCAATCACGATTATCTGGAATCGTTATCTGCTGCAATTGCCACTTCCAATGGGCGAACGGTGTTTTTGTAATTGTCGTCGTTTCCGCGTTTCTCTCGGTCGTCGGTGCCCACGTGCGTGTGCAAAAGTTTCCAGCAGCTACCCGAGTGTCGTGCATAATCGATAGAAAACGCGAAAAACGATAAACGGGGGACAACGTGACTCGCTGATTCATTCGTTCTCGAACAATCGCGTGTGCGATTGCGAGACCTTGCGATCCTCGATTCTATAACTAATCTTTGCCTTATCTGCGCCTCGGAGATCCAGTTGGCGCCGTAACGTATACCTGAAAGTGGATTTACGAGTACGCAGACATCCAAGCACGCTAATTCTTCGTAGTTGCGTGTCCTCGAGTCCGTTCCGTCACACTTTGGCCTTCAACGTGTCGAAGATGTTTCGATCTACGGAGAAAGAAAGGCCCAGAAGCAACTGTTCTGACTAGGAATTGACACAAAACAAATTACAGTCGCTCAGTACTAGACAACGCCACGCCCCCTCGCGAATCACGTGATCCAAATCGACCAATCGCTAATTTTCGTTGCGTCAGCGTTGCACCTGAAGAGGCCCGATTTTCTGGCTAAAATCATTTGCAGTGATAGAAAAAAAGAGAGAGAAAAAGGGAGAAAAAAAAACAAGGCGGCGACCGACTTTGACGTTTCCAGTGGAAAATGGGTAGCAGTCGAACTTTTCACGCGATCCTCGATATCCTTTTCACCCTCGCTCTTGGTCTTGGCCGATGCAATTATTTGGTCCGCGCAATCGCGTTACGTAACGGGCCGCGTTCGATCCGACGAAACCGCTCCGTCGACGGGCGCGTAATTAATCGCGCGACCGTGTCGCAATATCGCGAGAGAGCGGTGCGGTTACATGCCACCACTTCGCAGCCATATGCAGCGCTCGAAAGAGCTGGTCCTTTTGATGTCGACCCCCTGATGTCATTAACATTACTCTCTGCCTCTCTTTCTCTCCTTGCCCTACCTCTACCCCCTCCCCCCCCCCTTTATCGCCCTCGTGCACCTCCTGCGCCCTCGCCTTCTTTCCCCATCTGCTCGCTTATTTATTTACGCGTCTCTAGCCCCCCTCCCACGCACGCCGAACATCCGTTCGTTTCGTCCTCCGCTAGATTACACCTCCCTTCGAAACTGATATTTCTATCGATAACGCCGGTACGTGTCACGTTCGACTAATCCTACGTTTCGCTCGTGCAACCGGTTTGCACAGACTTATGCTCTCTCTCTCTCTCTCTCTCGCTCTCTGGTTCGGTATCAATGTATTCTTCCTCTACGATCGACCCTCGTGTCCAGTTGTACCGTTTGCGCGGCGAATTGAGATATCCGAGAGACCGAATCCATCGTCGTTCCATTCGCCTTTGCCCTCGTGTCCCGAATAACCTTCGAGTCGTAAAGCGGATTCGATCAAGGAGGAAGAGAAAGGGCAGCTGTTTGTGTGTGTGTGTGTACGTTTCTTCGATGTTGGAGGTATGTAACGTCGGTCCCGTTTCAACTGGAATCAAAACCGGGAATCGACGTCGAATTCCACCTCGTATTTATCGGTTTACAGCGCACTGAATGTCGTCTACGATCGTGAAATACTGCGGCCACGGTTCGATCGGGCCGCGATCGCCCCGGAAGGGACGGGGACAGATGGCGCGTATCGATGGCTCGGAAGACGATTCCATCGACATCGGGACCACGCGCGGTGGAAAACGATTCCTCGAGGAGAGAAATCGGCAGAGGAGGGAGAAAGAACGCGCGAGAGGATAGGATACGCGTAGGAAGCACAGAGTGGTCTGGTTCTCTGGCTGGTGCCGCTTCCGAGGAGGAAAAGTTACGCTTCCTGGTCGTCGCATTGCGGCGAAAAGTTTGCGAGCTTCGAGGGCCTTTCTCGACGAGCACTCGTGCCCCGGCTCGAGTGCATTCGAGTTCTCCGGCCACCTCCCGCCGGGCCATCGATCTCTCTCGCCTCTATTGCACCGCTGTGGGCGCGTTTTTTCGCAGCCGTCGTCGGATGTTTGGAGCCGCGTTTTGTGCGCCGCGTGGCTCGGCGAGCCGCCTCTCGTCGATCGGCCGCGACGTCGCGACGGAGGTGCAAAGGTGAAGCAGTTTATAGGTCAAGCATCTCAAGCGCTACTCAAGCGCAATCAAGCAGTTAGCCCGCTAATAGGTCGTACGATTCGAGAAGAATCGGTACGGTTGCATCGTCGCCGCGCTACGCGAGCCTTTTCAAACGCTGCGTTTTTCAACGAACCTGACGTTGCAACGAATCTATGCAACGACGTGCTGCTTCGTTCGGCGACGTTTATAGGAAATTTTTCACACGCCACGCGTGTTACGCGAGAAACGGAAAAACAATCGTATATATCGATCCATCGGATCGGAACGGCGCGCGTTCTCGTGGCGTCGATCGATCGATTGCAAAGTCACATCGATCACCTCGCGCCAAGTGTGTAGCGAGTGGCGGCGAGCGATCGAGGACGCACCCTTTTCTCAAGAAACGTAATCGCGTTGCCTGTTTCAACAAGAGATTCCACGAATTTCCGCAGATATCCTCGGTTTATCGCGGCCCGATTGAGGCGCGCCAGGAAACCGCTTTCACTCGACGTTCCGCGTACCGTTGGCCTGTGTGTGGCTGCGAGTAGCACCGATAGCGAGGGACTTAAATAATTATCCGAACGACTGCTCGCTGCCGGGGATCGTAAAGCCGTTGGCTAAACGAACGCCTGGAATCCGGGTTCGTCGCGAAACTTTGACGAGATCAAGCAGGAAACAGGCAACGATTCCGCAGGATCCTCCGCAGGATGCTTTCGACGAACGTCTTCTTCTTCCTCCTGTGACGAAGCGCTAGAGGATCGTCTAGAGATAAGCGCGCGTGCATGCCGCGAGGAAACTTTTTTCCCTTCCGCCTTGTATCTCGGCCCGATAAGAACACGGAACACAGGACCTGGTGGACTCGCGGCGCACCGATCGACACGTACGCGCGCGTGAACAATCGCGTTTTTCCACGTCGAACACTCGACGATCACGTAACGACGTTTCGCGATGCTATCGCCGGCGACTTTATCTGCCGGCACCTAATCGCGTAACGGTACCGCCGAGCTATCGGTTAGCCGAGATATCGATTAAATTAGCGAGACACAGCCAACTTGTCTCTGCTCCCTCGACGTTACGGCTGCCGGTGGCCGAAAAAGAAAAAGGAAAGAAAGAGAAGAATAAAATGTCTCGAGATTCGCGAGGGCGTCGTTTTCCTCGCGAGGAAACGTTAACAAGAGGGACTGGAGGTGGCCGAGGTAACCCGAGAACGATTCTCCGCGAGCAAGAATCTTATCCCGTGTGCAGTTACACGCGTCTACTTTTCACGTTCCCCGGTTGACGTCGTCGTGTTCGCCACACGTGTTCTCCCCGTTCATTTTCGAGGCCTTTTATTCGCTGATGGCGCCTATAACCCCGCGACTGTATCCATAAATTCCTCGAATATCCCTGCCGGCTAATGTTTTAGACCCGCTAAAACCACCTAATCCCCCACGTACTCGAATTACGATTCTTCCGCCAAATTGCTCCTATTCCCGGCGACCTATGGCCGCGCGAAATTGTCCATTTCCTCGCGGAACGCCACGTCGCGAGAGTGTCCCAGCGGACAGATCCCAGCGAGGCTGGAACGATCGTTAGTCGAGTAACGAAGTCGCTTAAAAAAATAATACGTTGGAATATTCGCGCGGACCGGCAGCAGCAGCAGCAGCAGCATCACTTGGCCTCGAGCGATACGGAGAGAGAGAGAGAGAGAGAGAGAGAGCTCGTAAAGAAAGCTCGTGCTACATCGAACAGCTTCTCCCCTGTCGAACGACGCTGGCTGTCGATCGCGATCGGCCGATGACGTTCCATTAAACGTCGTCGTTGCCGGACCGGCTTGCGCACCGGCGAGTGCTTAATTAATTTCCGCGATAAGCGGCGCGCGGAATCTCCTCGCGACGTTTCTGCAAATTAATCTCGCTTCGATTTCTCGCCGTCGGCGTCTCGCGCGCGGTACGTTTTTTTTCGCGTTGTCGCGCATTTCCTTCGCGTTTCCGCCTCGCGGTGATGAGCGATTAACTCCGATTAACTTGCCTCGGTTTTTGTTTTTGCAGGTGAGGAAATCGATCGAGCAGCTCGGAACCGGTTTGCTGGAAAATCGACAAATCGACGGCGTCGAGTGGTAACGTATCGAGAGAGAGAGAGAGAGAGAGAGGGAGACGTTTGCTCGTTGGCTGAATATTATTCGACGCGATGGATCGATCGGGCATTGTCGGAGGTTGAATTCCTCTTGGCGCGTTACGTGCAAACGTAAACGCAGACGTTGGGAACGCGTAACAATTATCCGAGCGTAACGACCGTTAAGAGATTGGAAATATCTCGCGCGATTTCCAAGCGAACCCCGGAATTCCAATTTCGTCTAACCAATTCAAATCCATTCAAATCCGGCCGTTTCCCGGCCGATATTTCATCCCCGGTAGAATTCCGACAAGCGTCGATTTTTCATCGGGACTGCCGAAACGGGAACAGGCTGCAGCGTCGATCACAGTTCTCTCGTCGAATTAAATCGGGGGCGCGGTTCGAATTGGCGAGCCTCGCGTTTGCTCGACGTCATCGTCGTCGTCGTCGTCGTCGTCACCGATCTCGCTCGTGTATTTCAAAAGTGCGCGCGCCACGAGACTACACCAGCCCTCTCGAGCGTCCATTTTTAAACGCCCCGACTGTGGACGCTTGCGATGGCAGTCGTTGCTTCTCCCTCGGCGACGATGCGCGTGTTTGGCCAAAAATGCCGAGTGGCGAAGGAAGAAGCTGAACTTCTAAATCTAAACAACGCTCGAAGTTTCCAAGCGAGTTCCGCGACGATCCGCTCTATGAACTCGCGGCACGTTTCGACATTTTTATCGTGCCGGTATGCAAATCGCGCGGAGCAGAAGTTAATACGGAGGGCACGTGAAGCGGCGACCGGGTCGGATAATTTGAATTTTTCCCCGAGAGCCGTGTCTCTCTTTCGGTTCCGCTGAAACACGCAGCCACAGAGAAAGAGAGAGAGAGAGAGAGAGAGAGAGAGGGAGTGGGAGGGTGCAAGTCGCGCGGGTGGGTTATTAATCACCGTTCCTCAATAAAACTGCGCGCTCTCGCGAAAAATTAATAGCCCCCGACAAAGGGTTAAACGTTACTTTGTTGGAACGTCTCCTTAATGCCTTCCGCATCTTTTTAATACCCCTCGCTCTGCAGCGTATAATAATAAATTACCTCGGCCGGTCGTAACGAAAGGTATTTATTTTACGAGATTCGCCGCTATCAAAGCAGCAAACTGCTTTCATCGAGCTACTTTATTTGCCAATATTCCCGGTCAGGTGAAATCCTCCAAGAAACTCGCCGTGCTCGCACGTACGTACTCGCGTGCTCTTTTCCCTCCCCCTGCCCCCTTGTACCTTGTACCTCCGTCCGCTGTAACAACAACGCCCCCCTGGAGGAGGAAATATATCAGTAATTTTCATGCAACGCGAGAGCGCAAACAATGGGATTGAAACGGGGCATTGTTCCAACCGATCGTGCCGCGAAGAACCATTTTCTTTCTTTCTTACTTCTTCGGGGTACGAACGGGGTACCCCGTGACCGCGCTGCTCTCCTGATTTATTACGCGTGTCGCACCTTCGGAGGCGTGCCGTCGACCCCGTTCGCTAATTTATCGTCAAACGCGGATTTTCCGTTCTCGACGAGCGCAAGATGTCGTATATCTCGTTGTTCGGCTTGTTACAAACAAACGCGATACAAGGTGGAACGTTTGGATGAAAAATTGAAAGTTTCGTCGAGCAGATTCGTCCAGAGTGGTATCGAGCAGGTGTCAAAGTTCGTGCGTGATCGAGGTATTGGAAGGGGTTGACTGACGGAAGCTCGAGGAAACATCCGATACCTCTGTCAGTGGCGCAGGAAGTGGTCTTACCAGAGATGGTTCCAGCGATACCTTTCGTTTCGGAGAGAGTATCTAGTTTCCCGATTTCCTAGCAGCGTTACTTAACACGTTCCACACGGAGCAAGACTTTGGTTCAGTAAAATTTCGTCGTAACTCTTTCTTGATCTCTCAAGATTGCTTTTATCTCTCGCTTCGTTCTTTTCCCAACATTCTCGCGTCGTTTCTCATTGCCGAAGTACTTTTGGAATCAACGTCGCCCCCCCCCCCCCCCGCAGGAATTGTCCCATCTTCCGTGAGAAGTGCCTCTTCAAGCGCAGGAACTTTCCCAAGTCGCAGTTTCATCGCGGTAATATATATACCCGAGGAAGATATCGTCGAAGAGAAAAGTCCTCGAGGTGATAGATCCGCTTTTCCCGTCGCTGATTCCGCGAGAGAACGAGGCTGAAAAGGAAACGCACGTCGGCGTGGAACGATTTCTCGGGGAATAAATTGCCGTTGCTAACACGCGTAATACCAAATTCCTCGTACGTACACAGGGATATCAAGCGGCGATCGGGCACGAGTAGTCGCCAAGTATTAAGACGATTTATTGACGGATTATGAGGCAGCGTTTCGTATCACGGGCACGGCTGTGCGTTCGACTCGATCGAGCAAGCTCAGACCGTACCGTACCAGATCTGCCGCGAACTAAATGTACCGATAAATTCTCCGAGCGAAATGGACAGTCAGAGGTTTACGCGGTTTGGCGTTGTTTTATGAAAAATGGCCTCTTTTTTTTCCCCTTTTTGCCCGATCGCTCTTGGAATTCGTACATTCGCTCGGACACGTAATTCGCTGCACTTTGTCGCGCGATAATAATTGGCTAATAACCGCCCATTCGCGGAACACGTGAAAGCGATAAGATAATCGCAAGCTTCGCGAATCTCGGCGACGATTGTCGGAACAAAAACCAGAAAGCTTCTCCCGATTCGGAAACATTTTTCCAAATTGTAAAATCCGAAATTTCAAAGTGTAATTCGAACCTCTTGACTTGAGGGTTCCAACGTCCGAGAGAGGTTCGAGGAAATGGAATCGATCGTCGGGGATAAAAGTTCGCTGAAACGAATTCTGATAACGAGCACGAAATCGCATCGATCACCGTGCTCGAAAACCGAGCGGATTGCTTGCCCGATTAAATGTAGGTAAGGTTGGCAAGGAGTCGTTGGCGGCAATTCCTCGATCGGCGTATTTTTGCATCGCGAAGGGCCTGCAAACGAGGCAAGACCGGGGAGCCCGAACTAATCAATCGCCTCTTCGTTCCGAATCCTCTCGGCGACGTACTCGCGAGAAACGGAACGAAGGAATCGCCGTCTGGAGATCGAGCCCGAGCCATGTTCGCTGCATATTCAGCTGGTCGTCGACGGCGATATTTTTTTTTAGCCCGAGCCGGCGACCTTGATACATGCGATTGCCCCGGAAGTCGACGGCGACGACGCCCGGGCTGATTAACGCGGCGATTATCGGTCTCCGTTTCACCGGCGAAATCGATTTAGATGCGAATCTCTCTTTGGACACGGCCGCGCCTCGTCGTTTCGAGCTCTCGACCTGATATCGGTTCGAGCGAACGAGTTCCACGGCCTCGTTAATTACCCGGGTTACCGCGAAACTTTTCTACGATCCCGATGGAAAGAGCTTCGGGGCTCTCTAATGGGTCTCGTAATGGTTTTACAGCGCGGCCAGAAGTGGAACGGGGCAAAGGGGAGGGGGGGGGGGAGCGAAGAAGGTGGTATCCGTGAGCGAGGTCGAGACAGCTTCGATTTTTGCACCTCGATAAATAGCCCGCGGTCCCGCACGCGCTACACACGGGCCGTCTGCAGACGTTAATCGAAAACTTCCAAAGTACCGATTCGATCCGTGATCTCCCTCCCCCCTCCCCCCTCTCGATTGCGCCGTTATTTGTAATTAACTGCTAGGAGAATCGCTCTTAGTTTCCAAACTACAGTATCGATCGCGGGGTGGCGCGTAACAACGGGGATGGGCTATTTCCACCGTCTACTAAATCTTCGCTCAATGGGTCCGAGACCGGTTTTTGCTTTCTCTTTCACTCGCGTGAAACTTTCGTCGAATAATCGAGTCAACGAGCAGAGAGTCGATACTGGAGCGTGACGAGAATCTCGGCCTCGCTCGGAACATTTTGTTTGGAAAGGAAACGCGAGCCAATCTTTACACCTCGGACACCAATTGGAGTCTCTTTACTCGTATTTCGTAGCGATTATTCTTCCGCCATGGCGGGACACCTGCGTCGGGAGAACCGCGGTAGCGAAAATTATCCGAGAAAAACTACAGGTTACGCGTAACGCAAAGTCTGCGCGATAGATCTAAGCGAAAGGGGGTGGTCGAGCAGCCAGAGACGAGTAATTCCGCGGAGAAGCCGCGGAGGGAAAGCGGCCGGAATATCAGATGGCTTTCGGGCCGAACCACGCACGCGCTCCCGCTCGTAAAGCTGGTCGTAAAGCTCGCGCGATGGTATCGGCCTCAAACTCTATAAAACCGGGTAATCGAATAAGACGGAATAAATTGAATCTTCCAGCCGGCGGAATTTTACAATTTCCCTGTCCGACGCGATACTTTCCTCCCTCTGTCTCAGGTTCAAGGTAGCTCTCTCTCTCTCTCTCTCTCGCGATGCCGTTGATGGCTTCTGGCGTCAAGGTCACGGCCCGTTTGACCCATTTGCGAGCGACGACGACGACGACGACGACGAGACCGATCGTAATTCCCCTCGACCGCACGGTGCGCGTTGGTCAGATTTACGGGGCGGGCGAAAACCACCCCCCGCAGGAAGCTGCCTTCGTGGAAACCCAACTACCCTGTCCGTCTTCCTCTTAAGATACCACGGGATCGTAAAGTCGCTTAATCGGATGAGGCTTCGCAAGGGGCGGGACGTAAACCGAGAAATTGAAACGCTCGTAAAGTCGTAATTCCGGTGGCGAGCTCGATCCTTGCGCTTGCACGCCTCCACTTTCCGCGTGCCTTCGCCGTTTGTTTCGATGCCCGCGAACTGTATTAGGATCCGCGCGGAAATCGCGTAACTTTTTCTCTCTCTCTCTCTCTCTCTCTCATTGGCATTTAGACGACGATGAAACGTTCGTTTAATTGTCGGTTTCACATCGATTTGCCGCGTATTGTTCGAGGGCGGAACACGGTGGTTGTTTTTTTTAACCTTTCAAATACCGGCGCATTGTCACAAATCTCAACCTCCGCTCGCACAAAAATATGACGAAGCTATAATTGAATATAACGTACGAGTTTTGAGAGTTGGTTATATTCTGAACAGGCCGGGATGTTTTATCTGGCGTTTTGGGTGCGATGAAATTTGCCAACGAGATCCGCGCTGGCGCTACGAAACGAAGTGCCAAAGGCGCGAGGAGCAGTTGGCGTCAAAGTTTAATAAAGTTTACGGAGCACGTCGTGTGCAGGTCGTGTTATACGGGAAGCGTCGTCATTACCGCGAAAGAAGGCGCATAATCGATCGGGCTGATCGCCGCCGCTGAGAAGGGCTTTCAACCGTGCTATCTTCCGACTACTCCGTGGAAGAGGTTCGGCTCGTACGACGACGCGGTCCCGCTATCCTCCGATAAACAATGTCAAGCATCTTATTCCACGTCGAGATGCCGCTTTTACATCGCACTCGTTAAGAGGGACTTTTTTAACAAGATGGCTCGAAGCTCGTGGCTCGTTGCCTTTTTCTAAGTTTCTCCTTACCCTCTCTGCGTCTCCTCTCCGGCTTTCGACGTCGCCCGCTTCCCTCCCCCTCGTTTCAATGCCTCGCTTTGATAACCTTATCCGCTCGACGAGATACTCTTTGTAATACACCGATTAAGAACCCCGCGAGCGTTTCCTCAAGGATCGCGACGTCCTCCGACTCCTGCTCGCTGTGTATCGTGTGGAGGATGCGTTCTACTGCCAGAACCAATAAACGTGTAAAAATGTACGCCGAGGACGCAGCACCCAGTAAAATTACTTTATGGGACTGACCTGTGCCAAAAACGCCTTACTTTCCTAATGGCGCGATTGGGAAGGTCACAAAGAGAGTTGGCCGACTCCAATGCGCCGCGATTGTCTGCAAAATAGTCAGTCAGAAAGTAGCGCACAACGCCCACGATGTAACAAAGACGCGAGCACCGTGGATTCTCAAATGGAATTTCTATTTTACGAGGTAGAAAGTATCGCGCTCGTCGTGTGTTTGAGCGATTCGAAATCCTCGATAGCGTGCCAGGGGTGACGGGCCGAAGCCGAAGCGTTTATCTCGTAATTAATTCGTAAGTATTGCGAGCGTTATCGTCACGGCTGTTTAATTACTCGGCTTCCGGCTCGCCGGCGGCTCCTAATTACGACGAACGACGCAATAAACAATATCAGATTGCCGTCGACGCGTGACGTTTTATTGCAACCCCGGCCCGCGTTGCGACGCAACTAATGGCCCGTCCTCGTCGCGGTGCAAAGACGCCGAATCGAACCTCGTCCCAAAGGATTTAAACAGCACCCGCGACGAATCTCCTCGAGACTCGCTGCTCCGATCCGGCCAGGTGTGCTGCATCAGGTGCGTTTGACAGGTGCGTGATTGTCGGCACGGGGTAGGGCGCAGAAGTGGATTCCGGTTCGAATCAAAGAACGCATCCGTGAAGGGGTGCAAACGGGACGAGACGACGGTGTCGAAGTGGAATGTTGCTCGTGAATAGTCGTCGTCGAGTAGGTGATCATAACTCGCTCGAAAGCGTTAAAAAATGCTAAAACTACCGGCGATTAAAAATGTAAAATTTCCATCAGAGAAGAAGAGAAAAGAAAAAATAGAAAACTTTACAGTGCTTTCATTTAGATATTTTAAATCTCCAGAAATGAACACTGTTTCACATCCAGCAAAAATTACAAATTGGTTCATTTTGACCATTTTGATAGTTCCAGTTTTAGGACAGTATTTTTGAGAATTTTGTCGTAAAAGCATGATACCGAGAGATGCGTGTATTCCGATTGACCAAACATCGGGTGCAACCTTTAACACTAGGTTACGGTACCCGTTTTTTTCTTTTTTTATTGAAAAAGTTTTTATAATCTCTCCCTGGCAATTTTTGCTGACTTTTATTAATGGAACATATATATATTTTTTTCAAACCCTTAATTTTGAAGTTTCACAAATAGTCCCAACAAATTTCAAAAAGTAGTTGCTACTTCATCAAGAGCATTCATACTGCGTATGTTGTATAATGTTGGTACAATAAACATTTTGTAACTAGCTTCACGATCGACTTTTTCGAGGAACACGCACATTTTCGTTCATTGTCCGTAGAAATAGGACCGTACAACGTCCGTAAGCCTAGCGTTAACATCCAGCATACCGGAGGAAAATGCAGATCCATGGTCGGCGATCCGCGAAGGAGACGGGTGCAGCAGTATGAAGCCAGAGACGAGAAAAGCGCAGAGATAGAAGGGGAATGGTCCAGTCAGTCACTCGGACATTCGCAATATGGATCTCCCTTTGGTGTAATCGCGACGTGGAAGCCCCTTGTTTCTGTGCCCCCAGCACACGAGAGTTCCGTCGTGCGCCCCCTCCTCCTCTGACAGCCACCTCCGCGCGCACGGTCCGACGGACTCTCTCGCCCCATATTCTCTGTCTAATTTGCCAACCTAAGCCGTCGGGACCGGTCGGACAGAGAGCGGCAGCGACGGTGGCTCAACTTCATTATTCTCCCATTGTATCAGCACCCCCGCGGACATAAATCATGGAGGGTCCAGCGTCCCTCGACCCGTCGCCAGCCAGGGATTTAGTTTGATTTCCCTCCCTGAAATTCCGTTGTACCAACCCCTCCCCCCACCCCTTCCAGCCCCTAGCCTCGCGACAACACCGCCACCAACGACCGATTTCTACTCCAATTTCCGCTTTTTCGGCCACTTATGACCGCTGACGGACAACTTGCCCTCGAGCAAGTTAAACCTCCGTTTGTTCGTCCGTCCGTTCGTTCGTTCGTTCGTTAGCCGCCCTCTCTTTGGGCGAATCTTTCTCGATATTTCTCCGTCCAATCGAAATGTCTTTCGGATCGCGCCCGAAGTACGTACGTCGTACGTACTTCGACGTTTGCAACCGCGCGGTCGCGTTTGCGTTACTTCGGGGAAGAAGCTATAGCGGAAAATTGACTTCAACGGGGCCGTTCAAAGAACAACCACGCTTCGTCCTAGTTTCCGGATTTGCTTTGTACACGATCATCCAACCCAACGATCGCTTCCACATTTATTGCTCTGGCAAGTTCGTCGTACGTACGTACGTACAGCTACGAAGTATTTACTGCTGAAATTAACTGTATCGATGCATTCTGTTCTATGGAAAGGAAACGTAAAGATTTTCCACACGCGCGCGCGTCTATTTTCTACGTCGTGCGAGAAACGGACGTAGACGGCGAAGCATTGGCAAAGGTTAGAAAAGCGAGTAGCACGCTCGTTCCGCAAGCATTTTCTTACATAACCGGGCGTTACACGCTCAAAGCGGACCAAGTCCGTGAGCAACCAGCCGATACCAGACGCATCGCGTTATTTATTTATCAAACGGCCATGGCTGCATCGTTGGAAACGTCGAGCGTTAACCGGAGGCCGTTTAACCGCAGATTGAACGGGAGTTACAGGCGCGTACAGGTTAGTCGGTAAGAGGGTGAAAATCGATATTGATTCCGTGCAAAGACGTGGAACGAGCGCGCGCTGCAACAATGGGGGGCCGTGGGGGATGTTGTGCGGCGAGCATTGTTAAGACGCGCAAAACTTACGGCCGGCGATCAAATTTAACACGTGTAATAACATTGTACCGTTAATGCCGGCGGATTGTATTACACACTTAAGCGTAACTTGCGCCGCTGTGCGTAATTATGTCCGGGCCCCTGGCATCGCGAGGGATCTATCGCCAAGATTCGCCGTTATAGACCGTTTGTGGGTTGTTATTCGCGACCCCTGCCAGCAGTTAGGTCGTAACGTTGAAAGACGTCGAAAGCGACGAGATTTTAGCAGAGATTCAGCTCCGCGGCTCGATTGAATTTCAACATTGGCCCCGTCGGCCAATTTCGCACATTCGTCGCCTTTTCTCGACGCGCGAAACGATGGCAATAGAGTGGCCGTCTCAAACGAGAGAGAGGCGATTGAGACACTTTGGTAGCTCGGGGACAATTGCGCGACGGATGACGGATTTTTGCAAAGGTGTTTCGCGAATAGAAACGACCGATTCGCACGAATGACCGCAATCGTCGTAGCGGCTACTCTCGAATCTTGCCGCGGCGCACTGGTCAGCGCGAAGAAAATGGGAAAATCAGGTCGCGACGAGTGGACGGACGACCGCAAGATTTCAGATTTCGATAGCGGCGGAACAGAACGTAGAGGTGGGGGGAATAGATAAGAAAACGGACTCCGATGGAGAGAGAGAGAGAGACGTCTTCGAAGGGCAAAAACGACAACAGGGTGATTTCGGTCGAGCAGCGCCGTTTCGAAGTGTGCGAGATCTGTCTCGAGCGTCGGCTTTGCGATCGATGAGACGCGAGAAGGGACAGCTTCAGGTTTCAGCAATTTTACGTAACGCGCACGGAAAATTACGTTCGCGTCTGTATTTAATTAGCGCGCGCTCGAAAGCGAGAGCGGGAAGCTTTTTAACCGGCGCGGCGCGGCGGTCGTCCACTTAATAAACTCTTCGTTTCCATCGCGAACGCATAATTTAGCGGGCGCGAATCCGCGCTGATGACACATTAATATCGAAAATTACGCGTCGACGCAACAGGCGCGCGCGCGCGCGAGCGAGGGGTGAATTCCAGCCCGGGAGAGCGGGATGAAAAGATTCATTTACGCAGCTTATTACGCCGGTTGCATCCGGTGTTGTTTGTTCCTGGCATTTTTTTTTCCTTTTTCTTTTTTTTTTCTTTTTTTTTTTTTTTTTGTTTCCTTGTTCAGCCGGCGAACGCGCGGCTGTTTAATGAACTTAAGTTGGATTATCCACGTGCGAACGGTAACTCGTGACGAGACGAACGAACGAGCCCCGCGTTTCTCGCGTTTGCGGTTTTCCTCGGCGTTTTAACTTCTCGTCGAGTGCGCTTTTCGTCTCGTTTCGTTTCGTTTCGTTCCGTTCCCCGGCCGCTCGCGCGAAACTCGATTCTTCCGAAAGAAAAAAAAGGAAATTCCGTTTCGCTCAATCTCGCGTATCGCGGCGGGCACTTCTCCTTCTTCGGCGATACGGTAAATAACAACGTTAAGATCGGCCATTTAACGCGATCCCGATGATTTAGAGATCGCTGGGAAACGTACGAATTTGTCGCTGCGCAAGACGGACGAGCCCGGTCGAAACAATTTATTACAGGGAGCCGATAGATCGGTGGCGATAGCAAAGTTTGCTTCTATAAAGTTGGCCGTGCCGCGAGTATCGGCGGTAAGTTGAGAGAAAGCTATTGCAACGGCCCAACTCTCGATCATCTCCCCGTTAAAATACTGTAACAGGTCCGAAGTTGGAACGACGCTCCGCTGCCACCGTCGCGTTCCGCGATAAACCACCCTCCCTCGTGCCGTCGCCGCTTTGACTCTTTCTCTCGCCGTCTATCCGCCGCCGCCGCCGCCGCCGCCGCCGCCGCCGCCGCCGCCGCCGCCGCCGCCGCCGCCGCCGCCGCTCGATCG
Organism: Melipona bicolor; assembly: GCA_030673865.1. Classification (NCBI taxonomy): domain Eukaryota; kingdom Metazoa; phylum Arthropoda; class Insecta; order Hymenoptera; family Apidae; genus Melipona; species Melipona bicolor. Next base: position 166,724 of record JAHYIQ010000041.1, on the reverse strand, counting down.
CTCCGCGCGTACGTATTTATTCGCGGCGCGTCCCTCGAAATATTACGCGCGCTGTAATCGCATTACAGTCGCGTGGTTTAGAATTTGCAGAGGATGATGTAGCCGGCGGTAGGCGATGCAGCTGCCGGACGCTGAAAACTGAAACGCTACGGCGGGAGATTGTAAATGAAACTGAGCGGACAGGGACGGGCATTAGCGCTGCGTCGCTTTCGGAATTACGGAATTACCAGTCCGTTTAAGGCAAGTTATCCCCTGCCGTCTCTTATCCCCTTCGGACAATTATCGTCCGAAATGGAAGTTGCAATTTGCGAGTAATGCGAAATAATATAAATCCGTGCTCTCTTAGAAACCTCGGACTCGGAGCCTCTCGAATTCGGGAATCTCGCGATCGAGAGCTAACGATCCCCCTCCGCTCCGAGCTCCAATGCCGGCAGGCGTTTCCATCGTATCGTTGGAAATAATCTCGGAGCCTGGAACGATCGGTCTCGAGGCCCTTTATTGGAGTCAATAGTGACCGACCGTACCATATATCAGGCAACGTCAGTAATAGCCTGGCTATTGGTATCGGCACCCGGCTACGAATATGTACCTTAAATCGCGTCTCCCCGCACGACAGTTTATTATCGGTAAATCCGTCCGAATCTAATGCTCTTCTGACACGGTTCTACACGCGCCACCCGATAGCAAATATCGTTGTTTCCACGTGCGCACACAAAAGGATGGTCGATCGGACACGCTCGGGCGAACAAACGAACGAACGAACGGGAAGCCGTCTGAATATCACGTCCCCTGCTGCTAGCCGCGAATCCGTTCGTTTCGTTGATCTACTACTACGCGATATTTATGCAGATTTGGCTGTCTCAGACCTATAAAGCTGCGTTACACCGTCGAATTTGGTCGAAGGTCTCGCGTCGCGTCGCGAATACAGGGACAGGAAACATCGTGTCTACAAAGTTTCCCTGCTCTCGTCTTGGCCTCCTTCGTCCCCTCCGTCTCTCCTCCGTCCGTGTCGTCGTCGTCGTCGTCGACGTAGACGTCGTCGGTGTCCCTGGTGCAGCGGCGTGTCTCTCCTTCTCAAGGAGCTGCTGCCTAACCCTTACCTCCCGTCGGTCCTCCTCTTCTTCTCTGTTCTTCCCGCACTTTCGCCCGCTCGCCGTGGCTGCAACGTCCCGGAGCTTTCGGTCCTCGTTTCCATGGAGACGATGCTGGCTTGCACGACGAGCGAGCAAGACGGACGGAGGAAGAAGAATGGGCGAACGGGTGAAACGGTGGGGATGAGGCGGGGGAAGGTGGCGCGAAAGGGAAAAAGACGGGAACACCGGTTACACCGGCGTGCTCCCAGCAAGTTCGTCCTTACCGGGAGAGAAAGGAGAGAGCTACTCTGGCTGGAATTCTATTGCGCGAACAATACGCTCGCGATAATGCTCGTTCGGCTTTGATTCATCGCGCCAGGCGAGTACTCGCCGGGGGGTGGAGGAGCGCGGGGTTTTCGAGGGTGGAACGGCATGGCGATGCGATTCGTAGACGGCGTAAGTTTGCCAGCGTTCCGTGAATGACCGTACATCTCGCGTCTTCCAACGTCGTTTCTCTCCTTTTCTTTCTTTTTCTTTTTTTTTCTTTCTTTATTTCGCCGACCGGCTTGGATGAAAGCTTCCTGAAAACCTGCTCTTTGATTGACTTGGCAGCTTCTCTCCCCCATCCCTCCCCGTTCGGTGTTTCAGCAAGATCGATCGAAGAAAAATTCTCCTGCCACGGGAGACTTTGCTCTTTCGTTAGCCACGTTCGAGTAAATTTGTCAACCCGAACGATCCGAAAAAATACCGATTCAGACCAAATTTGAACTTTAAGCGGCCGATAAATGACCAATTTGTAATTTTTCAGGGTAAATTTTTAGAGATTCGAGTGACTTTTATAAAATATACGAATAAAAGTTAAAACCTACTCTTGAGTTGTTACATACCCTAAAATTTCCAAAAATTCCGCCGTTTTTCATTTTATCAAGCTGGTCGTATTTTTGTCACGCGCTTCTGAAACGTTCCCCGGGTATCTTACGCCCTCTCTTAGCTCCGTCTTTCGCGGATTATGCCGGTCAGAGAGGAGTCGCATGAAATCCGCGAGGCGGCGGATTCCCGCGGGAATTTGAAGGTATGGATTACGCTCGCACGCGTGCGCGCGCATAATTTAGCGGGCAGCGCGCGCATCGGGGATGAAGCAGCAACCGAAAGAACCAACGACCGGTCGAAAACTGAGGCGAGCGAGGAGGAAGCAGTCGGGGAAATCCACGGTTGGATGCTCCCTGCAGTTGCTGCATTTCACGGAGCTTAATCGACGGGGAATGCATTTCATTCTGCAATCCGATTCTTCGAGCGTTGATTGAATTTTTCGTTTCGCGATAAAGAAAGGAGAGGTCAGTCATCCATAGATCCTCTGATTCTGATTCGTACAAACGTTTCTGCTCTGCTCTGATCTGTGTTAAACTGAGATAAACAAGTGCGTAATTTATTGGCAGAATAGTTGTTACTTTGACTGATAAAAAGTTCTGAAAGCCGAGATACCTGTATTTAAAATTAAAGGATGGAAAAGCGCAATTATTTTCCGACCAAACAAATAGGCGATTGAAAAAAGTTTCTCCGTAACAAAGCGTCCTCTGTTAGAGGAATATCTCTCTTTTACATAACTCGGACACGAGTAGATTTCGATTACCCCCACGGTGCAATTCGTATCTCGACAAGGACCTCGATTGCGAGGGTCTGCGTATTTCCAAGCACGACGATATCAACGTCCCTCGTAAACTGCGTAACTATTGCGATTTTCATCCTCGCCATTTCCATCCCTCGCAATTTCCATTCGTAATCGGATGAATACCCAACAGAGAGCAGCGACTCCGTCGACCGTGGCCGATCTTGGAAAATCTCACGTATCTCGTCTTGCGAATTTTTTTCCTTCTCCCCGACCAACCCATCAGCCGAACGCGAAACCTTAATCCAAGATAACTTACGCTCTGCAACGTGCAGAGCTTCGGAGCCTCTCGAGCGACTAACCCCGGAGAGCTCAAGGACTGATAAATCCTCCGCCAGTTCACCCATTCTCCGCGAGAACAAAAGGATCCTCCAGGACTCGCGGCTAAATCGTTTCCTTTCCACGACGATTGCTCTATCAACCGACCTACTTAGAGGCATCGGCGGCGTCTCCAATTCGGCGTTCGTAATATTCAAAGAACGCCCGCCCTTTCCCCGGGCTTCGCTAATCTTCCGGCGAGGATTCCGTGGGCGATCGATCGCGCGGAATGTTCGATCCGAGCGTTCGAAGAAACCATGCCATTCGTGGAAGATTCGTCGGCCGGCACGCGAGCAAGGTCGAAAAGAGGCCGGACGGACTGGTGAATGGATGGATTGTGCAAGTATTTCCTAATGACTGGCTGGGGGGTTGATGCGACGGACGATCTCTCTCTCTCGCTCTCTCTCTCTCGCTCTCTCTGTCGCTCTCTCGACCGACCGACCGACCGATGGTAGTAGGGGCCGTAGAAACGGCGGTCGATATGCCGACGTACTAATGACCCGTACGGAGTCGAGCCAACAGACTGCTGGCTAGACGCGATGGCACCACTACCGGCGGTTTTCGCTCAATTATAAATTGAATTACTCGCCGGCTCGCTGAAAATGGCCACGGTTATGCGCCCATAAAAGGGGAAACCGACTGGGCGAACTGGATGATGGCACGGGGAAAAACGAGGCTCGCTCGCGACCGAAAGCGTCTCTCTCTCTCTCTCTCTCTTTGTTCATCCATCTATCTATCCATCTATCTATCTCAATCTCTCATCCCCTGCTTTCTTCTCTTTACCATTCGAGTAACGACCTGATCGCTCGATCGCGTCGACTTTTCGGAATTTTCCAAGAATCGTTTCCACCGACGAACGACAACGTCGAGAAACGGGAACGCGGGCAAAGGAAGGTGACGAATGAAAAGCTCCGATCGGCCAGCGATAATGAAGGATCATTGCTCGGCCACGCTGTCATTAGGGTAATTGGAGGCTAATCGTCGCAGGAATTAACGGACCGCGTGTCTCGGTATTGTCGCTGAAACTCCACGACGCAATGCGTAGTAGGTACGCGTACGTGTCGTAGGTTCGCGCGGCAAGTAGACACGTTCACGTCTTCTTCCGCAGAGGATCACGTCAACGTTCGTTTAACCACGCTTCACGCAACCCTCCGGAGACACGAACTTTTCCACCGGCAATCGTTATTTTTATCACCGAAACTGTACCACCGAGCGACGCGACACGCGACGTTAAATAATAGCAGTTATCCAACTAACGCGGCCGCGGCGAACAAAGTTGTCACTGGGAACGGTATCCCGCATCGGCAAGTGGCTACGCTTGCTTTATTAACTTCGCAAAGCTCGTTACGCGGCGGCGTTATTAGCCAGGCTAATCCGCAGGGTGTGATTTATTGGCCGGAAGTCTGACCGCGCGTAAGAACCTCTTTCTCTCTTTCTCTCTTTCTCTCTGCTTCTCTATCTCGTGGACACTTGTGACTCGCGCGTAATGATCTTTGTCAGTTCTTCTCGAGTAACATTAACGGTTTAGGTTAAGAACTGGACATGTATGAGTTGACCAGGGACCAAAGCATAATTGTACCAATAACGTAGAAAAATTGCGGATAATTCGAACTGATACAACTTTGTGAAAAAGGATCATGTAGTAATCCACTTGGTCTCTTTTTAAAGAGCGAAGCTTTTATTTTAAAAGTCGCGAGTTCGTCTCTTTTGAAGATGATTGTGCACCAAGTGGCGATTGGGAAACTGAGGACACATTTTTCTCGAAAATTGCAAAAATTCAAACATATGTATGAAATATTAAATGTCGAAGATTGAAGTTTTTCCTTCACAATGATTCCCTAAACTCGAATGTTAGGATTAGATGACAGAAATTCGAAAATCCCAACATAATAGAATGGTGAAAAAATCGCATAGCAAATAAATTGGTAAATTTGATCGTAAGAGACATTTTTTAATGAGAAATCATTTTCGAAAATTCACAAATTCACGAGTGTCAAAGTACGAGCTTCGCGATTTAAGATGAGACCAAGTGGATCGTTGTATGATCTTACAAAATTAAATCATCAACAATTTTTCATCGTCACTGGTACAATTATGCTTTTCATCGTACAAGCGCAGTAGAAAGGATCCACGGTAGCATTTCAGCCAGTATCGTAACTGCATCCACAAGTTCGTATTCTCGTATTATCTCGTTCGAACGAAAGTTCCGTAAAATTGTATAGTGTAATTTTTTAATTACACCCTTGCAACGTAACAACGTGGATATTCTTCTCGGTCATTTACCAACCAGCGATTAGCCGGAGGCAAACTCTCCCCGCGTAGATAGACAGGCGAACGACGAAAGAAAACACGTAACACACGTGGACCAACGCGGAGATTTCGCTCGTCGATTGTGCACGGCCGATGCTTGGCGCGAGCTGGAAATTCGGTCTCTCTCGTCGCGCTCGTCGATTTGCATTCGACCAATCAATCTCTGTAAAGAAAAACACTGCGGGACAAACGCGCCGGCACAGGCCGTGTGTTTACGCGTTCGTTCGGTCTGGCGTGGAGAGCACGCGTCGAGCACGGGGAAAATTCGACGATCGGGGATATCAAAAAGCAACGACGACGCAACGATACAAACAACCGGCGGGAGTATCGTTCGTTACGCGACCGTGCAAATAGACCGGAAATCTGCGACGAATTCCCCCCCCCCCCCCCCCCCCCCCCCCCCCGTTACTCCCCCGCTCTCTTCTTCGACTTTTCTTAATTTGTACCGTCAAATATTTTCACGGAGAGAGCCGCCGGGACGAATCTGCCGGATGAACGGAACGGAGCGGAGCGGAAGACGCGAAAACTTGGGAACGCTGCCGGCGCTTCCGGTACCGTTCGAACGAAATAAAGTGTTTTGACCGTGCAGCAGCCGAGCGAAGAGCAATTTCCCTGGTTTGTCTTCTCCTCTTTTTCCTCTTTCCTTCCGAGACGTTCCCCCCTAGGAGGTAGTAATTCCCGCGCGAACTCTCGTGCCGCTTTAATCCCGGGAGCGCGAGCTTCGATCTGTTCCAACGACGTATGAAGTGGTATTTGGTTCGATCGTGCCGAGAGAGAGAGAGAGGGGGGGAGAGGGGGGCATCGTCATCCCTCTTTTCCTCGATCCGGCAGCCCCTTCGTCGATATCGTACGTACGGCTCCCCCTCGTCTCCTCCTAATCCACGGAAATGGGCACGGTGTCGATGGGATTCGTATTTGCGTTACGCCGACGGAAACGCGGAAAGTAACGCCATTTCGCAATTTCCGGTAAGCAAGAAACGCCAGCCTGCGTCTGCGAGTCGGCGGAGCGCTGATACCCGTCGGATACGACCACGCTCGAGGCCCACGGACGCCGCCTCTACGAGGTGTCAAAATTCTCCACGCCTCGAATTTTCGCGACGCTTCGCTTTTCCTGCAACTTTTTTCTCAACGCTGCAACGGGGGACAACAAATTGAATCTTTGAAAGACTTTGCGAATGTTGGCTGAATGATGGTAATGTTTGTCAATCTGTAACGAGGCTACATATCGAGTGCCAATACAGAATTAGGCGAAGCTTTGCTTCGCTTTGATTCGAGACAGTTTGTTCCAACAAAATCAAACTCCCGTATCTTTCTCGGACCTTTCCCAACGCCTTACCGTTTACAAATCCTCTCTCAACGTCTTCCTATCTACGCGTTGCCTCTTCTTCTCGGCAGATCGCGAGCCGACGATAAGATTCACGCGAGCGTTCGCGCGAAATTCGCCGAGCACTCGGTATATATCGGTATATATCTCGCGTACAGACGAGCGCGCCGACTAACCCATGTGCTTGATCCATCTGGCTACCTACCAACCTACCGACCTAGCTTCCTCCTCGCCAGTCGGTGCTGGATATTCCGGAAATGACGTCACGCTCATTGTAACATCCCGTACAACGCGAGCACGGCCGTAGCGAGACGCTCTCTTTTCAGTCTCCCACGGATCAGTCTCACTGCGTTTGTAATCGCGTCGAGTGAAAAAGAGAGAGAGAGAGAGGGAGAGAGAAGAGTGGTACGAGCTATTGCGTGCTCGCTGCGTGGGTGTGCGAACGACGCCGGAACGCGTCAAGTCAGTACGCGGCGTACCGTGTAAATACCTAACTGGCAGCGGTCGCTGCCTCTCTACGTGCATGGATGCACCGGGAAAAGTGGATGCAACGGCACGGCGTACATGTACGCGCCCGAGACGGATTCCTTCGTGCCGCTTCGGCGATCCGCCTGCGCTTCCTGGCGGACGCCGACGCGCAGCCGACGTAATATAATCGCGACGGCCGGAGTATCTTTAATTTCCTCGTGCCGTGCATCCTGTGTACATCCACGTGGGATCGATATATTTGTCCGTTTCGACGAGAAGCTCCGAGTCGATGTTCCCCCTCGCGATATTGCATCGGCCGGGCAAACTTTAGCTCATTTAGCTTACCTGCGTACCCTCGATCTCTAGTTAAAATATCCCGTCTGTTTCTCGCTTCGTCCGTTTACGTTTCGCTTTAAATATTTTTTACGTTTAAAGTTATAATCTCTGAGGCGTGAATCTTTTTGCCGAAAACAGTGCACAAACGGAGCCAAATCGCAGGAAAGGAAAAAGTAGCTCAATTTCGAATTTCAATGATTTTGTGTTTCGAATGTTACGACGAATTCGTATTTCGTTTCAAATATTTTACACGTGTGTTTCTAGAACGTGGAGGTGTGTTTCGTGCTCGTGAATTTTTTTACCGAAAACAGTCTGATCGCGGAAAAGGGAAACGAGAAGACAGAGCAAAGTAGCTCAATCGCGAAGTTGCGGATGAATTTCAAAGATTTTGTGCTTTGAGTATTACAACGAGTTCGTATTTTGTGTTTCGAATATTTTAACGAGTTTATACTTTGAACGTTTTATACGTATATCTCCACAATGTGGAGAGAGCTTCGTACTTGTAAATCTTTTTACCGAAAGTAGCGCACAAGCGCAGTCTAGTCGCAAAAAAGGGAAATGAGGGAAAGAAAGTAGGTTAATTTCGAAGTTGGAGGGGAATTTCAAAGATTCTGAGTTTTGAATATTGCAACGAATTCGTATTTCATTTTAAACATTTTATACGTGTAACAGTAGTTTACCAAAAAAAATGTAGTTTAATCGCAAAAAAGAGAGAGAAGAATCGCGACAGCAAGAGACCAAAGTAGCTCAATCTTGAAGTTGAAGAGGAATTCCAAAGATTTTGTGTTTTGAATATTTTAACGAATTCGTATTTCATTTTAAACATTTTATACGTGTATTTCTAGAACGTAGAGAGCTTTCTGCGCCTCCAAAAAGAGTAGTTTACCAAAAAAAATATAGTTTAATCGCAAAAAAGAGAGAGAAGAATCGCGACAGCAAGAGACCAAGGCAGCTTAATCTTGAAGTTGGAGAGGAATTTCAAAGATTTTGCGTTTTGAATATTTTAACGAGTTTGTACTTTAAATATTTTACACGTGCACTCTCGGAACGCGGAGGGCTTCGTAAATATTTTTGCCAAAAACAGTGCATAAATGTAGTTTAATAAGCGAAAAAGGGAAACGGGGAGATGAATCGTGACAGCAAAGTAACTTAATCTTGAAGTTGGAGAGGAATTTTTGTGTTTTGAATATTACAACGAGTTTGTATTTTATGTTTTGAATATTTTAACGAGCTCGTACTTTAGATATTTTTTATACGTATATGTTTAGAACGTTCTTTCTGCCAAAAACAACGTACAAATGCAATCTAATCGCAATGGAAGGGAAACGAGAAGAAGAATCTCGCGACGTACTCGTGTGCAGTGTGGAAAGCCGGCTGATAAGATTTATTCGTCCGAAATCGATATGTTTACACTGAATGCTCTGTAAATCCTGTACGCGCCGTCAGAATTTTTAATAATTTTACTTGTACATTCTCGAGACTCCTGTGTGACTTTACGTGCAATCTTATTTTGAAAACTTAAACCTAACACGTGCATTTTGTTTGTTAATGATGTAGATTCGTGAACTACTGTATGACGGAGCAAAGTAGCTCGATCTCGAAGCTGGAGACGGAATTTCAGAAAGATTGTCGCGTTATTTATTTATTTGCAAAGGACGCGCGATCAGGGGACGTTCGTACAACGGATCAGTCCGGATATTTTCGCGCATCTACTATGCAGGCCGTTTCAAGCACATCTCCCCGGTGCGCGCGATGGCTTTTCATTAAGCCCACTCGTATTTTCGGCGATTCGCGGACTCGTTGAAAAATCCGTGCGACACCGAACGCTCGTCGATTTCACTTTCGACTCGTAAAAGCAGCGGTACAACGTGGCTCCCGTCGTTTATTACAGCGACGAGAAAAAGTGTGTGAGAGAGAGAGAGAGAGAGAGAGAGAAACAAAACACGCTACGAAACGTCGAACGAGGGTCGTTATCGGCTCGAGCGGGCCACGGTCGGCTCGAAACAAAGCCGTAACGAGCGAGTAATTTTAGCGAGCGAAAGTCGCGTCGCGCACCGCAATTAGAGAGACGCGTGGGTGTGAGGATGCGTCGCGTTCACGCATCGCGCGGTCTGCGCCCGTAAGCTCTGTCGAGGTTGCCGCGGGTGTGGGAGGGGGGTTACATAAACGGTCGTAAAAGCGCTCGACGAAGATTGCTTTCAGCGTTCGCGCCGCGTTGCCGCCGAGTCTGACGTCGAGCAGATGTTCGCGATTCGCGCACGCTGCGCGCCGCGATCGAGGTTGCCGAGGACGACACCGGGGATGCGGAGGGTCGATCGTCGGTGTCGAACGCGTTCCCCCGACGAGCTAATTATAATCGACAAAGTCGAATAGTCGAGAATAATCGTGACTAAGTCGGTATTATCTCTCGATAATTCGACTCGCAACACTTTGCACCGTGTCTCTCCCCTTTGACTTCGCTCTATGATCGCTCAGCGTTTATTAATAATCGAGTTTGTTGTTGTGCTCCGATAATTTCGTCTATCGCGCGGACGAATTGAATCGAACCACGCGTGCCTTGATAAAGACCAGAACGTGGCTTTCTATTTAAGAGACGCGAGAAATTCCAGATTCCACGACGCAGCGTCGATTCTTTTCGCATAGTCGGCCGTAAGATCGAAAAGTTACGTACGTACGTATATAGATGGAAATATTCCAAAGCCTTTCGCAGAGCGTGCGACGATTTCAACCTTCCGAGGAGGAACGGCGACGAAACGCTGCCGATGCAAAGCGCGTCGCCGGCACGTCGCGGAGTCGCCGAGAAGTTTGCGGAATATACGTGAGATCTCGGCGGCTCGCGCGCGTGATTCATCGCGCGAGCACGCGTCGGCATTAGCATTCGTCATAGTCGGAAACAAAAATATAGATTATTGGCTATCGGTGGCTCGCCGAGGACTTTGTAACCGCGGGTCATAAATATTTCCCAGTTGCCACGCCATTGATTGGCCGCGCTCGCGCCGCGCCGCGCATCCGTTGACCGATAACTCACATTATGTCACGTCGCGGCCAGTAATCGACGAACAAACAGCGATCGTTACCTTTCGACGGCGTCGCCGTCTGTTATGAATGGCCTGTTCTGCCGACGAAAGGAACCACGACTCGACGTCGTTCGCCGTCACGATCTCGAGAAAATTCCTGCACGCGCGAGGAGCGTGAAGGCGCGAGCGATCGTCAGTGACTCCGAAAGTACAAGCGTCGACGAACCTACCCCCGAGGTTTCGTAACAGACGAACCGAATGTATGTACTTTTGGAATGAAAAGAGTGACTCGTTCGAACGAAGAGAGAGAAACCGGCAACTAGTGCAATTGATCGGTAGTGTATCGGTTTTTAAAATTATTACGCTATGTGAAAACGTAAATGTTATTTATTTTCTTTTTTTTTTCTACATTGACGCGAGAATAAAAATTAAAAGTTAGCCGACTATATATCTGTATGTAGCGATAATTCAACTGGGGAGAGGACACTTTCGGAACAGCCTGTACTCTCCGAGTACGGCCTTAGTTCCTGGTGTCTCCGTGCTGAGATATTCCAACGACGCACGAGTGATTGATTAATAAATATTAAACGGCGGTATTGAGGCTCATATTCTGGCTCGTCCATCAGCCGGTTTACAGCTCGGAAGCCGTTAAAGCGACGATCAAGTTTCGAGTCGTAAAAGTCGCTGACGTGACGTCTAAAGCTTTCCTAATCGGAGGAGGTATTTTCACGCTGTTCTCTCCCACAGTCAATTGACTCTCACAGATTATCGATCCTTTTTTACTGTCTGAGATAAATCTTGCTCAAATGTTGAAAAGAACGGTACACGTTGCTGCAACTGGTCGTAAAACTCGCGGCTGTATTTACCATAAAACCAAGAAACTGTAAAATTTCCAAGCTCGAGATACTTTGGTTACCACGATACATAAATAATACTGTGTAATAAACATAATATATACATACATACTACTATGATACATGGACGATAGTGTGTAACAATCCACAATTCACTGTATCCACACACTATACATGGATACACTATGTATATATTACATCCTTCTTCGTCTCTTTCGAACTCTGATCCATAGAAAAGACTCGACACGAGTTCTTACGCTCTCTGTTTTTAACCTCGACGATTCTTTGCATCTATTTTCATTTTTACCAAAGCGTATCGCTCGCGTATTAATAATTTATTTATTATCGGAATTCTCGCAATGCCGCGTGTTAAAGGAGACTAGAGTTGGCCATTTAGAGGCGTCTGGAGGTGCGATCTCAGATCGGCAAATCTCAGCGTTCTCGAATCGTCGTCGGCTGGAAAAGGAGCACTCGATGCTTTCCTCCTTGGCGACGCGGCCTCTCCGCGCGACGTGGCGGAGACACTCGAGGAAAAGTGGAAAGAACGCTGCGCTATCGATTTCGCTGCGGTAAGGAACTGCGTGCACGGTGGCGGCGTACGCGTGTGCACGCGACCCGACCGATCGGCCACTGGCGTGTGAGTGCCACGGAGCGTGCATGTGAAAAAGCGCGGCGGCGAGGTCGGCGCAGCTACTTAGGCGCACGCGAGAGCCTCCGGGTCGGATCAAGATCGGATCGCCGAGTGCTCGGAAAGAAAACGGGAAGAAACTGGGTTACGAAATTCGCAGATCGCCGGCAAAAAAAAAAAGAAGAAGAAGAAAAAATAATCGCGCGACGCGTTGCGGAACCGTCCAATTCTGCCGGTAATTGGACCTCTCTCTCTCTCCTCTTCCTTCTTTTTCTCGTCTCGTTTTCTTATTTCGATCTCGAAGGCAACCGCTCGCGCGTCACTGGAATTAAATCGAGACGGTTCAAGGTGAAACACGGTTCCTCAGCGGTCTGGAGCGCGACTAGATTGGAAGATCGATTGGATTCGCCGTTTGCGCATACACTCGACGGAGGAAAGTTGGAGAAATTCGGATTTTGCAACGAAATCCAATTTGTTTTACTCCCGTTTTAACCCGTTTTAGCGTCATGGAACGCGATCGCGCTGCTTCAGATTTCGTATCGAATAGCGCCACAGCGCTACAGTTTGATCGTGATCCTCGATGTATACAATGCTCTCGATGGTTTATAGCGTCGATTATCGTCGCTGTGTATTTCTCTTTTAATTAATTTCTCGCATAAATGGGTAATTATTGCTGTGAAAAATTGTGATATCACAACTGATGTAACTTTGTAAAAATATATATATTTCCAATTATGTGAATTATTCCATTCACTCGGAACTGTATTCAGAAATTTCTTCTGCTGAAATTCGTTTGCTCCACTTATAGCTCTCACTATAGGCGTTCAGATATGCATACGTCAGCAAATTATAAAAAGAAAAAGTTAAAACTGTCGGCTAGATTTGAGTAACTCAACGGTAGAGTGCATTAGGGCTAAATACCCCGATACGGCTCTAAAAGACGGTCAAAAAAGCGTGGAGAAACTGCGAGAATTCCGAGAGCAACGTGAAACGTTGGTTGTAGCGTGTAGTCGGTTGTAACGCAACGAGATCGCACGGTCGATCGAGTGAGGCGAAAATGTAGAACGTCAGGTTGCAACGAGGCCTCTCGGCGAGGTTCTTCCCTTCTTTCTTTGCAATTTCCTCGGGTCATTGGTATTCTTGGACAAGCCTCGATGGCCGGGCCGTGCGAAACGATCGACGTTCGTTCCTTGTTTCAAGCGTCGGAACGAGGGTACGGAACGACGTGGGTCGGGGTCCGGCCGTAAAAGAAAAAATTCGTCCGCACGGTCGAGTAGCTTTTCGAATTCCCTTCCCCTTTTTTCTCGCCCTCTTCGACCGTCCCCTCCTCAAGGGCGGGATTAAATCGAGTTTCCGAACGAGTTTCGGATAGCGTCCGGATGAAATATGTAGAACGTAAAGAGCACTTTCTGTATCCGCGAGAGCCAGACACGGCGGAGAGCGCGGAACTTGCGGAAAATTTCGGAATCGAGGGACGCGATATCTATCTCGGCGAATTTTCTTCGGAAGAAGAACTTTGCCGATAGAACTCGAAGAAGAGGAACAACTTCCAGTTGTTGACTAGCCGAGGAAATTCCTTTCTTTTTTCTCTCGTCTTGGATCGTCGAGAGCGATTTGTACACGAGCGGTTCTCGTCGTCGCGTCAATTAGGCACGCGACAGGGGCGATCGGCCTGTTCGCGATAGTCGATCGCGACGTCGCGTTGGCAGCATAATGGATCCCGGTGTTTTCCTCCTGCCTACGCGTGCAGATTCCGTTGGCGAGCGCGCGCTGCGTGCGACGATATAAATAACGACCGCGTGCTTCTACGAGCCGAGTAAATCACTTTATAGGCCAATTATAGGATTAATATTTATAGCGTCGACGCAACCGGCCTGTCATCGTCCGAAGACGCGCCGGTAACCAATGACAAAAGAAAGAGAAAAAGAAGGAAAGAAAGAAAATCACGCGCTTTCTGTGCGCCCCAGTGTGTTCTTCGAATCGGCGCGATACTCCGTAAGAACAGAGCGTTCTTTCACGAGTATTCGCTGATTAAATTCGATATTCGCGATTCGTGTTAACACGAACATTAATTTGGCGAAACTTGTTTCTCGCCGGTAATACAATATCGCAACGATACCTCATCGTGACAAATTCCAATGGCTACGCGTTCTACGATACGTGGATATTTATACACGAACAAGGAAGATCAAAAGACGTAATTTCAATAAAATTACACGAATCCGGAGAGGTACGAACGAGCACCGGCTACAATGGAGGGTTTTAAATATCTGGGTCGCGTTAAATTCAAACGTATTCCCCTTTCATTTTAAACTTAAACCCTTTAAACGATAGCTCGGCCGGCACCCGCAGCGAAATAGCTGGCTTTATCGTGCAGGGATAGTCGACCGTTTCAGCCGAATTACCATCGTAATCAAGGCGAAAGCGGCAAAAGCTCAGTTCCATCAACGAGGCTTTCGCTCCTTCGTCTGGGATCAAACAGGCGATTTTTCGCCTCTCGCGACGTCTCGCGATATGAGAGATAGCCAAAGTACATATATACACGCCAAATTCACGCGTAGTCTCTCCGTCTGTGTGTGCGCGTTACATCTGACCTCTAAACAAATTCCAACTATGAAAGCTTCGTTCCAATGAAGCCCCTGGGCTGGTAATAACAAAACCAAGTCGCGAAACGCTTCGAAAAGAAAAAGGGCCGTTTGTACCGTCGCGAGTCCTATTAATCCTATTAAGCGTGCTTTTCCCAGAAATTGCGACCCGCTCCGCGTCCGCGCAACCCCTTCGCGCGGCGACGAAACGCCAGCCAGCCGGCACGCCGCGTCGCGCCGATCCGCTCGAAGAGCTCGCTCGCGCGCCTTTCACTGACCTACGGCAAGCCTCAACGGCCGACGCGTTCCCAAGAAAACGTCCGCGTCCGTTGCGTAACCGCTCGAATCGTTACGACGCCGACTAATTGGAGCGTTGCAACTGCACTCGCGAGTAACTAAGTACACCCTGCCCGCTCCTTGCGCTCTCGAGTAATCTCGTGGAATTTGACACGTTCCTCCGCGCGAACCCCCTCCGCGTAACTCCACGACCGCGAGTGGTTATTACTCGATAATTGATTCATTCGCCCGTCTCGTCGGGATAATCGGCGATTCCTCTTTCCTTCCCTGCATCCGTGGCATTTCATCCGACGAGCGCGAGGTTTGCGCAACAACAGGCGTTGAGCAAGGAATTTCACGTTGCGAAACTTGTCGGGATTGTTTATTAACGCCTGTGTTAGACAACGTCTGTTATTTACCTTTGGCAGAGTTATTTGTTATTTACCTTTCAAATGGCACCGCGAACTCGTAATTTCACTCCATTTTCCCTGCCGTCTTTCTCAACGGTAACTCGTCAGTTTCGATAATAAGCGAACAATGCGCGTCGACAACAGGACTAGCAAAGTATATAGCATCGAAGTGTTTACCTAAACTTTACCCGTTAAAAGTCACTCGATTGTTGCTTCCTCGGTCGCCAGTTTATTCTTTGCCGTTCCCTCCCTCCCTCCCGTGCCCTTTTTACCGCGATTAATCGCATTTGTTTCGATGCGATACGAGTAACAGGCTTTTATAAAGCAGGCTGCGAGTTAATTAAATCACGTATTCTTGGATATCGGGTTTGTTACGAGGCTGCCCGTTTCTACAAATAAAAACGATTGGTTGTTACTCCTACGGCATTGCGCGAAACGGCACACGACGCCGCGTATAGTTACCGGATCGCCAAGTGGAGTTGGTCGAAGTGATTTTGTAACAAACTAGCGACGCGATGGCACGACGATGTCCGTGTATCTTTTTTATTTTTTTTTTTTTTTCTCTCTCTCTGTTTCGACCGGTCGCGAATCGCGGACGGTGAAACATCTCGTCAAATTGCAAATCGTGTTTTCAGGCTGCGACGTGACTCATTGTACGCGCGCCTCGCGTGCTATGAGGGGAACTTAGATAACGCGTTTGAAATTCACAAAAGAAGCGAGTTCACGTTTTTCCAACCATAACTTCCTCCGATTTATCGTCGTGTTTTCCAACGTGTGCCGGCAACGCACCGCGTTGCCGTAATTCTTCGACCGCGTAATCTGTTTCTCTTCTGTCGGGCGCGATAATTAGACCGTGAATCTTTATGGAAATTTCCGCGCTTCCGCCAACGAAACCGAAGACACGCATTTGTTGCCAAATATCGTGTCATTGTCCGAGCTACAGTTTCCATCAATCAATCTTGTTTCTCTTTTCTGATTTCAGGTAAGAGACGCAGACAGAGAGAACTCTGTACGCACCGTGCGACCATAGATGAAGGCCAATTTTTTTCACCCCCGCAGTAAGAGACGAGGGTAACGGAGGTAAGCAAGAGGAAAGAGGGAAGTTCCGTTGGTAGAATTTTGCATTCGCACAGCTGCGAGTGAGGTCCTAAATCAATTGGTAGCCCGGCCTCGTAGCTAGTGAGACGAGAGCTGGATGGGCCTACAACGGGGGGCGGGGGAGTAGGCAGGGTTGGGCGTAAGGTTGCAGCAGCGAACTCCATAATTAGTTGGGAACCCGTAGCCGACGAAGCTCTCGGATTTAATATCTTAACACCCTCCTTAACGTACACCGAAATTTCGTGCCGCGTCGCTATTGGCAAGGCATGCCAACTAGCTTCGAGTTCTTCGTGCGAAACTTTGTCCTCCCTGCCACCCTCTACGCACCCTCTGTCCTCTGCAACTCGTCCGTCTATCTCTATCTGTTTTCGCCCGTTCGGCTTTCGATTTCGCCGCGGATGCGAAATGCACGAAGGTGGCAACGGATCGGCTGAAAGTTTCTCGCGAGTTGGCACGTTAGCGGCGGATTTTGCTTCCTGGCGAAGCGTCGCCCGGTAAAAATGATCAGTTGTTATTGAAAGCTCACGTTGGCAAGTTGCGATATCGCCCAGTGAAACGAACAGGGAACAACGCGTGAATTGGTTCGTTCGAGACCGGTGCGAAGCGAGGGTATCGGTGAACCTTGCTCGCGCTAAGCATTAGCACGCAGATATTTGTCTCAAACTTTTTTTTAGCGACTCGTTAACTTCTCTTCGTTTTGTGCTTTTATTCGACTCGCTTTCGTTTTTGCTCAATTACACGTTCCAGTGAAATCTGTCGAACAAGTTAAAGTCGGATCCCGGACTTTAACTGAAAAGTGCCAAGCGGTAAATAGCGAAATCAAAAGTATCGGCCAATCGGCCAAGCCGTAGAAAACAATGATCAAAAGGCGGCAACACGTGTGTGCATGGGTAAACGCCGTCTCTGAAATCGCAATTATGAACGCGCGGGTATTGTTTAGCGGGTGCAATTGTTGCGGTGAGCTCGGAACACATATACGAGCACACGCTGATAAAACGTTTACCGGTTCACTGGCGCAAGTGTTATCTGTTTCTGGCAAAGCATCCCTGCGCGAGCTTTATACCCAGGCCCCGGTGATATCGCTGCAACTGATTGAATATAATAATCCTGCCGGGCCGCTTAAACCTCGAACGCTTTTATAACAGCAGTACCAATAATCGTCGCAGCGAGATCTTTGACGGTTTCGATCTTCGACGCTCTCAAAGTCGTAATTTTAAAAGTCACGTCAAGTTTTAAAGATTGTGAAAGTGAATCCTAAATGTCTTTGATAGACCATCCCGTGTTATCGGCAATTAGGATCGGTTTAACGGACAAATTTACAAGACAATTACGGCCGTGTCGCTGCTGTTCGGTATTCAGTTTGAAAATCGCGCGACGAAGAGGAAGTTATAAAGATTTTATCCTGGAATTTCCAGGATGATACAACGGATCCAGCGTTCGGTTATTACACCGCAAATGGCCGGACGCGTAAAATAAACCGAATCCGGCTACCGATCAATACGGTCCGCGTAAAATTATTGCCCCCGTGCCGAATATCGCGCTTTTAGGGGATGATGACGTGAGTTATTGCATAATGTCGCTCTTTGTCTTTGCAACGACGCCGGCACGGTGTTCAGAGTGTGTAACGCGAAATATTTATTTCGTCGAGAGCGTCCAAAGGGGAGGAATCTTTCCGCAGAATGTCTCGCGCAAAATTTTACGTCGTCCAACTTTCTGTTATATTTTTCTCGAGTTTGGGATTACAATCGGGTCAAGAAGAGACCCCCGAAAAGAAAGAAAGAAGGACAGCACATATATACGAGAGGAATCGTTTCCTCGACAATTGCCAGGGGAAAACGTTGGCGTTTCTCCGGTGGCAAATGAAATACGCGAACGAGATTTATTTGGGTGACTCTATTTATTGTTTCACCCGGAGTCCCGGATTCCCCAAAATTAGACTCCCCGACGACGAGGAGATCCTTCGTAGGATAAGGTCACGAAACCAAACATTTTTCTCTGTAGGAGGCTAGGGGCGCGTCAAGTAGATGAAACATCTGCAAAAGCAGATGGCAGCCACGTTGTCGTTGGCTCGGCAGATAGAGGATCGAATGTATGAGAAAGGAGAGTCGCTGGCAGATGGCACGTGCTCGTCGCCTCTGTTCCCTTATTTTTCCCGCGCGATTCTAAATCTTTCTCGAATTGCTCGAAATCGACCAAGCTCTCCCGAAGCTTGTCGCTCTCGGAGATGCCTATCGTTCGAATATTTCATTTCACGGCTGCCATCTCCATTCACCCTCCTTTTTTGCGATCAACGACCACCCTCCGCCGAGACTCTCCACCGGAGGCGTTTCTGAAATTACTTGTACGCGCAGGAAAGACGGCGGGACGAATTTTATTTGATAATATCGCCGGACGCGATACAGCCACATACCGCGGCACATCACGCTCTCCTAATCGCCGGAGATTCAACGGAATCCGAGGTCGATATTGCGCCGAGTTATTTGACGATCGCCGAGATAGATTGGCGAAATTTTTCAATTACGCTCTCTTTTAATTGGCGCGGCAAGAATTCGATCACGCCGAGTTGATACGGGAGAACTGGCGCGCAAGCTCCGTGCCGTGTATCGAATATCACGAAATTTTCAAAGAGAAAGAGAGAGAGAGAGAGAGAGAGAGAGGAATCTTTGCTTCCCCCTGAAGCTACACGGATTTCACCTGGTGCGATCGATTATTCCCGTAGACTTGCACGTTCACCTTTTCACCGTTTAATCGCACGATCTTTATCTCGCTTTCACCTACGTACGTAGTGCGTAACTCGCTACGCGGTACGCGCAGAAATCGTTTCGCATTCCGCCACGACGTTCCTCGAGAAAATCTCTGCGATATTCTCCATTTCACGCACGGGCAGACCAAAACGAATCCTCGTCCCCCTTTCCGCTTAGAATGCTTTGCGAGTGCGGATCATCCACGAACGTAAAGCGATGCTCGGGTACGTTCTGTCCGATTTTAATTTGGTTTCGACTCCCCCACACACACACACACACACACACACATGTCCCCCCACCTGGCCCGCAAGAGAAAGTTCACGCGAGGGAGAACGAAAGCATCGATGGAGCCTTGATAGATGGCGAACAGCCCGGCTCTCTTCACCGTCGTCGTGATTGATACTCCGGATGGTCCGTGGTCGGCCGGCAGTTGTATTTATAGGATTTAATCGATGACACGGTTATCCAGCGGCATCGGCGCGTGACCTGCATATTCCCGTTACAATTCGATTCGACGTTACGATGTTGCCACTTGCCGTGGATGACGTGCATTGCAGTCGTCATCCTCGATTATACAAAGATAGCCCTTCTGCAAGACCAGACTTCTCCTCGCCGCTGGTGTCCTCTCGGGGGTGGCCGATGTCGAGGCGGAGAACCGACTCTATTTCCGCGATCCGGCGAGATCAATTATACAAACAGTCTCGCGTAGAAGATCCCGGGAAAGAAGTAGATCAATGTTGCACCGCGTCGAGGACACCGGGAAGAGGGGGAAGTAACTTTGAATTTAAGACGAGTTCGAAGGGTGTTGGTTTTTAATTGCTACTCGTGACTCGTCAAATCAATGAGTATCACTGTAATTTTTAAAAGTAATTCTGTGTTTCTTCTTTTGACGAATTTGACGGACCAGTCTCTCTCTCTCTCTATAGCGCGATTTGCGTTGGAAGGAATATCTCTCAGGAACCGGTGCGAAAACAGCGCGAGCCGTAGAGTCATCATCCACAATCATCGCTGTTATTACCCCCATTATCACGGCAATGAGCAAAACAGCCTCTTAAACGGCTCGCGTATTTTAATTATCATAAATCTTCGTACTCGCGGGCATCGTAACACCTAGCTCGCGTGCACACGCGTGTCCCGCTGTTTAGAGCCACGTTCCGCTATAAACATCGTAATCAACGTTAAACCCGACAAAGCGTCGCGCTGCGACGGCACTTCCCGGCTCCAGTTTCGCAGTGGGAAAATTCTTCTGCTCGTCGAGGGACGCGATGCGTCGACTAAACGCGACTAAAACTGTAAAAATGTGGTCGGGAGATTGGAGAGAGCCAGCTGCTGTCGGCGGCAGCCGACTCGATCGCGTTTACCAAACGTTGCACAATGTTGCACGAGTCTCTGTCAAACTTTCACGCTGATCCAGCAGAACCGGAGAACGTCGTTTATTAACGGTAACAGCTTCTTTCGTCGAATATATTCAACCGCGTTTATTTCCTTGCGTTTCGCAGGAAATAAATCATCCCAGGTTGTCCCACCTTGCGCAACTTTACGCAAATTTATCGCGGATCTGTTTCTCGCGGAAAGAAACCGAGATCAGGCACGCGTGCTTCGAGCTGATCGATCGGACCGTGTCGTTGGTACGTACTACGCCGATGTTCAGTCCGGTCAATGAGAACGTGACAGCCGAGATATCGTTGCCTATCGATTTTCCGTCTGGCGTCGTTTGACTCGACGTCCTCCTCCGTCCTAATCGCGTGTAGCGCTCGCGACGCGACTGCGGAAAATAACGGCGGAAAGAGAAGAACAGAAAAAGTGGGAAAAGAAGAAAGACAAAGAGAGCGCGACTGTGAAACAGCGGATGTTACGATCGCTTCGCTATTTGTTCGACGAATTCTCGCGTTCTGGCGAAACTGGAACACTGGAACAACGTTCTTAATCCCGAAGCTCCGAATTCCAAGATTAGAGACGAGGGAGAGAAGAAGACGAGCGTGGATTCTTTATAGAACATGCGGTTCGACGTGTTTCGGCGATAAGGTTAAGGGTTGACGCAAAAAAGCAGGACGAAAGGCGAAACGATTCGAACCTTGATCTTTCGTTCGTCGGTCGGACTCGCAGTCGGATTAACCTTTTCGTGGCGAGATTTAGCGGTAAAACGCGTTCGCGAGATGCGAGTCAGTCGGTGTCCCTGTACCAGATTTATATCGAACCTCGATGAATTTAACACGTACTTTTTTCCTTTTTTTTTTCTTTCCTTTCCTTTCGTCGTTGTTTCATTACGAGGAAGAGAAGATTGATTTCCATTTGCTGTCGCGTTTCTTGCCAGTTCGACGCTGTCGATTCGTAATTACGATCTCAAAGGAAATTCGATTGGAGTTGTCCTAAGCAAACATCGACCGTTCGTTCAGCGCGCGTATGGCAGGTCGGTGTGGTTTCTTTTTCAGAAAAACAAACTCTGTGAACAATTTAGCAACGAGACCACTTCCTAAACATAACATATAACGGTAAATCCCAATGTAGCGGAACTCCGTTCGTATGCACTTTGTTTATGTACGAACGAGTGAACGTGAACGTTCGAACGTATACACGTCCGCACGCACGAGCTCGTAGGTGAGCTTTTATTTATAATCGAGCGTAGTTGCTCCTATGCACGCAGCGTGTGTAACGATTCATTTGTGCCTCGAATAAATTAGCCACGTAACGGAATTCGGACGAAAGGCACGACCATTCTTCGAGCATTTCGTCGACACTGACGAGAACGAACGGAGAACACAACCGCTGTCACGAGAGTCGCTCGATTGTCGAAATTCTCGTGTCCTTGGACAAGTTCCACCCAGGTGCCATTAAAATTCCCGTCGAAACAACAAACCACCATTCTCTCCACCGTCATCGAACGATCTTTCTCGCAGTGCACGTTGGCCGCGCCATCGCGTGCATCGCCCTCTACCATCCGAGCTGACCCTCGCTCTTCCACTTCCGTCAAAGTCAACGGAGCGCATTGAACTCCCAACAATGTGGGTATCGCGCGCATTTGTTGACGTCCGCGTCGGCGGTTCTCCGGTGCAGCAGCAGCAGCAGCAGCAGCAGCAGCAACAGCAACAGCAACAGTAGCGGCCTTTACGCACGCTGCACGTATGCTTTTCGCATCAAAACGCAATCGACTCGCTTATATTTGTCACATACACACACGCACGCGCTTTCGGATTCTCGTCTAGCTCGCGATCGAGCGGATCGATCGTGCGTCCGACCGCGGGCAAACGCCGCGGCGCGGCTGGTTTTCCCAGCGAAACTATGCCCCTTTGTCGCGCTCGCGCGAGGAATCTGGCCTCGTTGAAACCAGCCGCCGCGTAGATTCTCTGTGGCGCGAGCCACTATGTGTATATACGTAAAACGACGTGCGTGCAGATTTACGAGCGGTGTAAAATAGTAGATTTCTCACAGGAAAAGGTTGCTGGGTGAGCTTATGCTCGAGCATTCAATTTTATCTCCGATCAAACACCCTTTGAGGAATTACATTGAACAGCGTCGATGCCGTGATTCGTTGTTTCAGACGGCTTCGAGCGACAATTCGTTTACAGGATTAACACGGCGACGCCGCTTTCAATGCGATACTCTACGATATCGTACCAAACTAATGGCAACAGGTACGGAATTTTCACTGCGAATTTTCGCGTCAACGGGTGCCGCCACCTTCCTGGACCGAATTTCCCAAATCTCCTCGCCTATTTTTCTTTCCGCCGCGAGAACACGTGTTGTGTTTTCGTGATTCGTGCAGCGCTTCGTTTCGTTATTTATACGCGTTAGCGAGTGATCGCGCGAGGTTTTCGACCGCTTTCACCGAAAATTACACGAACAAAAAAAAAAAAAAAGAAGAAAAAACGCACAACCGCCTCCAGTTTCAAGAAATCGTTTATCGCGGCGCTGTTTGCAACAGCTGGCAGGGGTTGCGATGGAGAGGGTCCGAGGGTCAGAGGGGCCAGGCAAAAATTCCAGGCTGCCTGCGAGCGCAAAGTCGTTACACCCTCGCGAAAAAGTTGCGATCGTCCGTCCCCCCTTCGATTCGCCAAATCGAAAACGAAGTGCGCCGACAGCTGTCCCGGAAGGCGAGCTCTGCAACCTGGTTTCCAGGTATCCGCTGTCAGCTGGAGCTTGGTCAGCGGAAACCCGATAGCAAGAACCGCGAGAGTCGCGGAGCAGGAGGGTTTCCTCGAGCGACGAGGAGAGAGACGCGTGGCGCGTGCACGCAGCCGCGATCATACTCTCGCGCGGGACGGTAACCGGCCGATTACCTCGATAAATTTCATGAATGGGCCCGCGGCAGTCGTTGACTCCACTTGTGCCGCCGGTATGAAAGAAGCGAAAAAAAAAGAGAGAGAGCCTCTATAGAAGCAACCTCCCCCCCTGGAACACCCCTCCGAGCTGCAGCCCTCGGCTGCGCCGTCACTGCCTCGTTCTTCTCACTGGATGTGTACCGGTTCAGCGTCTCTCAAACTTTCCTCTCGTTTGCAGTTTCATGTTATTTCAACCCTCGGTCAATCGAGTCGTAGTTTAAAGTCGTACTTTACTTTAATTTCAGTTTCGAGCGAATTTAGGAGAGAATTTGACCGATACTGAACGTTCTTTCGCAAGTTGGCTGATGTCTCTGTTACATTGTCCAGTCGTTCTTCGGTAGAAACACCAAAGATGTTGCGACAGAAATATAAATTCAGGAGAAAAGGAGAGAGAGTCTAGAAGAGTCTCTGGAGGCTACTCGCCGAGTGTTACTCGCCGATTCTCCCTCGCGAACGTGAGAGCGAAGCTTCCGAGTGGGTCCGCATTGAGAAACTCTGCGCCGAGTAGGTTGGTCGGCGCGAGTTCGTCAAAGCACGACGCACTTAGCTGCCGTCGCGTACCGTTTCGCGTTACGCCATTGTGAAGGGCCCTTGTCCCACGGCACACTTGCCATTGTCACCGAAGGAAAAGTCGGCCCGCCCGCGTTCGCGAACTGTGTCGTGCAACCTGTGCGAGTTTCGTTCGTTTATTCCGCCAGGCCATAGCTGGCTACGGTCCGTACGGTCGTTTCTTTCGCCACCTGGCCTGGCAAAATTTCGACCGAAAGGCGACTGGTCTCGTGCTCGAGGCACGGATGGAGTTACGTGGCGGGCTGCCACCACCGTCCGCGAGGAAACGAAGCCGGTGCCTGCGAATCGCCGTGGAGAAACACGGCCGCGCCGTTCTAGGTTTACGGAAGACCGGTTTCTCCGGTGCTCGAACGTAATCGAGCCGCTCGTCTCGCTTTGCTCACCTTTTACTGCGTCGCACGGTGCGCCGTCGCCGTGACGCAGAATTCTAATTCCGGGCGGTGTTTGTTGCCTAGCGAGGAATGCTCGCTAGGCTGAAACGCGCGCGAGTGCCACGCGGATGCCCGTTCGAGAGCCGACGGGGAATTTAATATTCGCCGGTGGACACCGGTAATTGGGCATTCCAATTAATGGCTCGCCACCGAGTGTAATTCTCCTTTTTTTCTCCCTCCCCCCCTTTATCCGCGTCTCGCTGGACGAAGCGACGCCACATCTCGCATTCCTCGACTCGTCCGCGCGGCTTCTTATTAAATTTCGCGAATTTCTTTCCCACCGGAATTAGTAGACGCGCTTGTCGAATTAGACGCGAGAGGAGGGATGCGCTTCTAATTGTTGCGAGGCAAGTGCAATTTTTGACCCCTTGGCCGCGAATGACGAGCAAAGTAATTGCAACTTGTTACCTGGATTAAATTTTTTGCAAAGGATAAGACATATTTGCGTTTCGAATGAATATTTCGGGACTAAGCTCTATCATTTCTAAATATTTTCTTGCCGCTGCTTTATGTAATACTAATTAAGTTGAACGATAAAATCGTTGATTTTTCGAAAAAGAACCAGCGTTATTTTCTTGTAATTGCAATTAAACCAATTACAATCTTGTAATTACAAAATAACGATTTTACAACAGCTGCTCGTTGTTTGACGAGTATAATCTTTTAACTCCGCAAGCATTTTCTTTTATTTGGAGAATATACACCGGTGTGCTTAATTATTTCTACGCGATGAAAAGCATACTCGACGCACGATAGATTAAATTGATGAAAAATTTCTAATTTTATCGGTTAATTTTTAATTTATTTACAGAACTTGACGTTCTATTTTTCGAAAATTCAACGTGCGAAGAAAAGGACTTGAATTTTCATCAATTCGCAAGAAGAAGTAAAAAGTGAAATATCTGCAAAATTAAAACGATCAGAGATAAATTTAACTTGTTTTTGCACTGTATCGATTGCGTCAGATTTCTTCGAACAATTCCCGTTACTTTCAAGTGCACAGTTTCTTTGCTTGTTTCGTTGCCCTGGAATATTCTGAAATGCGCTGCAACTGCAAATCTACATGATTTTTTTGCATCAAAATTTTACAACAAATAGCAAGAGCGAATTTTTGCTCTACGTAAAACGAGTACACTCGACACTAAACAACAAAATTCCATCTTTTCACGAGTATACTAGACGTATATTAAACGTCCAAGAGGTTAACAAGCGGTGTCACAGCCAAGAATTAATATTTAATTGACAGTAGCGAGAAATATTTTCGCGCACATCATTGTCCAATTATCGATCGAAGCAGCAAAAAGTTGTTCCAGAGAGGAGGGAACGTACGTTCGGTGGACCGAAAAATATTCGCGCAGACGCTTTCTTCGCGCGACGAATATTTTTGGCCGCGATTCGGTCGCGCTGCGTTTCACCCGGGCATTGAGTGCCGCTCGCTGGCTTTGGCCGCGCAAAGCGTGCCAAGTAGCCACTCGCTTGAATTTTTAATAAATGTCATATTCACGTGTTTTTCTTCCGGAGCCGGGAGGGGAAACTGGGTCAGCCAGCGCTGCGCGCTTCGCTCCGAAGTAAATTCGGTGAAATAATAGCGGAAAAGCGCGAGCGCGCTGCTGCCCTAGCCCTGTGTTCATCAGCGACTCGACTCGAAAAACTGCCCCGTACAAAGAACAACGGCCATTCTCGTCTCAAACGAGCATTGTTCGTTTGTGTTTGAACCGCGACGGAAGGAATCCGATGTATCACGATGGAATTTCTTGATCAGAGTTTCTCGGAACGAATGTATATTAATGCTCGCGAGTAATAACAACGCTGTACTCTTCTGTATCTGGTTGTCGTTCAAGATCCCTCCGTCTGACATTTTCTCCGAATTTTCTGGGATTTTGCATCTGTGGTCAAGGACCAAAAATCTGTGTCGTTGCGCAACGCTGTTTTCGAGAGGTCGAAAAACAACGCTGCGAGTTTGACCCTTGAACTATTACTTTGGTTAAAAGTAACTGCTAAGTTCTTTTTCTGCGAGCAAATGAAAGGCGAATTTTTTTACGAGAAACAAAAATCTTGTTAATACATCGACCGTTTTGTTCGATCGCTTCTCAGGCGACTTTATTAATTCTGCGTGCAAACAAGTTTTTATCTTTTTCGACGGAAAAAAAGTTCCAAGAACGATTCGATGTCCTCGTCGGCAGTGAAATTTGGCAAACCAGTTCTGACACTGTCACGGTTTGAAGGCTTCTTCGCCATACACGTCCGACAGGTAATTTTTCACGAGCTCGTGCAGCGTTATTCTCTGTTTTTCTTTTTTTTCCTTCTTTTTCGAGGTATTCGCAATAAAACATTGAAATCGACGCCAAGCAAACAACTGTTAACGAAATTGAGTATTTTCTTCTCCCGAAACAATCAGGCATCACATTACGGTTACGCGTATGTCGAAACGAGGTGCACGTACGTTTCAGGTTAAAAAACGCAATTTTTACTTTTTGACCAATACTAACAAACTCATTGCGCCGGAGTTGCGCGTAACGGAGAAATTTGCGGTAAATAGAGAAATTAACGGACACGCTTAATGAGTCATTTAGGCGCGATATCGTATTTTCACTACTCGTCCAGTTTTATTTCCATCCGCCACTCGGCTTTTTTCCCCCCTCCTTTTTTTTTTTTTTTTCTATCTACAGACAAAAGCTCGCTTCGCGTAGCTATTCTCCCATTTAAACTTAACTCTCGCGGGTCTCGCCCGATGCGAAATTCAATTAACCAACCACACGCGGCCTACGCTACAATAACGTTCCATAAATTTCGCAATTCGCGAACGGATCCGGTCGCATCCACGTGGGATGGTTTTTCAATGCCCGCCGCCGGCCCTCCCACCCTTCTGCCGGGCCAGTTAATTGAAACCTTTCGACGCGGAATCGCGCGATGTTTCACGCGACGTGACTCTCGCGACGCGGCGTCACGAGCGAATCCGGGGATCGGCCGTTCGGCCGATAGAAGTTGCGTTATAAGATTAATGAACAAACGGGCCCTCGCACGGCGGCGAGCCTCGCCCTCCGCGCGCATCGGCCATGCGACGCACGCTCGCCCGACGCGATTTACAATCGAGTGCACTGTGCAGTGTGCCGCGCGTGCAACGGGACATCGCTCTGCCTAGCATTCCTTCCCTTTCTCCTTTTCCTCGTTTCGACGAGGCTGTGCCATGTCCCGGGAAAAACGGAGGCCGGACAAACTGTGTCGCGAAGTTGCAACGCGTTTGCGTTTCGAAAACGATCGTGCCGATCGATCCACGGCTGTATCGGTGACTCGGTCGTTTGTTTCTCCGTTGGTTGGTTGTTTGTCAGCCCTGTTGGACACGAACCAGGGAGGCGAAGAATGTTTCTCGTTGCATACGGCCGTGAGCGAGCGCAGCCGTGAGCTCCGAAGGCACGCCGGTAATGCGACACTAATAACGCTTGTTTGCGACAAATTGCTTCGCCGTACACGCCCGATAGTCCCATTCCTCGTCGGCAGCGGCGCTCGTCAGATAACTTTTATCAGGCGTTACGTCGCGACCGTGCGGTGCCCGCTTATATTCCTTCGCGCTTGGAATACGAACAGCGCAAACGGCACGAGCGTATTGTGTTTTTTCACGCGCGCTTATCTGACAGCAGTAAGCCCGCTCATAATGCGACGCTTATGCACGAACGCGCGTAAGGTCATTAACTAAAGAATCTCGAAAGGCAAATTTGATTTGCGTTCTTCTCGTTCGTTGTCGCCAGCCTTTCCAGCTCGTTTTCTCCGCTGACCAATTCTTCTCGTCGTTAGTCGCTGTCATCGTCATCGTCAGAGTATGTGTATTCATCACGGAGTCGAGTATCGATCCGTCGCGTCGTTAATTATCGCACCGACAATCATCGGTGGAAGCGCGAGTACGCTCTCTCGCTCGTAAGTGTTGCGACACCTGTTAGTTGGTTTCGTTTCGCATTATTGTATTATCGACTAGAGTATGAATCCTTTATTTATTTTTAGATTCCCTGGTGTAACGTAAATTCCTAAATAGTTTTTCCAATCATTTCCGCAACTTGCAGACTGGTCTCCCTTTCTGCGAGTATCTTATCATCGCGATAACGACGAGAAATTGGGTCGTAAGTACGTACAACGTAGTCTGGTAGAAAAGAAGAAAAAAATGTTCGTCGAAACGACGAATAAATGCGAAAGATTAACAACGTAAGATCCGATGTTACGTCTCTTGTACGAATAATTATGAAATTGCGCTAAATCCGGGAGAACGGAAGAGTGGGGAGTGGGAATGGGCGGCGTTTGTAAATTTTATTCACGGGTCGGGGCTGTCGAGTTCCGGGGATTTGCTCGTCAACCGCAGCGTTAAAATGAATTCGGGTAATTTGCCGCGTTACAAATTTCCTCGCGCGTATCGGTGCGACTGTGTGCACGAGAGAGAGAGAGAGAGAGAGAGAGAGAGAGAAAGTGGCAGCGGTCCAATTTTCATTGATATTTTCATACGGCGGGGAATACGCGCCATAAATAATCGCCCGCTTTCTCACGAAACGCGATAATCAGTTCTACCATGTACCGTGTAATGCAATTTTTTCAAAACTGCCGCGCAAAACGAGCGACGAATTTATTTACGTCGCCTCGTTATATATATATATCCGTTTCATCGCGCGTAAATTACGTAGGCACAGGCCGATTACGTTACGAAATTCCTGTCTCGATCGTATCGCCGGTATAATGGGAACCTCGGCAACGAAACTTTAATTTTCGTTGCTATCAGAGCCAGTTGCTTAATTAACTCCTTATTGATTCCCCGGACGGGCTGCAATTGCCCCGTTTCCTTTCCTTTATCGGTCCTTTTCGCTCGAATATCGCAGTATCCGTCAAAGAGGATTATTTGTTCGAAGATTGCGAAGACTGTCCGATACGGAAGAAATTCATAATCGAGACGCTATAAATAACACTGTGTTTCGAACATGGTGTTAACAAGTCGCAAAGTGATGGCTCACTTTTTTTTATTATAAAAGAATTATTGCATCTTAAATGTATTATCTATTTTTTTTTTTAATTAAAATGTAAGACAAAACTAATTTTAAATTAAATATCAGTTCAAACGTAATGTTCTCATCACAAATTAATAAAAAATGTAATGGAGGAATTGCGGATTTATTTTAGTAGGAGGTGATTTTCTTGACCCATCCTACAGAAAAGAAGCGGGACGACAAAATCTAAACTTTCCGTTATTGAATTTCATAGTTTTCGATCGACGCTTCGCGGCGCTTCTTGCCACGATGAATTTCGCAAACTCCCCCCACCCCCGCCTCGAGCAGACGTCGAAGCTTTCCTTTTGCTCGGGCGTCCGCCTCCAAGCGAGAATGACTTCATTCATTTCCCATACAGGCGCACGCATTCATTACACGTTCGTCCGGCTCACATGCGTTTACCATACAAATAAGGTTAGTTCCAGGAGTTTCTGGTCTTCGTTAGCGGAGTCGCTTGAGTGAAAGAGGGTTCAGTGAAGGGTCGAACGGGGAAGGAGAAGTGGGAATCGTGAAACTTTCGCATTGAACACTACCGGTATTGTTTGCTCGGTGCGCACGAGAACCGAGAACAAGGCGACGTTGTAGGCTTTTGCTCCCGGATCTTTTCTCGGTCGCGAGATAACCCGCCAGGAGTCATACTTCTGGAAAATATCGAAGCGCCACGCACTCGGCTCTTTTCCGTCGCGTTGCGTTAAGGGTGCCCTCGATTTTTTTTTTCTTTTTTTCTTTCATTCACGATTAGTCGAGCTTAATCACAGTCTTAATTTGTCGTCGAACAAAACCGGAGATCGGTAAAAGTAAGGAACACAAAGTGTCTTTAGTTTAGAGTTTGAGGATTCGAATATGTAGCTCCTTTATCGAGGACTGTCTCTGAGTCGAGTCACTCCAAGTTCTCTCGTCTGCAGAGACATCAGATCTATGTATCGCCACTATCGTTTACCTCTGCTTCTACTTGAACTGAATTCCGAAAATATTTAAAAGTCGTCTAATTTCGTCGGGTTACGCTTGAAAAATCGGTCGAAAGTAAGCAGATGATTTTTAATAGAAACGAACCCGATAGACAAAGACGGTATGTTTTAAAAATTCAGTGAATAAATTACCAAAGGAACGACGGCAGGATCGACTCGGCTATTAGCCTCGATTATTCGTTCCAATTTATTCGTTCTACAACTTTCTACATCATCGAAGCGTTTAATCCCGAACGCTGTTGTTCCCCGGTTATAGAAACATCGACGTTTCGCTCGTTACACGTTTCCAGTCGCGATGGATTTCCGTATTATGGTTCAGTCACTCCGATAATTGCCGTTAATTCGGTATGACGATCGGCAGCGTGGCACCCCGAATTGTTTTAACGAAAACCATTTCGCAGAACGTTGCGCCGTCCATCGCCATCGGTCTGTTGAACGTTCTCTCTCTCTCTCTCTCTCTCTCTCTCTCTCTTTCGAGACAGAAAGAATGAAATTTCACCGTTTCTCCATCCGCGCTCGTGATTCGGATTAATTTCACGTCGCTCGCGAAACGTCCGGGAGATCGAGTGCTTTTTAAAGTGTAAGGCCGAGCATGACCTCGATGCGGTTGCCCTTTCTGTCATTTACACTCCAAGATCGATGGTTTCTCGGTGGCAACGAACGTATTTTTTTTTCAACGTTTGACCTTTCGACCTCTTTCTCTCTCTCTCTCTCTCTCTCTCTCTCTTTCACGGCGTGTCTGAGGATCAGGCACGAGTGTCTGACGGTGATCTGCAACAGAGGCAGCCGAGCATTGACGCGGAACAGACCTCGCGGTCCTGCTCGTCAGTCCGATCCTCGAGCCTCTCGGACAGAAAACAGACGAATTTCTACGGAATTTGACGTATCTTGCCCCGTTTCTTTCGTGAGAAATCGAGGGCCGGTTTAGTTGGGAATTTCTTGAAAATTGAATCGCGGGAGCTGCGTATTGAAAAGCGGATCATAAGCAGCGTTTATATTAAACATAATATTATTAATAATAAATTGGAAGATTTTATTCGATTTTGCACGTGCCTCCTTGGTTCCTGACAGATTTCAAAACATCAGCTGTGTCATTTGCATCTAGCGTTGACCTATTGTCACACGTTCAGATGAAATTGCAATATTTTAATAGAAAATATTCCCTTTTACTTCGATGTTGTTGGAAATTAGTCAGACACGAGTCGTTCCTTTTAATTTATCCGTTTCACATAAATTCGTTTTACACGAATGGTCGGTACAAAAGAAAATAAAATATTGGAAAAGAAAGGCTGTACAAGTTATAGAAATACATATTTATTTCGCGTAGGTTAACAGAAAATAATAATAATAATAATAATAATAATGACATTTCAGGAAACAGTAGTGAATTTTATTCGTTGCCACTGTAATTCAAAACAATCAATCTTTTCTTTTCAATTGGCACAGGGACTCGTCGTCGTCGCTTGAAATATTTGCAAGCTCGACTTTATTTTCATCGTTAATGTTAATTTTCTCGCATGATTTGCTCTCAAACTTATCTTTTGCCAAGTTTTCATAAATCTGGCGTGCTCCAATATTTCTGAACAATCATAACCTGCAAAAAGCGAACGCTATGAGTTCTCTTATCGGTGTCACTGCTATTATTGTCTTTAAAAATTCTAGAAAAATATATTTTCGGGCTACGTAAAAGGGGACTTCCGTGAAATGGAAGATCTATGGTCACTTTTTAGCCTTCAGTATTGCAGCATTTCTCACATCAATAAGTTTGGAATGGAAATCTCGTAAAAGTGTACAGTATAATTTTTAATTACACCTTTGCAACGTAACAAAAAACGTCTTAAAAAAACGAGATCCTCTCTCGGATGTTACCAGGTGTGGCATTTTCTTTCGGTTTCCAACAGTTTCCACTGGCGATCATAATTCGTCTCGCGGCGCCGCGATTGGATCACCGAGAAGTGATCTCGCGTTAGCTGCCAACGGCCACTGAGCTGCTAACCGGAGAAGAACGCGACGAGAAGAGAATTACGAGAGAAGCCGGGCGGGGACGTCGCGTGGCCCACTTGCCGTGAAGTGTACCATCCGCAAAACACATTTTTCACGAACGAGAAGTTGATAGAGCGGCGGGAGCGCGAGAGACAAAGCGGAGAGCAGCAACCCTCTTGGCGGTGCATGCACACGTGGACAGGGGCGCGTGCACAAGGGGACGTGCGCTGAGACCGGTCGATTACACGCTCGAGCGGGCCAGGAGACGTTGTCTGACTCTGTAGCAGACAATGTTGCAAATCTCTCGTCGCGTGTCGCCCGTGTGTCCGTGTGTGCGCGGACGTGTGCATCGGCAAGCGCAGCGGCAGATGCGTCGAGATGCGCGCCTACGATGCCTGTTGCGTCGTCGTCGCTCGACGAGCTGGCCCGGAATTTTACGTTCCCGGAATCTGCAATGGAGATTTCTACCCCTTGGAAAAAGACGCTCGGCTCGGTGATTCGTCTGCCTGTCCTAGGTCTTGGTTCGCGAGGACAATCGGGGACATCGCGAGCATCGACACAGTTTTTTTATATCCGTCGAATCTCGACCGGAAACCGGTCGAACCGATGTTGGCTCGGGCCGCGACCTTTCGCCAGATTTCCATCGAATAATAATTAAGCCTTTGATAGCCGGCGCCGGGCCTCGGGATCAGGCTGTCGCCACGGGTAAATGAAAAAAGTTGGCGGCGACAGAGCGTGACCTAGTGCGCCAGGTTTCACCTGACTGGCCGTTATATTGGAAATTCGCGATTTCGGGGTCCCCTTTT
Organism: Melipona bicolor; assembly: GCA_030673865.1. NCBI lineage: Eukaryota > Metazoa > Arthropoda > Insecta > Hymenoptera > Apidae > Melipona > Melipona bicolor. Next base: position 133,519 of record JAHYIQ010000041.1, on the reverse strand, counting down.
GAGAGGACCCTCGTTTCGCGAGAGAGCTGGGGCAAACGCCGGCCGCTGGGATGTCAGTGTGTCAGGGCAAAGTTGAAAAGTCTTTTGTTGCTCGAAATTATCTATTATTCCGCGCACACTGTATCTCGTGTAAAGTCAATCGGGTTTCTTTAAATTGAAAGCACGACCGAGGCGTTCAACGTGTTCAACGTGTTCAACGTTCCCGTTTCGAGATCTGCCGCTCCTCGAACGGTTCCTGTCCCTTCTCACAAAGCGAGAGGGACGAAATGATTTTCCTTTCTTCGTCAACCTCTTTCCGTCCGCGCTGTCGCAAGGTCGAGCTGGAAATATCGATCGGTATCGGAGCATTTAAAGTCCTCGATCTGCCGTAGATAGTCGGCACAGTCGGCGAGGATGCTCTCTTTCGCTCGAAAACGGGCAGACGTTCTCCGATCGGTAAGATTTTCAAGGATAACGCGCGCTCGCGACAGGACGGAAAACGTAAAAGGAATAAATGGAATCCTCGAACGGAAGACTCCAACAACGCTCCATCTACAATCCACTTAGAGACGTGGAATCGAGCTGGACGACCGCTTTGTCATGCAGATTTGTCACGCTACTCTCGCCCCGTTTCGGGGCAAATCTGAAACCGCGATTTTCTTTTTCCCTTGCCGCGAACACGCGAGAGAGAAACGTGTTCCCGATCGATCGGAGAGGAGAAAGGAAACGAAAGGGAAAGGGAAAGAGAGCGATAAAAATTTCAATCGCCCGACCCGGCTATTACCGCGGCGTCGTCCCGCGGAAAGCATCGCCCCTTTTATTGCCGTTACGTTTAAAACGGATTTCCATCAAATCTAACGAGATACTCGGCTTCGGCCGTTGAGTGGGAGGGGGAGGGTGAGGCCGCGTTACTCATTGCGGCGAGCGTGAATCTTTTTAGAGCGACGTCGCCGTGCCGCGTAAACTCTTTAAGTGGTCGTCTCCGTCCTCGCGGCCCTTCCAGAGAACGTCATTTTTCCTCGCCGAAGTCTCGAGTCGCAATCGAGAAAGACGGTGTCTCGCGGTCTTTTTCGAATCTCTTCTCTGCCCTTCGGTTCGGGACAGAAGAGTTCCCCGCCGGTCTACTAAATACGTAGTTGGGAGCTAACTTTTTGCGATTTCACGTTTTCCTTGGAATTTCTTGCCGCTCTTTGTGCTTGAAATTCGATCGATACACGAGGGCCTCGCTCTTTGCACTCCGGTGTGGAAGGTACGAGCTTTTTAATTCCTTTCTTCTGCTCAACCACGATCGCCAACGAAACACCGCGAATTTCTTCTCTGGTTTCCTCGAAGGAGGTACACAGATTCGGACATCCACAAGAAGATAACACACTCTGTATTTTCTTACACTACGTATCGTAAAGTAGAGAGAATGCGTAAATCATCGACAGGCGCCAGACAACGCCACTCCTACTCGAGGTCTACGCCACGCCCCCTCGCGAATCACGTGACCCAAATCAACCAATCGCTAATTTTCGTTGCATCAGCGTTGCACCTGAAGAGGCCCGATTTCCTGGGTTACCCCCGTTAAAATCACTTTCAGTGATAAAACGAAAATAATGTAAATATGGCACAGCCTCGAGGCAGGTAGGCTCGAACAAGTCGATTGTTTACAGTCCTCAGTCGTATATACTAATATAACATTGTTGTGAAACACAGTCACTACCGAGAAACGCAGTTTCTCGGAAATACAAAAACAAAAATATAAACATTGTATACAGCCGCGAGGCAGACAAGTCTGAACAAGTTCGAGTTTACGCTCCTCAGTTGTTCGGAAGCTATCGAGAGCGTAACATTCGTGTGAAATACGGTCAGTTAAGTGCGTGTTAACGTTTGTGAAAGTGGTAAAAACGGAAAGAATGTTATTTCGGTGACGAAAATAGCCAAGATAGTTAACAAAAGTTGTAAAGTGATTGTGAATTTGTAAAAACTTCCGACAATAATCGTCGAATTCAAGCTTGACTGCCGGACAAATTGTAGAAGAAGCTGCAGTTACGACAAATGGGAATGTTCGAGATTTACGAAGGAGCAACGTCCGAGTCGTCGACCCATGGAAGACAGCGGTGTAATGACTTGCGGAGGTTACTAAGGTAAGATGAAAATTAAATAGTAAAAAGTATGTTGAAACACTTGAAGTGCAAATTAACACGTATGCGACACGTATGCGGAATTGTCTCGGGGAGAGAACCGAGTATTATAGAAAATTATTGAAGGAATTTACCGAGAGCAAATATAGAGAATGAAAGAAAATTCACGAGTACTGATTAAAACATTGTATCGCGGAGGAGTGGGAAGAACTAAGCCAAAAAATCATTAAAAAACTATGTAAATGTTTGCCTCAAAGAATGGCTGCCGTTATTCAACGCAAATGAGGTCATACAATTATCAAATTCATTCCTTTCGTTTCTACCCTATTGTCTTTCAAGAAATGTACTATCGTTTTGATTAAATGCTAATATCACCATATTTCTCTCTAATAACACAAAATATAAAAATAAAAGTTTAATTTATGTTACTCATGCATGATGATAGAAGCGCTAGGGAAGACTGCATATAAGAAAGATTTTGTACCCGTTTGCTCCATAGGAAGAAACTGAATAATTTTCAGAGTCCGATTGAAGCGTGTCACGACCGCGACGTAGACAGAAAATTTGTACACGTACGCGACTGATTCATTCGGCGTGCGGCAAACCATAGACGCGATCGTGTCGATCCCGTAATCGCAATTAACATTCTTGAAGGATGACGAACGCATAGATACAACACGAGCTGGCCGAGGCTACGCTGAACCGTCGCCAATTGGACCCGGCCGCGTTTCCACGCTTTGTTGCGTACGTTTCAACTAATTATCAGCCGAGAACGAGCGTTAATGAGCTTAATTGCGGTTGAAAGGTCGCGTACGCCAGCAGACGCTTTGTCGCGTTCACAATCGATTCTCCCCGATCGTCTGAATCGGGGCTATTTGCGAGCGAGATCCTCCCACGCGATTCGCTCGCCAATTCGCGCGACCGACGCGCGTCTTTCCGCAAACGGTGACCCCTGTTCACATTCCGTTCACGGGTCTCGATTCGTTCGCAAAATCGGCGGTAAATTATTCGCGGGCTCGCGGACAAAGACGGAGACGCTCGACGGGATGGCTGGAGTAAAACATTCCGATCCTACCACCGAGTGTCTCTCGAAACGTTGGGAATAACGCGGCGCGGCGAGGGGAGGGGAGGGGAGGGGAGGGGTCGAGACGGGGGGAGAACAAGAGACGGTGGAATCCGACGATTTTTCATTTCAAAGGTACACTCGTGGCCTCGGTCAAACGTAAACTGCTCTCCCTCTTTGCGAATGCCGCGGAATTCTTATTTCCCAGCAAGCAAGTTCCCAAGAGGAGAGAGAGGTCCTTTTAATTCTCTCTTCCGCAAGCGTTCAGGCAAACAGGCTGCAGTTTACGAGTGGTCTTGTGCGGCCAACACCGGTTACTTTGTTTGAGGATAAGGAGCATTGCCGAGCAATTTGGAGCCTCGGAGGGTCGGAGCTTTGGACTAGGTGGCCGCTGCGGGTTCTCCGCTTCGGTTCGCTGTCCGATTCCCCTCCGAGTCACGATCGGCTGCGGTGTTTATTCGAACGCGGGACAAGGACACCTTTGTAGCCATTACGGAGAAATGAGTGCAATTAAAATATTGTACCGTACAATTTTGCACAACTTTTATTCGATCGAGACGAGACTTTCACTCCTCCGGTATAGAAGATTAGATGTAGACGTAGAAACGTTGCAATTACCGGCTGTATCACTTACATATCCGACTCGTACTTTGGTCTCTGGCCAAAGCAGCCTAGGACGACTCACATACGATTAATTTCTAACGAAAAATGACGTATTTCCCGGTGATTGCATTTCCTTTTCCCCTTTCTCGGTCGAGCAGGGCTTCTCGTTACGCAGCGCCTCGTGGAACAACGAACGGAAGAGGTAAAAAATTCTTTAATTTCGCTCGTTCCGCAAATATGTGTACCTTCTCGAAATTACGGATGGGAATTCTAGTTTTTTTTTTTTTTCTCCACCCGTTGATTATTCCCTACCCGTTGCGTTACACACTAACGCACGACGTACACGCGCGTTTTTCCAAATTCATCCGCGCAATTTTCACGAGCTCTACAGAGTTTTGCGGTTGCAGCGTTCGAAAAAAGCTGCGCAGATTCGTGTCACAGTGAGAACGAGTGATTCGGGAGGAGGAAGAGAAACGTGCGTGAAAGATACGCGAGAGAGAGAGAGAGAGAGAGAGGGAATTTGAGACGAGCAATTGACGCGGATCGATCATCCGGGCACGCGGACAAAGAACGGCGAAAGATCCTTGGAAACGAAGCGGTCGCGGTCCTGCGAAGCCGCGTTGATCTCTCCTTTCGGCACGGCCGCGCTTAATTGAATTTCGCTTGGTCCAATCAGACATTCAAATTCGAAACCGGCTCCGGCCGAAGTTCCGGCGCGCGCGCTGCCGCCACTCTTTCCATTTCCCGCCGGTTTGATTTTAATTGAAATGCCGGCAGTCGCACGAAATGTCCATCGATTTTTCTCGATTCGTTTCTCGAAAAAAAAAAAAAACTAGAAATAAAAATAGAAACAGGCGATAGTCCGAGCGATCCAGCCTCCTGGCGCGGAGATATAACAGACACAGAGAACCACGCAGCGGGACCACGTCCGCGTGTCCGCCGAACAGTGGACAGTGCATAATGGACGAGAAAATAGTTGGCTCATTATTGCTAATTCACTTTTCAGTTGAAAGACTCGAGTTGAATGGGTGCGAGACGCGCGCGACCGCGGCGAAGTTCCGCCGCGTTGGCTGGACGTTTAATTAAAATCCTGTTCGTTAGAAATTACCATATCCCGCAGCGTGATTATCGGAAAAACAACTTTTACTCTGGAAACTTTCCGGCCTGCCGCGGCAGCCAGCTTCCTCCTCTCGCCCCGACGATCGCGATAAACGCGAGAACGGCAGTTCTGTTTCGTTTCGCGTGATTTATCGTTCGATGATTGAAAGAAAAAAAAAAAAAAAAAAGAGAGAAGAAAACTTCCCTCGGAAAAACAAAAAAAAAAGAAAAAGAAGAAGAAGAAGAAGAAAGGGCGAAGGGGAAGGGAGAAATAGGACGTTCAGCGTTCTCGAGAGGAGACGCGTGCGAATCGCAAAGTCGACGATTTCGCAAACGCGAAATAAAGAAAGAGGCACGAGAGGAGAGCGTGCCGGGAAATGTTGGGAATTCGAGGGAAGTGAAACTTCGTAAAGCTTCCCCTGGTTGTCCCTCCCCCCATAATCCAGCGATCGCGCTTGACGTGAACCATGGGAATCTTCCGATGAGGCTAATTTCCCTAAGGAAATTCCCGAGGATTGGGAAAATCAGTGGCTTCAATCGATTCGGCGCGCCTCGCCCGCGGAGAAATTATTCATTCTCGATAAAGAGCATAGTCGTGTTTGACGACGACCGGCACCTGTGGAATCGTTTCGAACCGCGTTCGCGTCTTTGCAAACTGCCCCCTGCTTCTTCATCCCGTGTTTCACGAAATTCGTCGTCTATCTACGCCCTGATGCGTACGAGATAACTTTGTAAAAATCTATCCAACGCGATGACAAATCGTCGGCGAGAACGAAACAAAATTCCAGATTTAACGACCCGGCACCAAACTTTCGAAATTCACTCGAAAATGTCGAGCGAACTTTCGAACGAATGCGAGCGTCATAACGTCGAACAGAGACGTTTGGAATCGTCTCGGCTGGAGCGTCTTTTCGATCGATGATTACAAACTGCTCGAGGTTTGTTAAAATTAAAATCGACACGGTGATCTCGAGAACTTTCGGCGTTTAGATTCTGTCGTTTGACCGTGGTCGTGGTACCGTGACGTTCGAACCGGAAGTCAGCGAGGTTGTAAATCAATCCTGACTCGGTGCTCGACCAGCGGGAAATCGATGCGCGTCGCGTGAGCGTTAATTGGTTGGCTTTTTATCGGCAAGAAGCGCTCACGTTTTCCGCTTTCGTTTAATCGCGTGTAAACAACGTCGTCGATTCTCGTTGCGAACGCGCGAGATTTTTGTCATCGCGTCACCTGGATATAGATATAGATAGACACACACACACCGAAAACGTATATTCAAATTAGACGAAAAGATCGAGTGACGTCAGAGCCGCGCCGAAATTACCGGGAGATGGGTCCGGGATGCTTCGTCGACGTTGTTATTATTATTCAAGTTTAACACTTTCGAGAGAGAGAGAGACTGACCACGGTCGAGAAATATGTATGTCCCGGCGCGTTAACTGCGGTAGATCGACGCGGCATTAGGGCTATTTTGGAGAAATAGCGACACGCGATACCGATCGGCCTCAAAAATAGAATAGCACAAGCGGTGGGTGGCGGGGATCGCGAGAGGCTAGAACTCGTTTGGGGTCCTTGGGTGTCCTCAACGGTTCTTAGCTGTTCTCTCAACGGTGCTCCGCGCGTTCCTCGTTGGTCCAAGGCCGTGCAACAAACGGCCGCATTCACCGGGCTGCATTCAGCTCGTCGTACGGCGTCGTCTTTTATGAACAGGCCTTGGAAGAAGATCTGATAGCGAGTGGCTGCCTTCGAAACGTCGCGTCGTTACCGCTTCTTCGGCTCGCTAACGGGAAATTTATGTTAATCTCGCGTTGCGTACGATCTCTGCCACGCATACACGCGCCCCCTCCATCTGCTTTTTCTCTTCGTTCTCTGGCCTTTGGAATCCGAGACGAAGACAGCGAATCGAACGACTCCCCAACGAAGGAGGATTCTCTGGTCCTGCGATTTCCACGGTGGGCTAGCGATAACTGTGTTACGCAGTGAGAAACGAGCGAACCGAGATCACGAGCCTCCTGCACACCGATACCACTCGTTCCGTTCAGTTCCGTTCCGTTCCGTTCCGTTCGTCTTTCCGTGGGACGTAAGATTCCAATAAAAATGCAAATTCCACTGGCGTGCGGACCAGCTGGCACGACAGCGGAGCCAAACCTGCGTCCTGTTTATTCGTCAAGAGAGAAAGTCGACAAGAGGTGGGCATAAGCGCTGCTCGGCAATTGGAGGTAGACTCGCGGATTTACGTCGCTACGTGTGCACGAGGCTGAAGGAGACTGGTCACAGTTACGTCATCAACAGGCCCGGTAGCCTGTACTCTCGTTTGACCATGGACTCTCGCTTCATGGAAACCGGGTGCTCCTCGTTCCTCGCGCACCGCCTAATTCGTTCAGTGCGCTCTCTGTCTCTGAGGATCCTATTCTCGATCGAGTGCCAAACAGGGACGTCAATTTGCACGATCGAGACTGTGCGTCTTGCGACCTTGGAATCCCGGATCTACGGGATTTTAGCACCTGCAGTTGGTTCGATGGCAACGTGCTGAAAAGAGAACCTCGCGGCAGCACGATCCGGACGCTGGAATTACGTAAGCGACTGCTTTCGACGAAGAAAGCGAGCATATAAAACCCGTGACGCCCCAGTATCGTTCGACGCCCCAGCCGACCGATCGTCCAAACTTTCCATCGCGACATTTCGTTTCCCTCCGGCCGTTCGTACCTACGTCGATCCAAAGTCGATCCTTCGCGATGATTGGTTTCCGCCAAGTTTTATGAAACTGCCGCGCAGAGGATAGGTACGTATTCTATTCCGTACCTATCTCCTCGACGACGTTGCGCCATATTATTTCGATTTATATGCTAACAGACTCGGAGAGATAAAATCCACCGATGCCCCGATATCTTATCTGTGACTTAATCAGTTTGCAGACTCGCAACCGCGCAAGGACCCGTGTCGCCCCTCGTGCTAACACATTTCCAGCTACGTGACTCTCTCGTACCTGTCTCGCATGCGTTTATTCTTCCCCGTTTCGATGATGGAGAATTACCTCGTTCCTCTTCATCTCGGTAGAGCCGCGAGATGAAACGTTTCAAAACACTCAACTGGCGCCAATCAATCCACTCGGTTTGAATCGCGGCAGACGCAGCCTCAGCGTCTCGTTTCGTTATTTCGAGCAGCTCCGCCTCACCTCCGCTTCCTCGTTCCCGCAGGATTTCTCGCAGCGACGACGACGGCTGCCAACGAAATTAACCCACTACTCTCCCCCTCGGGCGCATTTTCGGATATTTTCGGACATTGCGCCGGAACACAGCCGATTTCATTTCATTGTGGTTTTACGATCGCCCGTCGAGCCCGACGAGAAACTGCAGGCACTCGCGAGGCTCTCCGCTCGCGCGACGAGACGCGTTCTCGCGCAGATCCGATGGAAAGAACCTCGAGATAGATTGCGCAACTTTACGACCATTTTTTTACCGAGGGACCTTGGTAGCGCAGCCGCTTCTTTGACTATTTTAGGTGCGCGAACGAGCCCGACTGTGTTGTTGCGCGTCGTTACTCGCGGATAATGAGACCGTCCATAAAAAGCGAGCGTATCAGCGAGCGATAAACGTTCACCGGAGCAATTAGATACGGGAGACTTTTAAAGCCCGATAACTTCGCCTTTGAAGCCCTCGCCTTCGGAGAAACTTTGGAGAGAATCCCGGCCCCGGTGAGCCGCGCCAGCCTCTCGAAATTTTCGAAAGTTCCCCGTGGCTCTTGACACGTCGCTGCGAAGAATGCCTCGTCTTGGAAAGGCTACCTTTCCACGTAAGCTGGGTCCAGTTACCGATTGTCATCGCGCCGTCGCTCCTTCTCTCCAGTTTCGCAACCGATCCCCATTTTCGCTGCTACGATCTTGTCCTACGATCGGATTCTGGCCGAGGAATTCGCATTCTTGCGTCCGATCCTCCGTGAAATTAGGAAATTACGCGTGGCAATAGCAGGAGAGCTATTGCGATCGAAATGAGCAGAAGCATTTATCGTTGCTGCGAAGAATTTCTCGTCTTGCAAAGGCTACTTTTCCGCGTAACCTGCATCCAGTTACCGATTGTCATCGCTCTTTCTTTCGAGTTTCGTAATCGCTCTCCGCTTTCGCTGCGAATTGCTCGAGAAATTCGCTTTTTTTTTCTCGAAGAGTTTCTCGTCTCGGAAAAGCTACTTTTCCACGTAACCTGGATTCAGTTACCGATCGTCATTGCTCTGTCGTCCTGCGATAAAATTTTCATTGAAAACTTTGCTTTCCTGTCCGATCCTACATCGAATTACGAAATTTCGCGCGTGAAATGTGCAAACAGTTGAACAGTTACTGCAATCGACGCGAGAATACCACTTGTCGCGGTATTCTAAAGTTGGGGCAGAGAAACAAGCGTTTTGCACGGTTTACGCGCGTGTTTCTCCTTCCGCGGGACAATTCGATTTCCTTTTTGGTTGCTGGCGAACGGTGTAACGCTGCTTTCCCGATAGTGCGTGCGCGTTACGCCGTTTAAAGTAGGTGGGGGGGAGGGGGGGAGGGGGCGGCAGAAACTGCATTAATTTAGCAGCGGCGCAACTCGGCGCGTTTCGCCGAGCATTCCTCCACCGGGCGGCCTCTTTGCACAGAGAAACAGCCGTTCATAAATTTTCCGGCCGAGATGTCGGGGTTCCGCGTCCCATTAGGCGGTTTAGTCCGTGGTGGAACGATTGGATTATGATCAAACGGCAGAAAGCAATTTCGCGGTGGGCCTGTTCTCCTCTTAGCTTCGCTACCATTCCGCCACGAGAATGCGGCATAATAATAACAATACGTTTTGCGCGTGCACGCATACACACACACACACAATTCCTGTGAATGGCCGGTAGCGCGGCTAGGATCATCTCTATCCATTAAAATCGAAATGGCAGAAAGAGGAAGGAGACAGAGGAGAGATTTAATTAATGCGCGTGGAGATTGAACGAAGGCGTTGATAAAAGTTACACCGAAATGGAGGAAGATTATCGTTCCATTAGTATCGAAATTGTATCGCGATTGAACGTCAAATAGTGTCGGACGTACTCTCTCGCGGAGAGTACATCGCGGATTTTCGTATCGAGTCGCGATTCGTCGCCATTCGTTGGATTTGATAATCGTCCAATTTATTAGACGAACGAGAGAAAGATGGATAAAAATTTTGATTCGCCAGCTGAGGCAGCTAGTTTAGAGATATTTCTCGCCTTCTTTCCTTCCTTCTCCCTGCAAGAGTAATCCAATTAAAATTCGCAACGTGTATCGACCGCAAGAAGACAGAGTACACGGGCAAATATCGACGCTCGCGCGCCATTATCCATCGGGGCAAACATTTGCCAACGAGAACGAGCGCGCGCAAACGAGCCTCGTTCGTCGCTCGGTATCGTCGGTCCCCCCCTCCCCCCCTCGCGACACGCGTTGCGCGCGTTTTCCTCCTCTCCACCCACGTCCCTCTTTTTGAGCTAAAGAGAGCGGAGGCCTCTTTTTAGGGACAAAGTTTACGACTGGCCGGCCTTTCATTAGCGCGTAGGTGGTCAGTCGACGAGTGTCCGGTATAATCGCGCGAACGCCACCCGGTCGGAACCCGGAGGGATCGATATTCCTCAGGTCGTCCTTCCGGTAATTTATAGCCTCGTGCGCCGCGACTATAGAGCGGGCACGAACGAGCGCGCGCGGGTCGAATTAGCTCGAACAAGGAAGTTCGAAAATTATCTATGTCGACCCGATCTGTGTGCGTTCGCCGCGCAACCACCGGTTACCGGGGGCTAATTGCTCGCGGGGAATTTTATTATCCCGGAAAGGAAAGCGGAGAAAGGGGGAGGGGAGAGTCGGGGCGAAGGGGAGAAGAGCATCGGGGTTTTATTACGCAACGTTGCGCGAACCAAGGAAATTCTCGGGGATCGTTTGACGCTCGATTTTTGTCGTCGTTTTGACGTCGGAGTATTACGTCGAAGTATTGCGATCGCACAGAGTTCTCTGTTCGAACTCTGTTGCTCGAGTAATTTCGAATTTCGCAATCGGTACAGGCGTCGCTCCATTTTTTCTTTTTTCTTTTTTTTTTTTGGCGGCGACGTTGCGCAGTTGTCATCGCGTGTTTTATGGAACGGTTTAATTGCAAGGCGGATGACACGTGAACTCGAGGCGCGTTTTCCACCGTGCCTCGTGAAACTAGACTGGTTAAATATTTTCCGTGCCCGATTCATCCGAGATAATATTGCCGACTGTTTTCCAACTTATCTTTACAGCCTCGGTTTCTTCCGAGTTTCTCGCAAGTCATTTCGTCAGCGCTCGGCTCTTCCTGTCCTATCTTATCTGTATCTATCGCGCGATACGCGGATTCTCTAACAAATCCACCCGCCATTACGCTCTGTTTTTCGCCGAATTTCTTCCTCGCTTCTCCGCTCTGATAATAGATTCCTACGTTGGAATATATCCTTGGCTCTCCGTACCCGCTTTCTCCGCGGGTAATAATCGGTATCGCTTAAATCATGCGAGAAATAAAAGCAACAACGACGTGGCACGATTCTCGGCTGGCGAGGCGAGCAGAAAAAGACGCCATTAAATCGCGCGGGGGGAAAAACAACGGTCGCGGAGGCGACTATCGTTTTCGCGTCCTTCGCGGTTGGAAAACACTTTGCTCGGTCGCCGTCTTGCTCGTGGCAATTCCTCGTGGCGGAACCTTGGGGGAGAGGGGCGATAGTCGGTGGTCTGATCTCAACGAAAGAGATCAGCTTTGCCTCTGACGACGTTTACCAGGGATCAGAACCAGGTTTAATTCCAGCGCGAATCGGTCGCGAACACCCGCCGGAAACTCGTTAGCGAATCGTCCTTCCGTGGCACGTGTAATTAGTCGTCGTAGGGGACGCTGCGCGATTTGTCGAAGCTCCTTCCACCGCCGGACGGGGAGAAGTCCGGGGCTGCAGCACGCGGGGAAACGACCGACCGTAGATAACAGATTTCTAGATCGACGAGCCTCCGTTTCCCGGAGGAAACGTCCCATTAATCAAACGCACTTGACGCCCGGTGGAAAAACCCACGTTTCTTACTCGGCCGCCACGCTGGATCCTCGCTGGACCCTTCCTCCTGTTATCCCCTTCGTTCGCAACGTCCTGTGATCTTCGATTAATTATACCGCTGAATAGTTTGTCGAAAGATCGTTGAAAAGCCATCAGTTTGCGAATGAGCTACTGCACGGTGATTGATTTGCGGGAGCAACAATTTCTGTTGGGTTGTCACAAATGTTTCTTAATTTTGCTGAGATTTTCGAACATCGATTACCGATTTATTCCTTTCGTTGAAGAAAAGAAGACTTGAGGCTCGATACACGACACAAAAGTGCATCTCGAACGATGTATCGTCAGGAAATTTGGCATTGTGAAAAGAAATGTAACATGGTACAAAAACTATGTTGTACACGTCGATTGTTAATGAAACGAAAGAAACTTTTGGGATCTAATACGTGATTTTTGAGCCTAAACTTTGTTTATTTCTTGGAAAGCACGAAACACGAAATCGATTTCGCCGAGGTAAAAAGCGCAAGACCACGGCAGCAGAGCCGCGTGCCATCGCACTGATAATCATTAGGAATCTCGTGTTTCTCGAAATTCCTATCAGGATAGCTGACTCGTTCGAAAAACAGCGGTGAGACGCAGCAGTTTAGTCTTACGCACGACATTTAGCGTAAGGTTTCGGTTCGCCTGACGGCACTCGTCGGCTCGTCGGCTCGTCAGTTCGAAAAGAAAGCCACGTGGTCACGGAACAGACTCAACAAAGTGTACCGGGGCGAAACCACTAATTACCGAATCCCGAAGGTTCCTTCGGCGGCGGGTCGCTCGAACGAAACTCGCCGGTCCGCCGCTCGAAACACTCGAGGATCTCCCACTCCATCTGCCGATCGACAGACAACAAGTTCGAAATTCGCAAGAAGCACGGCTCTCGTGGAGCGATTCCGAGTTCGACAGGACCCCGATCGGTGGCCAATCTAAATATTTGGAGCGGTACTCCAACCGTAATTGAACCAATTTCCCCGGGAATTATTTCGAATGCACGTTTACGTCGTGGTGTTCGATGCTTCGTACGTGACTTAATACGACACGTCCAATAAAGTAATATCGAGGAACCAGACGAGGAGTGGAGGAGGCTGGCGAGGAGAGGGGCGGAGGCGGAGGCGGAGGACGCTCGACGACTGGTATTTCCAGCATCTGCAGCGGAGCTTCTCGGCTCCCCGGAGATCCTTGGCGAGCGAGACAGTGTTTCCATAGTTGCGGCGCGGGCTCGTGAATCCAGGCTTTCGAGGGGACGAACGAAGACGATGATGACAACGAGAAGAGCGTAAGAGAGAAGAAGCGGAAATACAGCGCGACGGCGGCGGCGAACAGCCACGCGGCCCGCTGGAAACCCGGCCGAGTTTTGTTCCAATGGAACTTTCATGAACTCTCGGAGTTGTATGTAACGAGAGGACTTGAGCCAGTGGCGTAGAACGCCTTTCCCGCTCGAATTTTCCACGCTCCTCGTCATTTCGTGGCTCGTCGAAACGGACGAATGACGCGATAATTCCTTCGGTGCCGCCGCTGGAATGTTTCCTCTTTTCTTTTTTCTTATTTTGCGTTTCTTCAGGGAAACTGGACGCCAGGTACAAACTTCACAAAGCTTCCCGATGTTAACACTAGGTTTACGGGCGTTTCTTATATACCTATCTCTACGAGCACCCGTCAAATTGACGGGTATGTGAAAATACGTATTTACTTTAAAAAATCAATTTATTCAAACTAAGTCTGAGTTGAACAATATAAGGTTTCACGTAAAAATAAAATATAAATAAGTCAAAATTTTTTTTTTAAGATATCACGGAAATAATAACAATAATATTAACACTACACGGTAATCATTTTTATTGAGCACATTTTTTACATATGATTTGAATTTCTTTTGTGCATTTTCCGCATACGATCTTCTTGCAATACATACAGCAATTACTGCTTTTATTTTTATTACAGTAGCCCACTTGGCAACTTTTTCGGACTCCTGATGTTGACGGTGACAGAACTGAAACGTCTGAACTTTGACGATGGTTCTCCTTGTTTTCTCCAGCTAATTCCTCGGCTAAGCAAAATATGAACTTTTTTCTCGATATTTTCGATCCGGTACATTCTTTATACAATATCCATGCGTTTATCACTGCCAAATCTAAAATATTATAAAAAACTTGAAGGGGCCATCGGAAACACCCCGCTTTCACGCTATATTTGCGTGCCATCTGGTCTGCGACGTCGACACCAAACTTTGTTTTATTATAAAAAGTAATAGTTTCTGGAACACATTTTCCATGTTCCATGTTTCAGATATCAGTGCAAATTTATCGGTTTGTAACCTTTCGGATCGTTCGCTTCTTTTGTCAAAACGTATAAACCTCAGAATTTCTATAAACCTATCTCTGGGCATTGTGTCTCGGAAAAAAGAAGGTCCCCATTTTTTTGACCATAGGTAAGATACTTTCAATGCTCTTGTTCCGTACGCTCCCCGGGCAAATAGTACTGCCAGAAAACTACGTAATTCGGAGACCGTGATTGTCCAGTCGTTTTTCAAAACTCGACGTGCCTCGGTTTCGGTGCATTCTTTTATATGTTTCATAATGTGAGTGTCAATTATCAATTCAAAAGCACTAGTTACACAACCCGACATAATATTTCTTTTTGCGTAACCAGTAGGCCCTGCGATATCCTTGAATATCATATGAACAGGCGGCCTACCCGCAGATTTTCCTGCTTGCAGTTTCACCTACTGTGTCCCGTCAGCTGCAATTTCAATATCTTCCATTACATCTCGGGATGTACTCGTCCTTTCATCCTCGGTGTTAGAACTAGAAATAATTCGCGCCCTTTTCTTCTTACGACGCATATTGACGAAGTTTTCCTCTTCACTATCCGAAGATCCTTCCATTTCTCCAGTTTCAGTGGATTCAGAATATTCACTAGAATCTTCACTTTCACCTAATTCATATTGATCTTCTTCGGAGCTACCCTCAGAACAATCCTCATTGATGTTGGTAATTTTGATCAATTTCTTATTATATCTCCTGTTTCTACTCATGATTGCTAGAAAAGGGTGATCGGCGAAAGTAAAAAATACTGTGTCCAAATTCAATTACCCTATTGTAAATACTTACGATAAGCGGAGACTACAATAACCGGAACTTTTGCACACTATCTTCGAAAAATGTTCTTACCACTGTCACTGCAACAACTATACTGCAGACCAGCTCGTGCTGGCCTTCAGTATCTTCGAGATATCTTTGTATATCGTTGAAAACCAATACTCACAGCATACGAAACTCAAACCATACCGTAGCCTAACGTCGGCTATCGCCGGCTATCGCCGGCTTTGAAAATTGCTTGTGTGTTGTTATATTGAACCAAACATGAACCGAATATCTTTTCAGCACGACATTTGGTCTG
The DNA here is from genome assembly GCA_030673865.1 of Melipona bicolor. NCBI lineage: Eukaryota > Metazoa > Arthropoda > Insecta > Hymenoptera > Apidae > Melipona > Melipona bicolor. Next base: position 118,191 of record JAHYIQ010000041.1, on the reverse strand, counting down.
CCACTTGCTTTGAGTTTCGAATGACGCGGGGATCTCTCTGGTAAGCGATTTCGTTGAAGGGCACCATTTCAAACATTTTACTTTATGTCATATTATCGAGCCGCTATTGAGATACAATGAGTTTGAGGCATCTCAGACTTTTCGTTCACTCTTATATTTACTATTGGAGGTATAATGTTACAAATGAAGCAAATATATAAGCATTGTTTACGTAATCTGCTAGCCCGTCAATTTGACGGGTTTCGTAGAGATAGGTATACCACATAAAAATTTCAAAATTTAGAAAGCTTAAGAAAATAATAATTGTGTATATAACTTCTTTTAATGAAATTATAAATTTACGATACAAATTAGTTAAGATTAATGCTATGGTTTTTTTGCGTGTTTCATTTCAAAGTTCGAAACCCGTCAAATTGACGGGTCCCGTAAACCTAGTGTTAATAAAAGTACAAATCTAGACTTTGAAATCGAAGTCACGAGCGTGCGAGCAGAGATGTAGAGTACAAAGTTGGTAAAGAGGCCGTACGAGTTGGAGTTATTGATTCAACATGGTGTACGAGGTATACGTCGCGCGTTGGTTCGAATGAAAAATTAATTTCGTGTCGCGTTGAAGTGGTGCTCGAGGTAGCAGATGACGGTATCGCTCTCGACGGTCGACGAAAGCCATCGTCGAGTCCCGCGTCAAACCTTCTCAAAGCACCGCCGTCGATGGTACACGTCGACAATCGGGGGTGTCCCTTTGTGTTCTAATTATATTCACGCAACGTTATTTCCTTTTGAAATCAGTTTAAACGTTTACTTCGGGAGAGGGAGAGGCAGGCAGGCAAATAACATTCGAATCGAGAGGAAATCCGACCGTATCGCCAAGTGCCATTATTGTTTCCACGGCGGGCGGGCAGGCGGGCGTTCGGGGGGAGGGTTTATTTCGCGCGGCGGGAAGGGAATCGATTCCAATATCAAGGAAGCCGGCTGAAATTGAATCGGAATGAAAAATACAGAAACGACGAACGGAGGAAGGCGATCTGCGGGGAGAGACTACGCCGCCCCCGATGTTCACGCCTTTGCGCGACAGCGCTGGCTCGTCTAGCCTGTGTATGCGGAACGCGTTCTCCTCCGGTTCTCTCTAGGCTCCTCTCCTCGGGCTCCTCTTCTCTATGGGACTTTAAAACTTTAATCTCGACGTGGTCAGTGCCCGAAGATAATGCAACAATGGAACTGTCGGCCGAGGGAGCAGGCGGATGTGGGCAGAAAAGCGGCGAAATCATGATTTCCCGACGCTCTGGCCGCGCCACACGTTGATGCACCGTAACGAGATTCATCAGCCGTAGCCGCCCTGCAGCGCCCCGCTTCCGCGAATGATAATTGTTCCCCCTCTGCGCCGAGGGATCGTATCGGTCTGGCGTCGTCGTGTTTCCTACGGAACATTAAATTTCCTTTTCATTCGCTTTCCTCCGCCTTTTCTTCCGCTCTCTCTCTCTCTCTCTCTCTCTCTCCCCGCTTTCGATTACCTCCCAGTTACAAAGAAACGGGAGAACGCTCTCGTCGTTAACGTTTGAGGTGGGGTCTTGCAATTTGCCAAATTTCATTACGAACAATTTTTCAGCGATACTGCTGCAGCTTCCCTTTCTTTTTTTTTCGTACAAAAGTCGCATAGACGTCATTAGCGAGGTCATTAGCTAGATACTTTCTGGCTCTTGTACTTTGTAATGCAGATTTATGTCCATCAAGTATCAAAGTGTTTTCTGAAATGTGTCGAGCTGTGGCAAATTTCTGACAAATTTATTGCGGAATGGACAGCCTTTTTAATTAGAAGTGTCGTAATCGAACTGGTATAATTCTTTCTTTTTTGGTTAATCGAATTTCTTGATAGAAGTCATTTGCCACGTTGTGAATCTTTGTTCGACTTGATGTAGTTCGTATTTCCATTCCACACAATGTACAAGTTCTTGATGTGGAATAGATCTAGAGGTTCCTCTTCTTCTCTCGCGGAACTTCTCGAATTTCCAACGCTCGGGAACAATCGTGGCACCTCGATTGTAAATCGATCTCGCAACAACGGGATCGCGCAGCTCGGGATGGCGAATTTCGTAACGACCAGACGCATTTCCAATTTTCAGCGCGCAATCGAATACGGCCAAGTTACGCGCGCCGAATTTGCAAACGACACGCAGCGATCGTCCGCGTTTTCACGCGTTCCTTGAAGTCCCGAGCGGCGAGTGATCCCTGCATTAATGGCGTTTGGCCAAACTTTCCAAAACTTTCACGGAGAGAGACTTGGACGGAGAAGACGACTCACGACGCGAAGCGCGAAAAATTCGCGCGCAAAAGTGTAACGGGGCTCGCTTTAGAAGTTAATCGCAAAGTTGCGACTCGTGAGAGTCGGGAAAAGCACGAATTTCATTTTCGAAAATTTAACGACGCGTGAATTACTGCCGTTTCCGTTCAAGCGGACTTTCTTTTTTCTCCTCGCTGTTGCCCGGATTGCCTCGGTACGTGTCGCGAGAATGAAAGAGTATGAATGGCGTAGAACGTCGTTGCCTTAAGTCGAGCAAGTAAAAGTTTTGAAAAGAACAGAAATGAGATTCTAAGGAACTCAGATTATATCAGATGACGTCGCATCAAAAAGTAAATTACAAACTTTCGTTCGCGGGGAAAAGTGCGATAAACCTGCAATTTTGTTGTCTCTTTGCTTTTAACGCCAAACGATAATTAAGAAAAATTGCTCGCCGCTAAGGAGTGAAAACATTCTAACAAGTAATGTCGTTTTTTGATACTGTGCAAGACTTTATTATCACTGAAAGTGACTTTAGCGGGGGTAACCCGAAAAATCGGGCCTCTTCAGGTGCAACGCTGATGCAACGAAAATTAGCGATTGGTTGATTTGGGTCACGTGATTCGCGAGGGGGCGTGCCGTTGTCTGGTACTGAGCGATCGCGCCTGTAATTTGTTTTGTGTCGATTCCTAGTCAGAACAGTTGCTTCTGGGCCTTTCAGTGAGACGAATCGTACTGGGATACAAATTATTTAAGGATTAATACAGTTTTAATCTACGATACGATGTCCATCACCGTTATTGACAATCTTCGCCCATCTCTCTGACTTTCCATTCCTTTTTTGATTTTGAAGTAAAATATCAATTAAGTGTTTATTAAATTTGAAGAAAACGACATTATAATACGAGTCGATTCTTTTCTTCAGAGTCAAGCGCAAGCGAGACTCGACCCGATCGACCTCGAAGCTTCAATCATCCTCCGATCCTTCGTCAGAAGTGATTTTTCTCCGATCGACGTCCAACCGCTGTTACATAACGAATCATTCGAATCGCTGGACGACGCGCGTCTCGCGTTTGATCTCAGGGATACGGAATCGCGTAGTAGCTCGTTCGATATAACGCGCGATCGTGCCAAGTGTTACGCAACCAGCCGCGTATTCGAAAGGGGTCAAAAGCCTCGATCTTGCGCCTCTCTCTCTGTGGCAGAGCTACGTTGGACGCGGGTTCGCGTGTGCTTAATGGACCGGCCGAGCCGAGAAACGTCGCCGCGAAGACGATTCGACCGCGCGGTCTATTCATAGAACGACACTGCTACTCGCAGTCAATGAGACAGAATCTCGTCGTCCGGTGGGATCAGTTTAGCCAGACGCGACGAGGATGAACGCGCGCTTTGTTTCCCTCCGTTGACCGGATAGAGAGATTGAAAACGGATGAAACAATTGATGAATCTTCAAGTCTTTTGGTTTGATCAAGAATGGATTGATGCAGTGCTAGCAATGTTTGTCGCATTCGATTCTGAACACAAGGGTGGTTTTTTCTGATTCATCGAATCATGTATTGGTTCTTCGGGTATCAACGATTTGAAAAAGACGGTAATAGGTGATCGATCGGCGAGGACTCGCCGACTACCAAAAATAATCGTGGCGCCGTTCGCCACGTACGTAAGTGGTTAGGAGCGACCTTGCGAGGTATTTCGTATGTTTCACCTATCGATTAATTTCTGGAAAAGGGCTCTAAGTACTGCGCAACGGAAGACTCGAACGCTGCGCGTATCGATCCCGTCTTGCCGGCAGCTCCTCTCCTTTCTCGGAACGACGCGTTTTTTTCTCTTTCTCCTCCTCTCTCTTTCTCTCTCTCTCTCTCTCTCTCTCACTCACTCACTCTGCACTTTCTTCCTCGTTCTTTCGCTTCTCCCTTCGTGTCCACGATCTTTCTCTTCTTTCTCCGCTTCCTTCCTCTCTCCGTCTCTTTCTCTCTGTCAGCCCGCCGGTCGGCGGCGGCGGCGGCTCCGTCGCTCCCTTCCCGCTTCTTTCGTTACGCATGGCGGGCACGAAATCGTGTCGAGACCTACCGTGAAAGTGGACCAATGGGATAGGGTGGGTCGAAAGCCCCGGGTCACGTGAGCTTTGACTAGCGAGCGTTACGAGGGTGGATATTCGTGTACTCATAATTATTTTCTCTCTTTTGATTTTTTTAACGAGCCGCCCGCTGGAGTACGCGAAAACGTGGGATGAATGGCAGAGGGAAAGAGAGAGAGAGGAGAGAACGAAACGACCGTCACGAGGGTGAGTTGGTGGTTGTGAGCGAGCGAGACGAAAGAACTCGCGGCCACGGGTGAGGAGTGGGACGTATCGCGAAATTCCGGGAGACGTTTGGCAGGAAAGGAAAACGACGCCGGTTCTGCGAGACTAAGAAAGGCTTTAATGTTCTGCCTGCCTTTCTTTCTTTCTTTCCTTCTTTTTCTTTTTCGTTTTTCACCCGTGAACCAGGAACGCGACCCCTCTTTTCGATCGTGCACCCTCGGTCGTCGAGATTACACAATGGAGAAACGCGGGATGTAATTCGTCGGTTAGGACAATTAGATATTGTTTATCGTTTGTGAAAACACATCCCTTTATCGGTTACTGTCGTCGACAGTAGTAACACGCGCTCTGCTACCGCTAACAGAGTGACATTCAAAAAGTCAAATTAATTAGCAAATCGTACGTTCTGCCTTGGTATTATCACTGAAAGTGATTTTAACGGGGGTAAGCCAGAAAATCGGGACTCGCTGATGCAACGAAAATTAGCGATTGGTTGATTTGGGTCACGTGATTCGCGAGGAGGCGTGGGTTAGACATCGAGTGGGAGTGGCATTGTCTGGTACTGAACGATCGCGCCTGTAATTTGTTTTCTATCGATTCTTAATCAGAACAGTTGCTTCTGGGCCTTTCAGTGAGACGAATCGTACTGGGGTACAAATCGTGCAGTTTTTTTAACAACAGAGAATGAGCATTTCGTTAATTAACCGAGGACGGAGTGAAGCACGATCCAATCAGAAAGAGTTGTTCTATTCTCATTACGATAAATCCGTCGTAGAACCAGCGGTTCGTTATCCCTATCGACCCGGCTGCCGCGCATTACCGAAGATGTAATCTTCTCGCTTGGACATCTGTTACGACCGATCAAACGCCATCAGCTCTGAGCTGTACACGCTCCTTGGCGATTGGCTGATTCGCGCAACAATAATTATCGTCACCTGCAGCCCGTCAACGGTAACGCAAGTAACGAGCAGACGAAGAGCAACAACGAGCCTGTTAAAGAGTGCCTGTTAGACAAGCTAGATGGTTGCAGGTAGCAAAGGTGCGTGCAGCAACTGTTAGGTTCGCGCAGGTCAGTTTCGTGACGAGAAAATAGGTCTTGAAAGGATTGCAATTATATTTCGCGTTCGACGATCGAATCTGCGAATTCGCGGAAGATATTTATCGTGTGCCGTGTAATTTTTTTTATTCTTTTCAATTTCTCGTCGTAAATTGCAGCAATTGCTGTTGGACAAAACGAGATATCGAGTAACGACGGTAACGCTGGATTATAGTATCTAAATCTTTCGTTTCGAAATGTAAATCACGCAGCGTTCATCGAGCAAGCCCTGTATATCGTTAACGAACGAGAACAATTGGTTCACGCTGTAAACGGATTCTAAACCGTTCTAAACCGGCCATCCCACGCGGCGCGCAACAAATTTCAAGTCAGCAATAGCCGCGGTGGCATCGTAAATCGCGACGGCTGTATAGCATCGTTACTTCGTTTCCGGTGGATCGTTGGTGCCCGGTTAACGCGCAAGCGCGCGTCCCTTTCGGTTTTCTCCTCTTGGATACGGTCGCGGCGCGATATGGCGAAACGAACGAAAGCGAGAGAAAAGCGAGACGGGCCAAAGGAGAGGGGGAAGTAATTGCAACGTTATAAAAATGTCGATTTCGTGGGAGGATGCGTCGTCGATGCGGTTTTTAGACATCGCGTATCGACGTTAATGGCTCATTCGTTGCCATTCGTCGAGGGTTGTTGCTTTACTTTTTAAAGGGTTGCACGCCCTCTCACCGAATGGGGGGGGGGGGGAGAAGAAAAGGTACACCATGAAATGCGTACGATTTTATCATTTGACGCTCATGTATATTCATAGGCCAGCGATGCCGCGGCGTGGCCCTTTTTTGTACACTCACGTGTCGTGTGGTGTGTTTCTCCGCGCAACCAACGGACGTACGAACATCGCGACTCCGCAACGTTGCAACTGGTGGTGGCATTAACGTGCTCTCTCCCTTTTTCTCCTTTCTTGTTTTTTATACCCTTTTTATCCTCTTTTCCCTTCCCTCCCTTTTTTTCTTTTTTTTCTTTTTTTTTTTTTGGTTTTCCCGTGCGCTTCGTCTCGAGTCATCCAATCTCGCCAGTCGCAGCCTGGAACGCGCGATATTTTCCGAAAAATATTCAGCCTCCCTAATTTTCCCCTTCTTCGTCTTTCCTTTTCGAGGAAAATTGTCCGAGTGATCGGAATTCTTATTTGCTTGAAACTTGGATAGAATTCAGTAAAAATTTGGAAAGTTTGCGCAAAGTTTTATGGAAAAACTATAAATTTTAGGCGTGCAGACAGAGTGCCGCGTTTGTCGAGATGCTTAGACTCGGTATCGTTAATCTCATCGAGGCCGTGTTTACCAGCAAGTCCCTGCGTAGTGTCTTAGCGAGATGGTCCCTGTGCCAATTACGAATTCGCATCTCGCCGACCGGCCGTTTCAGGAAGCGACAGATTCTCAGCACGTTGTCCACGGGACTGTTATTTCAGGACTGCCGAAAGTGACTTCCAGCCGGAGTGGTGCTCGTGCATTTCAATTGGCGTTTCTCGGTTTGGCGAAGGTTCACGGGCTGCTGGCTTTCGCGAAACGTGCCACGTCGTTACGGGTCGTGTTCTTCCCCCGGTCCCTCCCCCGGTCCCTCCCCCGTGGGTGAAAAAGAACGCGCGCTCCTTTATTTTAGATCCTCGCGCCGGTGTCAAGTCTTTGATGGATGTCTTCCTGTGGCTTAGCGAACGTCCTGGAACGGACGTGGAAATTTAATAAGGATGCATTCAGAAGCGGTCTATTAACAGAAAGTTGGAACAAAAGGATCCTCCATTTAGGAGGTGAAACGAAATTATATTCTCTATATCGGCGATCTTTTATTCGTGGCGCGTACGATTCTCGGAATAATCCAACTTCCGACCGCCCCAGCGAATAACGTTGAGTAACGTTTATTTCAAAGATTATTACAGCGATCGAACTTTGACGCATCCTTGAAGGGAAAACGACACGATCGAAGCGTTAGCCGATTAAATTCTAACGAGCGTAACGAACAACAATGCGAAGTAACGCGCAGAAAATCCATTAGAGCTGATGCAAAACGTCGACGACGTAACGAATTGTTCGCCCGTGGAGTGGATATTCTCGATATTATCTCGTTAACGATGGCTCGCAACGAGCACAATAGAACTTTCGATGGCGCAACCGCCAGCTGACACTCGCGTCGCAAAGACGCGAGGAAGCATCCAGCTGACTCGCGCCGCGAGTTCTCCACGAATAGAACGGAGACAGCTTTGATCGCTCCAATATCTAATCTTGAAACTTATTCTCCCACTCGTTCTCGAAACATGCCGAGAATATTTAAAATTTCAGATGAAAATTCAAATTCAAATTATTGCACGTTCGTTGCTCTTTTCAAGCCTTCGAGGAGTCGAATTTCTCAATTTTTCTCGCGATTATCTTCTCTTCGCAAGATTTATTCTCGGTTATTTTCTCCACGCCGAGTGAAACTTTCGACATTCGCAATTTCCGTGAGTGCGAAGTTCCTCAAATCCCACGTCAGAGCGGAGAGCAAGGCTGGAAATATCGGCGAGGCGAGGCGAGGCGAGGCGAGGCGGGGCGAAGAACAGCGCGGACGACGGTGCTGGCTCGTTTCGCGGCGTAAAGCTGGAATGTATCGAGCGCGGCCCGCTCCCAGGTCTCATTCACTCGAAGTACCGAGGGGCACGCGTGTACACACGTACTTTCGTCGACATCTAACCTTGGACGGGAAGCTTTCCATCGCGCAGTAGGACACGCATTCCTTCGTATGCTCGGCTGGTATGCCGAGGTGAGCAGCGGCATGCAACGGCATCCAATATTCGCCGATAGGTCGCGGTTACGACCCCGTGAATTCCGGTTGTCGCATACCGCGTCTCGAGCCGCGCCAGCCAGTTTTTAAGAGTGCCACGCGAGCTCCGAATCGGCTACGTAATCCTCGCCGATGGCATTCCACCTCTGGAAAAAAAAGGAGCCCTTTTGCACCGCGTCGCATCCTGCGATTTGCCATCCGGCGAATCCAATCATCACCGATCATGCTTTTGTTTTTGAAAATTTCTAAGCGATCACGATCGATCGACAAGATTGAAAATTTTCAAGAACCCTCAAAATTTAGACCCTCTACCACGCACAAACGGCGGATTTCACATTTCGTTTTCTATATTCTTTCCGCAAAGTTTCGACCTTTTAAAATCGTCGTTCCCATCCGGAAGAAGTTGGACGATCTTTGGTTGATAAACGGACACGGTAGACGCGATTGGATTCGCGTTTCTAATTTAATTTAAAAGTCCCTCTCGTTTTTGCGACGGACGGGGTATCACGGAAGGATCTTGTGCAAATGATCCGGAGAGGAGGGCGATTACGTTGCTTTGGAAACGCCCTTTCGGTGTTCCAAGAGACCCCCGTATGCATGCACATTTATGCGCATATTCATATCTAAGGCTTTTACCCGGCGCTGCACAGCCTTAAGACCCGGTCTCGGTGCACGTGCGGCTGCCCGGTTATTGCAACGCTAAAAACGCCGCGCACGCGAACTTGACGCCGCGACGCAACCTACGGCTCCATTAGGCTGTCGAGGATAAAGTCGCTCTTTCGACGATCGCTCCGCTAATAAATATCAATTCACCTAAATATCAACCCACTCCTTCGCGACCCGAGTCTTTCGACTTTCACAAATCGGAATCGAATCGGATTCTCGGCTGCTCCAATCTTTTCTGCGAAACAGCAGTTTTATCACGAAGAGAGTTAGTCTCGCTGGAGAACGATTAGTCGAAACGAGTTTTCGCAGCGTTTCGCGGAGGTGATGATCGTAGTTAGCACGGGCTGGAGCAAGATTGGGGGGGGGGGGACGGAGGGGTTGGGCAGCGATCCGAGGGAAAATCGAGTAGCCGAGTACAAGAGCGTCGGTACTTGGCCGGTAACAAAGTGGTTGCTGCTCGTAATTCGTTGGCCGCCACTTACGGTGGTATTGGCCGGACCGGTAGCACGCTTGTACAGGCCGAGAGCGATACGAGAGAGTGGGAGAGAGGGGGAGAGCTAGAGTGAGGTAGGAAGGGCAAATCCCGCACTCGTTGTAGCTATCAATTACGAAACGATAACTGTTTGCCCCGGCTACGAGATAGAGAGGCGCGTTATCAGCCATCCTGCCGCATAATGGATTCATCCCAACCATCTGGATTCGTTTCTCTCTGTCCCTTGTTCCCTTCGACTCTCCGTGTTTTGTCCTCCCGTTGCCACCTCCGCCAGCCGCCCGCCTCTTCTTTCCTCTCTGCCGCGACTGCACGCTCTCTGTCTTTCCAACTCTCTCTGCTCTCTCTGTAGTCTACGCCACAAAAGCGAGCCCGACCGTGCTTGATAATGAAACGGTTTCGCGTTTCGTGCCGTTGTTCCCTGGGAACGGGGGCGGGAGAGCGAGAAAGAGAGAGAAAAACGAGGGAGAGAGCGGGACGGTGGGATAGAAGGAGCGAGAGAGCGTTGCACCGGGCAGCAGGAAGGAGGAGGAACACAGAGAGAAAGAGAGAGAGAGAGAGAGAGAGAGAGAGAGAGAGAGAGAGAAAGTACGAATTGAGCCTTGGCACACACAGAGTACTCCGAGTACTCGAGGTAGAATGGCCGCCGACCACGAAGCACGGACAATTAAACCGTTCTGTCGTAAAACTCCCGTTATAACGCCCTACCCCCCCACCCCTCCTCTTCCTCCCGCTCCTACCCGGCATCGAACCGACCTCCGCCTTCCACCGACCGCTTACTACTCCGTCGTTTCTCTTTTCGCGCGCGATTCTTCTCGTCGCTTGTCTTCCATTCACGACTTTCCTGTTCTCCCCCCTCCCCCCTTCCACCGCCCATACCCCTCCCCTCCTTCGCCACAACCGCTTGATTTCCTCTCGCTTTCGCCTCTCATCACCTTTCCTCCTCTTTCTTTCTTTCTCTTTCCTTCTCGTTCTTTTTCTCTCTTACAGCGCACTGTCTCTCTCTCTCTCTCTCTCTCTCTCTCTCTTTTTGTACAAAGTCTTTGTACACCGCGGTGTTTATGGCAGTCGTTGAACGACACTCTCGATCGAGAGGGAACGCGGCCGTTACGCAACCGTCGATACCCATGGAATACCCCGTACGGAGCACAGGAACGAGGACGCAGCGAGGATCGTTGGCGCGTGTGTGCACGCAAGCCACGCTCGGAACGGCGTTTAAAGCGATCGAGCCGGGGCTGTGAGAACGAAATCGGCGGCGCGGAGGCATCATTATCCCTGGGAAATCGCGGACGAGTCACAATGCCGCGTGGCGCAATCCGCTCTTGGCGGACGTACGCTTTACGTAACGATTAATTATTTATCTCCGCGCATCGCGTAACGACCGTTTGATTGCTGATTACATTTTCGCTAATTGCTCGATCAACGGCCAGAGTCGGCGATCCTTGACGCCCACGAGATGTAGTAACTTTGAGCGTAATCGCGTTCCCCACTCTATTGACCTTGTTTTCCTTCCACAAGTGTCCAATCTTTCGCAAAAATTTGCTCGGGGCAGCGCATATTTTTTTATCAGTTCAATGTATGTTATTGCGTTATTTACGGAGATATTGAAACGATTTTTATAGCGAAACTATACATTGATTAGAGAGATACATTTAATATATATATATATAGTGGCAATACAAAGAGTATTTTCAAGATGCTCTTCTAAAATTTTTCCCCTCATTTTCTTTTTTTTTTTTTGTGTGTGTGTGTGCTTTGTATGGAAAAAATCTGCTCGCAAAATAAATACTGCCCAAAAGGGACACGATAAAATTACCCAAATAATAAAATTCTTACTCAGTTGTTCCAATTTTGATTACACAGCGCGCGCCGTTGGATACTTTCAAGAAAGAACCACGTTTGTCGTATTTCTCTTCGCCTCGCCTCGTCTCGGCAAGGTGTTTTTCTGAATCGCCACGAGGAACGAAATTAAAAATTTTTGCGCAATCACGCTTTCGGCGATCCTTCTATTTTTCCCTTTTTTTTTCCTCTTTTCTTTTTTTTTTTTTTGAACGAATTACGTTCTGCAGCGTACCGAACGTCGTTACCATTTTAACGTTGCGAAGGGGAGAACGAACCGACCAACTCCGTAACGAAATCCGCGTTTTTTCGCGGAACTTTTAACGACGCGAGGCGAACCGTGCTCGGTCAACCCTTTCGATTTTTCACATCCGCCGTGGCGCAGACATAACTTTCTCGAAAGCTGTGTCTTTCCATCCCCCCCCCCCCCCCCTCGCTCTCTGAGATTGCGTTACACCGCGCACCGCACGTCGTTACGTCGACATCCTACCAAGATTTAGCATCGACGGTTAATTACCCGAGGCTGGCTAAGGTTTCGTTTAATCGCTCGACATATTTCCGCGTCCAGGCCGCGTCGTTCGACGAAAATCGCGAAACGAAACGGAAAGGAGAGAAACGAAACGACGGGAGGATCCGGTGGTGCCGGTGGCACCGGAATTTATGACACCGTCCGTTGACTCTGTAATCTTCGTCTATACATCAACCACGAGCGCGCAGAGACGGTGTCCACCCGGCGTCGGGGGAGAGCCGGTGGTAGGTTCCTTTCGAAAGAACGAGAAGGGAGGGTAGCTTGCCACGGGGCAAGAGTTAGTACAGTCCATTAACGAGCAACGTAAACATTTTTCTCCCCGGGATCCTTTGATCCAGGCCCGTTCATAAAAGCCCCGGGAAAACGAACTCGCGACTCCCGCGTGGATTCCCCGGCCGATCATGTTTAATCGAGCCCTATAAATAGCCGCCGCTAGTTTACTCTGGATGCGTACCGCGCGATGGTAACGCGAGCCCGTGGGACGCGCGCGTCTCCTCCGGTTCCAAACGGTTCTCTCGTCTTCCTCCCATCTTCGTGCAACGATCCTTCCCGTCGCCGTTTTAAAGGACCGCTCACACCGGTGGCTCGCTCTCGGCGAGTACGTTCGGCGTGGGCGGACGAGCGTGCCGCTCGTTTCCGCGGGCCACTCGAACGGTCGTTAAGTTAATTAACGGACGGCGTAACCGTGTCGCAACTGGCTCGTTACAGCCTGTCACGGAGGAACGGTTCCGTTCTTCGTGCGACGCTGCGCGCCTCGACCTTGGGCGGTTTTTAATTCCGCGTCGATATAAGCCAGCAGCCTTTCTTGCACAGTTCCGGCGCGTGTCCGATCGATCGTTTCGTTAATTAGCCTTTGGAAATCGTCGACACCGATCTGCCGCTTTTCTCTTTACTCTTTACTCGTTTCTCTCTTTCGTCGAGAACGAAAGTTGCCTGATTTTGACGAGATTCGAGGATTAGACAACTTTTCTTTTCGAATTTCATCGACGCGTTCATAGAAGATTCGTTCGGAGTTATTTTCGCGAGCTGATTTTGTCTCCAACTTGGGAGAAGAAGAAAAGCCTCGGATATTTTCGCCGGTTCGAGACACGCGGAGCATCCCTTTTCCAGGCACGAAACGTCGATAGACACCGCAGCAGCGATCGGTCGGCCGTCTTAAAATTCGTCGCGCGTTCCTTCGACGGGGTCCGCGCGGATCAACGTCGGCCCGCGCCGCGAACAGCCCCGGCATTCGAAGTAACGTGCGGCAATATTTCACGAACACGTGCTTCCGCCACCCCGGGGGCGAGGTGAGGGGGGAGGGGGGGGGGAAGAGGGTGGCCGGTATTTCGCTGGAAGATCGAACCGGCCGAGTGCGGCAGACAAATCGACCTCGAAATGAAACGGCTGTCGTCGATTTGATTTACGCGGCCGACGGGCCGGCGTTCATTATTTATGCGTCGACGGATCGAGAATTATTGAACCGCAGGCTGAAAAAAAAGGAGAGAAAAGAGAAAAGAAAAGAGAAAAAACAGAAAACGAAAAAAGAACGCCCGTTGACCTTTCCCAGATTCGAACCGACCGTGACGTCGACCCTTCGCGCTGCACTTTTCCCAGATAAATTTAGCGATTCTAACAACGGTAGCCCGACGCGAACCCGCGCTTCTCGAAGACTTTTAGACTTCGATTCGATCGAGCTGTCGGCTTTATTGAGAAGTGGGGAAATCTTGAAAGTATCGATCGACCGACGTTGCAGATGCCACTTTTGTGACATCGTAGATTTGCTCCAAATACGGCTAAATAAGAATAGATCGGACAAGTAACTGATCTCTCCGTATCTCCGTGATATAATGAACGATTTTAAATTTTACGCGCGCAATATCATACGAAAGGATAGAGAACGAAAGTGAATTTTTGCTAATTTTCCAAACTTCTTGTGTGTCGTTCGGTTGGTCGATTCATCGATCCGCGTCAACCCGTCGGAGCCCCGGCGCCGTTGCTCGAAGCGTTCAGCTCTGAAAAATATTCGGGGAACTGGAGGAACGAGTCGCGAGGTTCCACCACTCGCGGGCCGCGATTTTCGTCGAGTCGGTCGTTCAGGAAATAACCCTGTCTCTGGCCTAGCGGTGAGGACGAAGGAGGGGAGGGGGCATAAAGGAAAGCGCGGAAACGTCGATGATAAACCGCGGCTGGTGCACGCGAAAAGGCTCGCTCCTTTTGAGAGAAGAAAGGGAGCAGAAAGCCAGAGAGAAAAAGTGATTCCAATGTCTGGAGTCATACTCGAATGGAAGACGCGTCTCTTCATCGATAATCGATACTCGTTATCAAAGGCAAAACCGGAACCGGAATGTCCGTCGAGAGGCAGCGTGATACGCGCGCGTGCAGCTCCTCTATGTACGTACGTACGTACGTACGTGTATGTACACATTCAAAGGAAATTCTCCTTGTTCCTCACACAGGCGCACCGAGGCTTACAATCCATCTATGTATCGTGCACGCTCGCTATCTTTCTTCTTTGTTGCATTAGCGCGTGGTGTACCTTATGTTCTTCCTCTTCTTCTTCTCCTTCTTCTTCTTCTTTTTCTTCTTCTTCTTCTTCTTCTTCTTGTTCTTCTTCTGGTTGCACTCCTCCTCCGGCATCGGTCGAGACACGGAGAGCCGCTTTCTAAGAGTTACGCAACCGCCGCGCCGTTCGTCCGTTGATTATTTTTCATAGAGTCGCGGATCCAGAATTTTTAAACGGTGGTTGAATGAAACCGGTTTCCCTCTGCCTCTTTATCTCTCTTTGTGCTCTCCGTCCGTGTCTCTCGTGGGAGGCTCTCTGCCGTCGTAGCGGATCTCGACGCGCCACTCCAATCGTGCGTTGCGTGTCTCATCCTTCTGCCTGTCTCTCTCTTTCTTTCTCTCTTTCGTGGCGCGTCCCTTCCGTCTGCCTCCCACGTTCATTTTTATCGCTCGTCGTCTTCGTTTGCCGCGGCAAACGCTCGCGAGGGTAGAAATCAACCCTTGCCGTCTTCGTCGTAACGCGGTGCCCGCCCCTGTCCTTGATTACCCGACAAACCTGTTTAAACGACGAATGCCGATGCTTTCGTACTCTCTGTATTCGGGCCATGTATTTTCGATGCCTCACGGAGAAAATTCTCTCCCCAATAGCTCTCTGCAATAAGGTTTCGAGCTTACGAGGAAAGAGCTACGTTTCATTGTACTCGCACAATCAGCACCTTTCATCTCCCCGTTTTATTTTTCATTCGCATTTCGTTACGTCGGGAGAAATCGCAACGCACAGAGAGAGAGAGAGAGAGAGAGAGAGGGAATCGACGGGAACTCGCAAGAAGTTGGAAAGTTCACCGCCAGGAAATACGGCTGCCGCCGTACACGGAGGGGTGGCATCGAGATTCTCTCGGCGCCCTAATAACCACGACCGTGCAGAACAGAAGGCACGAGGTGTACGAAAGCGCTGACACGGGGAAACTTGACGGAAGGGAAGAAATAACAGTCACGAGGCGCGAATTTCTTTACTGCGTTGCGAAGCATCTACCTGTTGGAGCTCAAACACACACACACACACACACACACACATACTCTGTGTAGTCTCGCTAGAGTCTCGCGTGATTCGAATTTCTTCTGTAGTTCGTCCGAGATAGTAGATTTAAACAGGTTCGCACGATCGATGCGAATCTTGCGAATTAAGAGCTCTATAGTATCACTTCGTCCTTGGAAGATCGACTGCGATAGTTGCAGCTACTGCAATCGAGCAAACGAACGTTTCCTTTATGCTGCCTCGTCTCTATTGTCCTACAGTTTTCGCCGAAAAGTTTGACGAAAACTCACTGTTAAAATCATTTAGCAGCACATTCCTTCGAATATTTCTATTCGGCGTTTACTAAATAGATTAAGGCCAAGATCCCAGCGTAACATAAGTTCGTATGTAACACGCGTTACATGTTTATAACGCGTCAAGTTTTTAACCATAGAAATGATCGGCATTGTGATGCTTTCACAGTTTTTCGATGATCTACAGCAGAACGATTAAACGGTGATTCGTTGTAGATCAATTTAGCGGGTTCTACTAAAAACAGATTTGCGGCAGTCGCCAGAAACGGTTTAATTCTCAAGAAGAAACAGATGGCAATTTCATATCGATCAGAAGAGTAGAGATTCTGGAATCAATCTGCATCTTCAAGAAAGATTCTGCAAAGTCAGTTCGCATTTAATTAATTTCGCGTTCGGTTGGACGAGATGCGTTCAAAATTCACTACGTTACGGGAGATCCAGTCGGATCCAGTCGTTGTCGGAACGACTCGATCGTAGGCCTCGATTTCAGGAAATTTGGAGGATTGGCCCGACTTGGAAAAAGTCGAGAAGGACGACTGGAGACGGAGACGGTATTAATCAATTCGCACGAGCAGAAACTTGGAATAATACCGGGTTGTCCCTTGACTGCCGCCGACTCCCGTCGAAGCTTACTTAATTTGGGAAATGACCAGAGGGCGGATAATTAGCGCGGCGATTGCCAAAGTTTAATTGGAACTCCGGACGGGCCTTTCCGTTCCGTGAATTCGCCCATCGGTTGTTTAGATTCGCGATTGTGCGCCGCGAAATCCCCGAGCCGCCGGTCGATACAACGGTTGGCAAAAAGCGGCTATAGCAACGTAAAAAGCAACGAGGAGGCTGACGGAAACTCCAAGTTTCGCCGTTTCGTGAATTACGTTTTCGCTCGAATCGACTCGCCGGCGGGCCGACCGAGCTAATCGAAGTTAACGAAGTTGCGGATTAAAGAACCAAAGCGGAGATTCCAATAGTCGAATATTCAGCAACGAACCGAATAACCTCCGGTCGAGCGATTTCGGAAACAAATTCGGTTTAATGGTCGCGAGTTCGGACGGGGGCCCGCGATTCCGAGTCTTGACTTGGCGAAACGGTCCGACGGCGGAGAATTCCGACGGTACGCTGCCAAAAATTTACGTCGGACACGGTGGAGCACAAAGAGCGGCGATCGTTTTGCTCGTCGAAGGGGGAGAAGCGAGGAGAGATCGGCTCTTTCAAACTCGTCGTATTCAAACGAGGAGACGACCGTCGATTTCGCGGTGGTGCGAGCACAATCGGCAAGGACGAAGTACCGTTTGTTATCCTCTCCATCGAGTCGGCGAGAGGAGAGGAGAAGGGAAAAAGGAAGAGAGACACGCGAGCGAGCGCGTCTCCCCTCGAAGGGGTTAAAAGTGCGGCGAGGAAAGCAACAGAGGATAGAGGAGGGGGAACGAGGAGGGGGGACGTGGAACACTTTCGTCGGTGAAAGTGCATGGAATCCAGCGCGGAGGAATTAAGATCGATCCACTTAACTGCTCGTCGAGAATTCGGGGTGCGTTCGTGGGATTTCCGTGTGGTCGAAGGGAGGCTGTATTTGGGGTGGTAGCCGCATCGAAATAAAGTTATTAAAGACCAGGAGAGAGAGAGAGAGAGAGAGAGAGGAGGGGAGAGAGGCTGATGGCCCCTATCGACGTTACGCGTACGAATGAGTTATTCCTTCGCCTTAATTCCGCCCCATTAAGCCCGGTGCTTAAGTGGCCGAGCACGAGCCACGAGGGAGGCCTGTGTCATTAAAGGCGGTACAAACATGACGGTGGATCGCGATAATTTCACGGGACGAAATAGTAATCTATTCAACCGACGAGAAGCTAGAATTGAACGGGAAGAGAGAAGAAAAAGATGACGTCTCGCGTGTTCTCCCTCTGCTCTGTGTAGCGTACGAAACGAAAAAGGGGGATGAATCGCGTACGCGATAAAGCGTTGCAAGGGAAACAAACTTAAAACTCGTGCGTTCAAGTTTCCGCGAGAGCAATTAAAAGTTGCGTTAACCGCGCGCGCCGACTTTCGCCGTTTTAATTAATATCCACGCCGTCGGCACGCCACACGCCGAACATAGGAGGCGCGGTGACTTTTCAATTTTGAAAATGCATCGCGTCGTTTCCTCCTAATAAACCTTCCGACACTTAAGCTGCTTAAATATATCATGAAGCGGAGGAGAGTTACGAGCTACGGCTATTCGTGCTACGTTTACCGGAAAAACAAACGACTGTAAACGAAAAAAGCTGCACGACTTGTACCCCGGTACGATTCGTCTCGCTGAAAGGCCCAGAAGCAACTGTTCTCTTCACTTTTTTGCCATAAAATTTTATCGACGTGCAAACATTTGAATCGATGCAAAACAAATTACAGGCGATCGCTCAGTACCAGACAACGCCACTCCTACTCGAGGTCTACCCCACGCCCCCTCGCGAATCACGTGACCCAAATCAACCAATCGCTAATTTTCGTTGCAATCGCATTAGCGTTGCATCTGAAGAGGCTCGATTTTCTCAGTCTATCTGCTGTCGTTTGAACAGGAGGGAGGTTGGCGCAATCGGTGCCCGATTACCGTGAAAATCGTCATTTAATTAAATCCAGTTTAATTAAATTCAGTAGTTACGTAATTGTTGTTGAATTTTCTAACTTGCGAACGTTCCTCTTGATACTCGGTTGATCGCGGTCAGTGTTAAGCGGCAGTCTTCGGCGAAATGTCTGTTCGCAAATACAACTGGCAGATTTTTACCCGATAGCGGAACAATATCTGCGAGTTTCGGATAGGAAGGGTGGTTGGAGTCGGAACGAGCTTCAACAGAGACCGCCGAGAGGGTCGCTTACTAGGCTGAAGGGAATTAATTCGTGGAATTACCGTAACCATAATTGCTTTAACGCCCAGACCGTGCAAAAAGGTCGAAGGTACAAGAGCCTGCAAATTCACGGATGCTTTTTAACGCTGGCCTGCCGTTTAATCGCATTGGTCGAAGCAATTCCTCCTTTCCCTGGCTACTTTTAAAAGCGGCGGACACGCGCCGATATCGATCCTCGCCATTGATCCTCCTTCTCTCTCTCTCTCTCTCTCTCTCTCTCTCTCTTTCTCTCTGGACGTTCTTTGACATCGACCATTGCTACGTAATATGCCGATCGATCCGTAGCTCGAGCAGGGAACTCGCATTGATGCACAGTTTGGATTAACGTCGGGATCTTCATGGAAGAAACTCGGTGTTAACGCGCGTATTGCCTGCCGTTTGCACGCGCACGGCGTTGAAACGAATCCAACTACACGCTCTCTTAACCCTCGAATAGCCGACGTGTCACTTTTGACTCGTAGCTGAATTTTTACTATACTTGCCTTGCCCCTACTTTTTGGTACAAAACGTTATCTAATAATGTTTACGATACGGGGAGGAGAGGAGTTTGTTTAAAAAATGTAAAATTTCATAAACATATTTCTCATTTATGCGCACTGCGTACGTACAACGTTATTGTGTTTTATTGCATGTTCTTTGCATATAAATCGTAAACATCTGGCACATTTGGTACCATATTTATTACCATTGCCCGTACATGTATATTCTTCGCTACGCTCAAGTTCTGAAATGGACCGAGAGCGACAGCGAGAGCTGCAGACCGAGGAACGGCGAGTTCTGAAATTCGTCGGACGTAATATATGATAATCTGTAGGGGGACGACGGTATCAAACGGGATCGGGACGTTAGGTTATCGAGCGAAATGCGCCATGCCCTGGGCATCGGCCAGAAGAAACAAGGGATGCACGAAATTACGCGAGAAACGGCGAGAGCTACACGTTCCGTTCGGGGGAAAAGTAAATTTTCGAGGGAACAAGGGAAGAATTGGAGCGTGTACAAAGGTCGCTCGCCTACGTACGAATGAATAAATCACTAGAGAAATAAACACGGAGGGAGAGGAGACGCGACGAGTGGTGGAAAACGTATAACCGGATTTCGAGAATCCCCGGCGGCGGAGGGGCTCCGTTTTGGGGAAATGGGAAAGCTAGATTCAGATGCAGTTTCTGGAAAATTTCCTTCTTTCTCGCCGATTCCTCTAATCTCTGGATGATGGACGAACGTTAATCTTTCCCTGTCCGACGTTTGATCAACGTCCGGTCCTCCGACTTTTGAGTCTTCCGAAGAAGCTGTATCGGAAATGGTCGCGACAGAACTGGTCGAAAATGTGGAGAGAGTTAGCTGGAATTCAGAGGGGGACGATCCGCGAATCTGGAACTTGCAGGCGTGGAAAATCTCCGAATCGCGGAGCAGCCGGTGAGCGGAGAGTCACAGAGAAGCGAGTCGTCGAGCGATTTTTCGAAAACAGCCGGAAAATCAGGGATTCGCGCGACACTGCCGGGAGAAGCTCGGCCGGATGAGGGCGAAAGGATTTGCTGGCAGCCCGAGAGGAATAGGATTGCCGCTCTCTACGCACCACCGTACTCCCCTTTCTCGATTCCTGTGTGTGTCTCCGACTCGAGACAGCGAGCCGGTAATCGATATACGCGTCTACCGTACCTACCTCGCCGTCTCTCGCTCGCGTTCGTTCGCCCGTTTTTCCTCTCCGCTTTCCTCGCGTCCCGTCGCATTTCCTTCTTTGTTTCCGCAGTCGTGTTCCACGATGGAATCCCCTTTTCGAGGAAATAGTCGTGGACCTTTCGAACCTGTCCACCGGTCTCCTCTCTCTCTCTCTCTCTCTCTCTCTCTTTTCTTTTCTCAGCCTCTTGGTCGTTCCTGCCCTTCCGGCGAGGTCTACCGCCATCGCGATTGCGATCTCTCGACGTCTACGATTGAAAGGACAGTTTTTCCGCGGCAATCCGTTATCGTGCGTGTGCTGGCTCTTTCTTCCAGGGCCGGTCTTCGTTCGCCTCTTTGTTCACCCTCTCTCGACTTCGGCTAGATGTCCCTGATTGCGTTCACGTGCAGAGGAATCCAGACGATTCTTTGATTAGAGGGAGAGCCGTACGAAGGTTGCGTACAAAAGTTCTACCGATCGAACGAGTGTATGTGTGTGTGTGTGGAATTGAAGAAAGATCCTCTCCAAGGGAAGGGAAAAATTAGCAATCGGGAATAAAGGAACGTGAGTACAGACGTGAATCTTGCGCTTAGTCATCGCTTGCGGACTCACGTCGCCGATCGTAACGACGTTCAATTAAGCAAATACATGATATATACTGATCCCCTCGATCCTCCTTCCTTGCATGCCCGACAAATCCGACGGAGAATCCCTCGGCAGTGCTTTCCTTCCGCGCAAATCGATCGGAAAACGCGTTGTCGACTCGACAAACGGCTTATTACCATAATTCGTAACAGATGTGTCGGCGCGAATTACGCGGGGATACAGCTTCTGGCCCGTTGTTGCTCGATCGGTCATTCGGACTCGCAACTCGAGCGAATTCCGGACAAGTTGACGGATCGACGTTTCGACCCCGAGCGCGGCCGAGGCGTCTGTTACGTTTCGCCATCTCGCCCCCGGCTGCCGTATAAATAGCCACGGGGTTGCCCTCGTGGTGTTTGCTCGCTGCACGCTCTCGTAAAAACGACCGCTTTACAGCGACATGTACACGCCGGGGCGGCGATAGAAATTTAATAAGGAGGCTCCGGTCAGCCACCGTCTCCTCCACGAGCCGCCCCTTCGTGACTTCGATGAATGTTTCAACGCGCGGGCCGAACAACGGTCGAAACCGAGGCGCGGCCAGCCAAATGGAATTTAAAGAATTAAGCGTGCCGAATGAATAAATGAACCGGCGTTTTCGCTGTGTTTCCCTGCCCTCGCGATATTTTCCTCGCGTTCCGTGCGACGCGGAACCGGGCGACTGAAACGTTAAAACGCTGAAACATCAAACGTTCGGGGAATTCTTTCCCCGCGGAATCGATTCCGAGCGATCGATTCTTTCTCGGTGTTTTCTCGAAGAACAGCGGAGGGGAAAGGACGATCTTGATATCTCAAAATTGAAAAAAAATTTCACGAGCCATTGTCGGGAAGCCTATGCTTTGAAGTTATATGTTGTAGCCATTGTAAAATTTTATCGATGTGCAAACATTTGAATCGATAGAAAACAAATTACAGGCGCGATCGCTCAGTACCAGACAACGCCACTCCTACTCGAGGTCTACGCCACGCCCCCTCGCGAATCACGTGATCCAAATCGACCAATCGCTAATTTTCGTTGCATTAGCGTTGCACCTGAAGAGCCCCGCTTTCGGTGATAGCTTTCAGTGATAAAAAGAAAAAACAACAGTATTTATATTTAGACCCGAGTTCGTATTAAAAACGGAAAAAGTCGCCTGGATCTTTCGAGAAAATAATAATGCTGCAAACGGTCCTAAACATCAACGCGATAACTTTAGAATGTGAAATTGCTGTCGTCAGTTTTTGAGCTCTACTCAAAAAACCGGTGTGACGATGCTCCCGAGGGATTCGCTGATTCGACGTTCGTCGTGCGCGCCCGCGAACGTTCGAAAGACACGGCGTTACATTTGGAAAAGAAGAGCGGGTCTTGCAGGAAGTTGTAACAGGGCGGGAGAGGACGCCAACGACGACGTGGCTCGCGGCGAAGAGTGCAGCTGCAGCATCGTGGGAAACTTG
This sequence comes from Melipona bicolor, assembly GCA_030673865.1. Lineage (NCBI taxonomy): Eukaryota > Metazoa > Arthropoda > Insecta > Hymenoptera > Apidae > Melipona > Melipona bicolor. The sequence continues at coordinate 95,824 of JAHYIQ010000041.1, read as the reverse complement.
GCGCCAAAGTTTCAGCCATAGCTGAGCGAGCGTTCAAGCGTCCCTCGAGAAGAGCTTCGAGAGACAAAAGCATATGTCCTTGCCGTCGTTGCCCGTTTCTGGTATGCGAAAACGAGGAAAACTTTAAGCATCTCCTGGCGCGATGGCCCCGACGTTTCCGCGTCTCCGGCGGCGAAAGCCATCTTGCCTTTCAAAATTTGTTTCTTTCTTTCGGCGAATAACGCACGCGCCTCTGCGTCACCTTGTGCCCTAGATAGATAAATCCTGAACCACTCTTCACCGTTTGTGCAGAGTGATACGAAAGTATCTCTTTCAAGAATTGCAGGAGATTGACGAATTAATCGTTGTCTATTAATTATTAACGGTTGGCTCGTGAAAATTTCAGATAATCTCGAATAAAATTCGATAGAAACCCTTTGCAACATGCATGGAGTCAAAATAGCGAAAATGCGGGCAGCGTATAAAATCGGAACGGCACGAAGTCGGCGCTATTTCTAAAATGTCAAGAGTGCTGGAAATGGGCAGAAATTATACAGATGCCGAAGACGTATTTGGAAATGATGCGATTAGTACGTCGTCAAAGAATAGTCGTAACCTTTCTGCTTTTACACGTAGCCGTCACTTGTTGAGACAGCGCGAGTTTAGTCACTCGAGTTTATTAGTAGTTTCACGGTATCTAGTCCATCAAAAATATTCTCGGCTGAAAAGCTAACTCGTTTTCTGCTTTTGTTCCAGGTACGTACACACCTACATTCGTACCCACAGTAAGAGACGGAGAGAGAGAGAGAGAGAGGGAGAGAAGGAGCGGTATCGATGTTGAAACAAGCCGGGAGAAAGAAACGTCTGGACGGGTAACGTATCCAGAAGCGCTTTGATGAAAGTTTCAGCAGAAGGTAGCTCGCCCTCGGCTCGTCCGACTCGTATCTCAGCCCATTTAATCTTTCACGCCAGTCCTCTTGACTCAGTTTCCCGGAGGTCGAGTGCACGCGGAAATCGAATCCACCTGCGAGAGCTCGCTGTGTGTCCACCGCGCTACTATTCACGTTCTAATCTGGGCCAATGAAGCGCTCGTTGCCGGCATGAATGAAGAGAGTTACCACGTCGCCTCTTGTTTCCTCCTCTCCCTCTCCCTCTCTCTCTCTCTCACTCTCTCTCTTTAGCGGCGTTCTCTCGCCGTTCTCGTTCCTCTGTTCCTCTGTTCGCCTAGAGCGAATCGTGAACGACACGACACCACGCCACACCATCTCGTCCCCGCCGCGTGTCGCGCTGGGAAACGACGACGATGACACGCTCGCTCGAAATAGAATCTCGCGTAAGGCCCACACCGCGCGCGCCGTTCGTTCCCGTTGACTCGATTCGCACAATCGCGGTCTCCGCGTACTCGGCGTTCAGAAGCAACGAGTTCGGAAATAGCAACGAGCGATCAGCGTGTTTCATCCTCGGTGACGTTTTCACCCGATTCGTCACCGAGGCTTGATTCGGTTAAATCACTCGAGAGAGAGAGAGAGAGAGAGAGAGAGAGAGAGAAGCAAACGTTGCGACTCGCGGGTATTGTGCGGTCGTGGAACTTTCTTGAATCTTGGCGGCGCGCGTTGACGAAGCGCGACAGTCGAGTCCCCGAGATACTACGTTGTACGCGCGCAAGTAGGTTAAATAAGACCGGAGTTTCTGAATACGAGTTAGGCTGCTTTCCCAGCCAAGTTTCGCCAGAATTTCAATGATACTTTGCGCGGGTTTGAAATAACCCCCCCCCCCCCCCCCCCCTCCCTTGGTTCTCGGATGGAACTACATAATTTCCATTTTCAAAGGGATTTCGAGTGTCTTCTTTTTCTTTTTTTTTATCTCAAACGTCACGCAACGATCGCAAACATTCTCGCAGAGCAGAGAAAGAGAGAGAAAGAGAGAAACAGGGAGGAAAAGTATGTGCATTCGCAGCACTCGCGAGAAAGAATAATTCCATGGTTTCGCACGGGGGTTTGAGGAGAGCGAGGGAAAGGGAATAGACCGAATACGGTCGTCATCTCCTCTCTCCCTTCTTCCACTTCTTTTTTTTTTTTTTTTTTTTTCTTTTACGCGAAGCGCGAATTAGTATGCTCGAGGAAAGCAGCGCGCGTGATGATGCGATATATTCGCCGTGGAAAATGAGAGCGCATTAAAGCCCTTGGCTCCGCTGTGTTGCGCGATGGTGCGCGTATATATATATATATATACATATACACATATATCTGGCCGTGTTTATTGCGTGGATGAAATACCCGGAGGCGAGCAGGAGCCGGTGTATGCACACCGCAGCCAGACAATGTCCGTGTAGAGGCCGTAATCTTGCCAAAGTTCGGGCCAGCGACGGGAAACTCCGCGGGATTGCTTTCGCAACGCGCTCTCTCTCTCTCTCTCTCTCTTTCGCACACGTTATTCACCGTTCACGCGACCGCTTTTGCGCGTTAACGCACGCCCGCTTGATTAAGAAATTACAATTCGTCGTGCCACTGGCAATCACCAGAGTCCGCGTGCCCACCATTCGCTCGGCAAGTTCCCAACGATCGATCAACGTTCGTTTCAATTAAATCGAAGCCGATCGTGGGCGAATGTTCGACGAAACTTCCCTCCGATTTCGAGCGATCAAACTTGCTCGTACGTGTGCATCTTCCGATTGTATTTTACTCTGACTTTACTCTCAGCCTCGCGTTTCCTGGTGCAAGCTAATTTTCAAAGTGTTCCTCCTCTAAGACGGAACAACGTCGGTTCATACGCGACTCGTGCGAAATTATGCAAATGCTACTACACGTACGTACGTGTATCCGAGTGGTTGTCCGGAAACGGACTGCAAAGTGCTGCGAGGAAGATCCGTAGCGAAAGAGAAACGGGAGCGAGAGGACCGAAAAGGCGGCGGGTCGCTCGATTTTCGCGATTACCCCCGGCAACTGGGTCGATTTTAAATACAACTCCGCCGCATCGCGACGTCGTGAATAGCGGCGCGTTTGTCGTCACGACTTTTGTCATCTTCCAGTGTCGTCGACCTTTCTTCTCGTTTCTCTGTGCGCTCTTCTACAATACGCTGGCTCGTGAAAGTATTCGAGCCGTGCTTGCACCGTGTATTTAGCAAACGTGCACAGAAAATAGTAAAAATTTACTAAACAGTGAATCACCGATTTTGATGAAACTTGTTTGAAACGTAGTTTTCGAAAAAATACTTGACCAGAAATCGTCAACGTCGTTGAAGAGGTAAAAGCTACTCTTAAAGTTGGCGGTGCGAAATGTGTTTGTCACATGTCTCGAAAATTATCAAAGATAGTAATTTGTGTTTCGAGCGACCACTTTCTAAAAAAAATACAAAAAATTTATCTACTCGAAGAGAATCATTATATTTAATGATGATTGCACTGACATTATGTTCAATAAATTTACGAAATATACGTGAAATAAGTATTACGTAATGTAATATTACGAAAATTAAAAATGTTATCAAATTTCATTACCCTATGATAAGAGAAAGCGGAACAATGTAACGAGCACTCTCGCGAATATCGATTTAAAAGTTGCAGAGATACATTCCCGCGCGTTCGCCGAAACCGGAGCCGGTTTTTAGTGCGTAATAAGTTCAATCACGATCGGTTGGCAAAATATTTAAAAAAAAAAAAAAAAAAAATGAAAAATACACGTGAACGAGAATTTCAATTAAATCTGATCGATTGGAACTTCAATTAAATCTTCTCGATCCGAGTTAAAATTTTCGTTCTTATTTCATTCGAAACGAAAAAAAATCGATCGGCAAATCGAGGAGAAAGGAGGTGGTTCGAGTGTAATGAACGATTCTCCGACCTAAACGTTTCCCTGGTGACTGCATTTGCAACGCGTCAGACGAGCATATACGTATTAGAGCCGTAGGGTGGAAGGCAATCGACAGGGAGGGGGCTCGCGAGATCCGTTTATCGTCCGTTTCTGTTTCCGCGTCGCTCGTTCCGCAATCCCGTGGTCCGTGTCGCGACCGAGTGTCACCGATTCGTACGATGCATCGCTTCCACCTTTATTCGAGCGATGAAGTATGCGCGGAACGCCATTGGCTTGGCCGTGTGATCGTTTCACAGGATGCATTTCGTTCGCGATGTAAAATCGATTAACTTGTAGCGGAAAAATAAAAAAAGAGAACAGAGAGAAAATTGCACGACTCGTACCCCAGTACGTGATTCGTCTCGCTGAAAGGCCCAGAAGCAACTGTTTCGACTACGGAAGCGAAGACTACTTTTTTGCCATAAAATTTTATCGATGTGCAAAACACATTTGAATCGAACGCCACTCCTACTCGAGGTCTACGCCACGCCCCCTCGCGAATCACGTGACCCAAATTAACCAATCGCTAATTTTCGTTGCATCAGCGTTGCATCTGAAGAGGCCCGATTTTCCGGGTTTCCCCGCGCTAAAATCACTTTCACAGCGATAAGACGGGGGAAAGGAATACCCGCGGCAAGAATTCTTCGATTCACGATCTCCGTGGAATTAGGCAACCGGTTACTCGTTTGCTCTCCAATGACCGGATAATGGATATAAATATTTGCAAATGGGGTTTACGAGGATTTTGTAGAGTATAATGTACATTTATGTACACGCTGCACGCGGCGGCGCGGAGGATTTCAAGGATTGCGAAGTGATTACTCGCGGTACGTGGTTAAAACTGACCTCGCTTTCCCACAGAGAGACAGAAAACGATCCGCCAACGACACGACAAACACAACGAGATATATATCGGATCCTAATCCCTGCACAGCGAGCTTACCTCCGCTCAGTTTTCAGTCAGCTGGGCCAATCCGTTCGTCCATTCGCGTTTCCCACTCTTTCGCATTTAATCGAGTGCGCGATCGTCATTCACCGCGTGTGTCCGCGCGAATACGTCTGTCCCGTTTAATTTCACGCTGCCTCCTCGATTCATTTCGAGTCGAGGAGAACGGACGAGTTCGACCCCTAAATCGAACTGTCGGATGGAACGACGTCGAAGAATCTTCCGACGATCGAGCCCCCTCCCCCTCCGTTCCCCCTAATTAGCGTAAGTTGGAGCCGCGCCAAGAACGCGTCGTAGGTGGACGAGAGAGCCAGGACAGAGACGGTCGAACCGCAAACGTTTCGCATTCCAGGCAGCCGCACAAATCTCGGGGACGCGCGTGTGACGTTCTGACCGAGGAGAACAGTCGGCGCGGACAACGATGGCCGCACCACTGACGAGGGACGCTCGAATCCAGAATGGCGGTTTACGAACCTCGGATTCCCTTCGCTGGCTTCCCTTCACGGATCGACAAACGCGTCTCCGACACTCGATTGCAGGCTCTTGCCTCTGCACGCTTGTCCGCGTGCACCATCCCCTGGACCGCTCGAATTTTCATGGAAATTAACGGTCGAACGAGAGAAGGAGAGAGAGAGAGAGAGAGAGAGAGAGAGAGAGAAGAGCCGGTTTCTCGAGGTCTTTGCGGCTAAACGCCGAGTTTTCGAGTGACACCTTTCGAAAGAGCCGTCGTTTTTTATGATTTACTGGCGGATGTAAAACGGATGTAAAGTAGGCGAACATGGTCGCAAAGTTCAATTTCGCGCGAACGTACGGAGCACGATTTGGATGTATTCGCGATGGCAGTTATACCTCTCCGTCGAATAGAAACATAACTCGTTTATTGTAAATAACAGGAGTGAACGCGAATTTCCAGTCGGCAGAACGGCTGACTGGCCGTATAGTTGATGGTTTTTTCTATCGAAATTGAACGCGCTCTATTGGCAAAAATTCGCGAAACTGTTACCAACGGTTCTATTTCCGCTTTCCGGGGGGAAACAGGGAAATAGAAACTGTGCCTACCAATAAATCCGATCCCATTGTGCGAAACAATTTTTCGTAACAAGTCGTTACAAACCGTTCGTTTGGTCTCGCTTGATCTTGCTACATCGCGGGTACATCCGTTCGAGAGATAGACAGACAGATAGATAGACAGAGAGCGAGAGAGAGAGAGAGAGAGAGAGCTCGTACATGCGTAACAAGAATAATTTAGTTTTCCGGGAAGTTAGAAGCAAACTGGCACCCTTTCTTCTTCCATTTTGCTCTCGAGGCGAGCCCTCTCGAGAGAGAAGTGGGAGGACGGTTACCAAAGGGCCGCCTACGGGGTTTACGACCCTCGAAAGGCCCTTGGCTAACGACGTTACGCGTCCACCGACGCGCCCGGTATACTTTAGGAGCTCTCCAATTAATTATTCCGCGGGATTTTGCTCCGATTTAATTACGGTTCTTACCATTTCGGTCCCCTTTTCTCTCTCGCTGTCTACTCTGCTCTACTTCGTCCTCTCTCTCTCTCTCTCTCTCTCTCTCTCTTTCTCTCTTTCCAGGCCCGTCCGTTTCTCTCGTTTCTCTCGTTTCTCTCGCCTCTCCGCTGGCCGAGTCTTATCTTCGTCGCTTTCAGTCGCGGCGCTACCGCTCCGATCTTGAAAGGCGAAGATGTGGATGGATTTCTTAATTAGGCGAGGCGACTCCTCGGCTCGCACTTTAATTTTCTCAAGGGCCGCCGCGAGCCGAGATCGAGCGTCTCCCTCTCGCGTCCGCGTAATTACTTCCCCAAAAATTACGTAACGTGTCCCCGCTCTCTCTCTCGAAATTCACCGTGGCTGACCGTTCTTCCCGATCGCCTGTACTACCACGCGGAATGGAAATTAGGGTGGTTGGTCGCACGAGTTATTGGCACGTAATAAAAGGGCGTGCGACGTCCAACGACGATTTCTGTCCTCCGGTGTTTGAACTCGAGCGGAAATAATCGAGTGCAAGTAATTTTCCTTTCGGGGGCGAAGCGTTTCCCTGTCGCCGGGTTCGTCCTGCGAGACGCGTCCCTCGATTACACGTTACGCGTCGTGCCAGGAACCAGCGGCCACGATTAATTCGCCGTGAATTCTGCAGCTGCTGACGATTCCGGGCAAAGTGTATCCCTTCGCGTACCCCTTTGTCTCGGATATCGTTGATATTCGTCGCGAGACGCTAGACGGAGAAACAAAGGGGGGACGTCGGTTCCTCGCTCTTTGACAAGATCGCCGTTTTATTAATAGTCGCTGGTGATACGTGAAATATTTATAGAGGTAAGGACTGGATGGAAAACCGATACGCGCACGTCGACTCGTGACACCCGAGCTCGTTATCTGACCGGTATCGATCGGTCGCGGGTGTCGCAGGAAATCGAAGGCTCGCGGAACTCTTACAATTGGAAGGACGTCGTTGAATTCTGTCGCGAATTCGATTTCAACTCGTCGCCGAGAGGTGACGCTTTCGCGAGGCGGATCGAAGGGTCCGTCGAGAAACGTTGGAAATTAGAAAATCGAATTCGGATGGAGGCCGTCTCGCGGAACCACGAAGAAAAACGGGAAGCTAAATAGCGAAGCGCGTCGGGCGGCGGTCGCTCGTACGGAAACGCCGGCAGAAAATCACGCGTCAGCTCCAACAATTTTGCGGTCGCGACCGACTGCGCGGCAGGCAGGCAGGCAGGCAGAGAGGCAGACAGGGCCGTGTTACTAGAGGGGCGAGCTTGGGGCCGTCGTCCGTTTGCCGGGGGAACGGACTTTCCCACTGACGCGGCATAAAATTCCAACGATCTCCGCCCTTCCCGGTGGTAATTTCTCGCGCTCGTTCTTCCTCCCTCCGTTCTCTCCGAATGTCTTCTTCCGCGGCCTTCGAGCCGTAAGCGCGTGTCCCTGAAACGTATTCAGGGATCTGGCGGTCCGTCCCTTTTTGAAATTTCTCGCCCGAAACACCCCACCCCCCGCCCCGTTCTGACGTGCGAAATTTAATCTCTCGCTTGCAGTGCGTTGAATTAAAATATACGTGCAGCGTGCACGTACGAGTATACAAACTCCGGCGAGAGAAAGAAGGGCGAGGGAGGGAGGGAGAAGGAGAGAACGGCGAGAGAAGGACAGGTTGGTTGCGTAATGAGAACGGAGGATTGTTCCGGCCTCCGTACATACCTCAAACGGTGTTTCAATTTAATAATGGCGTTTCATTACGCGGCCAGAGAGACGCCGGCCACCGTCGGCAACGACGTATCGCTTTTGACCGAACAACCGTAACGAGAACGCCGTGCAAGAACGCGTTTTTATGTATATTTCCCCTTTGCGCTTCCTTCTGAAAGTTCGCAATTACGTCGCCGGACAACGTTCGCCGTCAGGCAAACTTGTGCCTCATCGTTATTGCGCTCGCCGACCCCGCGCTGTTTCTGTCCTTCTCCTATCTCCGCAAAGTGCCGGCAAAGTGCTCGCTCGCTCGCTCGGCGAACGAACGAACGAACGAACGAACGAACGAGGAGGAGAGGCAGCGAGGTCGAAACGATCGAGACGGAGAGCAGTCGTTGCTCTCCGTTCGATGAAACGGTCGAGGGGGGGTCTGTCGAAGCTCGTTACCGCGAGAATTAGTCAAGGAACCGGTTTACACTGATAGCCGCGGGCTGTCGCGATAACACGCTCGCAAGAGAAGACTCCGATACTTTCGCAGCGCGCAAGATTAATATTCGCGGAACTGAGAATATTTGCAGATCTCCTAACGTGCGTACACTCGTTTGACGAAGGAAATGTTTTTCTTTGAAATCTTTTCGAGCGTATTTAAGCCGAGAAGTTAATCACGTTGGACTTGAATAACGACGCGACAAACCACGATATCCACGTCGCACGCTTTTATATTAAAGTCGTTCCGGAACAAGTCGAGCGAGTCGGAATATTCGCGACTGGAACGAACCACCTACGCGTCGTCCTTCCGTCGTATCCCCGGGGTAGCAAGTGTATCCAGCTGAATTTGCGGCCTCGCGAGGTGTTTAGTATGCCGAGACACGCGGCGTGTTCGAGGCACATTAGCGTCCTCCCCGAGGAACCGTTGCTGTCGGAGGCGAAAGGCTGGTGGTTGCAGAGGGGTGGCCAAACCTGAGGGAACTTTTTCTCTCTCTCTCTCTCGTCTTTCTCTCTTCGTCTCTGTTGACTAGATCGGGACGGGCGACGTTCCCCCGTTCGATAATCGATGCAAAAAAAGGACAAAGAGCTAATGGCGTGCGCGGTGCTGGTGATTCGGAAAATTGTGGATCGAACGTCGTATAATCGAGCTAATATCGTCGATCCTATTCTCGCTTACTCACGACACCACCTACCCACTTGCACTTCTTCCCCTTCTGCCACGTCCTCATCACGTTCCGTTCGCGCCCATTTCCCATCCCCCCGGCGAACGTTCGTTCGTTCGTTCGTTCGTTCGCTCGTTCCTCCTTCTCCGAGATGAACCGAGGGAGAAGATCTGAAGGAAATTTTACTAGAAAGCTTCATTTTCCACGGTGATGCCCCCGCTTAAAGCCCGCATCCCTCCTGTCACGCCTGTCCTCCAGGAATCCGCGGGGAACTTCTCTTTCGGTTCCTCGAATTGGCACGTGCAATTTTCACGTGGGGGTTTTGAAATTCAGAGGAGATCCTTGTGTGGAACTACGTGAACAACAACACACGGTACAGTTTCATTCGATTCACGCACACGCACGCGCGAACGATCGAAAGAAAGAGCTGGAACAGGACACCGTCGGTTGAGTCACCGCACACGCTTCCCATTCCCCGAACGTCTACGTATCAGGAAGCACTCCGAATCTGGAACGTAGGCGTTATCTACGAGCCTCGTAGGACTCGTACCGGTCATCGCGCGGTCGTTCGATCGTCGATTCTCCGTCGTGGCTCGGCTCTTTCCTCGGGTCTTTCCTTCGAGTCGAGTCATGGAAATTAATCCCGACAGTGGCCGTACTACCGCTATTCGTCCTCGTTTCCCTTACGTCCACGCTCTCTCAAAATTTTTCCTACTACCGTCCACCGGACCGTCTAATGGAAACGCGCTACGAATATGATACCGTATTCTCTTTCCGCCGGTCTCATACTCCTCCTCCGTCCATCCGTCCGATCCTCCTCTGTTCCAGTCATTTCGAATTCGCCGGACGACGCTCGGCGTCAGCGTTTCTTGCACCCCGGTGATTTCTCGCAACCATCGTCTTCCCTCGTTTCCGAACGACAACGTCTGCAGCGACGAGAGAGAGAGGGAAGAAAGACGACGACGACGACGACGACGACGAGAACGAGGACGTTTGACATTTTCGCGGCACAAAGGGTACGGCTTGTTCGTCCGACTGTTTTCACGAGTACGGTAAAGAGCACAGCGCACGTGTACGTATCTGCTTCTACCTGGCAGGCGATCTCGATTCCGTCAACGATCGAGCGTTCTTCCACTCTCCTGTGGACCTGAATTTGTGCTGGATCGATGCCCGTGCGCGGTCGGTCAGCTCCTTCGAGTTCGATGACGAGGACGAGGCAATTGGTTGGATCGAGGGTAGTTGGTGAGAAGACCTAAAGTTGGGAAAGAGGGCGACCTCTCGCTCTCGTTGCTCTCGCAGAAGGCGTCCGCAACGTTCGTAAGGAGTTATACGTCGGGGTACACGATGCATCTGGACGATGTTCGTACCATTTGGTAGCCGGAGTCTTACCACCCTCTTGGGCGCCATCTATCTATCTACTCTCGCTGCTCCGCTCTCGCCCATCCCACAGGAGTAATTTCCTCGACTCCCTCCCTCGTTTCTCTCCCGTCTCGGGCACTTGCCTCTTTTCATTTTTCCACCCTGCCACCACCTCGTCTCTCCCTCGTCGGTTTCGCCGGAGCACTCGCGACGTCTCCTTACCTTGGCTTGGCTCTCGTATTCTCATCCGAGATCAACGTGGTATATACCCCGGTGCGTGTACGATCGCCACGCAGCACCGCGAGAGAACTGCGAGAAACGTTCGCTGCGCTGCGGGCGAGCTACCACCGCATCGAATGTCCCGCGGGAACCTCAATCTACTCCGTCCTCCCGCTCGCAAAGTTTATCTTTCATCCTCGTGGTCCTCGTTCGCCGTCGTCGTCCTCTCGTTCGCGCTGCTCTACCGCTGCGCCGAGTTAATTGTCTCTTTATGTACCTTTCGACGATGCCTCTAATGCCTTCGAGGATCCCTCGCGTGCATTTACTCGACCCGAGCTGAGTTATCGTCGTCGTCCCGCCGGTTATAGTTATATACCCAACCGCGCCGTCCTCGTCCTCGTCCTCATCCTCGTCGTCGTATCGTCATCGACTCTCTTGTGCACACGAAGGATACACCTCTATTTACAAACTCTTGGCCATCCCCCGGTACGATCGAACAATCGCGTTAATGGATCGGTCGTACCGTCTGTCCGTGTTTCCCGAAAACCCGCCAATTACCAGGTCGATCGTCGAAAGCGTCCAGTGAATCATAACGCGTGATTCATGGCCGTACGTGTTACGCCGCCCGGTGGACGTGAAATATGCTCCGGGAAGGCGGACGCTCACGTGCGAGCCACGGTCATTCACGGGGGTTTGAATGTAGTAAGTAAAACGTGGGGGGCCCCCACGACTCTGACGACCCCCCCCCCCTCTCATCTCCCTCTCCCCAAGATCAAGATAACGAGCTTACGCCCCTAAAGCCGGCTTAATTAAAGGCCGTTCGACTGGAATCGTGAGCACCGGAATGGCGACTCCGAAAGCACCCGATCCTATCGTGCCGATCCACGGTCCGCACCTGTTCCACAAACCGATGGCTCCCACGCTTCGCAATCGTTCGTAGCATCCAGCAGCTATCCGACTCTGTTACTTCCGCGGAGCACAGACCTAATAACAGTATCCGCGAAAAATTGCTGTTCCTTTTCGTTCGTACGGTCGGACATCTGCGGAGGAGGAGTGTAGCGCACCGTTGCAGAAGGATACTGTTACAGTCGGTTTGGAATCAATCGACCATTCGAGGCCAACGAGCGGCACGGCCCCCTCCACCACTCGACCATCTCGATCTTCTTGCCGCAACCACGCATTCGGTAGCCCATTCTTTCCAACAGTATCTGCGCGTACAACTTTTCTCGCTCGAGCGTTGTTAGTTGTTGGCTGTAGTCGGAAGCGATAATGATGAATTAACGCGTTACTCTCTCTCTCTCTCTCTCTCTCTCTCTCTCTCGGTGGGGTACAGCTGGAGCACTGGCCTGTACGTGCGTGCAGGACCGTGTTTGTAGGCCATTGTGGAAGGGCTCGACAGCTCTCGGTTTAATTGCGGAAGCACGTGACCGGCTCGTTAAAAAGAAGAAGAGAGAGGGAAACACGGTCGGTGTCTTTCTCGCGGCTCTTCCAATACCCCATCGAGGGTACGCGGTGTCTGTCGAGCTCCTTTCCCTCTCTCGGCACTCGGACTCGTCCGAGTGTTTCGCTCAGTCTATTTCATCCCTTGAACGCTCGTCTCGCGTGTTCGTGTAAACAACGCGCGCACGATCCAGGTGGAAATCAGAGAAAGAAAGACGCGAGAAAGAGAGAGAGAGAGAGAGAGAAGAGAGATAAATGCAGCAGGGGGAATAAGAGGAGTGATAAATGGGGTTAAGGTATGTTGACTGTGCGCCGTGGTGGGGAGAGAATAAAGGGACGGACGAGATAGGTGTGCAGCTGGAGGTGGAAAGCAGGGGAACGGGCGAAGCAGGTGGAGAAAGACGGGAGCAAAAATGGTCGGGATCGACGAGCGGAAAAATTTCATTATCCTCGCATTGAATCGGGATCGAGCGATAGGTCGAGGCGCGCCAACCCGTCCCTGAAAAATCTGTCGTTCCCGTCGATTCAGCCTGGTCGCCTGTTGGAGTGGCGTCACCGTTGCTCGTTGAACTTTCGCAAGGGACTCATTTAACTTCTTTCGCTTCAGGAGCAATTATTTCACCGGTGAGCGAAGAGGGGAGGGGGCAACTACACAGGAGATGACGTTGAACACGCTGGCGAAATCTTTCCTCCTGGATCTCGAACTTCTGGTTTCTAGACTAGAAATTAGAAGTTAAATAGTTTTAGAAGAAGCTTAATCCCGATACTTTGTAAATAAAAGCTGAGCTCTGTGTATCTTGTGTATCTTCAAAATGTAACCAACTTCATTTTAAACCGCAAATTCATCGTGCGATCTGATACCTGATTGCTCGAGCTTGTTCCAGGAAAAGGAAAACGCACGATCTCGTTAACAATTGTTTGGATTTTCGTCTTGTGCTCTACTCTGAAAAGAAAACAGATGTTGTCTGAGCTTTCAAATTACGCAGCATCAGACAGCATGTCGAATCGTTCTTGGAACTGTCTCTCGTCGAAAAAGATGAGATCGTTTCTGAACGCGGGATCACAAAGTTGCCTGAAAGATGGCGAAAGAAAGCTAATATATCAATGCAGTTTTTGTTCCTTGCGAAATTCTCGCTTTGTAGTTATTTTTTCTTTCCTAATAATAGAAAAATATCCTTCGTCTATAAAATTTCCACAGTCCTGAACAATGAAATTAGAGGAGAAAGCGAAACCCGTAATTGTAGATTATATTTGTAATTATTTCAGTTGAACAAGCGCTCCAAGGAGACTCGCGAGCACAAAAGCAGAGTAGGTTGGAGTTAATTAAACCAAAAGCGTTCTTAAACGCCATTCTTACGTCGTCTTCGTCAGCGAGGCATATTCTTTTTCACATGGTTGGCATTAGCCGCGTTTTTCGTCCTCTCTCTCTCTCTCTCGTGCTCGTTGCAAAAACGCTTCTTAGTATTCCCGACACGCGCCCGGATAACGGCGACAAGGGTGCTCGCGCGTTAATAAAACTTTCAAAACGGAGTCAGCCAGACATCGAATCGGTCACGGGATTAACCCCTTTAACGAATGCTCACTTGACTTTTAATAACGGGGCTGGGTTGTCACCGCGTTACATCCGGACGAGACGGCCGCGGGGGCGCAAAATGAAATTTATGACGCGCTCTCCCCCTGCTCGCCGCCTGCCGGCTTCCGCTTCACGAGGCGACGACCATTCTTTTTCATATTACGAACTAATATTGTCACTCCGGGAGAGATAAGTAAAACGCTCGCGTATAAACACGCGACTTAACCCGTGGGAGAAGCGGAGGAACGTGGCGAAGCAACACGGAACCTGCGGTTCTTTATTAAAAGCGCAACTCTCCCCCTTTGCCCCATCGTTCCGCCTGCTTCTTTACGGCTGGTAACCGCAACCCTCGCGCCTCTCGTCCTCGTAAGGATTCCACCGATCCTTTGTCCGATTCCTCGATACCATCCTTCGATCCTTCCCCGCTCCGTCGTGAGTCATACCTTTAATACCGTTGTTCCAAGTGATTCACTCTTTGAGATTGACGCTGGATGCGGTCTCGTGGCAAGTATAATTACACACAATTACTTTATTATTATCGCGAGTTGATCGTGCGTTCGGTAAAAATGTATCAAACTCGATCATATCGGGTATTTCTCGCTTGATCGTACATTTTAAAACTGTCACTTCCATTCTCACCTTCACCCGCCACGGAAATAGAACGAAAAAAGTCCAGGCGTGGTCTTCTGCAAGTGATACATATTTGAAGTAGCGCAAGCCTATATTTGACGCAGCCGAACAGCATCGTCATTTTCGATCTAGCTCCGAGCTAAAGTTACAAGCGTCCCAATTTCCGATCGAGCCTTCGCGAACGCCGCTCGCGATTAAGATTCAAGTTTACCCCGAGTGTCGTGAGTCGGCGATGTCGCCGGGATGCACAATGAGCCGTTGTCAACCGCAGCGGAACTCGAGTCTTTGGGGAACTTTCGGCGAAGCACGTCGGCGAGGCGCGTGTTGCGCCTAATTGCTTTCGTTGTCTCCGAGACCTCGCGATCCCCTTTCTCCCCGAATCAGACGCACGAATTGAGTGTAAATCTCAGATAACGCGAAAACATTATCGAAAGCGAAAATTTTGTTATCGATTCTTCGAGACTCGCGTCAAAGTTTCTCGCGTCTTTATCACCTTTATCAGGCTCGAGTCGAGTTTTTCTTCTTTTTTTTCGAGCGCGACGCGTTCTCGCAGACACGGCGAAGAGGGTGGCAATCCCAAGGCAACGAAGGGGCGCGGCGAGAGCTAGGCGAGTTTACGAAGAAGGAGGAAGGTTGTCTCTGAAAGAGACTAATTCGCGAATTTCGAGCGGGGAACGGCGGCGAGAAACGAAGGTGAAAGACCGAAGAAAACCGGGCGGCGGAGGTGAAGGCGGAAGCGGAGCGCGGAGCCGGAAGGAGCGGTGGAAGGGAGGCGGGCTTTCAAGTCGAGGGTGCAAGAGTCGGGGAGATAGCGTCGCCTTTGAGAGGGTTGCGAGTTTCCGGGCGGCAAGGACCATGGAGAGAAGGATCCTTATATTTCAAATTAAAGGGAAATTCGAAATACCGACCACTTTCACAAAGCCCCTGTGCTTCTCCTGGTCCTATTTCTCTCTCTCTCTCTTTCACGTACACACTCTCTCTTTCTCCCTTTTTCTCTCTGTTTCTCTCTTTCTGGCAATTCCCTGTCCTCCATTCTCTGGCGGACGCTCTCGTTCCGTTCCATCTCCTTTCTCGACCTCTCTCGAGCGTACGCGCCACCCTCTCCTCTCCCACCCGTTCCGGCCGGGGTATTTAAACTTTTCAAATTGAAATTGTTTTCGATATCCAAGCGAGTGCTCTCGAAAGCGGCAGAGAGAGAGAGAGAGAGGGAGAGGAGGGGGGAGGCAGGCGGAGAAAAGGCGAAACAAGGAGAGCAGAGAGAGAGAGCCGAGGACAGAGCCGCTGCGCACACGCGCGCCCCTGTTCGATGAATTTCCCGGTGGCTTTAGACACGGCCGAGACGCTCTCCACGCTTTTTCAAACCGGGTTTCCAAACCCTTCTCCTCCACCCTGCGGTCCTCCGCTCCACCTCCGGCGGTAGTTTGAACGCTTTGAACACTTCACTCGATCCGTGACCCGCGGCATATTACGCCGCGCACTAATTACGACGAAATTCGGAAAGTTGCCGCGGCCACGGCGTTTTTCCCACCCGTGCGAGCAAGCGCGCACACCTACGTGTGTTGTCAACCACTTGGAAATTCCAGCAATTTGCGGCATCCACGGCCCGGTTATCTCGACGTTGCGCGGCGACACATCGCGGCCGGCTTTCGCCGCCGCCGCGAGTCGAGTGCCGCGCTCGAGTTTCGCCGCGGAGTGTCTCCTCCGTTCCGAATTAAAATCACTGTAAAACTGTCTCCCGCTCCTCCGCCCGCCGATTTGCTCCTGCTAGCCGTCCTTCTTCCAGTTGACGTCATAAAGACCGACTTTTACCCATGCGTCGAGTGCTCTCGCGGCTTCATTGTCGCTTCATTGACGCGATCTGTCCGCGTTTGGAACACCGCGCCAGGTGAAATTACACGGACAACCGGGGGATCGAGCGTTCGGATAATTGCGCGAAAGCGTTTTTTCGCAATTGCACGAGTCTGCAGAATCGTTTTCGCGCGTAAAAAGCGCGTGGAATTCTCCTTTTCCGGTTCGGTTATTCAAAAAAAGAAAAACAAAAAAAAAAAAAGAAAAATGGAAAGAGAGAAAGAACTGGGTCGAAAACTCTGTTAGTCCGACAGCCACGTAGTACGCGGCTCTCCTCGCCGGGCGATAAATTCCAAGTCCGTTGAATCCTAATTAGAATCTGGCGCTTATCTCCGGCGCCAGCGTAAAATGCATAGGAATGCCTGATCCTAAAAACAACGAACCGGTCACGTCCGCGCGATAAACTCGATCCACGCGGCCGTCCCTTTGCACCCGTGCGTTCCCGCGTCGCTCATCCATCTCTCGCCACCCCCCGCCGCCGAACGTTTTTGCCTTTTGCTTGCGGCGACTTATTCTCCAATTGCACGCGGATACGCAAACGGCGATTCACCGTGCTCGATGTAGGTTGTCTGGTCGGCGACGTCGACCGACAGTCGCATAACAAAGTAGCGCGAAACAATACCGCGTGTTTTCTCTCCCCTCCGAGCGTCTTCCGTTCCGCAGGCATTCTTCGATCCCGCTGCGTGCACTCTGTTTCTTTTCTTCCTTTATCTCGTTAGCGTGTTTCCCATCCTTCTTTCTCTCGCTGCTTGCGAGCACGTTTCTTCCACTACCTTTGCCCCGATGCTAGACAACACACGGCTGATAATGGCGTGCACCGCTCCTCTCGCGATAATGCCCGCGCTGTCTGACCGCGTTAGGATGAAACTACTGGGCGAAGCCTCCTGCCGGAGCCGGCTAATGCGGATTATTTGCGGATCTTCCTGCCACGGAGATCCGACGACGCGGCTTTTATTATAACGTTGTACGCGCGCGGTGCCGATCGGAAACGGAACGGATCGTGGCTTTTGTGCTTGCGTTTGTTTCAAAGAAAAAGTGCGCGGTTCTTTAGCGCGTGAACGTAGTTTCGTTAATCCTCCTGTAATCTTTGATACAAGTAGCAGAAAATTCACTAAAATTCGACTAATTTGACGTACTCTCGTGCCCCTTTAATCTCTTAGTTGCGAATGACGTAATTTGATGTAACGAGTATACTCAGTCGTGCGAGAAAATTAATTACAATTTCTTACTTGGGTTATACGTTTTGTGGAAAATGAAACATTAATAAATCTTTGACATTTTAGAATATTTTGCAACTGGCACTTTTTACATCATTTCTAATTATTTTCTTGCTTTCAATATTAATTAATTATTGATTTAAAAAAACAAAATGTTATTTCCTTATAATTTAATTCAATTCTATAGTTGCGCGTATTTCGTGTTTGACAAACTAATCAAACTAGCATCGTTCTAACAACGCAATGTAGATACACACTTTTTGAAAGCGACTGGTCACAGCTAATGCAATTGTTTCGCGTTTCAATTCCCTTTCATCTTCGACATATGTCGATTGAAAAATCCTCAACGAGCAAAATCTTCCACTTTGCTAATTTCCAATCTTTCGTAATTGCGACAGCGTTACGTAGTACACGTCGACGCGTCACTGTTGGAGAGAAAACGTTTTCCATACTCGTTTTCGACCGTCCTATCCGAAGGCTGCGCGTCGTTTTCTTTCACGCGGCGCGCAGCGTATAAATAACTAATTTGAAATCCCGCCGTAGCGAGAAAACTTTGATCAGTTTCCGGTCGCGCGCGGCATCAGTATGATAGAAAGTCGAACGCGGCAGCGGCGCGCCCGGAGCCCGTTCGATCGCGCGAACCATGCATACTTCATGACTCGTGTTTACAAAGTTTCCAGCCTTAAACGTAAGCCGCGAGATCACGTCTGAAATTGGTACTTTGTGCCTTCCCGTTTCACACCCGTTCCCTAACCCAGACCGCGTGGGGCCGCTCGTGCGCTGAATATTTCCATCGGCTGAATATTCCGTGCGAAAAAAAAGAGAGAAAGAAAAGAGAAGAAAAGGAAAGGAAAGAAAAGAAAAGAAAAGAAAAGAAAAAAGTTTCCGCTCGGGCGGAAACGCCAACTTCTCCCACCAGCCTTCGTAATCTTCGAGTAAAGTTGTCGCGATACGGACGAATACTGGCTAGAGTCGACTAGAGACGGCTGACTGTTAAACGGACGATTAAGAAACGGAACGGGGAAGCTGGGTCATGGCCGGAACATTTAAATTCCGCGGACGTCCAAAGTTGGCGCGGGAAACGATTCGACTGGACTTCAGCCCCCGTATCTTTTGCGCGTTAACGCGGCTCCACCGTACCGAATGTGCACGCCAAGAAGTTACTCAACTTTTGATACGCGACGTTTTCGGGACTTGCTTAATTTCCGGCTACGCGGACTCTTCCGGAATGGCGTTTTACTCGACAGCAGACAAGAGTTCATTAAGGTTTTAAAGGCCGGCGTACATTCCGCGAGTCGTCGTCTGCCGGCGTTGCCTGGGACCGAGAACTCTCCGTTGAATTCTCCGGATAACGTCGCCCCGCCGCGGAAACGATCCCGATCGCGACGAAGAGGGTTGCTCTAATTTTAATCACTCGGTCGAAAACCTGCGCGTTCCGACGAAGTTGTATCGAACGATGATCCGGAACGTTTCATTTTCGTCTCGTGGATAATATATATAATAATTTTCAACCGCCTCTTTCCACGCTGGCTGGCGTGTATCGTAGAGTGTCGAAAATAAAATTTCGCCAGAGTATCGAGAATAAGGGAGCAAGTTGCACGGGGCACGGCAAATTCCGTGGCGGGTCAAAGACGAAAATTAGCCCTTTGATCGGGTTTGGGAAACGTCGGGCCGAGGTTGCTCCGTGGCTCGTTCGTTCGTTCGTTCGCGATACGATTTTCGAGCGTTTCGCCATAGACTGGTAAAAAGAGGTCGAGGCGGGAGAGAGTATCGCAGAGAGGCGGCGTGTGGCTCGAAAAACCGCAGCCTGTGAAATTCGACGCTGAGGTAATTTGAGAGCCGTGAGAGGGTTGCCGAGCCAAGGGATAAGCAGGGGACGAAGGTTTGACGATGGTTGGTGGCGGCGGCGTCGGCGGCGTCGGCGGCGTCGCCGGCGTCGGCAGTAGCGGCGGTCGGGGGTGGAATTTCGGGTAGACTGGTGGGTTTGCCACTCGGGTTTCTAAGTTTATTAAGTCCTACCGCGACTCGCCTTATCTAGCTCTCTCGGAGAGACTTTGCTCGCCGTCATCCACGCTTGCGTTCGCCACCCTGTGACTCTTTTTCACTCTTCGCCTGGAGGTTCTCGTGCTTCTTTCTTTCGTTCCGTGGGCCACAGCGTCTGCCGTAAATTCATATCTCGAATAATTTTCACCCGGACGTAGCAGCGCCGAGCGGCGGCGACTTGGCTAACGGCCAGGATTTCTCGTAAACTCTGCTGGCCAGCCCGTGATTCTCTCTCTCTCGTCTTTCTCACTTTTCTCACGCGTTGCCTCACCCCCTCCTCGTGAGCGTAATCCCCCGAGTTTTCCATCTTTCTCTCCTTTGTTCTTCCGCCACTCTTTGCCTTTCTTACTCCGCGCGGAGAGAAACTCCGCTCTTATTCTTTCCTCCGCCTTCCACCGATTTCAACCGGATATCGGTTCGCCCGGTTCAATCGTATTTCACCCGCAGACACCGCCGGGACACCAGGCCGAAAAGGAAAGAGAGAAAGAGAGAGAGAGAGCCAGGTGATCGTAACGCCTTCCTTTGAGATTTTCCTTCCGGCTGGATCGCGCGCGTCCCTCGCGATAATTTTTTCCCATCGATCGCCGGCGAGCGAGTTATCGTTCCAACCATCTGCTTTTCTCCTCTCGAAAAAACCAAATCGATTTTTCCGTTTCTCTCTCTCTCTCTCTGTTTTCCTAGCTACGCAGAGTATACCGATATCTACGATAATCCCTGAAACTAAAGTGTATCATCGTGAAACTGGTTGCAAATTAAACAGAGAGAGAGAGAGAGAGAGAGAGAGAGAGAGAGCCGGTCGGAGAGAGCGGTGGTCGGATAACAGCGGCAGTTTAGGCGAATTAAAACCGCGAGGCCGACTAAGCTCCTTATCGGCTGGTATTAATTCCCGTGTACACGCGCATATTTCAAGCTGATCGCGGTAATGAGGTTCGCGGTGGCGGATCGAACGAACGAACGAACGAACGAACGAACGAACGAACGAACGAACGAATCGAATGCCGCGGGATTCTGGAAACGCGCGTTGCCTCCGCGCCGGAATAACCGCGATCCTTCCGCACCGCGTTGTCGAGTACGAGCAGAGGGGCGAGGGCAGAGCTGCGCTATGCATCTCCGCGCCATCGTCGCAGCCTAGCCCATCGTCTCTGCTAACGATGTTAGCCGAAGGACTCGCTCGTTAGCGTGACACGATTGTACACGCCGCCTCGATTGTCCTCGCCGTGTTCGGCGAAAGCATTACGTCAACCTGGACATCTCCTGAGAGACGGAGAGGCGGAAACGCCCTCGTGGCAACAGCCCACTCCGCAATCCACGCTCCTCGAGAGCAGTTTCCTCACGCTCGACCGAGGGGAAACGGACGATAAGGCCGACGACTCGCTTCGATCTCCAGGACGTCTTCGTCGTGATTCGTGTCTCCTTTGGTTTGCGCCAATGTCGCGCCAGTGACACGTTCCTCGGAAACGGTCGATTCCACGAGACGTCTCGCTCGAGTCTTTCACCGTTTCCCGTTTCCCACAAGGAATATTTCGGATACCGAAGTTGTTCTCTTTTTCGCCAACGCTGGAATTACATACATATATAAGTTCAAAGGCACTAGGTTGCCTAGGATACTACACCCTGGAGTTTTCTGCCTTTGCAGAATTCCCTGTACGGCGTTACGCGGTGGAAGACTATTTCCTAAAACGTTACCCCCTGGAATATCGTTCGTTGGAACGTTCGAGCCCACGGGGTATCATCCCTCGAGTACCGTTCCTCCGGAATACCGCTCTCCAGATGAGTATCCCTCGCAATGCCATCGTCTGGAATGTCCCTGGAATATTATGCAAATCCCGCTCCTCCTTACAAATCGGCCTATCGTCTAACGTTTATTTCCGCGGTCTCCTCCCGTCTTCTCCTCCCGTCTCCCCCCCCGCGGCATCGTCATGCAACGTGCACCGCGGAAAGGGATCACGCATTCGTCATCATTAACGATTCCAGAGCAGGAAGAGCGCTCCTCGAAGGAGGAAGTAGCTTCCGCAGGTCTCATCTGATCGGCAATATGCCACAGGAACAGCACCCACGGGATTGACAGGCATTAGTATTCCGCGAACGACGCACTCGACCGTGCCTCCTGCTGTTTTCCGGTTCGAATCCGCGCGTGCGCGCGCGCTCGCTTCCCTCCGTTCCGCCCGTTTCGTGCAATGGCACGGATCACTGTTGCCGTTGATAAAATATGAAACACTTTGCCCCTCTGGCATATCCGCGGTCCAGCTCCCGACCTCCCGAGCTGGATGGTAAATACAAACGCAAAGAAAACGGGAAATATTTATGACCGTCCCTCTGTGTCGGCGCGTGGAAAATTTCTCTGCTCTTACTTTGTCCTTCTTTCACTCGGCTTTCTTATCTGTTTCTCTGTCGCTGGTTGACGAGACGTTGATCAATGGAATTTTAAATTCTCTTCGCGGTGGAAATGCAATGAGCGTAAACATCTCTTTGGCGGGTGCAACGCCGATGCAACGAAAATTAGCGATTGGTTGATTTGGGTCACGTGATTCGTGTATTTGGGTCGCGTTGTCTGGTACCGAGCGATCGCGCCTGTAATTTGTTTTCTATCGGTTCAAACGTTTGCGTATCGATAAAATTTTATGGCAAATTTTCAAGAAGAAGAAGAAGAAGAAGAAGAGAAGAAGGATTGGAAAAGCTCTCGAGCAAAAGCAGGAAGCTTAATCGTCGTTCGACAGAGTCGACTCGAGAGTCGCCGTTGGATGAAAAGGGTCGCGACGAAGGGTGTATCGAGCAGACGCATCTCCTATCCTACTCTGCATATTAAGCGATCCTCGGTGCCACCCCATAGTCCCGATATCAAGTATTCCGTCCCGGATAGACAGCGTTGGCACGTCACTCATGAACTCCATGCCGTGGCATATGCCGATGATTGGCCGCCGACCGTCAAACTCATCCCTCGCGCTCCCATCCCCGACCCTTCGTCGTTCGTGTCCGCACCGTTCCGTGCTCCAGTCGTGTGTAGGTGGCACGCGAGCGCGCACACGTCACCAAGTCGGACGAGCGTCGTCAAACATTTTGATTTCGCGCAGTTCGATGATTTCTCGCCTCATCGAGCTCGACGACCCGACCCGACCCGTCCCTGCGCTTCGAGAGTATCGCGGCAAAAACTGATAATGTCTCCCCCCCGAATTCTCATCATCGCGTGACTTGTCCCGATTCGTTTTTCCGCCAGCTTGTTTCCAAGTACAGATTACTCTACCGGGTTCTTGTCGGGTGTTTGAGAAGCGGGCGAAGCGGATGAATTCTACGAGCAGATTGTACGTAGATATATTCGAGTCAAGCCTCGTTTTGGTTAGTCGAGAAATCGTTCCAAGCAACTTGACTCGGAGTTTGCGTTCGTACGCGTCGAGTTAGAATCGACTTGGAATCGTTTCGATCTTATCTCACTTATTAGCACCGGGACAGGCAGTGGAAATCTCTTTCATAATCACGCTGTTTGGGGAAACGGTGAACGTCAGGTTGGCCTCTAATTAGTAAACCAGTCTGAGACGATTTTGTGATCGACAGACTCGGATCGGTAGTACGGTGGACGATTCGGATCAATTACCGACTCGCGCAGACGTATTTTCGACTCTCGTTACGAAGGGACGAGCGCGCGATCGTTGCACCGGATCGTCAATCGCGCGTGACTCTCGCAAAATATTACCAGTTACTTGGCGGACTTCAAAGGACCGCGCTTTAATGAAAATCCCGAAGCTCGCCGGTGCGGCAATTGCGCGTTCCCCGCTTTTTATCCGCGGTACCTGCGCCAGCCCAACGTCGACGTCCCTTCAACCCCCCCCCCCCCCCGAGTTTTTCGATATCAGAATTCTCATCGTCGAGTGGCTCGCCTCATTACGCAACGTCTTTACCTTCGGCTTAATAAGCTCGGCGGGGGGTAGTCTGCTGCGCAATTACGTTCTTCCGCGTAGTTTGCCCGCGTCCTGCTCGTAATTCAGGCTCGTTGCAGCCTTCGGCACGAACTCGCCCCAGAGAGAGAGAGAGAGAGAGAGAGAGAGCGTCCCGCAGAAATTTCGCGTTTCCACGTTTCACTCGTTGCCGATCGATTACAACCGCGCGTCGAGCCCATCCCCTCGTCCACGCGTTTCCCCAGCCGCGAGGGGGAGAGAGCCTCGCTGGTGACCCGCGCGCGTCGACCGTACGACGACGATTATTTATTTATTTTGTCCTCCGGTCGACCCCGTGTTTTCCCTTTTTCCCCCGGTTCGGGCCACTCTTGAAGCGCGCTCTCGGTGCGCGCCACCGAATGGGACGCGGTCCGTGTTCGCAATTTGATGGCACACGGTCACCCACGCGGTCGTGACACGTCCAACCTAATGAACCTCGCATGATAGAGTACGACCACGGAGCAGCTAGCCAACCAACCTGACTGAATAAAAAGAAGACGGAGAGAGTGTGTGTGTGTGTGAGAGAGAAAGAGAGAGAAAAATACACGGGGAATAGAAAGGAAAAACGGCGCGACGCGGTGGAAAAAGAGGAAGATGGAGGGAGGAAACGAGTGCGAAAGCGAGTGAAACAAAGAGGATCGGGACACAGAGAACACGACGTGATGAAGAGAGAATGGAGAGACAGAGAGAAAGGGGGACAGATGGGGGACAGGAAAAATGAAAAGCCGTCGACAGTGATTAATTGCATCGCGCCGTGCGACGTAACGAGCAATTAATTATTATCGGGTAATCAAATTGGCTGCTCTACTCTCTTCGCGTGCCCCACCCCTGATTTGTCTCCCCCCCCTCATTCTATCTCTGTCTCTCTGTGAAAGCGCCACGCTTTTCCACGCCAATCGCCTCGTCGGTCGTGTCTCTCGTACCTGTGATTTTTAATTAGTCGCGTGCAACGGCACGAACTCCCGGCTTCGACACTGCAAGGATACCGGCGCGCGTTTTCGCACGCGGACTGATCCTTTCATCTAGCCGAGCTAGCGCAGCGGGGGGGGGGGGGCGGTGAAGTTGGTTACGCTCTGAACTTTTCCACCCTGCTTCGTCGCTTATCGCCCATCTCTCGATTGCAGCCCTCTCCGACCTTCCGCCCTTATCTGCTCCCTCGTTACCTCGACAAACCGCGATCGTCTTATCGGCGTAGAAAGCGACGATAAATATTATGCAAACGAACGATCGGCTCCTCTTTTATCTCACTTTGCGAGGTATCCATCGCCACTCCTTCCTTCTCGCTTTCTCGCGGGGTCAGATCCTCCGGTGCGATATCAACCACTTTTTTTCTATTTACCGTCTCCCCTTTCTTCGTTCTCGCGATCGACGGAGAGCGTGCTGCACCGGCCACTGTGTGTACGTGTGTGTTTGCGCGGGTGCGCGTGGACGAGCGCACGATTTCTCCCAGTTTTCTGCACGGCGCGTGCCCCTCGGGGGGGGGGGGCGGACTCGCGACACGCAAGCATGCAAACGAATCTTATGAGTCAGCGGCGCGGGATCGCGAGGGTGCACGACGCGCATAAATTATACACGAAAGATGGCAAAGACCCGGGGGTAAGGAACGACTGGTTTGCCGAATCGGATTGATCGCGTGTGGCGAAGCGACTCGACGAAGTACGAGCAGATTCGACCGGCCAGTGTGTCGAAATTATTAGCTCGTTGCTTTACGCGGATTTTCGTGCCGCACGAATGCCTCGTAACTCTGCCGCGTTAAGTGTAATTGCGCCGGTATACGGGGAACGGCGTGTCGTTGTTGCGCGAGCTCTCCGCGTGCGTTACCGTGTTTCGCGAGATTTTTCAGTCTCTCTGCCAGAATTAAAACTCGATTGAGCGCTGTTTGATCGAGCGCCGTTGTTAAATTTTCTCACTTATTTCTCGCAATTAGAGTCTGGCCAGGGAGATCTTTTCAGCAGAATTTTCAGCTCGGAGGTGGCTCTCTCCACTGGCGAGGGAGCTTCCTCTCGTCGAAGAAAGGAGTCGTTCGCGCGAAATTATCGCGCGAGAATGTACAATGCAAGCGCGTTAAAGGAAACCCCGCCCCCCTCCCCGTTCCCGAAGCTTTGACTTCGCGATAGCCCCCGTTTCAAATTTCACGCTTCTGGTTGTTCAGCCGCTTTCTTGTTTGGCCGGCGGTAGAAGCCGCGGTCGAACGCGTCCGGTGCGGCGGCCAGCCTCGGCTAGCCTGAAATCGGCCAGGAGAAAGAGGCGACGAATTCAAAACGAGCTTGCCGGAAATGGAGAACGAGCTTGCCGGAGAATGAATCACGTTTGCACACACACCGCCGCACACTGTGGGCTGTGCGTGGTGGTCTCACACGCGCGCGCGAATTGTCGGCGTCTCTCGGTCCCGGTTCCAGACAAATCCAATTATTCGAAACGAGACCGCAAGCTTTTACGGTCTCGTTCAAGCCTATCTATTTATACGGTACGCTCGGACCCATGGTTTGGGGTGGAAATGTACGAAGGGCTAGTGCTTCCCTTCCTCTCCTTATCCTTCCCGTTGCCGCTCCGAGGGCGGCGGAACACACGCTCGAAACACACGTCCGTCTCCCTTTCTTCTTCTACCCCGCTGATTCTACCTCCTTTTCAACTGTTCCGCCGACGCGTCCTCTCTCTCTCTCTCTCTCTTTCTCTCTTTTCTACGAGATTTGAGAATCACGCTGTGATTCGATATCGTGGGAGACACGTGGCTGACTAAAGCAACTTCGCGCTTTCATTTCCTAGAAGAAAGCTGATGAAGTATTTTTCAGGTAAAAGACAGAGATAAAGGGGTTAACCTTTTCGTTATTTATGGCTTACAGCGCTGCTAATTGTAGCGAGTTTCATCATTCGCAATTCTATTGTTTCTGCTAATCTACCGCGTTCCAATTCAACCTGTTATTAAACCATATCCGACGGGACACGATTTCGTTCTTTTCGTTTTCACGAATTATCGGCGGCAGCCAGAGCTACCTTCAACTTCTGCATGCTCTTTCCCCGTTCTTTCGTCAACGAACGTGCAAATACCTCCCTCTTTTTCTCTGCGAATCCGGCAGACACGACTCGAGAAGAAAAATCCTCGAGCAGTTGATCTCGATACGTTTGCTCTCTTCGTTACGCGACCCTGCGCGACCACTTCTGACTGATGATAAATGTCTATGCGTTCCAACTTTACGATCGTGTGAAAGAGAATACGCGAGGAAACGACTGGACAGTTGGAAAGATCGTACTATCCGAAAAATACATGTACAGGTTGTCCCGCGACTCGTGGTCAGCCAATCACGTGGGATTCTATACTTAAAAATGCATCGAGGAGAGAGAACAACATTTTATTCGTTAAATTTTCCTTTACTTGAGTAAGACATTCTGGTTTGAAGCGTCGTTTTCAGGAAGATAAACTTTTGAATTTGTTTCGTCAAAAATGTACCTCGAGTCTCGAAAACGGATTTTATTCCACAAATTTTTGCTCATTTTCGCAGCCTAAACCTAAACCTAACCTAAACCTCCTGTTATTCTTTTCTTCGCTCACTTTTCTGAAATTAGCCAAATTCGAGTATACTCGATTCCCTCGAAAACCAAGGCTTTGATAAAAACAATTCTTCGCTTCCCAGGACACCCTTCGTAGACGCAAGCACCTAAAATTTCAATCGAACCGAGAATCTAAAATTTTCATCGCCAGTCCTTTCTCCGAGCTACCGCTGCGAGCGTTTCCTTGCTCCGTCTTTCCCGAGTTATCGAACGTGGGTCGCTTTCACCTCGGAGAGCAAACGAACGAGTTCCAGTTCCACGGTCGGTCTGTCTAACGTTCGCCTGGTCGACTGGTCCAGCGTGCTCCCGGTGCACGTGCATCGGTGCAACGCTAGCCGGTGCAGCCGGTGTGCGAGAGGAAGGGGGGCTCGGCACGGCAGCGGAGCGAATGCACTTACGCGGTAATCGCGGCTGCGGGCGAGCTGCAGGCGGCGCGCTAAGCCGACGACGGCCTCAATAGCTCGCTTCCGTGCAGGCCAGCCGGCGTTATTGCTGCCTAATGGCGGCTGCCTACCGGCTGCGAGCTCGCGTGGACCCCAGGACGCCTTTAAATGGCCAGGTTCTCCGGCTAAACGAGGATAAATGTCGCTGGTCACTGCGTGCCCTAATCATCGCCGGGGAAACGGCGTTCGCGATCGTCGCGAGCGTCGCTACGCGCGCGTCGCCGCTCTATCGGTCTTCGATCGGATCGAAAGAAGAAGCGGCAGGAAGTAGTTACTCGTTGCGATTCGTGTTCGCGCTCGCTGAGCGTGATAAGGGAAATTAATTGGCCTCGGGCGCGATAACGCGCGCGATGCACGTGTACCACCAGCCAGCGGCGCTTCTTGTACGATTATCTCTCGGTAATCGTCGACGGTGACGAACATTTTGTTGTTTTCTGCTAGTCGGATCAGAGTGAAGAGATGAACGACGAGTGTGATGTTTCTGATTTGATATTTCTACACGAATATATCCAACACGAGGAAACTGCAAACAATTGAGAAAGAGTAATCTAGGACTTTGAGGCGAGTTATAGAGCTTCCTCGGTGCCCGGAAATTTCACGAGACGAACCGTTTAGGCCATTGCTCCATTGGCCAGGTCGCATGACGATCGATGACGAATCGGCGAAAGCACGACTGGGCTCGAACGAATCCTGCCGCGATCGCGTTAATATTTCAGTCGTGTGTTTGCGATCGTCAAACACGGTCGAGCCGGGTTTGGCAAGCGGCGTGCCGGCGCGCGTTCGATCGGTCAAGTTCCGACGCTCGTTTGGCCTGCCTCATGCCGTTTAATGAGCCAGGAATTCCAAGGATTTTATCGCCGCTAAGTCAACGTTCTTCCACTCGCGACTCGCAGTTGAGCGCAAACGTGCATTCGCATTTCAATACGAGCCGCGTCGATCCGATCGATCGTTTATCTCGTCGACTCGCTCTCGTATTTTGCGTATCTTGAAAGCTACGCGGCTCTTCGAAGCCACCACCGATCGAAATGATCGACCAGTTTAATCGCTACACGAATGGCTTTCGCCAAGTATATCTTCGAAACTCTTTGTGCGATTCTTTACGCGTATCAGAGAAGTGAATACCGTATTCGTATCCATATGCTGCTTCCATTTTCTCTGCTCTGGTCGCCCCTGGTCACTATAAAGAGGAGGCGGGGGGGAGGAAAAAAAAAAAGGAAACATCTCTGACCAACTCGTTCTACGAATGCAATCTTCGTGGGACAGGTAAAGGCACAGCCAAACAGCATAACGCGCGGTCCTGTACAACGCGCGCCCCGCTGTTTTAACGGAGCGGATGCAATGTAGTCCCCGGTGGGATTTCTCGCGGGGGTTGCATCAACCTCCGCCGAGTACGCGTGCACCCTGGTGCTCGTGGGTGGAAAGAGAAGGATCAAAGGTAAGGCCAGCGACCCTCCCCCTTGTAATCCCGAAGTATATACGAGGTCTTTGTACACGGAGCAAGAATAAGGGACCACCAAGCGAGTTCGCCTCCATTTGGCCGGCTGGACCGATTGTCCGGCCCGCCGTTATTACGGATACACCGGATAATGTATCTGGATTTCTCTACCTCCCACGGACCAGAGGTCTCGCGTTCGCTCGCACGCACGTGCCTCTGTGCCAGTGGTCGTATAATAACGACGCCGCTCGGCCTCGTACATCGATCTTGATTTGCCCTGCTGCCGGACGTCGTGGTATTTGCTTTTAATTCCAGCCGGGCAGCGGGTCACGCTTGTTTCTCGCCGCGTGTTTCACGAACGGTGATTCCAGTCGGACGAGGCTTGAGACGAACGACGACGTTTGAAAATGTTTGTGTTTAGTTTGACGACGTCGGAGAAGCTTGGATGATGCGATCAGAAGAGAAAGATTACTCGGAACGTAGACTGTTGAGTAGCGAATTCAGAGTTTCTATTTTCTAATACAAGAAAATAAATTTGAAAAATTTCGTCCATTCTCGTTACCTTCAGTCACTCATATTTCGTGATAAAACTCTCTGTCGTTGAATAATTTTGCGGTGAATTTTCGGCGAGTGTCGGGTCCTAATTTCTCGCCGAATTCTGTCTCACATTCGCAGCCAAATACCGCGAGACCGCAACGTCTCAAAATTGCTGGAAGACGAGCAGCAGTATCGGTGCAATCGGTTAATAGACAGCTACGGTGGCTCGGCAGCTGCGTTAATTAAAACTAAATAACTTCACGCAACGTTCTCAGCCACGCCAACTGCTCGGATCACTATCAAAACACGCGCGTGCGCTCGTGCAATTTCCCGTCTTCTCGAATGATTGTCTTTTCGTGATCCAGCATCGGCGTTCGTGCTTGTGAACTATTATTGCAAGAAACGAGCGAAGACGACGAGTACGGTTCGACGAAGACCAAGTTTTTTCAACTTTGTTCGCTGTACGCGAAGGAATTAGAGTTCGAGCCGAACGTCCAAGGATGTATATTTGCGGTGGACGAATCCGATTCGATTCGATCCGATTTTTCCAACACTCGCAAAGAGAGTAGGTAGAGAGAGACTGTGTACTTGCCGCAGAGTGTGATGCGTAAATTGGAAACGCAACCTCTGCGTTGCGTTGTTTAATTAAAAAAGGAGAACTTAGACCGGACCCTTGACCGAAGCAGCCTCTATTGGTTTATCTCTTCCGTTCCTCGGTTTCGCACCGGTGTACACAGAACGGAAGGAGAGAAGGCGCCGCGGAGTCGAAGAGTTAACTAAACATGGAAACGTTGACTCTCGCTTGGTTCTCGAACCGAGCCCGGCGTAAATACCGGCCACCGGTCTAGCGTTCATTAAGAATTTCCAGGCTGGCCCTTCTCCCGTGCGAAACTTGCGAATTGAAGTTCCGTCTTAGCAGAGGGAAAGGCGTCAGAAACACGTTACAATTTTCTTTCTCTCGTCCGAAAGAATCGACGAAGTTTCGCTAGCAAGGTTTCGAAGTAACAGTGTATACGGAAGAAGAGGGAGACACGAATTTCCAACGAATTAAATTCAAATTAAAGTACGCCAAAGTTCCCTCGAAAGAGACGATTCGAGTCGGACGAAGCTTGAAACAAATGGTGACGTTTGAAGGTGTTTGAAAGTGTTTGAAGTGTTTGGTTCGATGATGTCGGAGATGGAGAATTTGGAGAAAAAAGGATTGATTGGAACTGAAACATTTTCTTTATTAGACCAGCAAACTACGAGGACTTGCTTCTCCTCGGTAAATACTAAATATCCTGAAACTCAAAGTTTCTGTTTAACCTGACGTAACAACGATAACGCTCCCCTCGAGACAAAAAGAAAAGGAAGGTACAAAGCAAATTCAGAATACTACAACTCGCAGCGAGAAAGAAAGAAAGAAAAAGAAGACGACACGTGTTTGAACGCTGACCCACGAGGGTTCCCTCGTACGCGGGGAATCGAGCGTTATAAATTTCCCTTGGACGTAAGGAGGAAAGCCGCGAGACGGTCTCTCTGGTCGCGTTCCACTCGCCGCTCAAACTTTCCTTTCGCACCGGAGAAAGGGCATGAAACGGCGGTCTCTCATTCTCCCGGGCTTCCGGCGAGCATTCGGTCAGACCCCCACGGGTTTTCAGAATATGTGTACAGAAAACGCGCCACCCCCTGGCGGCCCGCCCTGCCGCAACCCCCGAGGCCGGAGCGGAGGTCTCTCTCTCTCTCTCTCTCTCTTTCTCCGCGCTCTCCGAGCTGGAATGGCCGGCGTGACAAGGCGCGGCACAAAGGGAAACTTTCATCTACCACCCGCCACGGGAAACAGGGTCGCCGGCCGTGGCGTTGCAACGCGCGCGCCGCAAGAAAGGAGCGGAAGGTTTATTTTTCAGATGGGAGCAAGAGCCCGAGATTTATGTACACTCTCACCTGCTCACGCGGCCACGCGGCTTTTCCTTCGCGGATTTCGTGGCAGGCCAGAGGGGGCCTTGCCCCGATCACGAAGACGCCATTCTTGCCGCCGCGCGCCGCTTTGGGAAATAAACTTTTCGAATAACCGACCGATGCTTTAATGCGACCCGTGTTTAGGGGAGACGGATGTACGTACGTGGAGTGGTTTTACGGTGTAGCGTAACACTGGGAGGAGAATTTTCTGCAAATGTGTTACTTTACTCGTGCAAGTGTATTTTATCAAATGAAAGTGATTTTAGCCGGGGGTAACCCAGAAAATCGGGCCTCTTCAGGTGCAACGCTGATGCAACGAAAATTAGCGATTGGTTGATTTGGGTCACGTGATTCGCGAGGGGGCGTGGTTTAGACCTCGAGTAGGAGTGGCGTTGTCTCTAATTTGTTTTCTGTCGATTCAAATGTTTGCACATCGATAAAATTTCATGGCAACAAAGTCTTCATTTCCTAGTCAGAACAGTTGTTTCTGTTTCGCCTTTGAGTGAAACGAATCGTACTGGGGTCGTATTTCGTCGGCTTTCCTTTCCTCTCGTGGCAAACATCGCCACACTGCACTGCAAAAGCGTTAATCGTTCCGAAAATTCAGTCTTCGATTTACTTTCGCTAGAGAAACCGGAGGGAGAGGGTGGAAAGGTAGGAGCAAGTTGAAAGCGGAGGGACTTGGCAGAGTTCTTTCGGTGGTGGTTCGCGCACGAGTCTCACCCGGCGTGAGACGGGTTCAAAGACGTCGACGTGGACCGATTTCCGCGTGGAAAGTCCGTACACGGACACGTGTAAGAACGGTTTTGCGGTCCTCGACTAGTCCCCGCCGCTCGCGTGTGTATCGTTTGATGTCCGCTCACGGGTAAACTACGCCGAACAAACCGCGAAACGGCTTCTCGACGACTTTTCCTGGTATCGACAACTGGCTGAAAATGGAGCCAGCCGGCTGAGAAGTTTCCTTTAAGGTCGCGCCGCTGTGTCGCCCTTCCGGATGCCATTCGACGTGACTGCTTAATATCTCTCCGGTATCGCATTTCGATCGGGTACGTGCGCGTTTTGCCGATCGCCGGCCCCGCTCGTTGCCGAACAGACGTACAGATAAAAACCGGCGCTCCCCGTTCCGATTGTTGGTTAAATCGCGCGGAATTTCTTTTTGCCGGAAATTCGAACAGAGAGAAAGAGAGAGAGAGGAAGAGAGAATCAAAGTCATACGAATTGTTCTTTTTACGTTCGCGCAAAACGTATTTACGCGAATGAAACGGGGAAAAATGGAGAAAAAAAAAAAAAAAAAAAAAAAAAAAAAAAAAAAAAAAAAAAAAAAGGAAAGAAAAGAACGGTTAACCAAACAGTGTATTTCGTCAGAAGGATTTTGTAATTTTGCTTTGTGTCAGAATCAAAGGATGGAAAAATGTGAGGCCAGTCTGAAAAATCTTTTGAATTCCATTCCTGGGGAAACTATGGGTAATGTACATTGCGATCGTTATTCAAATAGAAATTGTTACACCGTTGGGAATATTTAGTGACCACCGTGGAACGTATCAAAGTTCTACGTACGCACGTCGGGATGAAACACGTGTAGCGGGACGAGTATCGATTTATCAATAGCGGGTAGCAGTTGAACATTTCCAAAATGTTGATTGCGTCATTGGTACTTTGTACGAGTTGGTAACCTCGTAGCGTTGCAGATATATATATATCGGTGAAAGTGAATAGTAAATCGAAAAGTACGCAGCTTGTACGTTCTTTCGGCCAGTCAGCCCCTCGCGACAAAAAAATCGCGCCAACAATTTTCACGGAGGAGAACGTTAAAATACCGGGGCACGCCGGTGTTTATTAATGCACCTGCATATTTATAGATATCGTAAACGCGCGGCGGCAGCGGCTTGTTCAACGCCCGGAGCACGATACCCCTGGGCTCGGGCGTGCTAAGCAATAGGTCGAAGCTTCTAATTAAAGGTAAATAATCGCGCGGCCGGCTAGCGCATGAATACGAGACCGTGGGGAGTTCGTTTGCACCCTGCTACGCGGCCGGGTTTGACACTGGCCCGAGGGTGAACACACAACCCAGTGACGACGGTGGCCGTGTTCCGTGGAGACAGCGAGACGCGCGATCAAATTTCGTGTTCTCTCCTTTGCCGATCTCTTCCGTTCTGACTGAAGCCGCTTCTTCTGTGTAAACGACACAGAGACGGAAAGAACTGTGTACGTGCGTCGCGCGTTTTCACCGGCGAGGAGAAAAAAAGAAAAAAAAAAAAATACTCGATACTCGCTGGAGAGCGAATTACTCGAATGTGTCGCTGCTACTTGACATTGATTCGGTTTGTTCTCGAAAACGAAAAACCGATCGCCCGGCGGACGGACGGCAGAGGGAAAAGCTGAACGAAATTACGAGCGGGGCTCGCCGGTGTGCGTACTTCCCTGGCGGAGGCGGGCGCGCGCGCGCAACGTTATCGCGACGCGTGGAAAACCTTGTTTCGGCACCGCGTATTGAAATATTTATTCAGAGTGGCAGCCGGTTCGTTAGACCCCGTGCCGCGACACATTGACGCGGCTGCTGGTTCGTTATTAAATTTTCATGAACCTGCGGAACGAACTTACAAAGGGAAGAAGCAAAAATTCGCTAATTAAGACAAATCGCTGAACAAACCCTTTCAACCCCGAGACACACATTGAGAGCGAAAAATTCGACAAACAACGAAAGAATGGCAAACGAACCGAATTGCTGGTGTGTGTGTGTGTGTTTGTATGTGTTGGATTCACACCAACGCGTGGCTGCACGCCTGCAGGCGTGAAAAAGCAAACGTGAAAAGCGAGCTGGCCTCGCAGCCTTCGGATGACAGGCTTATTTTTCCGCGGGGAGGCTAGGAGGCGGTCGTGTCAGCTGGCCGTCGACCGGTTATCGGTGGTCGGGCCGCTTCGAGTGGCGACGACCGGTTTCAATTTGCAGGTCAGGTTATTTCGTAGGTTCGAAATAGCGAGCGCACAGCCGCGGCCCGGACCGGCTCTCGCCGGCAATTTGCAATTTCCTGCCAATTCTGCTATCGCGCCCCACACGGTGTACGCGTGTAGCGAGCGAGCGGCGTATAGCAACACACACCATATTTCGCCGAGCCTTAATTTAGGAACGCCGAACTCGCGTTATCCGTGCGCATCGGCCGCTCGCATTACCGGGAGAGCGGTGTAACCTAATCTCGGTAACGAATTCGGTGAACGTATTTCCCATCGACGATTCCGAATTCGTAGCTGACTGCAAGGGGCAGCTCGGGGCTCTCGACCCTGTCCAACCTGGCACCAATGAATTGTCTCTCTCTCTCTCTCTCTCTCTCTCTCGTAACTAGTCACAGGCGTAGCGGATAAAAGCGCGCTAATGCATGCAGAACGCGTAATGTTCGGACGCTCGCGGCCGCGAAGGAACGTGAAGATTCGCCGGGTGCTGCATGGCGAGAGCGAACGTTTGGAGAAATTTCGAGGCAATCGGTTTCAATTAGAATAGAAAATTCGCCTCGTTCTAACGCTAGTCGTTGAATATATACATATATATATATATATACGCGCGTAGATTCATCGATACGAGCGCAAACGAGTTTAGAGTACCAGCTGAAAATGGTAGAAATTTTTGCTCGTCGTGCCGAGCAATACCGCGCGGAGGATACGTACCGCGTGCCACGGTTCACTAAATTCGGAACAATTGGAAATAATTATAGGTCGTTAACGTCGAGAGAATAATAGCGACTGTATTACAGACTCGCGGGCAGAGAGGGGTTTGGAGAAGAGAGAAAAAAAAAAAAAAAGGAAAGGAGAGGGCGGAAGGAACAGCAGCACGGAATTATCTGGAAACGCTTGCCATTGTGTTTAACAACGTTGCAGCATAATTTTGTTGCAGATCCTCGATTTACTAACTACGCGCCGTGTGTTAGATTCGGACAACAATGTGTCGTTGTGGCGTGGAAATTCGTATCGAAGGCGAATCGAGCCGCATCCGTGACTTATTTAAAGATCGATGAAACATGGTGGAACGTGAAACTGTTTCAATTCAAAAGACCAACTTTGAGCAAATTTGTCGAGTGAAACGCAAACGAGTGAGAAAGGTATTCTTCTCTTTGCACGCGGCGTGCAATCGCGTTCAGACTAGAGTAGATTCAGCGCCAAGTGACGCGACAGTGACGAGCGACAATAACGTTTGAAAATAAACAGTTGAGCGAATGTAACGCAAGGCTCATTAGCGGGGCGATCGGGGGCAGA
Organism: Melipona bicolor; assembly: GCA_030673865.1. NCBI lineage: Eukaryota > Metazoa > Arthropoda > Insecta > Hymenoptera > Apidae > Melipona > Melipona bicolor. The sequence continues at coordinate 60,312 of JAHYIQ010000041.1, read as the reverse complement.
ACGATATCCGAGAAACCGGAAGACACCGGGGTAGAGTCAGTCCGATCAAAAGCCATGAGCCACTCCGGTCGGATATGAGATTCGATCCCCCTATTCTTCTCCCCTGCTGCGTAGCTGCTCGTCCTCACGGCTCGCCGATCAAAATAATAATTACTCGGCGTGTCGTTACTTTCGATTTTGTCGCTCGGCTGGACAGCTTTGCGTCGCATTCGGCGTTGATTATTCGACGCACGAAAGGGCACCTTTGCGCCGGAACTGACCGAGCGTGCGCCTCTTTTCAGCCAGTCGATATTAATTAGAAGAACCGTTCCGTCGCCAGCGACCGTTCGTTTTTTCTCGCAGCTACCGCTGCTGCAACGACGTTTACACGCTGATAATTATCGCCGATCGATAATACCTTCGTCGATTGAAACAATCATTTTCCAACTTTGGGGCGGAAAGTTTCCCTCGTGCGCTCGAGTACGCGGGAATTAATTAAACGTATTTGCAGCGAATCATCGGCGGTTGAAATAAACATCGCACTCTATCTGGCGATGATAATTTCGAAACGTTAGAACGAGCAAATTAAAGCGGTTCCCTCGCTGTTTTTCGCCTGGCCATTATTTTTGCGCAACTTTGCTCTCTCTCTCTCTCTATCGACGCACTGCTGTTACAGCGTGCGGGGAACGAGCGTGAAACGAAATTTAATCGCTTTTCTTTGTTCTCTCTCTTTTTTTTAGGTAAGCGCTAATTTCCGCCGGTCTGGCCATTCTCTGCTGGCTGTTTTCTGCAACGGCCGCCCGAGGGGGGAGGTTGGTCAGGCAACGAAGGGTGGCGGATAAGAGGACGGCGAGAATCACAGGTATTCCAGCGGGCTCCTTTATTTCTAATTGCATTTCGAGTTAATGGAATACGCATAATCGTCTGCCAAGTCCGTGGAATTCGAGCGCGATTCTGCAAAATTAAGCGCGCCCTTTTCCGCCCGCGAATCACACCGCTGACCCGCCCCCTGAACGTAACGTTCATACGCAAGACGTATTCCTGAGGGCACGCGCCCGTACGCAATGTTTCCGCTCCACTGTCTCGCTTTGTCTCGCTTTGTCTACGTTTACGCGCTTTGATCTATTAGACGATCCGTCTTGCGTAGCTGCATTTCTCGGATTAATCGCACGGTCCCTGAAGATCGGTCAAAGGTTTGGGGGTTTAAATTTTAAATTTCAATACTTTCGCACCAGATACGTTTCGCGTGCAGCGAGGAAATACCTGCGAAATTTCTGGAGAAGCAATTTACGAAATTCGTCAAGCTGCAGCGCAGTTGAAGCGATCTTTCGTTAATTGCGAGGCGACAGGGCGACTCTTTCGCGGCAACAAAGGCGCGATGCTCCAGCCCGTTTCAATTAGCACCAGCTACGAGATCGCGTTTTGAGGAACGTTGCAACTTCGAGACTTCGCCTCGACGGATTGTTGTCTCCGCGAGGCTCGCGAATATTCCGTGAATATTCCGTGCCGGCGCAGGCACGAATAATAACCGCGTGGGATCAATGGGACGCTGTAATTTTAACATTTCACGGAGACTGTAACTCTCCGCGGAACGTCGCGAGTGTTTTCGGTTGTTGTAACGCGATGATTAGTACGAATCGCGATTGAAGCGAGGACCTCAGAAACGCGCGAGTTTCTGTACGAGTTTGGTAACTAGCACGAACGACGTCGGGAGCGTTTGAAAAATGTGCGAAACTTCCCCTCGATGGACTGAATCTTCCTCGTCCTTTTTTTCTTTTCTTTTCTTTTCTTTTTTTTTCCGTCATTTTTAAACCACGAAGCACACAAGGTGAATTATGATTTCGCGACACACGGTTGTGAAAGAGTCGTGACGCGGATAAAATGTGACGCTCGAATTCGATCCGCGAAGTGTGAAATTAGCCGTTGCCCGCTTGACGGTTGTCTACCGCGAAATTTACATTCCTCCATTATCACGTGTCTAAATTTCCAGACTACGCTCGCGGCTCGCTACGACGTCTCATTAGAGTTAGTCATTTCAAAATTAAACGTTCCGAAAACTGCTGAACTTTTGCTCGTTTAATTCCCCTGCCCGTCACCGTTTCGATTTGTTACCGCAATCGCGAACGGTAACAGCGTTTCCCGTAAATCCTGTTCATCAAGAGCGCATTAACGATAAACAATCCGAAAAGGCCCCGAACCTTCGAATCCGCGATTTGCATATCCCGGACGCGCGGATCCATTGTTGTTTCGAAACAAGTGTATGGAAGGTATCGCATGACCGTGCACTTCCAAACACGTAGCCGTCCTTTTCCGGTTTGTAACGACGGGCTACTCCCGCGGCCATTTTCCGAGGGATTCGTATTTCATTCGCGCGCGCAGAATTTCGATGTTCCTTTTCAGCTACGCTATAAATACACTCGCTGCTCACTGGGAACAAAGAAACATGGCGTCCCTTCCGGCGCGTCCCTCGCGAACCCTATTAGAACAGCCACGAACGGTAAATTCTCTGCAAGCGCAAAGTTTCTCCTTTCTCGTCGCTCTTTTTCCACTTTGTACCACTTTTTAAAAATACATCTCTTTGCAACATTGTTCGATCTTTTTCTAATTGGCTGAGCTGCAAATACACTTACCGTAGAGAACAAAGAAACGTGGCGTTTCTTTCGGTCACTGTTAGAACAGTTAGCAATAGTAAATTCTGTGCCAACTCCATCAAGCACAAAGTTTCTTCTTTCTCTGCTGCTTTTGTCCATTTTATATCACTTTTTAAAAATACATTTCTTTGTAATACTGTTCGATTTTTTTCTAATCTTTTCATCTAATAATTGTACTCGCTGTAGGGAACAAAGAAACATGGCGTCCTTCGCGAACCCTATTAGGACAGCCACGAACTTTCTCGTCGCTTTTTTTCCACTTTTTAAAAATACATTTCTTTGCAACATTGTTCGATCTTTTTCTAATTGGCTGAGCTGTAAATATACTTACCGTAGAGAACAAAGAAACGTGGCGTTTCTTTCGGTTATTGTTAGAACAGTCAGGAATGGTAAATTCTGTGCCAACTCCATCAAACACAAAGTTTCTTCTTTCTCTGTTGCTTTTGTTCATTTTATATCACTTTTTAAAAATACATTTCTTTGTGATATTGTTCGATCTTTTTCTAATCGTTGTACTCGCTGTAGGGAGCAAAGAAACATGGCCTCCCTTCCGTCGCGTCCTTCGCGAACCTTATTAGAACAGCCACGAACGGTAAATTCTCTGCAAGCTCAAAGTTTCTCCTTTCTTGTCGCTTTTTTTCCATTTTATACCACTTTTTAAAAATATATTTCTTTGTAACATTGTTCGATCTTTTTCTAATTAGCTGAGCTGTAAATATACTTAGCACAGAGAACAAAGAAATATGGTGTCCTTTCCTTCGCGAACCCTCCGCAAATTCTTTGTAAGCTGCATCAAGCGCAAAATTTATTCTCTCTCCATCTTTTTTTCCATTTTATCCCTTCTTTGTGGACATACTTCGATCTTCTTCTAATCCGCGAATAAATTATTGTTATTATAAAATAGAGGCGAAAGGGGGTGATTCGACTTTATGGTATACAAACATAGCGGGTACGCAATGGCACACGCTGAAGATTCTAGGAGCGAGACCGCTGGGAGATAAACCTAGTCTAAGAGCGGCTTTCGTTTCAACGGATGTGTTTAACGTACAAACGGGGAATCAGCGTTATCTTCTGCCCTCTTTTCCTCCAAGTTAAACATTTACGCCCGCGAAAGGAACGCAAACGACCGTGGATGAACGCCTCGCTCGTTCCTTTGCCGCGCTCGTATCGACGGCCGCGCGTGGCCACGACTAAGAATCGCCTCCTTTCGAAAATTTCCGTGGCCGTGTATCAGCGCGAAACTGTGATTTCCCTGCTTGTACACGGTGCTACATCGGTATTAAGGGGCCGATAACCGGTGCTTCGCGGGATAAAAGCGTACGATCGTTCGCTTTGATCGTGACCCGAGCTCGGGGCTAAATCAAAGATCGCTCGAAGCCTGAAGCCTGAATCAAAGCGTATCGGTTTTGCCAATGGTCTTTAGACACGGACTTGCCGATTATCCTAATTTTGACTTTGCCAATTCCCCTCCGTGTCGTCTACGAGTCGAAACGACGATTAATTTTACACCGAGATGTCGAAGCGTCGATCGATCCAACCTCGTCGACGGCCCGCGTTATTTTTATTTCGATGATCGTGGCGTCGCCGGCAACGGCTTTGAAACATTTATCGAGCGGCGCGGACAATTTGCGAAGTCGTACAACAAATCGGCGGTCAGACACGATGTAAAATTAACCGGCGCTTGAAAAGGAACCCCATTGATTTCAGCGCGTCATTAAAACGGCACCGCCATCGTTGCGGATCCACCGGTCCATAAAACATGCAGCGGCGCATGCATCAAAAAATTACGGCACGCCTCTCCTCCGCGACTCCGCGTCTCTCTCGCCTGCCATTTATATTCATCGAATCGTTCTTACGGCTCTGCAATTTCCCCTCCCGAAAAAAAAGAGTCTCGTATACTATATCGTGTGTAACCTATATAAAAACGGCGGAAAGGAAAAAAGAGGAAAACAATGGTTATTGGAAAAAAACATCGCGGAGATCGCAGTGCATTCTTTTTCTTTCTGATTTTTGCAACGTTACGCAACGACGTCGCGACAGATTGGCGAGCATTTGCAGTTTCTTCCTGCGCGAATTAGTCGTCGCTTTTGCATAAACGTAGACGTTCCGCCCGCGCTGTTTGCCCGCTAGGACCATTCCGTTAAAAGCACCGCCACCGCGCCCCACTCGCGCGCTCCTGAATTTCAACTTAATTGCGTTAAAGGTTACAGAACGTACGGCGCACCTCCTTTGAATTTATCGGGCTCTACCGTATTCCAACAGCGTCGCGCGTCTGATCCAGAATTCGCCGAGGCTCGGCCGCGTTCCCCGGCTGCCCGGAGATTTACAGCGGCCAGTTACAGCGGAGGATTACACAAGGACAGTGCGTCGTTTTTTCCTCGTGCGAGAATCGCGGACCGGTTCCGCGTATTTCCGCCCGGCTCCCAACGAATTATGGCCCGCGCGATGTTTCTTGCGGCCGAGCGCGTGAGATTTGAAATTTATTCGACGCGAGATAACGACCGGGTGTGCGTGCTCCGTCGAGCTTCGTCGGCGAAGGGGCGGGGGTGGGCGAATCTTTACGACGGCGGTCGAGTTTGGATTTAGAAATTAGACAGGGTTTCTTCCCGCCGAGAGGATTTTCGGTGAACGCGAGGGAGGAAACTCGAGAGAAGGAAATGACCCAGAAAACCGGTGTGGCTTCGCGCCGCTCTTTCAAACGCGACTGCCAAAATCTCGCGGCGAAAGTTTCGCGGTGGAAACTCTTCTTCGTCTCGAGTGGTCTGCTACTCCCCTTCCTCGTCCGACTTGGGAAGAATCGTTTCTAATTAAAAACACGAGAGCCGAGTTCTACACGCACGTACACGTTTGATGCCCTTTCGTGGCGCGAACGAAACCACGGCCAAGCGGAAATTTCGCGCGGCTAATTGATGCTAACGGACGCTTCAAACGCGCAGCGCGGCCGTTTCTCGTGTTTTTTCGTTTCCCTTCCACCGTGCCGACAGAGAATTTTGGCACGAGAATTTTGGTGAACGAGAGAATCGGCGAGACTGGATACCAGCGGATACATCGATCCGACGATGTTCCAAATAACCGGTCGGAAGCGCGCGGGTTCCTCCTCTATTTTTCCACCGGGAACGATAAATTAAAATTAGCACGCGAGATCGTTCGGGAGGGCAGGACTGAATACGGTAAAAAGGAGGGTCGGAGCGGGCACGGTGTTATTTATGCCTCGACGTGCACGCTGGATCGTTCCGGTTTTTCCCGCCAGCCGTACCCCCCCCCCCCCATTTTCGCAAGCGACGGGGGTCAATCAGCGCTTATCGATCGATTTAATTCAGTCGGCGAGCGGAAGTCGGCCGCTGGAACCGGTGTTTATTAAATTATCGTCGAATTAAAAGGTCCATTCAACGGAGCACGCTGCGAACGTGTAAATTGTTGGAAAATTAATCGGAATTCCAAGAAGCGACGACTGTTTTGCGCAAAGTTAATTGTCAAGTTGAATGTGAACCGTACTCTCTCGAATAATTAACGTTTGCAAAGAATGCAGCTTTGAACGGCGAAGAAGTTATCGAGACTTTGAACGTTTGGTAAGAAAACGACGAGACGCGAATTGTTCTCGGGATTGTCAGCAGGATGTTTGTTTCTCGGACGCGGCGTCGAGCCGTCATTCGTCATTCGTTGAGTATCGGGGCAATTTCATATTCCACGCGGTGCGCGGCAGCGGAGCACCGGGAATGTCTGATCACGGGTTTCCCGTTCCACTCGGATGGGCTGGCGCCTCGATGCAACAATTAACGCGCACGTATTCCCATCGTCTTTCTCGCTCGAGTTCGCAAATTTGACGCCGTCTTAGGACGAGCCGCTCTCAAACATATTAGAAAATTAGCGTGCTCCGGCTGGCAACGGCTTTTCATTTTCCTCTCATTAAGCTCGCATAATTACGCGAGGACGGTGGCAATCTTGTCTTCCGCGCGGAAACCCGCGTAAGATTGCCGCGTACTCGCGAGTCGTAATAACGCGAGGAATTAGGAGGAATTAGAAGTTAATAGCTACGGACGTTCTTAATTGCACGGTATTTTTTTTCTTTTTCCTTTTTTTTTTTTTTTTTTTTTTGGTTAATTGCATCGCGTCTCCGTGACAAACAAGAAATTCTTGGAATCTCTCTGCTTCATCCGTCGACTTCAGCTTCCGCGAATGATCAATTTGAATCTGAACAGGAGGATTGTACGTTCTGTAATAAAAAATGTTATTTGCAAAATTCAGTCGGAAAAATGTTTCTCGCAACCGTAAGGAAGAAAAAAAGTCATCCTCAAATGCATTCCCGATCTATCACTCGTGCATTGTCGTCGACACGCTGGTTACGCAGTATTACCGTATTAGGAGCACGCGCGCTCGTTTCGCTCAAAGCTGGCAAACAAGCTTGTTCGACGTGTGCATTAAGACTCGACAAATGTACATGATCATAGGCAGGACGCAGTGTCGCAGACAGCGTAATCTCGGCGCGTTCCGTTTCCCGACGAAGCTGAACACTCGTAAAAACATTCCCGACAGCCGGTTCGCTGGCAGCGAGCGAGCGAGCGAGCGAGCGCGCGCGATATACGCGTCGACCCTTGCGGCATAAAGCACCGTTGTCTCGGCGAGACTGCCGGGCCAACGTAATTTTTCTCACTTTGCAACTTGCCCCGTAAATAATAGCGACGCGCGACTCGACTTCCACCTCTCTCTCTCTCTCTCTCTCTCTCTCTCTCTCTTTCTCCTTTCTTCTTTCATCCTCTTGTCCTTTCCGGTTCACCCTCGAGCACTCCGGCCCTCCCTCTGCTCCCCTCTTGCGGCACTCGTAGAAACTGCATCGTAATCCCGGCGTACCCGTAAGTTGGCAACTCGAAGCTCGAGAACTCCCGCGCCCTACGTTACAATTTGCCCTCCGGCCATCGTTTCACTTCGCGCAGCAGCGTGCTGCCTTTGATATTTATGGTAATACGACACCAGGGCCTATCAGTCGCGATATTCCGGCGAGATCGGGTGACCGCGATGGACCGGGGGCGGCGAGCTCTCTCGATCCGGAAAAGAGATAACTTCGGTTATCGAGCGAAATGAAATGCGAGCCGACGAGTTTCCAGCCACCACCGGACGCGTCTCTCGCCCTCCTTCACCCTCGCTTCCGATCACCGGTTCTTAGTTTCTCCCGTGTTTTCTCCCTCTCTCTCTCTCTCTCTCTCTCTCTGTGTTTCTTTCTTTCTTTTTTCCCTGCTGCGCTCACGTTTTATTCCCTTCCAACGTGACAGGGGGGGGGGGGGTGGAACTGGAATTTGCATCGACCAGGGGAAACAGCAACCGCGCCGGGGCTCGCGGAATCACGAAACGGAACGGTGACTAGTGGGCGTATCGCGTTACTTGTGATGGATTCGCCTTGTGAAAAGGGGTGACTCGGCTTGTTCGATCGGAAAGGATTTCCGGTTTCTTTCATCTCCCCCGATATCGCCGGCCAGAGTGGTTGACGTTAAGTAATTGAAGCTTCTGCTTCCTGTATCTTTTTATCCGTCGAAAGCGCGGCCGCGATCTCTTCGCGTATTTACGTGTCGCGATACGCCCGAGGTTGTTACGTAAAGCCGAGGAGCGATAAAAATATCACGCGTAACGGCCACACCGCTGCCGGAAGCGAGCGACGATCTCTCTATGCAACGACGCGTTCGACGACGGCCATAACGGAGCAGCGACGTTACGTTTCCGGATCGCGGACAACGGGTCACGGGATTGCGATTTAACCGTACGTCAATTCTCAGACGCGGCGCTGGCTCGAGCGTAGCCAGATGCGCGTAATGGCGGCATTTCCGCTGAAATGGCGCTGTGCACGGCGTTGCCGCGTGCGGATTTAAAGGCGTCCATTAAACCGGCTGTCGCAGATCAAAGATCGGTCGCCGGACGAAAGACCGAGAGATCGATGATCCGGACAGGCAATAAGCTCGGCGTTACGGCGTTACGGCGTTATGAACGTCCCGCGAAGCTGTTCCCCGTGGATTTTCGACGTGATAAAAATATCGTAACCGTTCTACGGAAACATTGATTTCGGTCGTTACAGTGACAAAGGGCGGTTTTATTGGCTTTTCGTCGTGCTTGAAACGCTTTTCAACAGCGATCCTCGTCGCGCTCGATAATTACGTTAAAAACTGGTGGGATTCGCGGCGAGTGCTCGATAAATTGTTCGGCACATTCCTTCGCTACCTGATACCACTCTAATAAATCGGAATGAGAAAATCGGTTTGAAAAGCGATCGAAATAATTTGAACATAAACCGAACATAAAACGAACCGTCGAATCGAGCTATTTACCTTTTACATGGTAGATGCACTACACTTTAATTAGAAAATAATCCATCCGATTATTGAATTTGGACTAGGCTTTAAAAGCTCGTCTGGAAGTAGCAAAAAGCAGTCACTGTTTCTTCCTGAAACAGGCAGTCCAAAATAAATTCAACGAAATCGTTCTTGCCGCTTGTCTTCCCGGCGAAAAATGACGCAATTCGTAATTTCCCCAATGTACGTATAAACTTCCCCCTTGGGTACTATTGGTGCCTATAGATGCTCGACAAGTGTTATATTGGATCAGACGTAAGTGAATTTGAATGGAACAATTACACGTTCCGTTAGTCATGTAGTATTTAAACGTGATTATTTCACAATTGTTTCATTTGACACTTTAAAAATGAAAAGCTGTGGTAAAGACACAAATGTGTAGCGTGACGTAGGATTATATATTGATCCATATTTCGAATTGTACCACACTCTCACTAGATCATTAAACATATTATGAAATAAAGCTACCTTTAAATTTTCATCATGTTCGCTAACAATTTGAACAAACAGACAATATTGGCTCAACGTGGTGCACGATTCGGTGTTTTGTTTGTTTCAATAGACCTTCTGAGAAATGTACGCCGGGGAGCGAGGAAAATTCGACGCGAAAGGTGGCGAAAGCGCGGATAAGCCCGGGTGAAATCCGCGAAAACGCCGGCCTCGCGCGTCAATTACTCCGCGCGCGCGTTTATAAAATATTTTTCGTCCGGGAGGACCGCCGGTGGAGCACGGAGGATGCCAATCAAGCCGGCCGGACGTTGGCATTCATCTGTCAGTGGCGGATAATCTAGAGACCGCAGGACTCCACGGTGCTCGACGCCTCTCATCGGTCCCACCCTCCGTCAATCCCTGCCTCCGTGTTTGTCAGCGGACCTTCGTTGCCATGAAAAATGCATTTCGCGCGAGGGGGTGCACGCGCGCTCGTGTGTACTCCAACAGCTGATTGAAATTACACGCGAACCAGCGGGCCGCCTCTTCCGTTAGCAAGGGTGGAACCACCCGTTGGATTCTAGGAATTCTGCGTGAAAAGGCGGGCCAGCTGTGTTATTGCACGTACATTGTATTTCGCAGGGCTGGAGAGAGGACGAGGCAAGCCAGAAGCGCGGTAAAATGTACGGTTCAATTAATAATTAATTCCCTTTGCGAAATATCGTTCCGGAAACCGGAGGGGTGAGGCGTGAGGCTTTATTCCAGGCATACTTGTTCCTTTGTTTTCGCAAAAACGTTTCTCGAAGGATTTCTTCTCCGGGGAGACTCGGAGACCAGAGTTGGAAGGGTGGAAATATCGAGCGAATTCCTCGCGGAACGATACCGTTCGGGGATATTTCGTATGTGCATATTTATTTATTGTTATGTCGCGCTCGTGGCTGGCGAGTGATTCGCGTGTGCTATGCAATTTTTATTGCGCAGCGGCGCTCGACGCACTTACGCGAATCGGAGAGGTGGAATTTCGGTGGAAGAAAAGAGCGCGCAGACTCGGGCCCGAATCCGAGAGCGCGCAATTACATTATTCAGATATCCCGCGAAATCGGTGTTGGCCCGCCGAGACGGCAGAAGCCGCCAGTTGAACTGGCAAAATTTCGGGGGGGCGGCTCGGGCTCGCTAGATCGGCTGAAGTCATTCATTGCCGAGCGGATATCCGAGGGATCTCGCGAGAGCTGAGCGGCGAGGTCGAAACGCGAGTGTTTCAGCCCGTACATACGGAAGGAACGATTCACGCGTGAAAATGGCCGGGAGTAGCTCCTTCAGAGCACCGTTCCTGCGCTTTTGTTCTCAGCCGATCCCGCTTTTCCACGAGCCTTTCCACGCCGCGGAAGACGAAGTGCTCGTTGCCAAGCAAGCTCCTTCTCTTTGGCTCCGACCCGCTTTCTCTACGACTCTGGAGCCCTCTCTCTCTCTCTCTCTCTCTCTGTGTGTGTGTGTGTGTGCTTGACGGTGGTAAAGAAGGATCTGGAAGTCCCGCGGGAGTCGGCGAATTTCCGGGTCAAGGGAGCGGGAATTGCTATCGTCTTAGGGACAGAAAGGGCCCGGGATTATAGGTTCAACGGATCCAGCTGAATCCCCCAGTCGTCTACTCCCGGTTGAAACTTTAAAGACAAGAGGCTCCGATGGCCTGGCGTAATTCGACGTTTGATTTACCGCCGGGTGCTTTCATTCTTTTGTTTTCTTTTCGTGTTTTTTTTTTTTCTTTCTCTTTTTCTTTTTCTCCGAGCCGATCGACGCTCGTTTTCGGTTTCCCCGAACGACGAAGAAATTTCCCATCCGAGTCGAATTGAATTCGCCGACTTTGAATTCTTAATTGAAGAAGCTCAAGAGAAGGAAGAGAGGAAGAGAAAAGTTTGCGTTATCGAATATTAAGGCGAGAGCCTTTTTCTTTGAGGAGCGGGCACAAAGGAGGAGGATAACGTCAGATATGCCCGGGGATCGTTGTGTCGAATCCACAGCTCGTGAACACTCGTTAGATGTGAAAGTTTCCCGCGTTTTATTTTCGTTCCAGCTCGGAAGGGCTCTCGGGAAGAGAGTTTGGGATTAGATTCAATGGATCCAGGTGAACCGGCGCTTTCTTTGTACGAGGTTGCGGCCAAAGATAGACGCACCGATGACGCAGAGAATCGGCAATACGGTCGGCTGTTTCAGGTAGAATCGAAACGACGAATCTCGCGCTGCGTTCTCGCGTCATTTATCCCCCCCTCCCCCCTGGCGAGGCGTTCTTCTTCCTCTTATCCGCCTTCTTCATCTTGCCGACGATTCTTGCTCTCTTCTCGGAAACTTCGATATTAAACGCGGTCGAGTGTGGATAACGAGACTATCGGCAGAATGGTAGAACGATCATTTTCATCAGCCTCGACCAGACGCTCCGCCGGAATATTTCTTTCATTTTTATAAACTCCCTCGGAGTCGCATCGGGATTCGGACGAGAACGAGAGAGACGTCGAAGCAGCAGCGGTCGTCCCGTCGTTGGAAAATGTACGAGTATCGCGCCGTTAACTCGTAGCTGAACTTAGACGAGCCACGAAGTTGCAAGTGACTGGCGGAGGGGAGATTCGCGGTTTAGGAGGGCGTGAAATCTCTTTGATCTTATTATGCCAGCCGGCTTAAGTAAATAGTTTTAATGAGGAATGTTTGGTATCCGAGCGAATCCGCTTTTCCGGCGCGTCGTTGCAACGACTGCACGCGAGATCGTCGACCTCGTCTACGTCACTGTCTCGCGACGCTGAGACCGAGTCTTTCGTTTCTGCGTTCCAGCCTCGAAATCCACGAGTAGTATCATCGAGTACAAATCTACGGCTAACGGACGATCGTTTTTGCGTCGACGAGACGAAAAAGAATCGTTAAATACGACACATTTCGGGCGGATATTTCGCAATAAGTCGCAAGCGAATCTCGGATTGTTTCTCTATCTCCCTCTCTCTCTGGTGAACGATAAATCGAACGATATCCGGAACGTTCACATTTCACGGTTCCAGGGGCACAGATAGAGGCGAGTAGTATTTTCCAGTGTTATCTGCGAACGGTCGAAGGCAGGATTAAAAAGTCAGAGCTACAGTGAAAAGAATCCTTCCATCGAATTCCGCGAGACAGGCCCCCGAGTTTCCATCTCCCCTATCCCCTTTTCACCTCGTTTCTTTCACTCCTTTCGTTTTTTTTACGACTCTTCAACGTCACCGACGCCCGATAAACATTCGCCGGCTCGAATCGCGTCGGGCGTCAAGGAACGGAATGTCATAAGTCTGCGGCAGAGCGATCGATCGATCGCGCGCCCGTTTTCCCACGGCGGCGTTAAGCCGCTGTCGCGTCGCACGAATCGACGAATGAACCAAGTCGGGGCCCGCGAAATTGTCGAGATTCCAAGTGGTCCTGGCTCGCCGTGAATATGGAACAGGGACGCGGAGGGTCGAACTTTGCGAAAGCACGCCGGCCATGCATATGGATGTCGCGAGTTTTATTAATGGCCCGCGGAGAAGTCGAATTGGAGAAGTTCGGGCCGGGTTTTTCCTGCCCGGGTTTTACCTCTTTCTCGTTCTTCGATCGAGCAAGTGCTAGTTTCGAGGGTTTAACAATTTCGTCGTCGGAGACTCGAAAGAGTGAGAAGGAGAATTTTTTTTTTTTCTTTGGACAAAGGAATATTTCTCTATTGGAAATTAAACGTCTCGGAAGCTCGGCCGCGCAGAGTTACGATTCCATTAATGGTTCAGGTTAGGTTTAGGTTAGGTTTAGGTTAGGTTTAGGTTAAGTTTAGGTTAGGTTTTTTGCAAAATCTTACGTACGGATATGTGTAGGGTGGAAAGAAAAGTTTGTCCGTATCATAGATGAATTCTACACTTTCGATTTGATGGAAATAGAGAAAAGAACCTGCCGCAAAGTCGACTCGAATTTCAAGCTCAAAATTTTCTTTTTTCATCACGAAAGTAAAACTTTTTGTTTGGAAGCGTAGATTGCAACGTAATAGTTTTCTTGAAAAATGGCAAAAAGTAAAATTTTGACCCTGATTTTGCGGCACGTTCTTTACATGTATTTCCATCAAACCGAAGGTATAGAATTCATCTACAACAGCCACGAAACTTTTCTTTTCACTCTGTACGACTGTTACGGCACAGGCTGTAGCTCGTTGCGGTAGGTCATACGTTCCATTTGTCGATCGTTCGAATGCTTTCCAACGTTGCGACACGTTTCACACAGCCGTGTACGATGAACTAATCCTCCGACAGATTAACCCGAACCGAAGCACTCTCTTATTACGATTTATTTTTTTCTTTTTTTTTTTTCATGGAAACTTGTCGTTCAGAACGAAAGGATCGCGATCGCAGGATCGTTGCGTTGAGTATAATGGATGATTGGTCGTACCTTCGGAATTTTCATAGCGATTCGCTCGTTCTCAACTTCGTTATCGTCCGTCAAAGTTAAGTTTCTCAATTTTTAACATTTCAAATTTCGAAATCTTGTGAAATGGTCGAAGGACGTTGCGTCAAAGTCCTCAGTTCTAAAGTACCAACTTAAATGAGCAACTCCTGATGGTTCTTTATCATTTCCTTTCGCTGATAATGCCTCTCGAGCGCAACTTGCCCATAAATTTTCGTTAAATTTCAAAAAGGCTGGCCTGCCGATATAAAACACATTTCAAGGTTGCTCCTCGCCGAGAAGCCGATGAAACTTCCGGGCGCCGGGACATTGTTCGAACAAGTTTCTCATCCGATTAGTCACAAGTCAATTCACATCGTGAAATTTCCACGGGAAGGTAAACTTTTAATATAAGCGCCGCTGCCGCCAGCTACGATGCTATATATCATTTATAAGTTGGAATACCCTAATAGGGGAGGGGGAGGGGCGGCGAAGTCGCAGAGTGTAACGCGGTGCGGTATAAGGGGCTACTTAAAACTTTTTAAAACGTTCTCCAGGTGACGTTATGGTCCAATTATTTCTGTTTCTCCCAGCCAGCCAGCCCTCGATGGAGATCGCGTCGGAGGACATTTTGCCAACTGTCCGCTTTTAAATACCACCGAAATACTTTAATCAGTTGTAATTTTAAAACTATCGGACGTTCCCTTATCGCGTTGAAATTGTACGGGGATCTGTCTTCTTTTCATTTCCTCGGAACTGAAAACTGAAAACTGAAAAGACGACAAAACCCTACGAGGCAAATTGGCTTAACGACGATTCCCCGCTCCTTTTTACAACCGAGTTCTCCAAGAAACGAAGGGGAAACGAAGGAGAGAGCAGAAGGCAGCGGAACGATCGAAACGCGAAACTTCTCCCTGGTCGAAAGTTTTCAAGGGAGAGAGCGGCGCGTAACACGCGAGAGACACGGGAACGAGTCGCGTTACGCGCGAGGGGTGGCTCGAAACGTCCGGGGGTTCCGCGATTTCATCGCGTGCGCGGCGAGGGGTTCGCTTAAACCAACCCTGGGAATTGGATTAGAACCGAGCCTGGACTGTCGTGTTTCTCGCAAAAAAAGAAAATAAAAAAAAAAAAAGAGAAAGAAGAAAGGGAAGAAGAAGAAAAAAAAAAACAACCGACGACTCGAAGCTTTCGTGGCTGGATCGTTTAGCTCGTAACCGTGGCTCGTCTGCGATTAACGCAATAAATATCTGTGAGCGGGCGTATCGCGTAACGCGAGCTTCTTCCTTCTTCGCGAGGGAACTCGTCTTCCTTCGCTCAGCGCGCGCGGCCGCTTCTTGCCCCTCCCCTCTTTGCCCCTCTTTGGGACACGCGGAAGTTGCCATCGCCGAGATTTATCGACGCGTTAATTTTGACAAATGGATACATTATTTCGTGATAAATTCCTCGTACACTGGCGCGCGTGTACAGGAATGTATACGCGCGGTACACGGGTACATTGTGTTTGTTTTCGGAAAATTTTTCTGTCAAACGAACGGGGTGATCCTTCATAGCCGGCGACACCGGCGAAGATAAATGCGATTACTGACAGGTACAAATGTCCCTTACGTTTACACACTAGACGCTGTATTTTTCTTCTTTCTCGCTTTCTCTCTCCCCCTCCCTCCCTCTCCCTCTCTCTCTCTCTCTCTCTCTCCATTTTTTTCGTTTTTCATCTAGAAGAGGCACACCTTCTCAGCCATGTCCCTCGTTATTTGTCGTTAGCTCGCTACAATTTCGTCGAGCGTAATTTATGACGTTCGTCTGGCTATTAACCGTCTTTTCCACTGTACGCGTCGCTAATTTCAGGCACGAAAAGATTTCGACCGGAACGAAGACTAATTTTCGCACGGCAGAGAACAGCTCGGAGCATTCGGACGGAAAATGTAGACGTAACTTTTTTTCTCAGTAATCATTTTCTCTTTTTTTCCTTTTTCTTTTTCTTTTTCTTTTCGCTACACAAAAAGACTTGGTGGAATTAGTCAGTCTCTGATGAAAGTATTGAAATCTCAACAAACGATCGAGCGTCGTGATTAATTCTTTCAATGTATTTCCAAATACTTACTCGTTCTTCTCTATTTAACATCCCCTTTGCCCGAAAGGAAGCAAAAATTCTTCTCTTCGTCGGAAAATGCCGGGGGGGCCGCGAATTCCCGGCGCCTCCATTAAGATTTATCTTCGTCTGGCAACGAGCAGCCGTTAAACTCGGTTGACGTGGAACGTACATGCCCTTCGGGCACGAGCAAAAGGGTTTCGACTCTCTCCGGGTGCCGTCGCAATCGATCGTCCGAATTAGGAGGGAAATATATCGATAAGGACGAAGAAAGGGGAGCCTGGTCGGCGCCAGATCTTCTGCAGCCGGCAGGTGGATAATGCCGCGTGTACACGCGATTCTATCGATTTCATATTCGCACAATGGCGGCGGCGGCGGCGACGCCGGTGTAAGAGGCGGCGCGCCATTCACCGGCGCTGATGAAAACAAGCGGCCTCGTAAGGGCTGGAAAGTAAAAGTCCACGGCTGCGCGGTCTGCGCGCGTACGCGCCAGCCGGCTGAAAGCCGAACGAACGAACGACTTTCGACGTGCCAGCTCGTCGTGAATGAGCCGACCTCTAGACTCGAAACCGCCGCGACGCGATCGGGATATTCCGTTCATCTTCGTTTCTCCCGCTTTTGCCTCTTACCCTTCCTGCTCTACCACCCCCCACCCCCCTCCTTTTCCCCGGCCATTGCGGGTAAATATCTTTCCCGTGCTTCTGCTGTTTCTCGAGATTGTCCAACGATCGATCAACCGAGTGTGAATGGAATTATTTTTTTTTCACTTGAAATTCAGATATACGTACTTGGCAAGTTTTACTTCAAAACTAAGCGAGTGACGTTTCTAAGGGTCTCTAAAATATTTTGACTCGCACTTTACGACAAAGTGGTTACGACTATTGAAATGGAATTAGTGAAAGGAATTTAATTTATGTTGAATATTTGTATTGGAATAAAGACGGCATTCGTATCCTAAATAGTCGTATGCTGCGTCACCTTTAAACAGAGAAAAAGCATTCTTAGTTTGAAATTCAGATGTGCTTGCTACAGCAAGTTTTATTTTGAAACTAAGTTTGAGGATTCAAATATTTTTACTCGCGCCTTGACGCAACTTTACGATGAAGTAGAACCAAGTAGAATTTGCGAAAGGAATTTAATTTACGTTGAGCGTTTGTATCGGAGTAAAGACGATATTCGTCTTAATCTTAAGTAATCGGTACGCTTGCGTCTTCTTTAAGCAGAACGCGACACGCACTTAAATAAACAACTGCACGATTTCTATCCCAGTACGATTCGTCTCACTGAAGCAACTGTTCTGATTAGGAATCGATAGAAAACAAATTACAGGCGCGATCGCTCAGTACCAGACAACGCCACGCCCCCTCACGAATCACGTGACCCAAATCAACCAATCGCTAATTTTCGTTGCATCAGCGTTGCACCTGAAGAGGCCCGATTTTCTTGGTTACCCCCGCTAAAATCACTTTCAGTGATAATATTACCGTTCATTATAACGCTACAGTATCGTCTTCGTCGGGTAGAGAATTTTTCCAGCAGTGGAAAAGTGAATTAATCAGCCGTTCGGCGGATAGCAAGGGACGAGAGAGACCGAGTTCTAATATTCCTGTAAGAAATTTTACGTGCGGTGAAGCGCGAGAGCCGCGTTTCCAGCGGGAATAATTGATGGAAGCGAGACGGGCTCGGTAGAACGACGAAGGTTGGATACGTGTTTTTCTTCGGGGAAAGTTAAACGATGGCGCGCACTCGTTACTCGAGCCAAGGAACGAAAGGAAAGGAATACGTTGCTGAATACGAACAGTTCGTTGTTCCTTTCCACCTCTCTCTCTCTCTCTCTCTCTCTCTCTTTCTCTCTGTTTCTCTTAGCTCAGGCCACTCTCGCTCGATCCTTGCCGAATGCCTTCGCGAGTAATTTCTTCGACCGTTTCTTTCGGCTGTTCGTTCGTTTTCTCTCAACCCGCCTCGACGTCGAGATCCTATGCAGATGCAAGGGCCGGATTGCGGTCGGTCGAAAATTTCTACCCTCCGAGCTTGGGTAAATAGAACTCCAAACGAAAGTCTGTATTTGACCGGGGAAAAAAACGCTTCCCTCCGGATCGTCGACAAAACAATTCGTCGCTCGACTCTAAGGTAGATTCTTCGACTGTAAGGTAGAGCCAGTCGATCGAGTGGAACTCTCGGTTCGGTGTTTAGTCTACTTTGATTTTATTTTGTCTGGATGCCACTTTAATTCTGAGGTTTTGCTCGCTAAATCGTGTAACTGTTATCGTTTACCTTGACCGAAGGTAGTTGAAAAATGACGTCAATCTGCTACTGCGATATTCGCACTCTCCAACTTGTTAACTGAAGAAGATGGATTAAGTTTCAATTTCATTTATAGACCTCAATTTTATTGATCTTTGACGGCCGTTTTTTTGCGTTTTTCTCATCGCCACCGGCAGTCCTTCGTAGTATAATTAATAATTACATGTTTATTGATAAAAGTTAGCTTGTTTCGAATTAGACAGTTTTCACATCCCTCGCAATCTAGAGAATTTACAACCAGGTAATTTTCCTTCATAAATCTCGGTTAATCTCGGATGTGAGGAATTTCTTTTTCAAAGAAATAACAATTTTCATTCGCAAACGAAGAAGTATTACGCAACTTAGGGATAGAGGCCATTTCCAGAACCTCGAATTCGAAGTATATCTTGCGAAAATAGCTGCGCAGAGTCACATTTTCGGCCGACAATATGTGAAAAATGAATTGACGCATAGGCTAAGATCAACGTTTGGTTCCACGATCGGGCAGATCGCTGATCAGGTGGTAAACAGGTTGAAACTCAATTCTCAGAGTTCCCCAGCGGTAGAAAGGGTACACGCTGGCCGTATCCGTCGCGCAGGTTCAATGGCTGTCTTCCATCGTTTGTCAACGAGAGAACCAATTTCGAGTGGGTCCCCCGGTGCATTGGCGGTAACGCAATCGGCGTGTCTTAACCCGTGCACGGGCTCTCGTTTCGTCGAGGCTCTGCACGTGCTTCGAAGCAATCTCGCGACGCGTGTAGCCTCGGGGGTGGCAGGACGAGGGGAGCGAGGGGGAGGCAGAGGGGTGGATGGGTTGCCCGTGCCGGTCGCAGACGCGAGATTCGTAAATTTCAGCGGCCGTGACGTCGTTGATATAACGAGGAACAGTGCATTCCGGACGGCGAGCTTGTTCGTGCGGAGGTGGACCGTCCATTTCTCCACTCTATTCCACCGGAATATCCATTAGTTACAGCAGCACTGTTGACGAAGCATGTTATTTCCCTTGTGTACAACGTCTGGCCTCACCTCCGCCCCCTTCTTCGCTCTTCCCTCTCGCCGGGTTTTCCGCGCACGGCTTCGTCGTTCGCTCGTTCGCAGTTTCGAAGATCCAACTTTGGAAACGTCAGATTCGTTCGACGATCCAATTTTCCGCGCAGCGTTCGACCCGCGATCCTTCGCTATCGCTTCGACGCAACGCGGAAGAATCTGGATACGTTTTTTTACAATTTCGCAATTTGTAAAATTACTTGCTAATTTTCGCTAATAACGTTGGTGTGTGAGTAATTGCGCAAGAGGATGGCAATCATCGCAGGATTCGAGGAAGTATTTTTTTTTTGTACATAAAACGTTCAAACTTTTTAATATTCTAGGAACGCAATAGACAGTGAAAAAACGTATAATTGACGATTTCCTTCGCGAAAGTCCCGACTGAGTGTCAATCCTCAAACGATTAAGTCGGACTCCGTATGAAGTAGTTGTTGGAATTTCGTTGCCCAATACATATTTTCAAAGTGCGAGCACGTGTGCTGAATATATATGTCGAAATACATAACGAAATCATTAAACGGAGCCGGTCGATTCAGTTGACTCATCGGATTTGCCTCCGAGGTATAACTGCCAGCGAAGCACTGGACGCAACGTGACGCTGCGTCTTCAAGTAGTCGAGGCGGTATTTGTGATTAATGCGCACGCAGCTACGGAGCAGAGGCACTCGTGCCTGGAAGACAATAGTATACAGCTGTCTGAATTAAGTAAGACTTCAACTCCACTTCGCCATGCGACCCGCGTATCGAACAAATCAACAACGTCGAACGAAGGAAATAATCTCCAAAGCAGTGGATTGGAATTTACAATTTATTAAATGCGTCTATTTCGCAGTAGTTGGGATTAATCGTTAAGGAAACTCGAGATACCCGTCGCGGCCAAGTAACAACACGATCAATCATCAACGGTAGAACCGGAATCAACGAGAGCACTGGTTGTTCGCAAACTTCTCGTTTAATATTTCACAACACAGACTCGTATTCCCCGCCGCTTGTAAATCCACGGAACTCGTTAATCGTTTCCCTGCCGACTCGCTCGCGTCACGAAAGGAAATCCTCCAGTCACGAAGCGTATTACAAAAGAAAATTAAATAAAAATTCTCGTTAATCCCCCTGTAACCGTATTGCAAAATAAGGTTAATCGAGTCACCTTAAGCTTCTCGAACGTCGTGAAATTCAATCCCGAACTTTGCACAGAATAATCAAGCTTGTTGCGCGACACCATCGACGTACCGGTAACGTATTAATGAAATAATGAGAAACTTGAAACGAACTTTCCTCTTGATCTCGGGCAACGTATGAACCTTCGTTAACGAGTCAGGGAACGCAGGAAAGTGAAAACTTGAAATTTATCTTGCAACGTACCTGTACCACTCTCCTACGACGATTGAACTATCGAAAGTATGTCGTTTGTTTCTTCAGAATTGAATAACAAAGGTTAGAAATTAATGAAAAAGACTGCACGACTCGTACCCCAGTACGATTCGTCTCACTGAAAGGCCCAGAAGCAACTGTTCTGACTAGGAATCGATAGAAAACAAATGACAGGCACGATCGCTCAGTAGCAGACAACGCCACGCCCCCTCACGAATCACGTGACCCAGATCAACCAATCGCTAATTTTCGTTGCATCAGCGTTGCACCTGAAGAGCCCGATTTTCTTGGTTACCCCCGCTAAAATCACTTTCAGTTATAAAACAAAGTTGATCAATCTGGCTTCTGACACCTTGCAAACGATATTTTTTCAAATATTGACCTTTCGGGAAATTCCTCACAACCGAGTTACGAGGCAAATTGCTTGACACAAATAACCTTAGCTTCTCTGCCTTCTGCAACCAAAAAAAGGGAACAAAAGAGATAGCGAGGGGAAACGAAGGGAGGAAATGCCTGATTCGCCGGCTCGACTATCTTAATGGTGATTGGCGTTACATTAGTCGGACGACGTAACATTGATCGACGAGGGTTGCGTTCAGATGTAGGAAGAGATCTCGCGAAATGAATGTCCGCGTCTTTGTTCGCGTTCGACCAGCGTGTAAACGCGGCGCGGATCGGCTCGAGGGACAGGGAAATCCGGAAACAAGGCAAAAGGGTTCCCCGTTGTTTCCCCAGCTGCCGAAATCGTCGGGCAGTACTCTCTCTCTCTCTCCGTACGTGCTTTGCGTCTGGCCGACACGTGCGTGGCCTACACAGCGTAATCGTTGCTCTCCATCTTTCACGATCCGTCGCTTTCCATCCGGTGCGCCTCGGCTTAGCCCGGAAGTTAAATAAATGATGGAAGTCGACGAGGGACACGCAGCTAGGGGGAAGCAAGCTAACTAAAAGTGCTGCACGGTCATTCGAATGTCGGGAATTTGTTTCGCCGTCCCTCTTGATAGGGAGAATGGCCACTTTAACTCGAATTTCCATTCGATTGAGAGATGCGCGGTCCTTTTCACTGTTTCGTTTCAGTCGTAGTTTCAAATGTTTCGAGCCGGATGGTTTCTTATGACGAAATGCAGTTACAGTGACAACGAAAAATTATCGAGTTTAAACCGATAGAACTTTGTTGAAAGAGACGATACAACGATCCTCTTCAAAATTCGGACGCGTGTGAATATTGGGTTGTCCGGAAAGTTCGTGCCATTCATATTTAATGAATGTATACTAAAATTTAAATCTTCTGCGTTTCAATTTTCCTTCAAAATCGGCACGAATTTTCTGGACAACCCAATACATCAAAAATATTTTTCACGACTAAATCCCCTGATGTAAAGAATCATCTTCGAAAGAAACAAACTCACGAAGTGGATCGTTATACGATCTTTTTTTTTTCATACGGTTGTACCACTTTGAATGATCCATAACTTTTTATCATCATTACACGTACAGTTATACCCTTCAGTATTTCCTTCCATTTTCCTAAAAGTTTACCGTAAAGACACGTTGTGCCATTAGTCTCACGGGAGTTAAGTACCTTTCCCCGTAATTACTGGGAACTTTGGAGTTCCATAATCAGGTTACAACATTCTCCATTTTGTTTGTTTCGGCTGTACGCCGCGATACGATAGCTCTTCGTTATTTATGTTCTTAGATAACTTTCTGCAACAGAGGCACCGGGACGATTCCCGTCCGTAGCGGCATACACGGAACCAGCCTGAACCGAGCGTTATGCCAAGAAAATTACGTTTCCGTTTTGCTCGTGTTTACGCGATTGCCGGAAACGTAAATAGTTCTCCGCTGCGTAACAAGGTTAAAAACGATTGTAACGCCGTTCTGTTAAAGCGAAACTCGTTGGAACGGCGCCCCCACTTGGTCATCGTCGTGCAACACCGTCGTCAAAATCAACGGCACATTCTCATGGTAATAGCGGCGCCCAAAATAATTTCCAGCTTACTGGGCGCGGCTGTTTCCGTTTTCAGAAACGACGGGGTTCGCGTATGCGTATAATGCACGCGCGCAACGTGCCATGGAGAGGAATCACTGACGGAAGAAATAAATTCGTCCGGCAGTGGCGGGCAAGTACGGCGCGGGGGGACACGTAGAGAGAGAGAGAGAGAGAGAGAGAGAGAGAGAGAGAGAGAGAGAGAGAGAGGAATAGGCGCGGCTTCGCGAATGGATCGGGGGCGACGTATCGGACGAAAATCCCGACAGTGTTAATTTTCCAGTGGACGGTTTCCCCTGGCGGAAGCTTCTGGATGCAGGTCCGCAGGGAACAGAGAGAAAACGTAACACGGACCACGATCGTACCCCTACCCTCTATTCACCTACCCGATTCGCCGCCCCTCCCCGTTTGGAAATCCCTCGTCGGAACCCTCGTCGTGCGCGTAGAATTATTGTTGATTAAAGGCATTGTCGAACGTCTCGTTGAAAGGCCTCGCTGCGCGCCAACGATGCACCCGATGAAATTGCATTTAGCGGTTTTGCGCGCGGAACCGCGCCGCCACGCCACGCCACGAGAGTCGAAGGGGCTGTGCCGTGCTTCTCCAGCTCTCTGCCGCCGATGGTTAGGTTGTTGATTCTTTAGAGGATCACAGAATATCGACGATACGCTGATCAAACGCTGATTAGAAGACCGTTGAGAGGAAATATCTCAAAAGATTCTCCAAAGAGATCGGCTTTTCAAGGCAAGTGTTCTGCTACGATCGATGTTGCGATCGGCCGCGGAACCGGCAGTCGTGATTTGACTTAATAAACGTTCGTCGTCGATACGCGATCAGTCCATTGCGGTGGCGACTCCGGCGGAACGGAGGTTCTCCCCCCAGGCTGCGGCAATCGCTCCTAAAATCATCCGCATTCCCGCGGCCAGACTTTCGCCGTTGTCGGTTGACCCGTGACGTTCCCCTGTGGCTATGACAAAGTCCGCCGCGGGCATATAGAGAAGGGCGAGCGACGGCCGGATAGATATTTTATTTCGGAGTCTGGCCGGCCATAAATCGCGTTAATGGGGCGATTCTTTAGGGTCGGTTCACAGCGGAGAACGGGTCGTACGACGACCACGGTCACTGCAGATTCAGTCGGGTCGTCGGAGAAAATAGGAGCAACCGCGCTAGGTATGCTACGGGGGCTCGACTTACACACCCGTAACCTCTTGATATATCCTCGCGTCGCTGCGCTATAATCGCGAGACCAGCGTCGTCGCTGATGGCAGCGAGGTGAGCGCGGCTTGCATCTTGGATCAGAGACGCCCGTGTGTATCTTGGCAACGACGTCGTTAAGACGTCGGTCGTTACCGCTGCAGAGCAAAAAACTATCTTCACCGGTGGTGGTGACCTCGACCTCGGCCATCGTCTATCCGTGACTCGTTCTCGAAAAGAGAAAGTTCCCAGCGGAACGCAAACGACCGACGACGCTCGCGTGCCCGGGGATGAAGGAAGATCCCAGCGAGAGCGAGGATGGAACTTTCTTTCAGCGCGGAATGGATGGATGATGGACGCGTTAAAGATTTCTAGTTTTTGAAGGACCAAAGGGGTTTCGTTTGCTTCTGCGCGTTTGGAAACTTGCGACTCTTGCTTTTATTTCTGTGAGCGGAAGGTAACCTCTTGTTCCATGCATGCCCACTCGTGGTTATTCATAGTTCAAGTTTCACGCATTTCGCAGTCTATAATCGTGATTCTGCCACGCGGCACCCGGTGGCAGTATAAATAGACGCCATGTGGAAAACAGCGTAATCTTTGAGCATCCAATAAAATTCAGGCGTTGCGCGCCTCGCTTGCATTCGGATCGATGGAACCAGTTTGCGTCGAGAACCAAAAGTCGCGTTAGTCGCGTGAAGGTTGAGTAGCAAATCTAACCGTTTGATCGTTTCGCCATTGTCTTCGTTTTTCTTTCTCGACTTCGGCGACGCCGAAACTTTCGCCGAGCTCGCTTCAGCGAAAGAAACGGCGGGACGCTGAAAGTTTCGGCAAGAAATTAACGATCCTCGCGCGACGAACTTTTATCCCGTCCGCCGGTTTTGCGAGGCGTTGCGCGCGTTTTTCTTTCGCCGCGCGTCCTCTTCGAGATAGGAACGCGCGGCCTCTATTTAAAGATAGCATCTGAAGCGAATTACCGATGAATACCCCGGAGAGACACCGATAGCGGAGGCGAAAGGCAGAAGACTTCATTAGCGAAGCGGTTGGAACAACGGCGTAACCGCGAACGAAGAACGACCGCAGAAATTAGGGGCCCGGCTCCGTGATATCGTCGTCTAAACTTTCTACTCCCTTCGAGGCGAACCTCGTACGCGCGGTTTCCACGCTTTGATAAACACCTGCAGGTGTTTGTTATCGAGATTTTCATTTCCCGGCACTTCCAACGCCGAGCGTTTGCAATATATAGCGTGCCGATAAATAGGGGCTGGAAATAAATTCAACGAGCCATAATATTAGTTTCGGTTTATTTTCGCAGCGTTTTCGAACCGGCACCATTATTTCCCGTCGGAGACTCGATCCGGAAGATGCGAATTCGATTCGGCCGACTGTTCCAACGATATGTAAATACACACGTTGGAAATCGATGAGATTCGCACGGAACGAACGCGTTGTAAACGCGCGACCCGCTCGAATATGATTCCGTAGAATATCCAATTCCGCACCTCCTCCCTCCCCAGAGGTTTGTGTCTCGATTTATTTTTTTGCATTTCTCTCTCTCTCTCTCTTTTTTGTTTTTCTTTATTTGTTCGTTCTCGTTGTTTCTGCACGCGAGATGCGTGCTCGAAAACGAGTATCGACGCACTTGAAAAACGCATTGCATCGATACACCATTATTCGGATTGATGCGCGATAAACTCGGCCGTGTGTACGCGCGTGCTAGCTAGCGCGCGCTCCACCGCCGCCGCCGCCGCCGCCGCCACCACAGCGGAAGAGGAAAGCGGGAGTGGAACTGCAATTTCTCTAATTGCATGCTTTTATCCTCTGTGTGCAATACTTTCCGCGACTCGTGACGCAGCCCGTACCGATGGTACTTGATTTCCATCGATTGAGTTTTATCGCCGCTGGAAATATTGAAAACATTTTCGTTTGCCGCGCTCCGAAAACTCAACACAGCTCCCCCCCCCCACCCATTGGCCGGTGCGGCCGCCGGTCTCAAAAGCGGCTCGCATTCCCCCGTTATATATTTTAACGTTTTAACGTTTCGCTATTATTGTTTCCGGTCCCTTCGTCCTTCTCTCCCCCCTCGCCCCTCCCCTCCTCTCCCCGTCGTCAGTGGTATTGTTTCAATCGCGTATCGCGATATCCATCGTTTGCCGCGAGTTCTTTAACAAGACGAACCGGACATTGAAACGAGCTTCTCCTCTCGTTTCGAGCAATTCTCGCAAACGTTAACGCCACGTAGTCCGATCGTTCGATGCGATTCGACGTTAGGTGAAGATAATTTCACAACGTGGAACCTCTCCAGCGATAAGAGCGATTCTCTCTCGCAATACACGACCTTTGTGTTTATCTGCACGATAGACGATAGATTGCTCTTTCGCGAGAGATCCCTCGTCTCTTTTTCATCCCCTGGAATCGAAGTCCCACGTACAAGATTGAAACCAACGGAAGCCCGCTTCTTATCCGTCAGCCGATCAGTGCGTGACATTGCTGCTTGGCAGACGACTCTTCTTCGAGAAGGAACCTCTGTTAAAAAAAAAAAAAGCTGCACGACTTGTACGATTCGTCTCACTGAAAGGCCCAGGAGCAACTGTTTTTTTTTTTGCCATAAAATTTTATTAATATGGAAACATTTGAATCGATGCAAAACAAATTAGAGACAACGCCACTCCTACTCGAGGTCTACGCCACGCCCCCTCACGAATCACGTGACTCAAATCAACCAATCGCTAATTTTCGTTGCATCAGCGTTGCACCTGAAGAGGCCCGATTTTCCGGGTTACCTCCGCTAAAATCACTTTCAGTGATAAAAAAAAAAAAAAAATACCAGCCGGTGAAAAATCGATCGTTTGATGATGAATTCCCGTAATGTCTGCTGCAGACTGCAGTATATACGGTTTCATCGCGAGCGAGCGTGCTCCGTGGATTTCGAAATAAAGCTTCGTTGGTTGGTTGTGGATCTGCCGGCTGGGGGAGAGGAGGGAGGCTCGAACGAAAGGGAGACAATCATTGTTGAACGGAACGGAAGTAAATCGAAAGAGAGAGGGAGAGAGAGAAAGAGAGAGAGAGAGAGAGAGAAAGGAACTCGGCACTCTTAATCTCGAAGGTTTATCGAGGCAGACGTAAATCTGTCCGAACGCCGGGCGTTCTCCTTTGCCTTATCGATCGAGCCTCGATAATCGACTTACCCTCCCCGAGGAGCGTGCCTTCGATCCTGACACCGCCGCCTCCTCTACGAGTTCTGGAGGAATCAATTACAATAATACAGCGAGAGCTTCTTCCGTTCGAGTAAACGTCAGACGGGATAATGCGATTCCCTGTTGCAGACGTTGCAGACGCGGCTATGTGCCCTGAAAAATGAAACTAATTTCTGCGAACGGTGGACGACGACGACGACGACGACGACGACGACGACGACGACGTTTCCCGCGACAGAGCGGCAAAGAGCGGGTTAATTAAACGGAAGTTTGAAATATCTTCGAGTGAAAGTTGTGCGCCGCGCGGCAACGCGACGCGATTCAAAAAGTATCGGAAATGGAAGTAATTAAAACGCGATTCGCGTTTGCTTTGTCCGCTGTTACAGCTGCAGAGCAGCCGGAGGATCGAATTGCAGTTCTTGTTGAATTTTTTCGCAGCTTCCACGTCCGAGCCGCGAAGTTATTTTAGTATCGGAGCACGGTGAAATCGAAGAGGCGGTTCCAGAATAAATGCAACACGGTCCAAGTGGCGTTGCCTCGACCTACGCACGCGAAAGAAACGGCTATCACGCGGTGCAGTGCGGATCCGTTGCGTTTCCTGGTAATTTTCATGGATTTCCAAGTTGAGAACAAAAGTGACCAAGTTACACACGTTCGGCGTTGCTTTTTGCTTCACTGACCGACGAACATTTCGGGCATCATCCCGCGTGCTTTCGTAAATACGAACTAGCCAGTGCACACACGCACATTCGGTGAACGAGAGTCGACCAACAATGACCAATGTGAATCAACGGTCGCGATATTAATAGGATGTTAAATTAATATTGTCGGAAGGAGACAAATATAGAAGCCCGACAAATAATATCGGCCCGCGTAACGACGAGCAACGACGTGGAAGTGTCATCGATCAGCCCCCGATATCGCTTGTGAATTACCACCGACCGCGCAACTCTTCATTACTTGAAAACGTCTCCGCGCTCCTCGTTATTATTCTATCAAACGCGAGCGATACGTAATCTCCGTAAAAATTGTTTTTAATACGTAGTTTCTCCTTTTCTTCCTTTTTCCAGCGTGGACCACTCGCGGACAGCCAGCTCGATGTTTTCCAATTAAAATCGAACCGTTTTCCCAGCGGACGCGAGATTACTCGATTTCGCGTGCCACGCGTCGAATAATTTCAATCCATTATTTCCGACTCGCAACTCGTTGATTCGCTTTTTTTCGCTTCCTCTCGACGGGGAGTGGACAAAAAGAAAGAAAGAAAAAAAAGTAAGAAGAAGAAGTAGAAGGAGAAGAAGAAGAAGCAAAAGAGAAAACGGCTCAAACGAGATCCTATTGGCAGCGTCTGATAAAATGGCCACTCGATGCCTCGGACGGGCGAAGCCTCGGACTCGATTTCGGATCGAATTCTGATCCCCCAAGCGTGCCGTGATTCTCGATAAACTCCGGCTACTTAGGAATGCCAACGAAATAGAAAAAGGCTCCCTCCCTTCCCCCAACCCCCCGCCCACCCTCTCACGATCCCGTTAGCAGCAATCGTAAGATAGGAAAAAGTGACTTTCGGTGTCTCTGATCGCGATCCAGGTCAACCGGGGGTCTGTCCTCGAGCCGTGACACCGTCCTCGTGGAGACGGTGCCCGTAAATAATTCAGAAGGAAAGGCGCCGAGAGGCTTTTCCCGCGTCGCCATGACGACAGATTACCGAGTCTGAGGATGTGCACGGCCTACTCCCTGCTATCTCTCTCCTCTTCTTTCACGTTCGGTCCACGTTCGTGTCGCGCGGAGATACGTGTCTCTCTCTCTCTCTCTCTCTCTCTCTCTCTCTCTCTCGCTGTACGTTCGTCGTGGAAAGCCTTCACGGAGTCGGCTAACAGGAGGGTGGATCGAACGAGGGGGACTGTAATTTCGTTGGGACAGTTCTTACAATTTGTCGGACATCGTTTACTCGCTCGTTCCTTTGGTACACCGCAGAAGATCGGAGCGGGCTGATGACGAATTGTGTAATGTAACAAGCTTAAGAAACCCGCGGCCACCTAATCCCAATTTCGCCTTCGTTTCGAATCATTCAGCCAGAATGTTTTCGACGTCTTTGCTCCGTGTACATGTACACGAATTTTCGACGAATTGGGTTGATGACGAATTGTGTGATGTAAGTTTTGTGGGCTTAAGAAACTTTGGGACACACGATGGGACACTTTGTAGGAGTCTCTAAGGCTCGTTCGATCGAGGAAGCTCGACGTATCGAGGATCTCGGGTGCCGGCGACGAAACTTGCGTTACCTAGTTACAAAGTTCTTTTCCGTGAGATTCTCACTGTCAAGAAATAAACGCTAGGTATTTCGAGTTGCGAATGTACTCGAATTATATTTGTACAGACTTCTCTTCTCGAGAATTCTCAAGAAACTCGCGGAAACACCCGGTAAACACACACTCCTCGTCAATAAGAACAAACTGCGTGTAGGATTGAGAACGGCGATGTGACTCGTTTCTCTTGGTGCTGCTGCCGGCCACGAAGCGGAAGAGAGAAAGACGGCGAACGCGAGGAGAAGAGAGACGCTGATGGGGCCAAGGATACCGTGCACGGGCGCAACAAGCCGTTCTTTCTTCGGCAGTCTCCTAATCAAAGTAGGCTGGCGTGTATTCACGGCCTAATTCGAGAAAACACGCGGCCCCTTTCAAGCCTTTGATCGCGCGTTACCATCGCATTAGGTGCGTGTACACGAGCAACAGCAGCAGCAGCAGCAGCAGCAGCAGCAGCAGCAGCAGCAGTCGAGGCCAGCGAGCTTTTCACGGCCTTCCTTTTCACAGGGCACTCGTTATTTCTCCGCGTGAAAGGAGCTCGGGCACGAAAGGAGAAAGAAGCTCGCCACGCTGTTTCGTTGCCCGTGCCCAGCGCAGCTCGCGGCGCAAATTATTTTCGTTCACTTTCTCGAGCGATCGGCTCTCAACGGGCAGCGACGCCACGCGATTAATAGACGGCCAGCTGGCCGTTAAACGCGAAACGTTAATTAATAATTAGAGGAAGCCCGGCTCGGACCGTGATTACACTGCGAAACTGATAAGCGGACGGAGCCCCGGAACCGGTTTGCACCTCGGGCGAAACGAGAGAT
Source organism: Melipona bicolor (assembly GCA_030673865.1). Taxonomy (NCBI): domain Eukaryota; kingdom Metazoa; phylum Arthropoda; class Insecta; order Hymenoptera; family Apidae; genus Melipona; species Melipona bicolor. Next base: position 30,237 of record JAHYIQ010000041.1, on the reverse strand, counting down.
CGCGTCTCAAAGTAGCTGCTCGCACCCTGGCTCTCCTCTGTGCTGATGAGATCGTTCGAGGTACAGAGAAACTTTCGCTTCTCTTTCGTTTACAGTCGTCAGTTTCCACGCGTTTCCAACGTGATAAATATCAAAGAGATTTTCCTTCATTTACGTCTCGATTAATTTCCCAAGTTTAATTACGCCGACGTTAAAGAATAAACTACGCACGCCGGCGTGCTACTCTGTGTTTATCGCGGCATTTGCGCGGTAATTAATTAGAATCGACTGTATCGCAGTTTGCGCGGCTGGGAAAAATTTGCAAATATCGTTTTACAGCTTCTGACAACTTTACTAATGAGTTTGACAGGTTTAAAGACATTGGTGTGTATTAGTTACACAGCCCGAGCAACTCTTAATACTTTAGTACCCCATGCTGACTCTCTTGGACTCTTCCTGAAAATAAAGTGTTTGAACGTGGAAGAAAAATTTATCATTTATTTTATTCGAAGAACGAGGGAAGAAACAATTTTTTCTGTTAACAATTTTTTCCGCGTGAGCTTTCAATTTTAGTTTAATAGTTGGAGTTTATGTTTAATTCACACCAAACAAGGTACATGAAAGTAATATTTTTATCAGTAGAAATATAAGCACATTAGAGAAGTATGTAAATCTATAAAATACTACAAATCTTCAAATAATACACATGATACAATTATTAATTGAACTGATAATCTACTTGTATAAAAAGAATTCTAAGAGTAAACACACTTTCAATTTTGCCTGAAACCAGTGTAATTTTCATGGTGATATCAATAAATTGACAATGACGTGGCATTAACTACGATCACGACGCGCGACGTGTTATTATTTTGACAGAGTTGACGAGCGAAAGTGGTACAGGAATGAGATACAGCGGGCATTTTAATTGATCTTGGGACGTGAATGCGGACCGTGGCCTAGTGAGACCAGGCGGCTCGCGAGATCCGCGCTCGCTAATGGTATTTCTAATTTTGCAAGGAAAGTCACGCGCGATTCGCGAGGGAAGCAGAGTGGCATTGGTCGGTTGGTCACGTTCGAGACTCCATCAGCCGCCATTTCAATCTTCAACCAGAGTCTCGATAAACATACTCGCCTTTTGCCCTCCCCGCCGCGCCATTCAATTTGCATTCTTTTCGACGCGGCTCCCCCGAGCATCCAGCTCTCGTATAATACAGCCCGGTATAATACAGTCGTTACACATACCGAATAAAACAGCAAGGATATGCTTGTTTACTGAGAACACTTTCTAGAAACTAGGAACGGACGTCGAATTTCCATTATTTTGATTACTTTGTTTATTTTCTCAGAAATCACAACAGATATCTCACTGTCCGAGTTGGAACTTTTTCCAAATTATGAAACACGATTCGCATCGATGGAAAAAAAAGAATAAATTTGTCTGCTTTGAGGGAACTTTGAGGCAACTTGGCGATTCGAGGGCAGAGGGATAATTTCTAATAACGTCGGGTGATAATAGAAATGGCACCATTGGCACTCCATATTGGAAATATCACCATTGATGCTCTTCGACCGCGAGAAGTGAAATTTCATTGTGAAGTAGAATCCAGCGGCTCCCTTTTCACAATTTGCGTTAAATCGTGAGTGTATCACGAGACGCGGAAGACTGCGGGAAAGAATCGCGGGGGGCGAGGGGGAAAGTTTCTCTTAATTCATAGAGCGCGGTACCGCGGGCATCTCGTTCCAGAATCGATTGCTTTCGAACCTTTTAAACAGCGCGCACAACGCAATCTCGCAGGAGGGACGCAATTTTTAGAGGGAACCTGTTCGATTCGAACGGGTACGTCGAATTTCCTGTATGACTTTCGATCAATTAAATATTGGACAAGCCGTTTTAACTCTGCCGCCGGAATATCGAATTAATTTTATCATCGGCGGCGCCCTGTCCAACCCTGTCGGGAATTCACGATTTCGTTCGTTTTTCATTTCGGCGAGCTTCGTTGTTATTTCGTTAATTGGGGGAAAAAAAAAAAGAAAAAAAGGAACGAGCGTTTCAAGGATGGATCTTCCGCGCCGAATGGCAAAATGAAGTGTTAAATCGCGCCGTTCTCGCCCCGAAACGTCCACGCCCGCGCTGACAGTAATGACAGTAATGATCGACACGCACGCCATCGAGCTGCGTTTGTTCGATAATCGCGCGTCACCAGCTCGAAGCCTTCGCGGAAGCCTGTCATTATTTCGTCCAGCGGCGGCGACGCCAACCGTACGCAATTTCTGGACCTCCGGAGGAATTTTCACATTAGCGTGCCTGCGAACAGTTTTAATTTCGTCGTTCGTCGAAATTCTGCGAGTTCTCTCTTGATTCTCACGTTTGTTCGATCATCTTTCGCTCTCAATTGTTGCGACTGAAAAGACACGGTCGCCAACTGGATTTTCACGATATTGGATAATAGCAACAATCGTAACGATCCTCTAATAATAGGTTTGATAATAGGGACGATTATTACTGCAATTCTACAATCAGTACCGATTGCGTGATTACACGTTTGACGACAAGAATTGCTACCTTCGGCTTGTTTAATCACTTCGTTTCAACGATTACGTTAATCAGTGTCTGCAAATGTTTAACGTTGTTATCAGTCCGCTATCTTTCGGTTAACATTGCCAATCGATTTGTGCAATTATTGGAATACAATATATATTGTACGTCGCTCTTAGTTACATGCCTGGAATCTCTGTCCGTTCGTCGCGATTTTAGTATCGCCATACTTTCCGGAACAGCGTGTCAGAAATGTTTTAACGAGAAATTTCTGAAATTATCGATCGGCGACTCGACGAACAAGTAAAAAGCGTAATTGTCAGATTCTGCGGATTTTTATACGTTTATGGGAAAATTAGAGGCACGAGCGAAATATCCAAAGTGTTGCTTGTTTAATTAAAATATAAACTGTATGTGTCGTTGAGTTTAAAAATTTCTAAAGTCATATCATGTATCTTTTCACGTGTTTTTTACATTAAAAAAAAATGATATTTTTAAAAACATACTTCTTCCATCCGATTCGTCTCTTGAACGATTTGAAGCATACGTCAGGATTTTCGTACTATTACCAATAAATTACCAATAAAGATATTCAAGTGGGGCCTGGTTTTCGTGAAACACTATGTATATCGTTGAACGTAAATCAGGTTTTATCGAAACTCAGAAACGTTATTCAGATTTCAAGCGTATTTTCTCATTGGATCGCGGAGATTTCCCGTGAATCGAGCGTTGAGGAGATGAAACCGGGACGCGTAGACTCTGTTGCAGCGAAGATGGGAGAGGAGAGAGCGTCACGCGAACGGTGCACGTCGCCGACCCCTTTTGATCCCTCTTGGCCTTCTAACAAGCGAATTAAAATAGGCACGGCGTAGAACGTACGTACGTTGCACGCCGCGTACACGCCACGTCTATCTTTCGGCCGCTCTCGCGTTTCATGCTTCTTTCTCTCGGCTCTCCGCCCTTTTTTCCAACCCTCGTCGTTCCTTCCTGACTGAAACCGCCGCAGCAGCCGGTTCGCTGACCGCGTATATCTCTCGCGCGTTTCCTTGAGAAAGGAAATCGCGTCCTTCTCATCTCTGCTCGCGTTCAACTGTACACTGCCATCGCGCCTGTTCGCAGGAAACAGCCTGAATCCCCAGCAAGCTTCTCCCGCGACTTGGCAGGAGATTTGCAATTTACGGTGCCTTCTCTTTCTTGAACTTGACTCGAAACTCCAATTTCGACCTTGCTTCTCTGAACATCCGCTCAAAGTCCGATCACTCGATTCGTGTAACTGGTCTTCTAATCAGAGATATCGAGAGTTTATGACTCTGCTGTATCAGTGAATCAGCGTGGATCCAAGTAAGAACTTCAAACGCGTCTATACACGTAACTGTACTTTCTCGAACCTGTTCTTGAACTGAATTCTGCGATATCTTTCGACGAACGATGGCAACTCCTGATTGAATTGAATTAACCTCGTCTATTAATATAACTAAGTCTCGTGTACCGGTTCGGCTCGAAGACGAAGAAAAATTCGAACGCTGATAATAAGAGCGATCTTTGTCGGCAAAGCTGTGTATTGTAATTTTTCCTTGGTCGAAGACATCTTTCTCTCGCATGCGTTGGAACCACTCGGTTCCGTCGTCGCTCGTCTCTGAAGCAACTGTTCCAAAGTTGGTCGCCGATCCGTTGGCAATAAATAAACGCAGAGACACGGCAGCCGAACTGATTTCTTTCTCTCGCGCCAACTGGTTACCCAGTTCGCACGCGCGGTCTGGCCAAGTAAATGGTTGGAAACAGGCGGCGGTGGCGAGCCAGCCGTAATTTCGCGTATTTCCTGCCGCTGGCAACGACATGAAAATGCAAACATGCCCTCTCACCTCGGCCGCGCCGTTTGTTCTCGTTTATCCTCATTGTGCGCGATGACAACGCGCCGCGCCTCGTATCACATCCAGCTTCCGGCGTGCACAGTCACTGAATTAGATGTGTCACCTGCGAATATCATTAACGGCCCTTAGGATGCAGCTGCGTTTCTGCCGCGGCCTTCCATCCCTCCTCTCTGCCTCTTTAATCCGACGGGATCAGAGGGGACGTGTCGCGCACGATGTTTGAACAGGCGCGGAAACGCGCGATAACGCCGGCCCCGCGCCAACGGCGATAATGGCCGGAAGGACAAACGATCGCGTACGCTCGCTGCTTTCCTCGCTTTTTGCCGGTCACGCTGCACGCGGAACCGGAGATTATCCGCCGGCCAGGCTGAACGAAAAATATCGCGGCTCGGATCTATCGCGCCGCTTCGCTCGCTTGGCTAATTCCTACCGCCCCCCGCCCCCCCCCCCCGCTCTATTGTTTCCTTCAACGTTTTATCGACAAAGATTTATCAAATCTACAAAGTCTGGATATTGGAATTCATTAATTTATTAATTTATTTATTTGGAATCTGACGAGCAAATGTTCTGTAATACAGAAAAAGAAGAAACTGCACGACTTGTACCCCAGTACGATTTTTCAGTACTCACTGAAAGGCCCAAAAGCAACTGTTTGACTTTTTTGCCATAAAATTTTATCGATATGCAAACATTTGAATCGATGCAAAACAAATTACAGGCGCGATCGCTCGGTACCAGACAACGCCACTCCTACTCGAGGTCTACGCCACGCCCCCTCGCGAATCACGTGACCCAAATCAACCAATCGCTAATTTTCGTTGCATTAGCGTTGCATCTGAAGGGGCCCGATTTTCTGGGTTAAATCTTTCAATGATAAAAAGAGTCTTACACAGTCCTAAGGAATCTTCAAATATATAGGGTGGTTTCAAAAGTTTCTTCTCACTTTTAATAAAACATTAGAATATAAGAAAAAATTAATTTCATTAATTTTAAATTAAATTCAAGTTCAAACGCATGAACTTAAATTGGTGTATTTTAATCCATAATAAAAGAAAATTGAAAAAGATAAAAAAATTCTTTCAGTTTAAGATTTATTTGAGTAAGAAGTCAGAGAAAGAAATTTCGCTATTTAACGTGTCTGCGAGCAAATTAACATCGTTAGCATAGCGATTGGCTTCTGTATATAATTTCTGTATCTACACGTCAAAATCAATGATTTCAACGTGCGAGGATGTAAGCATCAAAATAAAAGATTTCACTTTTTCTAACTGCGAAACAGTTAATGTCGGTGTTCAATGAAAATAAATGGAAACCACTGGGATCTTTTCACACCCATCTCGGCGCAAGATTATTTTTACTCGCGTTTCTAATCGAATCTCACGACCTACATCGAACGCGGCGAAGATCGAACGTAAAAATATTCCCGCGAACGGTCGCAGCACGGATCATTGACGCGAAGGTGGTATCGAGTTGCGGTCGGGTAGCTGGCATCGAGGGTTGGCTGGCGACGAAAAGAAAAAACGTGGTTGGGGACAGAGCCGGGGTGTCGCTCGGGAGTCGTTAAGGCGCCACCGCGTGATTAATCTCCCCGGTGCAGGGCGAAAACGTCACTGATTCTCGCATCGAGTGCGTTGCTTGGAAGCGTCATGCACGCCCGGTTGAAACGAAACGAAAGTGTGCACACGATCGTTTCCACCCGACGACCACGTGCGACAGACGCGTGACGAGAGCCGTGCTCTCGCTTCCTCCGCGCTTCGCCGCGTATCGTCGTCTATCTACCTACTACTGAAGGAAATTGCAACGAGGACGAGTCGCCGACTTCTTTCCGCTCCGTTTTCAGCGGCCGTCAGGATTATCGATTTTTAGCGGCTTGAATATTTTCGTCGCGACTCTTTTCTCTACCCGGGAAGTCAGTTCGTAATAATTGATTTGATTTACTCTTGACGCACATGCTTCGTGCATTTCATTCTGGAATAGATTACGCGCTTCCTGTATTTATTCGGGACAATGAAGTGAATAAATTCTTCGTTCCACGATTTTTATTACCCCGAACGCGGAACGTATTTCGAGCAAAAATTTTACCGCTACTTTTCACTTAGTAACAAATTCCTTAACTGACGCTCAAACAAAACAACAACAGCCACGCGTTAGTTCCGTTCGCTGGCTACCTGAGTCTACGTTTCGCATCTGGTAAACTGATGCACGAACGTCATTCGATTATCATCGAAGTAACGAAACGGAGAGACAGATGCGAAGGTCTATCGACCCTGCGATCCCTCGATCCCTCGATCCCGTTAACCAGACGTGCCACCGATAATAGTTTTATGCCGCTTCCTCGATTAAATCGTAGGCCGGGTGTAATAGAGGCCACGAGTCGGGTGGGAAGTTTGCGTGCAATTACGTTTGTTTGCTCGGACCAGAGATGAGAACTGATCCTCCCCTCGTGTGGACCCGCTAATCCTCCGGCTCCATTAAGATTCCTGGGGACTAGGTTCGACCTCTCGTCGGGATATGGTTATAACCATCGACCCTCTTCAACATCCGACGCTGTTTTTTCTCCTCCTCCTCCTCCTCCTCCTCCTTCCCCTGGCTTGTCTGGCTCTGGTTATACTTTCTGCTCGTCGCGTGAATCGTTCGAGGTTTTAATATTTCAAGTTTGACGCGCTGACGAGGGGAAGCGTGTGTTCACACGCGAAGGGCTACGCGGCCACTTTTGCTCGTTTTATCCGGTTTCTGGTATCTTGCATCTCGTTGACTGATTAATTAAACCCCATTTTTATCACCGTGGTAACTTTCTCTCGCGACTCGGGTATTTCGTGTTTTCAGAAGGCTTTGAAGTGTCCTTCTTCCTCGGCCGCTTTTAAAGAAAGAATCCTTATATAAATCAGTGTTATCAAACTCCAGCGAAACAGTTGAAAGATTGAAAGATAAATCGCCTCTGGCACCGTTGCTTCTAACATTCTCTCACATACTTTCTCCTCCAAGGAGAATCCACCTCTTTCCCTTTTCACGCGATGATCAACGTGTCACGCTCATCATCCTCGTCGATCCTTCAATTTAGCACTCTCTTCCTGACACGTCTGTAATTTATCCACCTTTTCAAACGACATCCAACCGCCGTCGAAACAACGCATACATGTGCGCGTGTACATGGTTCGCAACGCTTATCCTTTCTTACCACGCGTATTATTCTAAAAAGCCGGATAATCGTTCGCATCCGTGCGAATTCGCGCTATTAATCGGCTGATTGCGAGTCATCCGACCGAGGCGAACGAGCGACTAACTCATCGTTGTATGATCGACGTAACCGACCCACAAATGGCCATTGTTTTTCAACGCGTAATCAACGAATCGCTCGTCTTCACGGTGCTGCATAATTCAACGCACGAGGCGAATTTTATATATTCGTTTCGAGGATCGGTGCACACGGTATGTCGCACGCATGGCCTGATGACTGGCCGAAACAGTGACGGTGGTCCAAGGTGAAACGCGACTCGAGCCACGTACCTATCGATTTTATCGTCTCTCGTTTCGGTCAGCGGAAACTTCGGTCAGGAAGTCAGGTAGCACTCGGCACAATACGCCATAAAATTTTCTAGTTAACCCACAGCCGAGATAGTCCCAAGATAACCGGTTATCCGTCGAGCGTACACGGTGGCATAGCGACCGAAGATAAGACGTCGATCTCGTGTCGTGTCTACTCACCGTTGATCCTTGAACTTTTCGTCTGCGTACTTTCCTCTGTGTCCATTTCCTCCGTCACGCTCGCAATCGAATGTTCCTGTCTTCTCTCTAAAGTGATTACCTCGCGAAAGATGTATTCGACTGCGAATTTTCATTTTCGTCGTCGACATTTTCTTTACCACGATGAGTAAATAGTTGCTTGCGAACAATGCAGTGTCGTCGATTATTTCAATCTACTCAAAAGTCGATCTCTCAACATCTGTGCCTGTTCTTTCGTCTGTCACGCTCGGATGTTCTCGTCATCTCCTCAAATTGTTTCGCGGAAAATTATTCGACCGCAAATTTTCATTTTCGTCGCGAGAGGGACATTCGTAACCCAGTTGGTCGACATTTTCTTTACCACGACGAGTAAATAGTTGCTTGCGAAATGCAGTGTCGTCGATTATTTCAATCTACTCAAAAGTCGATCTCTCGACATTCTATCTTCGTACGTTCCGTGTCTATTCTTTCGCTCGGATGTTCTCGTCATCTCCTCAAATTGTTTCGCGGAAAATTATTCGACCGTAAATTTTCATTTTCGTCGCGAGAGAAACATACAACGTAGCCCAGCGCACGGTTGGTCAACATTTTCTTTATCGCGATAAGTAATTGCTTACGAAATGCAATATCGTCGATTCTTTCAACACCACCTGCTCGCGATCGATCGGGCCGATTAAACAGGAGTATCGGCTTCTCGGCTTATTGACGCAACGTTCTCGAAATTTACACTCATCGATCGAGCTCTCCGCAGCACTTTACGTACAACCAATAACCGTACGTAACAGACTACGGAGTACAAAGTTCTGTTGGCGCTCGTGTATGACGGATCGTAAATAGGATAAAGAAGGATGGAAAAGAGTCTCATTGTTTTATTGGTAACGTCTGTACGCTACGAAAATATTCAAATCTACACCGCGAGAGCAAGTACACAAACACTTGCTTACGGACGACGAGAGCGGCCGATCAACGTCGATCAGTGCAAGAACGCGCTAAGAATCCACGTGTGAGGCAATTCCTTTTCTCGATCGGTGGTTAATACGTCGATAGTCTAATAGCATCGGTCGGCCGTGATAAACCTTTGCACCTTCGTCTTCATTAGCCATCAACCACGCCTCGGCTCCGCTAGATCGTTGATCTCGGCAAAGGCCACGAACGATTCTATCTCGGTTGGTTAGGTAACTGTATTTAATGCGGCCTGGCTCAGGTACGCGATGCGTCTTCCGAGGGATTTACTGGCCCGATGGATTTAATTTGTTGCGGTTCTACGCGGGATTAATGCGTACACTGCGGTAGAACCATTCGATAATGTATCGCACCGGAAACATTAGAAAGTCGAATGACCCATGTGGACCCTGGCTCGGGCCAATTATTTTTAGATTTAATTGCTTTGCTTCGATCGCGTCGCTTCCTGCGTGCGTGTCGAATGTAAGTGTTGTTTGTAATTGAATTTCTCGATCTCTGTGATCGTGAACAGACAAAAAAGAAAAGAAAAGAAGAGAAAGCAGATAAAAAACAACCAAACAAAACAAAAAAAAAAAATAAAAAACAGCCGACGTAAAGACTCGTTTAGAGGCAATCACAGGTGCAATTACCACCGCCAGCACCAGAGTGACTCGTGAACCGCGTTAACGTTCGCGTGTAACGGTGAATTTTCTTGCGGAATTGCAACGCGTGCTCGCGCGGAGAGTCTGTTATCTCCGGGGCGGCCGATAAATACTTGGAACATATTTAGAAACGGTTTGATGCCTCGGCAAGGCGGTTCGAGCTTTGGCTGGGGTGGGCGATTAAAGCATCCATCGAGGATCTTCCGATATTTCAATCGGCGGAAGAAAATCGAATTTACCCGGTCGTTCCATTACAAGGGCCGCGGAGCGGGCTACGTCGCCCGATGGAAGAACAAACGAATTACACGGTGGAACGAAATATCGAAAAGGGCGAGCCCGGAGAAGCAATAACGTCGAGCGATGACCGATCGGCGATTACCCGCCAGGGGGATGAAGAAAGGAAAGTATCGTGCCCCGTTCGTTCACGGGATCGAGCAACGAGGATTCAATTACGATCGGGGAAAATTAGAACGGCCGTGTATAGTCGAGTGTGGCCTTTTATCGAGACCAGACGAGATACGATCGGGAGAACTTTGGCCCTAGCGGCCCGCCATCGTCGTCGTCGTCGTCGTCGTCGTCGTCGTCGTCGCGGAAACTTTTGACGGCCGTCGTCTCCGCTCCGGGAATTAATGAGATTCCTTCCTCCGTCGTCGTCCCGATGCTTGGAAAAATATTCCTGACGCTGCGCTTCAGCGGCACCGCGTACCCAACGTCATCCCCCTTTTGTCGAGTCCTCCTCGTCCGAGAGCGAAGAAAGAAACTTCTTTTCCTCGCAGCTGACTCGAACGCTCGCAGTCCCGTGGATTACGCGGCAATTTTAAACTTATTTCGACGTCGGATTTATGTTTACCCAGAAAACAACGAACCTTCGAGATTCTCTCTCTCTCTCTCTCTCTCTTTCTTTCTCTCGTGTCGGACCTCTGTTTTTCAATCTGTTCTCCCTCGATTTTTTTTTCCCCTCTTTTGGCGCTCTCATCGTTTGTTTCACCGTTTCCCCTTCGCCTCCGCTCGGGAAAAGAAAAAAAAAAACTTTCTTCGTGTTTTATATTCGATGCGCGGCCCCTTCCCGGGATTAACCGGGCATTAGCGTCTCGCCGTGGAGGATCAGAATTTCTCCGATTTATCGTCCCGTTGTCTTTGCCTGCCTTCCACCTCCTGCCGCTTCGTTCTCCCAATCCCTTTGTCTCGATCGTGCTCCACGCTCGCATTTTCCTTGACTCCGTCTCCGGACGGTCGAGCACGATCTTTCGGGCTCGAGCGAAACAACGAGCCCGTAAATTTGGCCAGTAAATTCGTTACGCCTTTCGAATCCCAGAGAGAGAGAGAGAGAGACAGAAAGAGAGAGAGTTTCGCAGTTACGTCGGCCGTAGCGCGCCTCATTGGATTACATACTTTAGTTGGCAGAGACCGAGTCTTTGTGCCTTTGTCGATATGGTGCAACTGGGCGTTTCTCTCTCTCTCTCTTTCAGCGACGGATAACAATCGCGAGAATGACGTAACGAGAAACCATCGTGCAGCTTCGCTAAATCGCGAATCAATTTTCGGGATGGATCTTTTCGTTCCTTCCTTCCTTTGAAGGTAGACGTAGACAGCAAAAGACAAAAAAGGAAAAAAAAAAAATTAAAGAAAGGGAGAAAGGAAACGGTGACTCTGAAATGAGATTCGTTTTCCAGCGATATTCGCGAGAAACAGAGCACCACGGTGGAAGGGGCGGGGAGGGACGCAGTTATTAAATTGAACCGGAGGAAGAAAGGTGAATTTCACTCTTCGGGACCTCGTTGTCGTGCCTATTTTATTTTCATCGAGTTCCCGAGATTTAAGAACAAATTCGCGAAATTAAACTGCGCACCTTAACCGAGCTTTAAACTGAATTTTTTAGCGAAACGTTCGTTGATTACTCGGCTTTCAAAGGAATGGAGCCCCCGTCTCCCGGGAGGAGGTGGAGGAGAGATTTCTCTTCTGCTCTCGAGGTTCCCCGCGCACGCAAAATCCGACACGGGGAAGGGTGGACACGGTCGCGCGCCATGTACCGCAAGTTACACACAAACTCTCTACATGCCCGGCGATGTTCGCGCGCGTTCTTTCACACGGGCCAAGTCGGTCTGGAATTAGTCGGCGGCCGGATCCACCGAGGAACTATTTTCGGTATTTCTAATTCCGGTGGATCGGCAGGAGCGGCGGAGGGAACTCGAGGGCCGGGCGAGGGAACTTTTAAATTGGAGTTTTGACTGGACGCATTGAGACGGACTTAATGTGATTTCGAATTGGCCGGAGGCGCGCTTGCTCGCGCGAGCGCGCGCGCGTACAAGGGAAAGAGAAATCGAACGAAGCTGGAGGAGAAAGAGGCGGAGCAGGGTGAATTCGACATCCACCGACGCTGACGCCGGGCTTGCGAGACCTGTCCGTTCCTCCGACACCCTCCGTCCACCCCTGCCTACCACCCGTCTCTCCCTTCGTTCTTCGTCCTCCTCGAGGCAAAAAACGGGGGAATCCCGTTGAATGAGACCGATTGACTTCACCACCCCGACAAAAGATCCGTCGGATCGCACCAGGAAATTCAGCCGCCACGTTTTTCCTGCCTTCGAATCAGAAGGGTATTCGCTGGATGCATCGACGAAACGCTAGGGGAGCTCTCGCTAGGACGTGTACACGCGAGTTCGAGTCCCCTGCGTTTCAACCTCTGGTGGAAGAAACTCGGTCTCACACGAGCGGGCTCGTCCGAGTCGAAGACGTTTCGTGAATTTATCGTTCGCTTTCCTTTATCCTCGCTTGACCACGTCGAGAGCTGGAAATTGGTTCGCGCTTTTTTTTCCTAAATATATTCAGCTTCTTTTACGATTCTTTTGTTCATCATAATCGTGTGAAGACTGGGAATATGAATTTGTTACAGGGTGTGCGAGCTTTTTATTTGTGTATTTCACGAAGAATCGTTTGAGTCTCTAAAAGTACACTGTTTGACATCTATAATCATTTTGGTAATTCTGGTGTTAAAATTGAAAAGAAGATCGTAAGGCAAGGGTTAACAACAACTTCTCAGAGATTTCTCAAAAATATATTGTCGATCTCCACGGCGAACGCCTAATTCGCAAACGGCGTCGAGCCACGAGTTAATCGTCGAGCGACGTATTACAAAGCGATCGTAATATCGATCGATACGAAAGTGTACACCGCGCGCGCCGGAGAAAACAAATACTTGATCGGGAGTACGCGAACGGTTATTATTACGTGGACATTTATCGTTCGAGCAAACATCGATCTGCCCATCGGTTCGCAATCGGAAAGTTTACCCATACTTTTAACGTTAATCACCGACGAAGCACGACCGACGAAAACCAATTTCGGCAAACGAAAATAATTTCCTGGCCAATTCCAGGACAATCCTATCGAACGGCCGTGCGCGCGAGAACGCCCCACGCAGCCGTGTACACTTTCCGCGATCGTGAAACAATGGGACCGTCTAATCTGCGCGGCCGAATCTCTCGCCGCGACGGCATTCATCCGTGCGCTAGGCTGTACCACGGAGATAACACGCTCTTTTTCCGTCGTCGTCATTATCGAACGATTTTGTTCAGCGGAAGCGGCTAGGTGTCCGGGGGGTGAGCAAGGAACCGCGGCGCCACCCGCTAGATTAAACACGCCGCGCGATTGTGCAAGATGTAAATTTATTTATCAGCGTTATTCATCACATCAGCGTGCAGAGAATTTCATTTATCAATTAAATATTTTCGCTTTATCGTTTTAAACGGCAGAATGTTAATAATTGAGGGTGATTGCTATGCTAACGATGTTTCGTAAAAATCAAAGATACTGGCGATATTATAACGAGGAATATTGAAAAAAATTTGCAAATAGTACCAGAAGAAAGTATATGGAGAATTTGATTTATCAATTAGATATTTTCGTTGAACTTTATCGTTAAATGAGGGAATGTTGATAACTGAGGATGCAGGTTTTTAAAAATAATTGTTAAATTATCATGCGAATTTTTGTAAAAGCTGACGATATCAATTATTATAATATTACGAGGAACAATATTTGAAATATTTGTAAATAGATAAAGTACTAGAAACGTATATAGAGAATTTAATTTATCAATTAAATATTTTCACATTAAAACGGGAGTGTTTGAATAATTGAGGATGTAGGTTTTTAAAAGTAATTGTCAAATTGACAGAGTTTTATAAAAGCTAAAGACACAAACTATAACTGTAATATCTTAGCGAACAATGTTTAAAAAAATTTTAATAGGTGGAGTGCTGGAAACACATACAGAGAATTTAATTTATCAATTAAATATTTTCACTTCATCATTAAAGGGAGTATTTTTGACGTAGATTAACAATTGAGGTTTTTAAACGCAATTTAGCAAAATTTTATAAAAGCTAAAAATGTAAACTGTAACGTTATTGTACATACTACAGCGAGCAATGTTTAGACAATATTTAAATAGACAAAATACCAAAAACGGTCGCACAGACACGATGCACGGATCTATCTAGGTGATGGGATAAAGAGGCGAACGAAAACAAGCAAACGAGCAACGGCAGCGTGTTACCTGTACTTTCGCACGGCGATTCCATTCATCCTGGTAGCAGCGACCGCCGCCACCACTATTAACCCCAGCCCCCTCTGGTCTAGCAATTAACCCAAGTGCGGGATTCGCAAAAACGGATTTCCCGAAAGCGTGGCGTTAAATTAACGTTTGCCGGCTCTGATTGTCGGACCGTGGCTCGTGTCGCCCGACCGGAAATCGCAGCTCGAAAGGGTCGATTAAACGACCGCTCGTTGATGACGCCGACCATCTCGCGTCCTCGTCCGATTGTTCTTACACGTTCAACGAGAATCGCCTTGCGCAGTTCAACACCACTTTTCACCTGTTAATACAAACGAGAATTTACTTTCGTTTAACGTCGAAATTGTCGAAATATCCAACTCTACCGCTCTCGTCCCCCGATACGCGATAATTCCGCATTTCCGCTTACAGAAATCTCATTTGGAGGATTTTTTGAAATATTTTCGTCAAGTTTCACGCTTCTGCACAAAGTAAAATATTTCCAGATTCACAAGTTACGATCCAAATAATTGTTTATAACGCGTCGGATATTTTATTGGAACAAACGTCCTACGAGTGCCAAGAGGAACACTCGGTCGAGTGAAAGAAGCCTTGAGTCTCTCGACGATCGATTAACAACGACCCATCCTGTCTAAGGGTTGAGCTACGTGCGTTCGAGTGCGTGCGCTGGTGAGCACGCACACGCGTCCTCCTACGCGCACGTGCGTCCGCGTAGATAGAAAAAAAAGCAGATAGGGTGTCGTGCCATAATGGTTGATTCGATAACGAGCTCCTTCTCCGAGTATGGAGTGCCTGCGTCCGAATTGGTCGGATTTGTTTTCGGAATGGGACCGGGTCTCGAGAGCCGACGGACAAAAAAGAAAAAGGAGGGAAAAAATAGCGAGGGTGGCTGGCCGAAACGAAGGGGCGGACGAAGAAAGAGAAGGATTTGGTATCGCGCTGCCGCACAGGGCAAAAGAAACGCTCGAATACGACGGCCGATGCAAAAATAAATCCTTTTTATTCAAGTGCCCTTTTTCATCCCTCTTCGCTCTTCCCTCCACTCTACATCGTCGTTCCGTGTATGATCCTGTGAGAAGATCCAGCCTGTGACACCCCTCGCGATCGAGCTCGTTCGTGAAAGAACAACGGGTCGGGGAAATTTTATACCCGATATATGGACGGTACGTTTCGATTAAACGGTGGGATTATGCGTTTCATCAAAAGATATTTCGGTGTGTATATATACTCTGGAAGAGGTCGTGCATTATCGTATCACGGGCTGCTTCGAACGAGCTCGTTCTCTTGTCCGTCTGAAAATCTTTTTCGACAATCGACATATTTGCAGCTTCCTGCAGATCGATCGATATTACGACTTTGGTGCATCTTGATCGATAACGAGGACGATGGTAAATTCTAGAGAATGTGGAAAAGAAGCAAGTGATAAATTTAAATGCTCGAGCATTTCTGGAGCAACGATTCCTTGACCATCTTGTTGCGTATACTCTCACGTCCTTGGGTAACTATGCCGTTGAAGTTTCGCATTCTAGCAACGAGTACGATCTTGGCACAAGTTCCACGCTGCGGCAGTCTGGATCTCGCGAACGATTCCTCCGCTCTTGAATCCAAAGGTGCTCATTGATCGTTAATATTCAGCCGCTGACTCCGGCCTGTCCGGTTTAAGCGTCCATCAGCGACGGTTCGGTTCCTCGGTGCTATTTCTAGACGGCAACGGGTATGCCTACTGGCGATGTTATCTTCTTGTCGTGTCACACCTGGACGCTCGAGAGCCAATGGCCGTCAGAGCCCGCGTTGTTTCACGACCGGAACGTGTCGTGACTGCAAACGGCGTTTCCACTGCGACTCGATCGATCCATTGGACACGGTGATCTTCCATTGTACGCCCTGTCTGACACTCGATCCCTTTCGCAGCTACAGAGATTGCTCATGATCAATGTGGGTCGATCAGAACCTCGCCTCGTGTCTCCCGTCGCAGTTATTCTTCTCCTCGTACGCCGACCGTTCGATCCTGTACAAATTGCAAATCCCGCCACTGTAAACACGAAACCAGCTATTTTTCTCCGGGACATTTGCATGAAACGGATCGATCCTGTCCCGGCCAAGGGATGATTGTTTAGACCGCAACGATCATCAATTTATTCTTTGCGAATAGGGATTTGTGGTTACATAAAAACTAAACGACTTGTAAACGACTAGGAAACGAAGACGACTTTTTTGCCATAAAATTTTCGTATTGATATGCAAACATTTCAATCGATACGAAACAAATTACAGGCGCGATCGCTCGGTACCAGACAAGGCCACTCCCACTCGAGGTCTACCCCACGCTCCTTTACGATTCACGTGACTCAAATCAACCAATCGCTAATTTTCGTTGCATCAGCGTTGCACCTGAAGAGGTCCGATTTTCTGGGTTAACCCTGCTAAAATCACTTTCAGTGATAACAGTTTCGACGAAACGTTCAATCGAGATACGACATAAAAAAAAAAGAAAGTGGTCTCGTTTGATATCGTTACTGTTTCTTCCATCTAAATTTCCTAAATTTCCAATTTTTGCACGAGACACCTTAACAAAGACATTCACGTGGATCCGCGTGGACATCGAGCAGCATTGTACTCCAATTCCATTCGAATTTCAGCGAGCAACACGAGCGATTCGGTTGCGGGCAAGCGTTCGTACATGTACGCGGCCATCCGCTCGTGGAGAACGCGCGCGCACGGTCCAGCTACTTACAGAACGCTCGCGATTCCCGCTATGCGCCCATATAGAACGTACACGCACGCGGAACGCGCGAGTTGCTCCGCGATGCACCATGAAACGCGCGCGTTGCACACGTGCTCGCCAGATGCCCAAGATGCTATGTCGGGGCTACGACTGCCCCGTTCCACATGCAGCCCCCAGTATCGAGCGTGCACGCGTGTGCAGCTTCTTTCCAGGTGAAGTCTGACGATCAGCATCGGCGGTTGCATGGAATTTTATTAGGGTCGAGGGTGAATCTCCATTGTGAAGTGGGTGATGCGTTGGCGCCGTGCGTGGAATTTCAGAATTAAAACTGTATTTTATATAATTGTAACGAAAAGTTGCGAATAAATTTAAACTGATGAAACTCTGTGAAAACAGATTCACTTATTTTGGAGCGTAAAGCTTTTGTTTCGACAGTCTTTTCGAAGATCTTTGATACTTTACATCGCATAGCAAATAGAAAAGTGAGGATACTTTTTTCTCGAAAGTTATAAAAATTCAAACATGTATGTACAAACGTTAAAGAATCTTTTACCACTGAAAGTGATTTTCAGGTGCAACGGTAATGCAACGAAAATTAGCGATTGGTTGATTTGGGTCACGTGATTCGCTAGGGGGCGTGGGTAGACCTCGAATGGGAGTTGCGTTGTCTAGTACTGAGCGATTGCGCTTGTTTTGTATCGATTCCAATGTTTGCATATCAATAAAATTTTATGTCAAAAAGGTCGTTTTCATTTCCTAGTCGGAACAGTTGCTTCTAGGCCTTTCAGTGAGACGTACTGGAGTACAAGTCGTGCAGTTTTTTCATAATCTTGGAGATTGAACTCTTCTCTTTACAACTTGTTGTTTTCAGAACTTGTTGTACGATGTTTTTTTTAAACGACAAAAATTCAAGATATCGTCATCTAATCCTAATGTTTCAAGTTCAACAAAATGATAAAAAAAATAAAGATCGTACAGTTGCTCGTTGTAAAGAGAAAATTTCCATCTTCAGTACCATCCACGAACAAAATTTTTTAACATTACCGCTGGATGATGCAACGTCATCCTTAAAGAATACAAATTTACGAGTTTCGGAGACTTTCACGCTTTAACACGAGAAATCTCAAGTGGATCGTTACGTAATTTTTTTTCACGAAATTACGTCAGTTTAAATTATCGACAATTTTTCACTGTCGTTGTTGCAGTTACATACTTCGCAGTAGTTGTCTGAAATTCGTTACAAAATATGTCTGCGCAGTTTATCCGAAGTGAAGGAGATTGGGAAATACAGAAAATGCAAATACACGCATATTTGAACATATATAACGCGCGGCGATATATTGAAAAAATATGTACATTTATTGCGTACGAAGCTAGGAGTGAAGGATTTACATCAATCGTTGGAATTGTTTTGCATGATTAAATGTTAATTTTAATTAACGATTTGTGTAATACCTTCCGATACTTTTATTCGCGAATAAAATAAAAATCAATATCATCCCCTGTCGTTGCACGGCCGGTGCACGTAAAGTACGAAAGATCGCAGAAGCAAAGTATCGAAAATAATTCCGCCTATAATTCCATCGTGCGATTTTCAAACGTGTTTCGACAACCGATACGCGCACTGCCGGGATGTAGAGATCGTAGTTCAAACCGTTTCCGCGATTCGTAGTCGCGATAGTCGTGGTGGGGAACTGTTCGTTGACAGTCTAGTCGTGGTTCGAGCGGAACGCGTCCCTGACGCGCGGATTTATCCGCGACAGAGCCGGGATTCATGGAACGTCTGTCCGTCCTCGTAAATTTGCCAGATAAAACTCGCGCGTCTCGAGTGAGAATTGCGCTCCTTCGACCGCAGTATTTCACCGGGGCTCGTTCCGACCAGGCCGATAGTCGTCGATTTAAAGGGAACAGAAACGTCGAATTCGCTGTCCCGATGGTCATTTGTGATATTAGACTCTCGGTGAAGCTCGCGGAGGATCCCTTTCGCGGAGAATGGCAATCGGTAAATAGATTAAATTGCGAACGTGAAAACAAAAAAAGGAAGAAAGAATCGATCGACCTTTCTCTCTGTTTTTTTTTCCACCGTTTTTTCCGCGCGACGTAGAAAAAATCGCAACAAATCATTCGCCAAGAGCCACAAAGAGCACTTTAACAAGCAAAAAAGCATCAATCAGTAAATACATCAAACTGATATATTGAAATCGACCGTCTGTTTCTTTTTCGCGTTTTTCTCTCACGGTGCAGGGAAGTAGAAAATATTCAATTTGCAGGTCGTACGCTGAAAGCCAATAACGCTTTAGCAGAGAATTTGTCGATCAATAAAAATATTAAATCATTTTCTCTCTGTTTTTTTCTTTTCGCTGTACGTGTGCGATACGAAAGAAACTCTAGAATGTAAGATATTTCAGAATGTTTCCCAGTTGCTGTCTTTTTACTATTAAATTTCACTTGCGTGCACAAAGCAGACGACATTGCGCAAAGAGACGGGTCGCGTCGAGAGCATTCTAGAAACAAGTTACAGAACGGTAAAGGCGTAGGAGCTCAAGAAAAAAAGAGGAATCCTATCGGAGTTATTCTTTGCGATTTTCACCTCTCGCGTGGTGAACTGCAGAACCACCAAACGTTGAAACGAGTTGCGACGCACCGCTTCTTTGGTTTCTCCTCCCTCGTGTTCGCTCTCTCTCTCTCTCTCTGTCTCCAAACGGAGCCGGTTCGCTTTTAAAAATCCTTACCCTCTCGAGTTACTGGCCGAAGCTACGAGTAGCTTTTTCACAGTGGATAGCCTGAGAAACGAGTCCGCTCGGGCTGCGATCAGCGCGTTGCGCACGCTACTAGCTATCGTTGCTGTGCGTGTTTTTGTCGGCGAATGAATATAAATGGGGATGTTTACGATTGAATATCTATTTACGCGGACTAATCGGGAAATCGTTTTATCGCTAATTTCAATATCTGCAGAGCACCGCGGTTAACGATAATTGATTCGCACTTTGGTCTATTTTACAGAGGCGTTAACAATGCTCGTGTAAATGAGGGTGGCGCAGTAGTATTAGTCGACCGATTCTGAAACGCGTGGAAATTTCAATATATACATATATATATATAGAGCCCGGGAATCACGCGCAGCTGTGATTCGTGAAAAATTCGCGCGGAATTAAGCGGAGGCAATGAACGAAAACGCAGTATTTCGAAACTGTCAGTTCCGAAAGGCTGTATTCCCACCTTGGAACCGAGCTTGTTTGCCGCGTCGCGGTAAATTATATATTCTATATTAATATCCGGAAGCGCGTGCCGCTATCGGTGGGAGTGATTCCACCAGCCGGTCGGTGAATTAATCTTTTATCGGACACGCGTTTTAAATTGGTGCGGATTTGTGTGTCAGATTAATCGCGCGATCGCTATCGGCCGCGACTGCGATAGGGATGGGGGGTCGCGTTGCCGCCGGAAATACGCCGCGACCTGCGTGATACCAAATGAAGATAAATGGTCCCTGGCCACGGAAGGCGACGGGTAATTGAAACGTATAACGAGATTCTTTGGTCCCGTTGCTGTTGTTCCCTTCTGGCTCGCCAGTGAAACCAGACGAGAAAACGGCGGCGGTGACGCTCGCCACGTTTAGCTGGTGATTTGACGGTTCGTGCCTCGTGCTCTCGTGTTGAGGAATTCAACGGGAAGCTTGGACTCAACGTTTAAATGTAACTCTTTTTTTCTAACGAGACGAAACTCGCGATCGTGTTTCAAAAACGCAAAGGGATGATAGATAAGATTGTGATATAAGTTTCATTCTCGGTCCAAGGTTCATTGTGGTGTATTTAAAAGACATAATTCTATGTATAATTGTAAATACGTTGTGGGGAATATATAGGGTGATTCACAAACTTGCACACCTGAAAACCACTTGCACACATCAACCAATATGATTTATAAAATGTCTGTTCGAGTACACTTGCCTCAATCAGTGCGACTTACATAGGTAAAGGATATCGAAACTTGCTTCTCTTTCTGTTCGCGAGAAACTCGAAAACACGAACAGACGCACAAATCAGACGGTGGAACCGTCTCTTGTTTCAACGGCACGTTCCAACTTCACACCTGTTACGTCGTAGAAGACTCCTATTCAAGGAGGCACTTTGATCCTTGAAGCGCAGCTGCCTCGACAGTTTCTACGTTCATCGGTCGTCGATGACTTCGGGTCCGCCTGATTGGTCATTCAGAGCCGTTCGACGTACGTTTTTTAACGAACTCATTCAATCGCGCGTTCCGCCGCGCCGCCGATCTTTATTTTCCATCCGGCAGCCTTCTCTAGAACTCCCCTCTCGATTCTGCGTCTCTCGTTGCCGATACGCAGCAATCAGCCGCCATTATCCTCCCCGATCAGGTTCCTCGATCCCTCCTCCGCCGTAATGACGACTGTTTTTCGCGAAGTGATTAAATCGGCCACGAAACTCGAAGTGCCGTTCTCGCTCGGCGATCGAGATCGTCGAATTCGATTACCGAAATTCTGCTGGTCTCGAGGGTGGAAACAAGCGGGGGGGGGGCGGCGGCTCGTAAAAGAACGACCATCGGTGGGGTCCAAGGGAAAAAACAACGTTGCTAGGAACGAGAAGGAAGGGAAGAGGGAAGAGGGCGTAACGTCGTTTACGAAGTTGTCGGTGGATCGTGGGCCGATTGACAGCCGGAGCAATGGCAAAAACCGCCGGCATCTGCCCAACGAGTTTTTTTTCCGCCCTCCGCCTCCTCGCGTCTCTCCGGGAAGGGTGGAAAGGAAAAATATGAAGGGACGTCCCTCAGAAGAAAGAGGCAAACGAAGTTAAAGGAAAGGTGGTGCGACGTTGCCGCGGCGAGGCGAGGCGAGGCGAATCCCAAGTCCGCCCCGTTCCCGTTTTTTTTTCTTTTAACTCGAAGAATAAACGAATAAATCGGCGTTTCTTTATGCAAACTTGCGTTTAATTCGGGGCGAAATAGAAAGGCATTAATTCGCATGCAAATACCGGCGGCTGTGCCGTTCGCGCGACGTGGAGAGCTCAAGAGCGCGCGGGGGTGGTTGCCGAGGGAATCGGAGAAAGGAGAGGACGGAGGCACGGAAATGAGCGCGGAGCGGCGAGGAGAGAGAGGAGAGAGAGGAGAGAGAGAGAGAGAAGACGTCTACTAGGATAAGGGGACGCGAAGGCAGAAAGCCGGTAACGTGAGAAGTAAGGTAAAGAGGCAAGGATGGAGATAAATAGCGCGAGAGTGGAAGCGCGACAGGCAGACAGAACAGACAGACAGACAGAAGGGATATAACGAATGAAAATAGAAGAAAGGTGTAAAACAGAGAAAACGAAGCGGGATAAACACGTAGGATGGATAGAGAGAGATTTCGCGTGACAGACGGAGATGGATAGACGAGGAAGGAGGACAGTGTTAAGAAACGTGGAAGGGGCACGAGAAGAGGGAGAGAGAGAGAGAGAGAGAGAGGGGGGAGAAGCTTTCGAGGGCGAGAGCGGGGAAAAGTAAAGTTGAGCTTCCAGTCAGGATTCGGAGTAGAGGCGGCTTTCACGGTATAATCAAGATGTTTGTTGACGTCGACGGCGCAGGGCTGGTCGGGGGTGAAGGGGGTGGATGAAATAAACGTAAGAACCGAAGCGGTAGGGGGAAACGAAGGGAGACAGGGTAGGAGAAGAGGGGAGAGGGAAGAGAGGACGGACGTAGGCAAAACCCGTGGAGAAAGTGAGTGTCGCTGGGGAAAATGGTCGGGAATGGGGGATGGAAACGGAAATGTGATTCGAGAAGAAACGCGAACGTGCGAGAAGTTGATAAACAATGAGACGTGATGAACGAGGGTAGACGAGGTAAAAGAGGATTGAATAAGTTGTTATCGCCGAGCTCTGGTCCAATTATCTTTAACGACATCTCCGATCGCGAACGACCGTCTATTGATCCGCGCGTTTTCCTTTCTGTTTCAGGTAAGAGCGTGACAAACGCCGAGAGATTCTCGTGACGAAGACGGAGGTGGTCTCGCCGCCGCGCGTAAGTAAAGCAAGTGGAAACGAATCGATCCGATAGATCCGCCGTGCGGCAGGAATTCGTCTCTCGTTGCAAAAAGCGTCGCGATCCAAAGGGAAACGCGCGGCGCCGTCGAGGCCGCTTAATTAAAACGCGATCTCCAGTTCGTATTCCAGCCGCGTGCCGGTGGAAAACTTTCCAGCCAGCTCACGAATGCCCGGCGAATCCCCCGACGGGGAGCAGGCGAGTGGCAAGGCTTTCACGGGGTCTTAAAGATGCTTCGCCGGAACAGAGCCGGAGTGGTTTACGGTATTTTTCAGCTAGCGTACCGGAGATAGCAGCTATCCTTAAACGGCGGTGCGGCGGTTTGTGTTCCGGAAGATGGTTTACGATCCCGCCACTGGGAAGTGCTCTTTACGTAGCAGGTGTTAGATCGAGGTCGGCCGCGAAACGATCGAATAAAACGCGCGATGATTTACGATCGCACGCCGCGGCTTCGATTAATTTCGCCGATGGTTGAAGCGATGGTTCAAGGTCGTTTACCAGCCGAGCCCACCACCGCGCTCTCCCACGAGGGGAGATGGCCACTCGATATCTGTTTATAACTGGATCGTAAAACCGGGTCTCGCGATTCGTTTTGTTTACAAACCGGCACGCGGATCGAACGAACGCTCGAGAGGATCGTCCCTCGTTTCTCACCCGCGAGAAACATCGCGACGTTGCGCGACTCGTAAAAATCTGTTACTATCGACGATATTTCTGTTTCTCGAACCTTCGTCTCGATCTTCGGCAGAAGCGCACGCGTCGATATTTGGAGACTGTGTTACGCTATAAACAGGGATCGGTGCGATTTGAAGAAACTGCTAGTTTCTGCGAACGAGCACGAAATTGCTAGTTTCCTCTCCTCTCGCCGTTTACAACGGTTTCATCGAAGGGAATTCCACGCGAGATAGCCTCCTCCCAAATTTCACAGCTCATTATGTATCGCAGGAATGCGGCAATATCTTGCGTCGGACCCCTCGCGACCGCCAGTATTCGTTCCAACCCTCCCGCTCTCCGGTTTTCGCAGCCGTCTCGGTCGCGCGGGATGTGTCTTAAAAGAATTTGATATCGAATTCTTCCCTTCGGGTGCGCTTGTCACCAGGCGAGAGAGCTCTGCTTTTTCAGGGATGGGCGATGGAGGGGAGGGAGGGAAACAGCGGCGAAGATGGAGGGCGAGTGCATTATCTGGAAGTTGAACGGAATCCAGCGGCGCTCCTCTGCCAGAGGGGGGAGGGGTCGGTTTCCACGTCGAACGCCAGACCCGGCTCACGGGAGCTTTACTACTGTCGGTACCCGCGAGCCCCTGGATTACGTCGCCGGATAATAACGTTTTTATGCCGATTGTAATACGCGACTTCATTTTCCACTCCTGCCAACCGCTCGAATCACCTTCCAAGCGATTCGAGCCGAGTTACGGGATTGCGAATCGCCGATTTCACCCGATATCAATCGACCTTCCCTCCCTTCGTTTTCGCGCGGGAACAAGGGAAATCCTCTTTCGGTTTTCTCGATCGCTGCCCATTTGGCCCCCGTTCTTTCCTTCCTTGTTTGCCTCGTCGGCAATTTCGTCTCTTTGACTCCTCGACTGGCAAACCTCGAACAGATTGCGAACGCCAGAGGACGAAGAGCCACCTTTGCCTTCGATTAAACGCGTGCTTTGACTCGAAAAGTATGACGACATTCGGTTGGGCGGTTAGCGTCGGTGCTTCTACATACCAGTCGTACGTGTTTTAAAGAATCTCCTTATGAAGTTGACTAATAGAACGCAGAGTTCCTTCCTCTTCCAGTACTCCCCTCCCCGGGGCAGCAACACGCCCCGTCGCATCAGAATCCGCGCAATTAATATTTCCTCGGCGCGGCGCTTCGTCTGAAAAATTAGAAGCTTCCGCGTGATTGATCATCCAATTACGTAATACACGCCCGACGGCCCCGTTGCTAACCAAGCTTCCAGCAATCCTCCTCTTCCATGGTTGCAGCAACCAGGGAAGAACGAAAGGAGTAAAGTAGCCGATAAATCTTGGCATGGTTTCCCCTGATAATAATCGCCAGCGAGAAGCACGTCGAGACTGTCGCATCGCGTAACGCGATAAACCGCGCGACGACGAGTCGTCTACCTCTCTCTTTGTCTCTCTTGTTCTCTCGGCCAACCTCTCCATAAAACCGGCGGACTCGCAATAATCTCTCGCAATCAGCGTGGCGAGAGGGACCACCCGGGCAAGCGCGTGTCCACTTGCTCGCCGAGCGACGGCTAATTAAATTGAACAATTGCGCGTAAACGTCGGCCGATATTCGGGCGGCCGCGAGACGCGTTCCTGTTGGACACGCTGCTGCGGTCAACCACCACGCTGGACGAGCATCGAAATTACCTGAGACACGAGACGCGTCGTCGTAAAGTTGTTTTATGGGGACGGCTGCGCAGATTTCCTCGTCTGGCAAAAACTCCGCCGCGGGTACAGATCGATCGTTCACCGCGGTAATTTCAGTACGTTTGCTTCGGAGCAACGTTTTTCTCTCCTCTCCTCTTGGCGCGAAATCAACGTTTATTCGCGTAAACGGTCAATGAATCGGAACAAGTGAGAAAATAATTGACAGCAACTTCAACTTTGTCGAGAAACGTCTCGCACGAACGAAACGATTGATCGGACGTAATGATCGCTTTGACGATCGGTAAAACGTAAATTCAACGTTCCCAGTAATACCATTTCCTCCTCGTCCCATCCCGTTTAACCTCTCCATCTTCCGCGGCTTCGAGTTTATACGGTGTTCATTGAGATTTACGAGATACGCGGTAAATATCGCCGCGTGGGAGACGACGCCGCGAGCGTGTAACGTGCAACACGTTTCCCTAACGATTTTTCGAAAACAAAGGGAAACGTATCGCCGATGCTCCGCGAAAACCCTGCGAGGTTCGCGAGAACAAACGGGAACGAGTCGATTCGACGATCCGTGCGAATCGCCTTCGTTTCCTTTCTACGGCGTGAAATGGAGAACGAAGCGCGAAAGGACGACGCGCGACGAAGTTAATTCGAAGCGGAGGCGGAGTTACGCGAACGATTATGAATATGCAGGCAATCGCACGTGAACGCGGCCAGAGCCCGGGCAACGATAGCACGATTTTACACACGCGTGTAGATAATGAAGTTTCGTAATTAACCGAGTAGATTAAACGATGGCTTTGGTAACGCGCCACGCGAGGATAGAATATTACTAATATCCTACATCATTAATTGCTCATCAAATAGTACGCCCACGTTGAATTACACCGCGCTCGCCCGACCGCCCGCCCCCGCCGCCGCCGCCGCCGCCATTAGCATCGAGCCGCGTTATTTAAGCGTGCGCTTTTTAATCGAGTCCCTGTATATTTAAACCGGAATAACGATACGTCTCTTTTCCCTTTTATTTTGCCTCTCTCGCGGGCGCAACGATTATTCAAAAAAGAGCCGGAGCCGCGCGGATTTAACAACGCGGCGCGAGTAACAACGAGAACGTGCGGTTAATAACGTTTCACGGTTTATCATTGTCGATTTACACAAATCGGCCGTAATTAGCCAGTTACCGTCTCGCTCTCGCGAGCTCCCGTTTTCGAGCGAGCTTGTCGACAGACGTTTCATTTCCTCGGCCAATGAAATCATCCGTTAATGAATTTAACTTCCCGTCGACCGACTTACGATCTCGCGCGGCGCATCGCGTCGCTCTGCGCCGTGCCCGGCGCGGCGGCTCGCCGCTTTGATGTCTGCCAGCCAGCCCCGCGCCGGGACTCCACCGATGCAACTTCACTCCGAGCTGCGTTTAACGCGACACGAGCATTACGCCGATATTAAAAGTACAATCAAACGCGACACACGGTCTCGCGTGGCGCGCGCGGCGCGGCGCGGCAAGAAGCCACGCGGCACGGCGCGATCTTTATTTGCTCGCCGCGTTTCCACTCGGTCAAAGGAGCGAGCTTCATCCGCCAGCTCCGTCGCGGAACTGCGCTTCAAACGAAGTTAGACTAGACACAGGTGTCGTTTTTTTCTCTTTTTTCTTTTTTTTTTTTTTTTCTTGTTCCACGCTTGATATCTAAGCAACGTCGCGTGTTCTCTCTGATTTCGACTGGGAAAGGGGATGTAACAACTCGAGCAGTTGTCGTCCAATCCGATGACAAATTGTCCTTCGCTTCGCCGGCTTGGATTGGCTGGATTCAGAAGACTTTGTTCCACACGTTTAAAATTACCTTTGATTTTTCGTGTCCAACGCAACGAAAGTATTTAAACGCGAGCAGTGAACATCTTGGTAATACAATTTCAACGCGCGAAAGTTTGAAAGTGTTAACTGTTCGAGTACTTTCGCGAGCGTTACTTTTGACACGTAGAGCAAAGTTTGAGGCCAAACGCAAACAGGGCCGATATAACTTTCCATAAAAATCTTTACGAACCGCTCACACACGTACGCAACGCCTACGTATATGGACGATATGACGAAAAAAGTAACGAGATCGCGTCTCGAAATGGCAATCATTAGCGGGTGACTTTCGACTCGCGACGAAAGCCCTGCGGATAGATATAAATTTGGCTTTTTTTCTCCCTCTTTTTTTCCCTTGAGAGTTGCTTTTCCCCGACGAAATGCTCCTGTGGCCAGAGCCGACGATTCTCGCCAACACGCATCTCACGCGTAGAATGCGTTTCGGCGACGGTTGGCGCGAGCAAACGCTCGGGTCGTTGAGCCGTGCCAGATTCGCGAAATAAAAATTCCACGGCAAGTGCGAACCGCCGAGCAATTAGTGCTTTTAGCAACGATTATTTGCGCTACCTGCGCCGCTTCATCGCTTTCAGACGCCTCTCGCCGTTCGCTTCCACGGCACGTAACTCGAATTTCTTTAATTTTCTTTCAATTACCGTTCCATCGTCCGACGAATTACCGAGTGGGTATCTATCCGGAGCACTAATTGATCTCGCACGAGATTCTCCACCACGAGAGTAGCACCGTATTTACGCAGCGGAGAATCAATCATGTCGGGTCGAACGTAAATGGAACACGGAGTCGGGTTTTATTGAAAACTTTTATCCATCGACTTCCCGTTTGATCGTGTCCGCAAATCGTTCGCGTGTTTGCACGTGCATCGAGTCGTTGAAATACAAGATGCTTGTCGAGTAATTTCTCTTCATCCGTTTTATTTTTATACTAGACACGCCAGTCAGTTTTTGCACAGAATCCTCGAGTGGCAGCGAGAATGGCAAGCATTTATTTGTGAACTAGCAATCGAGCCGCGTAATCGGTTAATTATCCTCGAAAATTTCATAATTAATTCTCGCGTATCGGTGTCCGCTCTTCAACGACTCTATATCGTGCGGTTCAACTAACCATCTCGTGGCGTGCGAACCGCCGGACAGATAAAAAAATTGCCGCGCTGACCGATCATCGGGGGCGAGACACGCGGACGTTATGCGGCCGGGTCACCGACAGCGTAATTTTCACGCGCTGGAAACTGTCCGGACACGATCGTCCAGGGAGCAGGGGGGAATAACAACGAGATGGCGGCGGGATAGCGCGGGAAAAATTAAGTGGCGCTTTATGGCGGCGCAGGGAGACGCGCGCGCCGGCCAAGAACGATACAATTTGACGCCGGCAATTAATTCGCGTTCCAGGAACGTCGTAGCCGGATGAAACGACTTCCTCGTACTCGCGTAAGGCGCAACAGTGAAGAGGGGAGATTCCACGGCGTTCCAGTGACACGTTACACACACGTACGCCACACTCGCGCGCGCGGCTCCACCGCCCTCCCCCTGTTTTTCGTTCCGTAACGAAGAAATTGCAACGCGCGCGCCAGATTCGTCGGTCGTCCCAGTACCCTCTTTTCATTCGAGGAGACGACCGCGCTCGGAACCGGTCCGAGGATCGCGCGTAAATTTTACTGCTATCGCTGGACCACTCGCTGACCCCCTCTATGTAAATTCAACGGTTCAACGGCGATGTCGTAAGCCGAAGATTGGGCGACTCGAGGATCGTTTTTCTGAAATTGCGAATCGTCGTCTCGCGCTTCTCGTAAAATTCGCGTAAAAGGCTAAGATTTATACACTTTGCTCGTTTTCGTGCCGTTGTCTCGATTGATTCGAGAAACGTCCTACTTCGCCATTTGGAAAATAAGGTGCAAAGTCCTGACTATCGAAGGTTTTTTAATCGAACGACGGGACATCGCGCAACGAATGTTGCACAAAAAAACAAAACAAACCAACATGCAAACGAACGTCGCGATGTGTATTTTTAAAATTAAGCATTCTTCGACGCTCGATGAATAGCTTGCCGAGCACGAGCGAAACGATCCCGTTTCGAATTGAATTTTATTGAAGTGGAAGACGAACAAGCATTCGTTCGTTTGGTTTAAACGTGGCGCGCAATACGGGAGCGCACAGTGGTTCATTCAAGTCTTCCAACGCCGCAACGCTATAGAAAGAGTACATCTATGTGTACATTGTACGAATTGCATGAAACATTTGTAAATTTCATTAATTTTATTAACGTTCATAAATACACTCTCGTAATTAACAATTTAAAGTTGCGAGGTAATGAAAAATTTGCCACAATAACTGTGTAGTATAAATGTTAAGAAAATATTATTGGATATATCGCAGCATAATGACACAATGGTATAAACAATAAATATTAAATATGAATTTAGTGTATAAATGTACGAATAAATAAGTACGTTACTTGTACTTTTTACATTTCTCTCAAGTATCTCCCAATATATCCCGTGATGATCAAATTTTATTGCAATGCTAGTTAAATAATTATTCGAATAACTTTCGTCAGTTACTATATTATTAAATAAATAATAATAATAATAATTACTTGTAAATATTATTTAATAAATAATAATTACTTGTAACATATGAAACCTTCGAATGACGAGTGATATAGGTCTAAAATTAGAAAGAGCGAGTTTATCATAGAATAAGTACCAAGTACTAAGAATATTTTTTTCATTTAACGATTTTATTTGTAAAAAATGAGAGTTAATTCTTACGTCGCAAGTGAACAATGTATGTGCAGATAAACAAATAAATGATGGTATTTGCTATCTTGCAGTAAGTAGAAATAGTTTTTTCTTTTACATTCTTTCACTTTATTTCTTTGCAACGAAGCTGTTCTTAATTTAGTTCTTATAAAGTATTACATGAAAATCGAATTTTCATAACATTAAAAAATTCATTGTGACTAAA